>CM021104.1:282091903-282713735 GCA_007115665.2 Sequoiadendron giganteum
TTATGGAAGGTGAGTGGGACATATGGGTGGGATGGATTTACAAAGACAAAATGTGAACCCCTAAACCTACAAATGCACAAGGAAAACAAACATGGTTAGATGTTAGATCAAATGCATGTACACAAGAGTGAGAGATTCCCTATAAAATCCATCTATTTAAACTAAACTAGGAAAATGAAGAGCACAATAAACTTGAAACAAAAGAAATTCAATCGTAGTTAAGCTAATAGCATGATGATCTTATGGGGGAATTGGTGTCAATGGTGTGTTGCAATTGGCCCTTTCCCAATTCCTAGGTTGCAATGTATATAGAAATGGTCAAATCTCCAAAGAGACTTGAGCATAACCTTGGTGCAAATTTGAAAATAAGGTGAGTGCTTGGATGAAATGAGAAAAATTAGTTCTCAATTGGAGAGAGTAACTTTGCATGAAGATTGTGGATGATAAGTGAGGAGAGGAGTCTCCAATTTATAGACTTCAATTTTGAATAAGTGAGCAAGATTGAGCAAGGTGGGACAAAGGATAATCCAATGGCATTGTGCCACTTGTGCACATGTGATTGGATGAGGAATGAGCACATTTTGACCAATGTGCATGATAAATGCACAAATTTGAATTTGAAATTGTGAGTTGACTTGTTGAAGAGGGAAGAGAAGTGGAGCTAATATCACTTGGCTCAAAGCCAAGGACATGTAAGAGGTCTTAAATGCCTTGTTGGAAGGACTAAGTCCAGTTGGCTTTTTGAATTCAAATGAGGGAATATTCCCTTTTGATGCCTTGTGAGGAAAAATAGATGAATTAATAAATCAAAGTATTTGATTTATTGTGCAACTTGCATTATCTAGAGAATTTTAGTGAAATGGGTTAACTTAATCATGGTTTTGATTAAATTAATGAAGAATTAGGTGATTTGACAATTTAGACTTAAATAGATGAATTAATTTAAATCAAAATTGAGAGGAAATGATTTATCAAATAAATGATTTGATTTATTTAATCTAGAGAGAACATGTTGGATTAAATCAAATAAGGTTTAATTTATTTAATTAAATAGGGATGTAAGGTTAATTAAATTAAACTAATTAATTTAATCATTGAAAGGGGAAGACTTAATCCAATAAATGATGATTTATTAAACCAAGAGATAGAATGTGATGAAATGATGAGAATGTGATTTAAGAGAAAATGTTGTTAGTAATCGGGATCAGTCATGCAAAAATGAACTTGTACATTTTCCATGTCTACACTCATTAAAATTTAATTACAAAAAACTTCCAATCCCCAAAATATTAAATCATTATTTTAAAATACTATTGAATTTTATTTATTTAACATGTGTATTTATTATCCTTTTTACACATAGTGTTGTTATTATATATTGTTAACTTTATTTGAAAAAATAATAACAAGATCATTTAATTGTTTAATATAGAAAATCTAACAAAAAATTTAGTGGACGCCCATTATGAAAAGCTGCAGAATATGCAAACAAGTCATAATGTAATGCCCCGCCAAATAACCTTAAAGGAAGTTGCAATTAACATCTTAAGTGAACTATTTTTTTTTTTATAAAGTGCATTTAACATACACATTCACTTACTAGTTAACAACCTTCTTTAAGGCTACAAGGTTAGGATTACTTAAACCCACACATACATATTACATATAACCATAGCATTATGAACCTTATGATATAAACATCATACATCATAAGAATACCACATAACATAATAAGATAATCAACCAAGATACAATCTCATAAACATTATCTTAATCCAATAGATACATCACTCATTCCCAGAATGAGGCAATAGTACATAAGATTACAATTACAAAATTCCACCTCATAAACATAAGAGGGATAAAATAACTTATACAAGTTAAAATATTACAATGCAAGATAATACAACAAGAATCACGAGCTGTCCATCTGGATGTCTTGCCACCAAGTACTGAAGATAGATGGGGACCCAACGATTTTGGTGCATGTTCCACCCAACCAATGTGGTACCCGAAGGCCCACCCCCCATGCTAGGAGATAGTAACAAAGTAACATGGACAAAGATCTACTACCTCTATCCAAAGACAGACTCATACTGACTCATACAGTTATAACCAACCAAATGAATTAACAAGCACAATTCATTCACCATACAAGTACAAATCAAGTACAACTCAAATACAATACAAGTCCAAAAAAAATACAATACAAATACAATACAAGTACAACTCCAACATCACTGACATAGGTCACATTGCTTCCAAACATAATAATAATCAAGTATGCTCACAGAACCATACACATAAAACAATTAACAACAGTTGTCATAGATAGAGTGTCATCGCAAGGTTTGTCATGAGATCTCCTTTGGGCATCCTTCATAGGCTCCGACACAAGTAATCCTGGTGGCCTCAACCGAATCCCAGCACTCATACTCACTCATACGGAATCAACTACCTCTCGCAAGAACTAGATAGTTGATCTTGACATTCCAGGCCTTCTCACTCATCCCAAGTCTAAACAAGCCATTGCGTCTATGAGTGAGGATTAAATTATCTTGATTAGTGTGAACTGCATCCTAATCATCTAAGTACATTAATTTAATTATCACTTGATTAACTCACTTTTGAAGGTTACCCGGTTTACCACTTTGGGCTCCGGCCCCTAACAAAAGCCACTCTTCTATTCGACAACTCACACCCAAACAATCCACCAAGGGAAACACAAGTGCATACCAACTAGGCATCAGAATCCACTCCAACACAAAGAGGATACAAATAAGAGGACTCACTCCAAACATCTTGGAGGAAACAATCACATAGTCCACTCCTTTCATAGAAGGTACAAAATATCTCACTCCAAACATCTTGGAGGCAACAACACACAGTCCACTCCTTTCACAGGAGGCAACAAGATGAAACCACATAACAAGGTCACTCTATACAAGGAGACACGGATCCCATAATCCGCTTCTAAACCAAGGAGGTGCAAACATCCCCAGTCATGAAAACCGGGTAAAACTAAAAAGACGCCATGCACTATCCAAGGAAAACAACTGGATGGCATAAAGATTCAATAACCCTTATCCTCTAAGTTTTTCTGGAAGACTTATAATTTAGGACTAACATTAAATCCCAAAACCAACAATGTAACTTGACGACATAGCAACAAAAGCATTCAAGTCATCAATCAAATCTAATATTTGGATTTTCTAAATCCATACTCATTCAATAGGTAGTGTTGACAAAGTCAAAGACATGATAAGTAAATCATCTAAAATAATTATAACCCCTATTTCCTTTTTCATTATTGGAGATCTAAAATAATTAAACTTACTCCCCTTTACTGAATACAAAGAATTAAATCTTTTAAGATAAGCATGAGGAAGATACTACTTTTGGATATACTAAATCCATATCTCTTTTATAATCCAATCACAATGATTCAATTAATCTAAATAGAAATTAATAAATAATATAATTGATTGCCTCATCAATACAACTTCTTAATTTACTTTTAAATCAACACAAATCCATGCAAGTAAACTCCTTTCATTTCCTAACCAAATCTTACATCTCATTCAATTTTCTATTTAACACATTCAATCACTTTAATATAATAACATATTGTTTCTCTATCCATTTTCCATATACACTAATCAATCCATTTTTAAATCTCTATTCAATAATACATTGCATACATCTTATAAAAATGAAATACGATAATGAATTTACCCTTAACATATTTTACATGCTCCATATTATATATACACCAAACATAATATTAATAAACTCAATTATATAGATTCTTTAATATTCCAATCACAACGATTAATTTGTTCTATGGAAATAAAACATAATAACTATTTGTCTTTTTCAATAAAGATAGTTCCTAAATTTACTTCTAATGCAACCTAACACTATTGCAAATAATCTTTTCTAGTTTTCTATCCGGAGTCTATGTCTCATCAACCATCCATTTAAAAACATGCAATTTCATCAATGTATAAAAATATCTTTTGGCTTGTCTATTTGGCCACGCATTCATATTGTTTCTAATTAAATCTCATTAAATAAAACAAACATTTAAATATAAATATTTCTATAATTCTTCAATATATTTAAATATCCTTTTCCTTATCAATTTTGACCATACATTCAAAATTTATCATTTAAATTCTTCATGCAAAGCTAAATTACACGCACTCAATTAAAACAAGGTAAATACTGATTGAAAATACTCATGGATATATATATACATTTCAATATATTTTCTTCAATCATATTAACAAAATAAATATTTTCTTTTAAATCAAGTAATTACTTCTATTAAAAAAATATCTTTCTCTATACATTTTCTACACATACTAATCATTTCTTTTAAAACACTAATAATACCCAATTTGCAAACAACAGAATAAAATAATATAAAATATTATTTATTCTCTCAAATGGATATATACCTTCACTATATATCTACTAAATATAAATTAATATATTTAAATATATTTAATCATTAACATTTCTTCTATTCTTTACAGAATATTAAATTGTTTAATTCAAAATAAAATATCCCTTATCACTAATTTTCCAAAATATAAATATATATTTATCCAATTAAATCAAATTAATAAGTGGACCTTTCACACATGAATTTAAATTCCACAACTAAATTTTAAATTATGCATTATCTAAATCAAATATTTAACTCCTTCAATTAAACTTTAACATGCCATTTTAAAATAAACAATAATTTCCCCATACGTTTATAATATTAATCCCACTAATCAAATATACAAATTTTATTTAAAATAATATAAATAAATATAATACTTTAGTATTATAAATTATAATATAAAATATTATTAGATAATATTTTAATATTATAATAACAATACCTAAAATATTATTATTTATAAATATCAATTTATTATTATTTTATTTTCAGAACAGCCATGGGAAAATAATTTAACACCAGTCTCATATTTTAAGCATAACTCAAAAACTAAGATCTGGGTATTTGAGATTTTTGGACAGGGGTTAGAAAATTGCAAAATACAAAAACCCTTTAAATTTCTTGAAAACCCAGTTTGTAAAAGTGAAGTTATAGGCGACGTAATTAGACCATTTTACCATGAAAGTATAACTATACTGCAGATTTTAAAATCCGATTTTTAATAATAACAAAGGGTTTCATTTTCTAAAAACATTCTAAATGCATTGTTCAATCTCTATGTTTAATTTCAATAAGAATAAAATCAATTTCTCCAAATAATTTAAATTCAACTAAGGTTTTCACAATTTTCACTCAAGAATTTTCACAAGCAAAGGCTGTAAATTTGTTTAATTCTTTTCTTCTAATATCAAATTTATTTTCTAAAACAGATTTAACAAATAAATCTTTAATCACTACTATTTTAAAAAAAATAATCAAGAACAATAAAATACAAAGAGGAAAACCTGGTACAAGAAGCTACAGAAAAGAGATGAATTTTTGATGCAAGCCTCCTCCCAAGATTTCCTGAATTTTCTTCAATCCTCCAATGAATACAATCCAAAATCCAACAAATGCAAACAATCTTTCTTTCAATCAATTCTACAATCAATCTTTCTTCAAACCCTTGCACAAATTTTCCAAAATTTCTTCTCTACTGTAAAAATGTATTTTTCTAAAAACTTTCCTTCCTAAAATTAAAACATATATTCTTATAAATCAAAAATACCTAATTCAACCCTAATTCACATTACATGCAAATTAGATATTTCAATTTGAATTTGAATTTCAATATTTACAACCCTAATTCACATTACATGCAAATTAGATATTTCAATTTCAATATTTACAACCTTAATTCACATTACATGCAAATTAGATATTTCAATTTCAATTTCACTTTTCAAAAAACCCACTTTCAATTGAAATGAAATTTCAAATAATAAATTAATTTCCAAAGTTGCAACCAATTTCCCAAATAAACATTTAATTACAATTTCTAATTTAATTCTCACACGTTGGAATTAAATTCCAAAATTAATTCTAATTCTTTTAATTCCTTTCATTCTCTTGCATCACATTTAATTAATTAATTTAATTATTTAATAACTAAATTCAACCCCCTTGGATTAAATTTAATTAATTAAATAAACTAAATATAATTAATTAATTTAAGTATAAACTTTTACCCACATTGCATTATTTAAATTAAATAACCATCAACATGATTTAAATGCAATTATTATAAATATCTATTTCCAAATCAAGAATGCTTCAGAATTAAATAACATTAAAACAAGACAGACAATAACTCGACACACACAACTGACGAGTTGGAGTCAATGTCATGTACCTGCAATCCTGCAACCAAGTAAACAACATCATACAATATATCCAGCATATAATACACACCGTGAAGAAGGAATTACAGATTCGTAGGGCGCTCGCAAGCGAGTGATGCGAACTTGTCCTCTTCACCAATACACTCATCGAAACTGACACTTTCATCATAATCTAGTAATCTCATAATAACATCTCATGTTAACTCTACAACATCATTAATCCATAATGCAAGTGAAACAATAATCAGATAACTACATCCCACAATAATATTTGTCACTCAATAGTAGCAATCAAAACATTATAACAAAATATATCCAGTATCAAAGTAACTGCAACCAAACATAGCATAAAACAATTTGAACAAGAATCAAAATGAAGGGTTGTTACACATAAGACCTTTTTATTTACAACATTTTTTTTTATATAGTTTTAATAAGATTTAAAATAAAATTTTAAATAAAGTGTAAAATAAATTTTATATAATATTTAACATGATTTCAATATAAATCTTTAATACGGGTTTATTATAATTTTTTTTTAAAATGATATAATTTTTTTAAAGGAAAATCTTATATAAGTTTTAGTTTTATGTAAATAATGATTTAGTCAAATAATAATGAATTTTCTTTTTTTTTTAAATAAAAACAATTTTCTCATTTATCATAAAAAGATCAGACCAAATTAAATTTTGACACAAATTTTACATGCACATTAAAATACCATTATAAAGAGAATTGGGTTAAAGAATTTTTTAATATTTTGTAAGTTAAATAAATTAATTTAGATTAGAGTTCTATAAAGATTTTTCATTAAAATTTCATAAAAGAACAATATTGAAAGGCTAAATATTTCAGTTTAAATCAATAGTTTTGACAAATATATTTTCCATTAAAACAATATTAAGAGAATAAATCTAAATGGTTATTTTCAAAATAATCTTTTAAATAAAGAGGAGGAAAAATCGAAGCCTACTTGTAATGCTATGGAATCAAATCCTTCTTTGTTGAATCCCATGCTTCACCCTTCCAAATCTTCATTCATCTTCTCTACAATAATGAAAGCTAGCTCTTTCTTCTATTCTCTAAAACTACTCTTAAAATTGTATGCAGAGAAAAGAAAATTAAAGATGAAAAACTAATGACTACGAAGGATTTCTTATTTCCTAGTTCTTTTCAAAGAGGATGAAGTTCTTTATTTATAGGCAATATATGCTGGTTCGAAGGTCGATATTTAAGGGTATAATCAATAGTCAAGATTAGGTAAGCGAAAAGGGAGGTTTTCATTCTAACCCATGAGAAGATAATAATGAATTTCTTTATGAGAAATTTTAAAATGAAGTTTCCAAAAATCAATAAAAGAAATATTTAAATTCCATAATGAGTGGAGTTAACTAGGTATTGACTAGAAAGAAGAATAGAAGTTAAAACAGAAAAATATGGCAACTTTTAAAATAAAATAAAAATTATTTATTCTTTCATATGTAAAATTGAAAAATATGTTTATTTCCATAATTAAATTTTAGCATCATATTTATTTATTTATTTTAAAGTATGTATTTTATTTTCTTAATATTTTAATTTATTTTCCCTTATGTTTTAATTCTATAATAAAATAAAATAATAATTATTGTCAAACCAACTTAATTTAATAATAAAGAGTTTCATTTTCAAATGTTCTAAGAAGAGGTTTGTGACACAATCTTCACTCCTTTCTTTAACACAATGTGTCCCAATAGCTTTCCTTTAGTAACCCCAAAGGAACATTTATTTGGGTTGAGTGAGATTCCATACTCTAGGGCCCTGATGAAAATCTTCTCCAAGTGCATGCATTGATATTCTTCCTTCTTGGAGTAAGCAACTAGGTCATCCTAATAAATAGCCAAAAACAAATCAATAAAATGAAAAAAGGCTACATCCATAGCCCTCTAAAAAGTAGCGCCTGCATTAGTCAATCCAAATGAAATTCTAACATAGATATCGGTGCCCCATGGAGTAGTAAATGCAATCTTGTACTACTCATACTCCTTCACTTTAACATGGTTGTAACCAGAAAAACCATCCATCATTGACAGTAACTCCTACCCAATCACCTTCTACAATATAGATTCCATATTAGGCAATGGATAATTATCTTATAGGAAAGGGAAATTGTCTCATCACAAAGCCTCATGCCCTTCCTCCTAATGGATGATATCTCCTATAGCTATGCATCCTTAATATTGTAATCATCCCAAAAAAAAAGAAATAGGGAAAACCATTCATTTCCCATCCACATGCCAACTCCATATGTAGAGATGAATCCCGTAATACCTATCATCTATACGCTCAGCCCATTGAGACAGATTATTCCCCATTCACCCGCTAGCTCCACAGACATACGATAAGGAGTTTTGGATTTGTGTTGTTCCTTGAACAACTTGTAGGGCCACACTAATACCGTACCAGACTAGTCCCATTCCATCATACAATGGGGTAGACCTCACCTCTCCCCTTTAATGAGGATATGTTGAGATTCCTAAAAATGTATAATATGATATCCCCATTCTTCTTTCTAACTGGAACTAGATTAGACACCGAGTATGAGTGTGTAATTGGCTTAGTTATGCCAACATTCCTTGGCTTCACTAGTTCTTCTTGCATATTTTCCGCTAAGGTTTGGTTGGTAGATCTTTTCTCCTACTTGAAAGGATTTGCATCAACTTTTAGAGGAATTTCATGTTGAAACAAATCCTACCTGTATTCTTTAAAATCATCATACCATCATGCAAACACATTTTTATACTTTCTCAACAAATAAATTACCATTTCCTTGATCTTGGGCTTCATGTTTTTGCCCACATAAACCTTTTTAGGAGCATTTTTAGTTCCTAGGATTAATTCTTCTAAATCCTATGTATGGGTGGAATTTTTCTTGGTGTTGGTTTTGTATTGATTGTCAAAAAATCTCTCTAAGGCCACACTACCCTTAGGAATCTTATTTGTCTTTAAGTGAATAACTTCATTACCTAATATTGTGGCTTTTCCATCCACTATTTCAATAAAGGCTCCAAAATCGATCTCCTGACTGGCATACTCATCTACACATTTTAAAAATCTCAAGATTTCTTCATCATCATTAAATACTTGCCAATTTTGTATATTGATAGGGATTGAAGGCCTTGTTTGTACCTCAACCTTGGAGATACCAGCAAAGGTGATGTCATCTAGCCTAAGAGCAATGTTTTTCAACAAATTTTCCACTCTATTATGACCTCTTTCTATCCAATCAATTCCAAATGCATCAAAATGCTCAATGGAATCCCAAACAAAATTCCTATATTGCTTCAATATCTTAATCTTAGAAGGATATTTGGATCTAACTTGGGATATTACCAATTCTAAATCACTAATTACTTTCAACTTCTTTATCCCATGTTTTTCTACTAGCCTCAACCCTAGTGTAAATTCCTCATACTCTGCCACATTGTTTGTGCAAACAAATGACAAAGTGAAAGAAATTTTGAATGTGTTGCCACTAGGTGAAACTAATAGGATTCTTGCACCTGATCCTTCCTTGGAGCTTGCACAATAAAAATACATTTTCCAAATATCATCATTATTAGAAAATTTAGTCATTTCCTTTTCAATAGGTTCAAGTCACATGCCACTTTCTCTTGGTAACTCTTTTACCTTGAAATAATTGATACCAGTATCAAAAAATTGGGTTCTATATCTTTTGGAACATGTTCAATCATATGTGGGACCTTTGGTTCTCTAACCAGTTTGACATATTTTCCATCAATTGGGAAGGTGGAAAAAGACATATCACATTGTATAATACCTCCCATGGAATAAATCTATTTTCTAGGCAACAACATTCCATAATATGGTGGAATATCTATCACTACCACTCTCATTATAAATTTCTTTGCTTGGAGTGCAACTAGTCTCTAAGGGAGTTCATTTATCACACCAATTACAGGGACTTCCCTACAATCCATAGTATAGAATTTTCCATGGGAACTATCAATTTTAAATCCCATTTCCTCCATAATATTAGTTGGCATAGTATTATTAGATGCCCTTGAGTCAATCATATGGTTCTTCAATAATTTTCAATCAACACTCATAGTTATAAAAAATGGATCTATATTTCTAGGACATGTGATGATTGAATTTCCTGGATAAATGTGAGGGATTTTAATGATTTCTCCCTCAACCTCCTTTTCTTTCTTTTCTTTTTCACTCACTTTGGGTGGAGTAGACACCACTACTTCATTACAAGATGTATTAGTGCCATTTATAAGGGCTACTACCTTTTGTTTATTCTCATCAATTCTCATCATTTGAAGTAAAGGAACAAAATATTTTACTTGAGAAAGTAATTGAAACCTATCAACAAGGGTATATTTAGGAAAATAAATTGGAATCATACCTTTTTAAGTGTTTCTCTCCTTCTTTTTCTCACCTTTGGTCTCAACTTTAGACTTGACATCCTTCTTCTTGGGCTCAGAATTTTGATTTTTGTGCTTTGACCTTTATAGCAGGAGAGTTGAGTTCTCCATCAGGCTTTGGTTTTTTAGCCGTCTTTGCCTAAATTTTGTCTCTATTTCATTCCTTGTATTTAGAAAGGATTAGGTGTGACCTGATCTTGTTTATTTGGAATTGTCTTTCCATTATGCAAGCTAGTTTTGTAAGGGTAATCATGGAGCCTTGGGGAATTTTCATTCTTATGGAATTGTTATTTATCATTTCCAAGCCCCTTCTCATTTTTTGCAATAGTATATTTAATATCTTTGAGGGTACTCATCACCTTATCCAATTTTTCATCATTGGTATGATTTGAGCTAGATTCTTTTTCTTGTCTATCCTTAGGATTATTCATGATTTTGACATCATCTCTTCTTCCCACCTTAATTCAAGCTCTTTTATTACTCTTAATGTGCAAAGAAATCTTGAATGAATCCCTCAAATTTTGAGGGTCTTTATCTCTTAGGTGGTAAGCCATCTTAGCATCAAATGCATTACAATAAGTAACAAGGCATACTTGATCATTCATCCTCAAGTTTGGTGGTAATCTATTTATATCCTTCTAGAATTTGATACTAAAATCAAATACCATCTCATTCTATTATTTGGTGATATTGTTAAATTCATTAAGCCTAAAACTAGGCTTAGTATTATCTCCATATTGCTCTCAAAAAACTCTCATCAATTCTTCCCATGAGCCAATGCTACCATTTAGTAAACCTCTATACCAATTTTTGGAATCCTTTATCAAAAATTAAACATGAACAATTTCATTACCGCGTCCTCATGCTCTACTTCATAATCATCAAGCATATTTAGGAAAAACCTTAAGTGATCCTGCCTAGATATTGCATTATTCCTAGTGAATTTTCTCAACCCAACCCTGAATCATTGGCAATGGGATTTGGGGGCACTTTCTATATAGCCATCAGGATGCACCATGTTCATCCAATGGTTGTTCCTGTGCAAGCCTCTATAAATGGTTTTTGTACCTGTTGCGGCTGTCACATCACCTGCACACTAAAACCAACTTGTCATCAAGTCAATGGTCACATTAGCAGTACTTAAATACTCCATCGAAGTGTTAGTAGAACACAACATTTTGAAATAGAACTGTGCGCTTGAATTAGATGTAAGGGTAGTTTAAATAAAAATTCCCACCCTTTTAAAGTATATAATAAGGGTATTTAAATAATATAAAATTTAAAATAATTAAATTAAAAATAAATTTAATAATAACTTTAATGAGAGATGATGGAAAAGTTTGCAATTAAAAAATATATATAATGAAACATTTCGAACAAATTTTACATAATAAATTATTTTTGAATTATTTTATATTTTGAATTTTTTCAAACATATTTTTGTTATGACTCTCTTTAATTTATAAAATGATATCTTCATGATAACATATATATTTTTTATGATAATATATTTATATAATATTATTATCTTATATTTAAAAATATATATATAGTAATTAAACTTGTTGATACAATAATATACATATTTTTTCATTTAGCATTTGATACTTCATTTTTATTTACCTAAGATTTATTTTTTTACTTTACAATTATTGGAGAATTTTTTATTTTATTTAGTCAAGAGTTATTTCAATTTATATTTATTTTTTAACTTGAAATGACTTCATAAAAAACTCTCAAGAAAATAAAATAACAACAATCAATATTATAATTTGTAACATATTACAACAAAACTAATTCCAATAACACTTATTAGAGTATTTAGCCATAATCTTATGGAATGATAAGTTTGAATTATTTCACCTTTCTTATGATTTTTATGTTATTACTATATTTTCATTTTAAAATTAGTTATTTCTAATGACATGTAGAATAACTTATTTACTAATTTTTTGGCTTAATTTTTGAAAGAATTTTCACATAACTATCATTGCCCATTCAATGTTTAAAAATGTGATGTGTATTCCATGAGCATAAAAAAAGTTTTGTTTCACCTTTCATTTCACTTGAAAACAAATTTTCACTCACAATAGGGCTATCCCTATAATAGATTGTATATAATATAAAATAATATATTATATATAAAATAGTTAATTATATTATCTTATAATCATTTTTTTTTTTGTATTGATAATAAGGTGATCACCAAAAAATTACAGTATCAAGTTCACAAATTCACAAAAAAAGTTCACACTATAGAGGCACCGCCTCAAACCAAGAGTATCAAAAATACTAAAGTTTGACTACATCATTGACAAGGTACTGAAACTTAGTAAAGGAGATCATGAAAGACATCCACCTATGTGGTCCAACCCATGGTGCCCTCCATCCAAACAATATTCTTCTTCTTCTGAATCTGGTGGAGTAGGAAGATCATGTTATCTTAAGCACCCTTGTTGTTCCTTTTAAGTTCCAAGTTGAGTTGCTTTATAGTTCTTTTAGCTATGTGCAAGTTGTCCATATGACTCCTCTAGGCCTGTCCATCCTTAAGCTCGTAGGCGAAGAATGCGACATACCCATTTTTTAGAAGTCTTTTGAATTTTTCCTTTTCCACTCTCATGGTAATTTGCACCTGTAAATTTTATTTTTAAAAGGTGAGACTTTTGAAAGACTTAGTAAGAATCCTTGGATTGCTTTGAAACCTTTCCTCGTTCCTACATTTCTAGATTTGCCAGAGTATGTTAGACAAAAGAATATCCCAAAAAAAATTAGTATCTTTTTTAACCCCATCAATATGTCTAGTAATGGTTTCAAAAACATTAATGTCTTTAGGAAGAGTAATACCAAACATGTACCAGATTTCTTTGGAAAAACTGCAATCAAAGAAAATATGTCTACCAGATTAAGGAACTCTACAGATATTACAGAATTGGGTCGTAGAGAAATCCTTTTTGATAGGGAGTATGTCAAGAGTCAAAATCCATCTAAAAAATTTGATCTTAGGATCTATGGGGCTTTTCCATAACCTCTCAAAGTTTTTCTTCCAAGAGGGGATATCAAGGTTAGAGTACCAGAGATTATTGACATGGTCAATGATGGAGTCATTATACCCAATCACACCGTAACTTTTTTTGGCTTTGATGTTGGTCATAATGGTTCCATTAGGCCATTTAGCTTTCAATATTCTATCTAAATCACTATGAAAATAGGAGGGAAGATCTCTACAGGCTTTACTGATCAGATTATACGTTCTTTTTTGAGATAAAGGGATGTTAAATTTGAGCCTTAACTCATCCTAGGTAATAATAGAGTCATGTTCAAAAAGATCCATGAATTGAGTGATACCCAGCTTATGCCAATACCTGGTAGAATAGCCTTGGGAGAGGGCAAGGGGCTTACCAGAAAAGTACAAGTTCCACCAAATGGACCTTTCACCAAAGAGCTAATTATCATCATGGAAAGACTTGTTAGAGGCATAAATTTTGACTTTGCTCCAGGCCTTCCAAATGGATTGGAAAACAGCCAAGCCTTGAACCACAACCAGGAAACTCCCAAAGATCGAGTCACTAAAAGGTAAATTTTTCCAGGACTTAGCATTCTTGGGGAAGCCTCTTTCAATATTGCTCCTAACAAGAATTTTCCAAGGATCATCCCCAGCTAAGGAGTGGAAGATCCATTTGGCCGCCATGGCAATCCCCATCATTTTAAGGTCCTTCAAACCAAGCCCTCCAAGGAGTTTGTCTATATGGCACCATTCCCATTTAACATAATGGAGATTTTGTTTCCTTTGCCATCAGACCAAACATAATTCCTTATAACCTTTTGGATTTCTAAGATTTGGTAACTGCTAAACATCCAGGCAGAGGAATAATAAATGTTGTAAGATGAAAGAATTTTCTAGTAGACTTGCACTCTACCAGCTAGGGATAGAGATCTATTGTGCCATTTATTCAATTTTTGAGTAATTTTCTCCTTAACCCAAAGCCACATATCATTGAGAGAAGGATCAATAGAGAAAGGTATACCTAGATATACAATGTTGTGAGGCCCACCCCATCGATAGTCAAATTTATTAAACCACGCTGGCGGCTGCTCATCCCAACCAAGACATACTAATTTGGTATAAGAGAGATGAGCCCCATAAATAGTACAAAAGATCTTGAGTTTCTCTTGCAGAGCTTCAAAATTATCTTCAGAAGATTCATGAAAAATGGCAATGTCATCCACAAACTGATAGTTAATAAGGTCAGAGCCATTAGGAAGGGAAATACCCTTAACCATAGGGGAAAGGGTGTTGTCTCTAAGAATGTAGAATGGGGCATCCACAACAATAGAAAAGAGAGAAGGAGCCAAAGGACAACCTTGCCTGATGAATCGGCCAAGGGGGAAGGCTTTCGATAGGGATCCATTGATATCAACTTGGGCATAAGCATCATTAAGGAGCACTTTGACCGCATCATAGAAGAAGGTAGGAAATCCAAAGGCTTCTAGCATCATGGAGATAAAACTCCACTCCACTCTATCGTAAGCCTTTTCGAAGTCAAGAAGAAACATAACTGAGTTCTGTTGAGAGTTCTTAGCCCAATTTAAGGCCTCCCAGTTGGTAATTAAATTTTCAAGAATGTATCTACCTTTAATGAATCTAGTTTGGGTTGAACACACAAATTTGGGTAAAATATTCTCAATCCTAATAGCCAAGATTTTGGAAAAAATCTTGTAGGAAACATTTAACAGAGTGATAGGCCACCAATTTTTAAGTAGAGCCTTATCCCCGTCCTTCAGAAGTAGTTTAATTATGCCACTATTGATGGGGCTGCCCAAGGTACCCGAAGCTAAGGCCTCCATGTAGATATCATGGAGATCTATGCAAATCCATTTGTTGTTATACTTGTAGAACTCAATAGGCAGCCCATTTGGCCTCGGAGTCTTGTCATCTTTAGGATTATTAATAGCTTTTTCAATTTCCTCCATAGTGATCTCCTTACTAAGCAAGGAAGCATCCATGTTGGAAATCTTATTAGGGATCAATGATCTGCAACGGTCCTTGAGGGTGTAGGCTTCCTCTGAATCCTCTGAAGTGAAGAGGTTTTTGTAATAGTCGGCAAAGTCTTGTTTTATGTTGTTAATATCAGTAATCTCTTGATTATCAACAATAATTCTGTCTATAGTCTCATTAGAGTGTTTTTGCTTAATAAGATTAAAGAAGAACTTAGACCCCCTATACATAATCTTGTTTTATTATATATAAATATAATAAACTATTTAAGAAATATATATCATATAAATATAGTATTATATATTAATCTATAAAAATAATGATTATATTAATATGTCTATAAATATTGTTTATATTATATGATATATTATTTATATATATATATATTATATAATATAATATATATAATTATATAATATATAATGTAATAAACTATTATTTTACAGTTAAAATAGATTGTTATTGTTAATAGATATATTAATAACAGTTATATCAACATGAACACAAAATTAAATATCAAAAAAGGTATATTTTACCAAGGTACCACTAAGGAAAATAAAAAGTTTAGAATATAATATATTCTTTATAATATTATATAGTATATATTATAATATTTAATATAGTAAATATTATAATATATACTATATAATATTATATATTATATAATTGTGATTGAAAATTTGTTTTCAGGTATGGGATTATTTCAACCAACAATTTAACTAATTTTCAATGAACTCAAGATGGCTAAAAGGTGAAATAAAACTTTTTTTCTACTCATGGAATACACATCACATTTTTAAACATTGAATGGGAAATAATAGTTATGTGAAAATTCTTTCAAAAATTAAGCCAAAAAATTAGTAAATAAGTTATTCTACATGTCATTAGAAATAACTAATTCTAAAATGAAAATATTATGATAACATAAAAATCATAAGAAAGGTGAAATAATTCAAACTTATCATTCCATAAGATTATGGCTATTTATATTTTAATAAGTGTTATTGAAATTAGTTTTGTTGTAATATGTTACAAATTATAATATTGATTGTTGTTATTTTATTTTCTTGAGAGTTTTTAATAAAGTCATTTCAAATTAAAAAATAAATAGAAATAGAAATAACTCTTGACTAAATAAAATAAAAAATTCTCCAATAATTGTAAAGTAAAAAAATAAATCTTAGGTAAATAAAAATGGAGTATCAAATACTAAATGAAAAAAAATGTATATTATTGTATCAACAAGTTTAATTAGTATATATATATTTTTTAAAAATAAGATAATAATATTATATAAATATATTATCATAAAAAACATATATTCTATCATGAAGAAATCATTGTATAAATTAAAGACAGTCATAACAAAAATATGTTTAAAAAAATTAAAAATATAAAATAATTCAAAAATAATTTATTATGTAAAATTTGTTCAAAATGTTTCATTATATATATTTATTATTAAATATTTTTTAATTGCAAAACTTTCTCAACATCTCACATAAAATTTATTATTAAATCATTTTTTAATTAATTGTTTAAATTTTATATTATTTAAATACCCTTATTATATAATTTAAAAGGGTGGGAATTTTTATTTAAACTACCCTTACATCTAATTCAAGTGCACAATTCTATTTCAAAATCTTTTGTTGTACTATTACTTTGGTAGAGTATTTAAGCACTGTCAATGTGGCCATTAACTTGATGAAAAGTTGATTCTAGTGTGCAAGTGATGTGACAACCACATAGGACTTGCAGGACTTGGAGATTGCAATAGGTAAGAAAACCATTTGCAGAGGCTTGCATGGGCACAACCATCAGATGCACATGGTGCATCCTGATGGCGGCATAGACAGTGCTAGATTTGGGCATCCAAGAATCCCATCGAAACATAATTGGGCCTATACCTTTCCAATTGCATAGCCCACCTATGAAATTTATTTTCTATGTCCTCGTCATTTTTTTTAGCTTCTCCACCTCTCTTATGATCATGTGGATAAAGAAAAATGTCCTGAATCATATCATACACTTGAATCAGGTATACTAACACCATTTCCTCTTGAAACCCATCTTCTTTTTGCTTAATTGATTAAATTAGCCTAGCTATTCAATTAATTTTCTCATTTGCATATATTAACCTAATTCATTTAATCAGGTTATTTCCCCCATTTTCACACTAATGTTTCATCTCATTAAATTAAATAAATCAAATTATTTAATTTAATTCCCTAAGTCTTCTTATTTAATTAAATAACCCAAAGTTATTTAATTAAATGCCATTTCACCTTTCTCCCATTCATTAAATCATTTAATTTAGTGAATATCACTTTATTCTTCTAATCCCCTAATTGCATTATTAAACCCTTGTTTAATTAGCAATTATCTAAGTAATCTAATTCTCCCCACTTGAAGGGGAATATTCCTACCCCTTTTAAACAATTAAACTTTGTTTTAATTTGCAAAATATCCTTTTCCCTCACCCATGAGAATATTCCAAAGAATATCCTCTCTCCTCCAATCATTTGAAACAAGGAATATTCTCACTTAGCTTCATACACAAGTTAACTTGTGACTTCTTGTGCAAGTTAAATTTTGACCTCTTATATAGGTCAATAGTGTACTTGTTTGGAAGGAATGAGAACTCACTCGTTGATGAAAATCCATGATCCATGCCTCCAATTTCATCCATCCTCGACTATTGATTAGATTTTTTGATCTCAGCCCTCCATTTCTCATTTGCTTTCCTATAAATAGAACACTATTTGGAGACAAATGGATCCATCTTTTTCAGAAATTAGACACTATTCTTCTTCTATTTTGCAAACCATTGGTTTTTTCTCCTATGATCCGACTATCCAAATGATTTCTTCTCACATACTTAGGAGTTTTGAAGTTTTCTCTTACCTCTTGTTCTTGTGATCTTTCTTCTGCACTTTTTCATGTTTCTACACTTCTTGATTTTCTTGATTCACTAGAACAATTTGAAGTTGATTTTGTGTCTGAGTATCATTGTCAGCATCATCATGTTGATCATTTGAATCATAATCACTAACTAAGATCATTTAACAATATCTTCACCAACCTTAACATTTGCACTTTCAACCATTTTCTTCAACCTTTTTTTAAAGCACCAAAAAGATTTTATTTTAGTAGATTATCCTAGGAAGATTCCTTCATCACTTCTAGCATCAAACTTACCTATATCATCATCTCTCTTGATGTAGCATTTTCTTCCAATTTTTTTGAAGTATTTGACTGTAGTCTTATAACCAAACCATAGCTCAAAAGGTGTCTTACTAGAATTATTATTGACATTCACCTTGTTAATAGTATATAAAACAATACCTACAACTTCTATCTAGTATAAATGAGGAACATTTTCTTCTAGCATCATGGTTCTAGCAGTGTCTAGAATGGTTATGTTCTTTCTTTCAACAACTCCATTCTGTTGAGGGGTACATGGAGCAGATAGTTGTCTTTGAATTCCATGATCTTCATAGAAATAATTGAATTCACATGAAGTAAATTCACCACCTCTATCCGACCTTAGACATTTGATCTTTTAACCTATCTCATTCTTTGCCATAGCTTCAAAAATTTTGAACTTTTCTAGTGCTTCATGTTTTTCTCTCAAGAAAGTGACCCATATCATTCTAGAATAATCATCAATGAGTGAAATAAAGTACCTTTCACCATGTAGGCTTCTGATTCTGGAAGGACCACATAGATCAATATGTATTAGACCCAATACTCCATTAGAGTTGTACTATTTGCTCTGGAAGGAATTTCTTGTTTGCTTTCCCATTTGACATTCCTTGCACATAGTGTTAGTAGGCTTCACTAACTTAGGTAAATCTTTGACTGCTTGAGTAGAACTTATCTTGATAATGTTATCAAAGTTCACATGACATAACATCCTATGCCATAACTAGCTTACATCAATTTTAGTGATCAAACAACTTTGACTAGCAGTACTTAAATGAAAGATATTAGCTTTTGTCTTTGTTCCTGAAGAGATTATATTTCCTGAACTTCCTGTAATTCTGTACTTACCATTCTTTAATTGTAGATTGTATCCTTTGTCTACCATTTGTCCAACACTCAACAAGTTATGCTTTAGGCCTTCTACATAAATAAAATCATCATTATTGTGCTTACAACCAAAATAAATAGTACCTCTTCCACGAATGACACCAGAAGTGTTGTCACCAAACCTCACTACACTACCATCATAGTTTTCCAAGCTTACAAATCTTATTTTGTCACCAGCCATATGATGTGAGCATCTGCTATCAATTACCCACTCATCTTTCTCTTCAAATTTGGCTACAAGAGCTTTCTCAACATATACATTACTAGAAGATTCAGTGGACACCTAACCATTTTCTTTGATAGAAATAAATACCCATTCATCTTCATTTCTAGTTTCTTTATCAGATTCTTCATTAGTTACACCTTCTTCAACATAATAGCACTTTATTTCAAATCTAGTATTCTTAGGCTTATATTTTGAAACTCTTTCAAGACATCTAGAAGAAAAATGACCCATCTTACTACAAGAAAAGAGCTTAATAGGTAACTTTCCTTTGTACTTACCATGACCTCTTGATTCTCTTTTCACAATAAATGCTTCTAGTTCTTCCAATTCCCTTTCTTCATCTTCAATCCGCTTCATCTCATCTTCATATCTGAATGTTCTCTGGGAACTCTCTCCTGAATCATATCTCTTTTTCTCAGATACAGTTGCCTTGAAAATAGATTCAGTCTTTAGAGCATACTCACCAAATTCAATTAATTCAAATGCAACAAGTTTTCCAATCAACATGTCTTTTGTAATATTTGTCACTGTCCTGAGTTCATCAATAGCATGAGCTTCTATCTTGTAGGAAGGGGGCACGGATCTAAGTATCTTAGCCACAATTTCATCATCATTCATAGTTCCACCGACACATCTAATGTGCATCACGAATTCATTTATCTTATGCGATAAGGAAAAGATGTTCTCATCTTCACTCATCTTCAAGCTCTCCCATTTTCCTTTTAGACTTTATAGCTTAGCACTTTTCACTAGTGCATCTCCTTCATACAATGTTTCCAACTTTTTCCAAATCTGATATGCAGTCCTTAATCCGATCACATTTGTCATTTATGAACCTGTCAAAGCACTCACCAGTGTTTCTACTGACCTGGTATTAATTTCTTCTTGCTTGATCTCATCTTTAGAGGAGGGACCATTTTGAGGAATATTATATATAATTTACGTCATCTGCCAGAAAGGTTCACGAATGCACCTCAAATGACATTCCATTCTAGATTTTCGTAGACAGTAGTTTGTACCATTGAATCTAGGACTATCCTTCTTAAATGCTAACATCTTAGGTAACCTCAATCTATTAGGCTTCTTTAAAAGGAACTAGCTCTGATACCAATTGTTGGAAAAACAAGGATAGACAACTGAGAGGGGTGGGATGAATCAGTTGTTACCAAATTCAATTTTATACAATATTAACCAATCCTTATATCACATATCTAATAATTAAAAGTTCAAGCATAAGAACAACACATCAGAGATACATGAACACCAAGATTTTATACGTGGAAACCATGTTAGGGGAAAAACCATGGTGGATGTTAGTCCACAAGATTATACCTTGTTATAAATATAACGAAGAATAAAAGAGAATGCAATTGCATTTAGGCACACTGCCTAGAGAACACTTTTCAAAGGGAAAGCTCACTACCTTACATACGGTAATCGGATTAAATCCATCTGATGAATTTGAACTAAGAAAATAACTTCTACAAAATCTTGATTACAGTTCCAGTTAGGCACACTAAAATCTCTTCAAACTCTTCCACACTCTGCTCTAAATGATCTGGCCTTTATTCACACTTGTACATCACTTGTACACTTGAGCACACCTCTAAATGAGGAAAAAAATCTTGTATATATATTCGCTACATAGATTTGCATCCACTATTCTATCAGCCATAAATAAAGAATAAATTATAACTATCGGTCTCGATACATGAATAAATTTCAATGTGTACCAACACAAGCTAGCCATAGCATAGTGATGACCCAAAAAAATATCTCCAAACATGCCAAACAATAAAATATTAATCCTCATGGATCCACAACATGCTAAAACCACAATGTCAGTGAAGAACACCATCTATAGAGACTGCATAACTGTAGGCACACAAATCATCATAACTTCCACAAAACATCATGCGCACCACTGAAACTTTCAAACAACATACTAGAAAGGTTCAACACCAAACCCTTTGAAGTGCACCTTCAGATCTTCAACACACAGAGATTTCCAACATTCTAACCTCTTCAGCTCCACTAGCTACCTATACTATAATTTTTACAATTTTCTCAATCTCCTTGACATATACAACCTTAAGCAGATTAAAATGCTAATAGTGTTGACATCAATGAAAACAGTGTATCAGCAACACAACCACAAAATCAAATGCTAGAGTCTTAATAAATATTAAAATATCATCAAGGTAAACAATCACAAATTTTCCCAATAACTCTTTCAATACCTCATTCATCAATCCCATAAACTTACTAGGTGCATTGGCTAGCCCAAATGGCAAGACCAACCACTCATACAAACCTTCCTTAGTCTTTAATTTCATATTCCATTCATCTCTTTTCTTGATTTAGATATGATATCCACTCTTTAAATCAATTTTGGTGAAGTACTCTAATCCACTTATGCAATCCATGATATCATCCATCCTATGTAATGTAAATCTACATTTGATGGAAATATTTTTTATGGCTCTTGAATCTATATACATTCTCCATTCTTCTCCTTTATTTGGTGCTAAAACATTAGGAATTGCACATAGACTTAAATGTTCTCTGATCAAACCCTTCCTCAACAAATATGCAACTTTTCTATTGAGCTCTTCACTCTTTTTAGGTGAAATTCTATGGGTTGTCTTGTTTGGAAAATTTTCTCTTGGTATCAAGTCAATTTCATTAGTAATATTCCTCATTGGTGGAAGTCCTTCTAGCACATTATTTGAAAAAATATATTTAAACTCTTGCAACAAATCTGAAATCTCCACAAGAACATCTTCCACATTTTCACAGTTAGTTTTAGGAGTCAAAGAAAAAAAACTCTCATGTCTCATACCATCTAAGAATTTCCTTGTATCCACTGAAAAAACTCTTGTATTTCCATAAACTTGAAAAAAATATTCTTTCAAAGGTTTCAACTTATGTTTCACTCCATCCTTAGTTAATTTATATGTATTAGCACAACCATCATGTATTTCCTTCCTATCATACTTCCAAGGCCTTCCTCAAAAATATGGCATGCATCCATAGGAATTATATCGCATAATATTTCATGAAAATAACCTCCTATTTTAAATTTTATCAAGCATTGTTTAGTGACCAATTTTTTTTATTGTCTTGTACCCATGCTATTCGGTATGGGTTTAGGTGCATCTTCCTTTCTAGCTTTAGCTTTCTCACCATTTCTTTAGATACAAGGTTGTTTGTGCTTCAACTATCTATGATTATATTACAGGCCTTCCATTCATATTTTTATCTTGTCTTGACTAATTTATTTCTTTGAGGTTTTCCATTTTCTTTATTCAACAACACTCTTCTTGTCATTAGGACTTTACCTCCTTTTTCTTCTTTTGAATGTAATGAGTGTGCATCTTCTTCATTGATGTTTTTTTCTCTATTCTATTTTTTTTATCTTCTTCTTATTATTTCCTCTTGATGAGGATAGTAATTTACTCTATTATCATCTTCTCCACACTTAAAACAAGTTCCTTTCAAGGCTACTCTTCCAAATCCTCTACCTAATCTTCCTCTACCTCTTGAATTTTGTTCTCTAGGTCCCTATGAGTCATCATACCTCTGAGTTCTATTGCTTCCTTAGTCTTAATGCTTTTTATTTTTATGATTTATATCATCACTCTTGTAATATCTTACTCTATTCCTTCCTCCATGACCTCTTTCTCTTTGCTTAATTCCATATATTTTATTCATTCTATCCTCAATATTTAGGGCAATTTGATAGGAATCTTCCATTATGAAAATCTCACCAAAGTCATCTCCTCTTGTATTCTTGGACTCAAAACATTAATATATCTTACAACCTTCTCCTTAGTTTCTTAAAAATTTCATGTTTTAATTAGGATCCTATGAAACTCATTCATATTTTCTTTCACTATTTTGGTTCCTTGTTTTAACCTTTGCTTTTTTGGAGAAAATCAAGCTCATAATGCACCAGAATGAGCTATATTTTCATCTTCTCCCCCATTTTTTCCCAATTTTTGATTTAATATTTTCCTCTTCTTCCTCTTTCCAAGTGAATTTATCTCCACCAAATTGAATAATTTCCCTTTAATCTAGAGTTTACATACCTCACTCTATCAAGGTCCTCAATTTATTCAAACTTAAATAACTCTTCCATGCTGTTGATCCAATCCACTAACTCTAGTAGATTCAAATTTCCACTAAATGTAGGAACATTTTTTTTTCTCTTTCCTATCCTTGATAGGACAACCAACAATTAGTCATTGGAACCTACTGCAATTGCATCCCTTTGTTCAATTGTTTGGATGGCATCCTTTGAGGTTTCTTCTTCTTCATTACTTCCTAGTTCTCTTCTTTGTGCAGAGCCTCTTCTAATTTCTTCTTGTATGTATTTAACATATCTTTTCAAGGGCTAAAATCATTGTTATTGAAAAAATTATCACTTCTTCCTCCACCTCTACCCCTAGCATGTGGGGCTCCTCTTGCATACATTTTTCTACACACCAACAAGCTTAATCCTTGTGCAAACTACCTCTCTTCATCATCATTTCTCCAAGGGAATACACCACCCATATTTATACCATTCCCATCATTTCCATTAACATCCACAACACCCCTTGGGTTAGGCCTTCCCCCTTTACCAACCATCAATCAAAAAACTTTGAGCAACCCTCCAATCATAAATCAAAACATCATGTTGAATCCTGCCATCTTACCATTGATATCACAAAAAAAGGTGGAAACCATTCAAGCAACCCCCACACTATCTACTATTCCCCAAGTATCTCAAAGCATGGTCTCCCAAGGACCAAAAATATCAATTGCACCATCCATCACACAATCCCTGATTATCAATACAACACCTCCCATCACAACAACCAATGCTATTCCTAATCCACCACCACCACTGCCAAAACTCAACTTGACAAACCCCTTTAGCATCATGTTGCAGGGAAACTCAACAAGCTTCCTATCAAAATGAATTTCAACAAATTAAAAACCAATAAGAACAAGCACAATTAGCAGCACAAAAAATGCAGCAAGTTGCCCAAGCTCAAGCTTTACTGCAACAATAGTAAGCTGCCCAAGTTGCACAATCCACTCAAGCTGCACAAGCCACATAGGCAACCCAACAAGCATAGGATCAAACTCAAGCACAATATCAAGCTCAACAAGTGGAAGTGCATGCTCAATACCAAGCACAACCAAAATAAGCTCAATGAAAAGCATATCAACAAGCCCTGCAACAGTATTAGGTGCAACAAAAAGCAGCTCAACATCAAGCCCAACAACAAGCTTTGTCGGAACAACAACAACAAGACCAACAAAAAGAGTTGTTGGAACAACAACAAATGCAGACATATTAGTAAGCCTTAATCGCACAATAGAGCTTGCAACAAACTTCCACCAACATACCTAACACTCCACCCATCACTCTAACACTTCAACCACTTCAAAACACATTCACTCCACTCCCTAATCTACAAGACAACATAACAACACAAATCAGATTTCTCTTGCAACAAGTGTGTGATCTCCAATCAAGGAAAATAACAAGTACACCAAGCAATCTGTGCCCTTATCCTTTCAACAGGAGCATAGCAATGGTACCATTCCCAAAGGGTTTTGAAATCCTTAAATTTGACAAATATCATGGGCTAGGAACCCTGAGGATCACATCAAGGAATTCCAAGTACATTGTATGGAAGTCGCATATAATGATACATATCTAATGTTACTATTTCCTCAAAGCTTGTCTAGCCCTGCCATGGAGTGGTTCTCTCACTTGCCTACTACCATCAAAATGTTCCAAGAGATTGTAGATGCATTCTTAAAGAATTATGCATTCAACATTGGCATGGATGTTAGTCTAGAGGAACTATCTGCACTCAAACAAGGTAAGGAGGAATCCTTCACTTCCTTCCCACAATGATGGTTATCCAAGGCCAATAGGAGCAAGTGGGCCATCCCAAAGGAGCAAAAAAATTGTACCATCATTTCTAATCTTGAGAAAACCTCGGCATTCCATCTAAAAATGCAGCACACCACCACTTACGACCAATTGATCCCCAAGGTGCTCAACATCGAATGAGTCGTTATTGCACAAGGGGGGACACCCACATATCCAAAACATCAAGAAAATTTCCCTTTCACCAGCTATAATGAAAAACCTCACATGTGGGAAAAAAATCGAAACATCACTAATGACGATGTGGTTGATGCCAAGGTTGTAATCAATGCATCAAAGAAGAACACCCAAACATATCAGCAACCACAAAACAAAAATCGCAACAACGTGCAAACCAATGCAGCATCACAACAACCATCCAATAATCAAATCAAAAATTTGAATAATCAAGGGGGACCACCTCCGTGAAACAAATATCCCCCCAAGATAAAGTTCACAACCCTTGGGGAATCAGCCGAATCCATCATGAAAAAATTGGTAAATGAGAATCTCATTAAGATCCCTACTTATAAGAATTATCAAGAACCCCAAGTGAAACCACCATTGTATAATGAAAACCACGTTTGTGATTATCATTAAATCAAGGGGCACACAGCAACCAGTTGCATGAAGTTGAAAAATATAATCCAAGACCTCATCGACGACAAGATCATAAATATGGAATAGCCAACTAGAAATCAAGACCTTAAGATTTACATGAATCCGATGTCAGATCATAAGAAAGGAAAATAAAAGTATGGAAATTTGAACCATGTGTATGATAAAATTGTTGCATCCCTAGATGAATGGGTCATTTTTGTTAACATAAAAGGAGCCAAAGCTGATTATGGACTCACCACACATGGAAGAAAAATCACCATTGTTGGGTCATCATAGCCACTTAGGGAATCCACCTCAAATCCAAAATCTACCCCTAATGCTATAGTGTCTTGGACCAATTGACAAGAACTCCCACTTAGATATCCAACATGGAGTTATTGAAGATCTCATCCACCCATAGTGAAATCCTAGAGGAAGCATTAACCTCATCTACTATCTCTATCAATCTTGATACTGAAAAATTCAAATCTATGGTCAGAAATATTACCACCCCAAATCTCCTCACATTTTATGGTCGGGACTTCCCCACCCAACCATCTCACAATCGAGCACTCCACCTTGAAGTGCTGGTTCATAAAAAAAAATTCAAAAGGGTCTTGGTGGATGGGGATGTAGGTCCAAATATTTTCTCTCTAAATCTCATAAAGAATCTAGGATTCTCCGAAGACTCCATTGAAAAAGGAAAGGGTATCACAATTAGAGCTTATGATGATCAAGAAAGAGTTTCTTAGGGCACTATCTAACTCCCTATTCAAGTAGGGCTAGACATTATGGAAACCACCTACTAGGTCCTGGACCTTGATTTAACTTATAACATCCTTGTGGGGCATCCATAGATCCATGGGATGCAAGAAGTTGCATCAACCTTCCATCAGTGCATCAAGTTCTCATATCAAAATCAAGAGATCATGATCTATGGTGATCCTAAGCCCTTTGATTACTACAAAAACTTAGAATAAAAATACAATAAAATCCCCCAAGTCCCAAAGAATGATGAAGGCCCTTCAACTCCACATATAGACCTAGCTAGCATTGCCTCCACTTTTGGGACAAAGACACTTGCCATTCCTGATATATCTGAAATCAAGGTCATTATCCAAGACAATGAATGTGGGGATTACAAAATGAAGAAGAGGTCCTTTGAGGTAGGGGAGTTACCTCAATCCCCTAGATCCCACGGACAACTGCAATCTGCCAATACAACAACTCAAACCTTCAGAGCAAATCCCTCCCAATTTAGAAGATGGGGGGATCTAAGCCGAGAAGTGGTGGATGAGAGAGATGTATCTAGTCTCCTCTATTAAGATGAAAGACCTATATCGGTCCTTCATATGGATGATTCTAACAAAGGAATTCAATTAATGTTGGGCATGGTCTATAACAGGAATGAAAGTCTTGGAAAAAACAACAAAAATCGATTGCAACCTATCATTTTTGAGAAGTGCATGAAAAATCTTGGCCTTGGATGTACCCCTCTAAGTATAACCATATGTGGTAGAAGTTCCCCATTAAAGAATTCAAAGCTCCCCCTCAACTATCAGTAGTCACCCTTCAGTTAGCTGTATCCATAGGTCACGTCATAGATAACTTTACCTTTGAGATAACCGATGTGTGTAGTATTGATGAGGATACCATAACTAACTTGTCGATGATTTTCAAAGAATCCTCCCTATTCATAATCAACACCCTATATTTTGAGTCAGACCATCAAACCCATGAAATAAACCTAGTCTGTCCCCAACTTATCGATTACAACTAACGAGGACCTCCAATTCTAGAAAAAATCAAAAATGATGAGGCACTCTCATAATTCATGGGATTGCAAGATATGGTGCCATATGGAGATCACAAAGTTGGGTTCAACATCATACTGGATGCACAAGCCTATTATGGGGAAATGATTAATCCTTTAGTCACAAAAGTGAAAAATTGAGAATAATCTCTAGTTCTTTGAGTGAAAACCACACTATGGCATTCTCTGACCTGAAAATAGTAAAAAAAAAGGATGCATCCAATAGTGAAAACCTTTCTAAGGAACCAAAGGATGACAGATTCAATCTTCCTCTCAGTGCTATTCATCAAGAGAAGTCAGCGGTTTTGGCAGAACAATGCAATCTAGTTAATTTGGGAGTAGAAGGACTACCAAACCTAACATTATATGTCAAGTCACTTCTCATAGAAGAATAAGAACTCCTAGATGCATTCCTAAAGGAAAGAAAGGTAAAATTTTCATGGAACTATGCTGACATGTCAGGGCTTGATCTAGAGGTTGTGGTTCATCACCTAGTTGTATATCCTAAAGCAAAGCTTGTGAGACAAAAGTTGAGAAAAATGCATCCCTAGATAGAATTGTTGGTCAAAATGGAATTAAATAAGTTCCTAGATGCAAGATTCATATGACCAATTGATTATCCAGAGTGGGTCTCAAACCTTGTACCTGTTTCAAAGCCCACTAGGGGCATCCACATCTGCACAGACTTTCAAGATCTAAACAAAGCATGTAAAAAGGATGATTTTCCACTCCCAAACATTGACATGATCATGGATATGACAAAAAGACGTGAGATACTATCACTAATGGATGGATTCTCAGGATACAATCAAATCATGATAGCCAAGGAAGACCAACACAAGACAATTTTCACTTGTCTGTGGGGGACATATTGCTCGAATATGATGCCATTCTAGTTGAAGAATGCAAGAGAAACCTACTAGATCTCCATGACACTCATATTTCATGATATGATCCATAAAACCATGTAAGATTATTTGGATGACATACTGGCCAAGTCAAGGAAAAGATAAGGGCCACATACCAACCCTAAGCTCCATTTTTGATAGATTAGAAAAGTACAAGGTAAACAAGGTCCGACTTAATCCAAAGAAGTGTGTCTCTGGGGTACAATCAGACAAGCTCCTAGGGTACATCGTATCCATGAGAGGAATTGAGGTTCACCCTACGAAATTCAAATCCATCCTCGAAATGGAGGTACTTAGAACATTGAAACAACTAAGAGGTCTACAAGGAAGATCTAGTCCATCCGCTAATTCATAGAACAACTAATAGACAAGGAAATCCCATATTCTCATGTACTCCACAAGGGGGTAGCATACAAATGGGACAAGAAATGCAACCAGGCGTTCAAAAAGATCAAGGATTACTTGCTCACACCACCAGTTCTTATGCCACCAATTCCAGGCAAACCCTTGATCCTATACATATCAACAACAATAGCAGCCCTTGGTGTTCTCTTAGCACAACACGACAAAAATAGGAAGGATAGAGCCATTTACTACATCAACAGGACCATGGTGGGACATGAGCTCAACTACACACCCATTGAGAAAGCATGCTTGGCAGTCATGCTTATAGTACAAAAATTCAGAAATTACATGCTAGCACATCAAATCAAGCTCATTGCAAAGATAGACCCACTCAAGTACCTATTTTCCAAAGAAAATCTCATAGGACAAATGGCTAAATGGGTTATGATCTTGATGGGCAGGACATTGAGTATGTAGAATACAAGGCTATCAAAGGACAAGAAATCACAAATTAACTGGAAGAAGCACCAATATATGCAAAGAATCCACTTGTTTCAGAGCTCCCCAATGAATCAATTTTCAACATTAGTGTAGAAAATCACTGGAAAATGTACTCTGGTGGATCCTACACACAACATGGGTCAAGAGAAAGAATATTATTAATCACTCCATAAGGTGACTACATACCTAAATCATACAAGCTTTCATTCCCGTGCACAAACAACATTGCAAAATACGAGGCTCTTGTCATAGGGCTAAGGATTGTAGTACAATGGCAGATCATGGAACTTAAGTTTTACAAATATTCATAGCTCGTAATCAAACAAGTAAAAAATGAATAACAAACAAAGGATGACAAGTTGACTCCATACATGAAGCTCGTGGAAAGTGTCAAGGAGTTCTTCATTGATATCACATTTGAATAGCTATAAAAAGAAAATAATAGAGCAGTATATGTAATGGCTATGATCGGATCACTCTTGGAGATCATGCACAATGTCCTAAAATAAGAATTCCTCACAGAGTAGCTTCTCGTACTAGCATTCGAGGTACCAAATTATGAATTTGTGTCTAAATTTTTTTGTCCTGGTGATCCCTGGTACCATGATATATATTCTTACTTGAGAATAGTAGTCCTTCCCACCGACATAACCCCAAGCCTCAAAAGATCCTTTGTCAAAAATTCATCTCGTTTCGTCATCTTAGGAGATACCCTGTATTATAGGAGCATTGAAGGAACCCTTAAACGGCTCCTAAAACCTGAGGAGGCCTTGATTGCTTTAACTGAGGTACATAATGACATTTGTGGTTCACACTCAAGCAGTATGACTTTGGCCAAGAAATTACTGATGATGGGGTACTATTGTCCTACAATGGAAAGAGAAGCACATGAATATGCCAAAAGGTGTTTGCAATGTCAGCAACATGGGGACCTCATCCATGCACCAGCTCAGGAGCTCAACCCAATTATCACACCTTGGCCCTTTTCATAGTGGGGGCTTAATCTCATTGGTAAAATCACCTTGACCTCATCCAACAAGCATAAGTTTATCATCACTGCCACAGAGTACTTCACAAAGTGGGTTGAAGCCATTCTCATGACCTATATAATAGGAAAGAAAATATCCAAGTTCATCCTAAATTACCTTATTTTCTGATATGGTGTCCCTCAATCCATTATCTCAGATAATGAGACACCATTCAAAAACTAGGATGTTTACAACTTATGCCAAAAATTCAATATCCAACATCACTTCTCCATCCCATATTATCCCCAAGGAAATGACCAAGCAAAAGCTACCAATAAGACCATCCTAAAAATCCTCAAAAAAATAGTCAATGACGATGGTCGTGACTAGAATTTACAATCGAATCCCACCTTATGGGCCTACCTAACAAGAATCCATACACCAATAGGTGCCACCCCCTTCTCCCTGATCTATAGATCAGAAGCCATACTCCCCATTGAGATCGAGCTCCCGTCGTTGAGAATATCACTGCAAAATCTCATAACAGATGAAGAATACAGGGTCTCACAACTAAATGAGCTAGAACCATTGGATGAGTGTTGTATTGATGCCTTAAACTATTTACAAGTCTACCAAAACCATCTCAAGTGGAGATACAACAATAAGATCAGGATTTAGACCTTCCAAGTAGGAGAGTTGGTACTGAAGGAGAATCAAAAGAAATTCCCAAATCCATATAGCAAGGGAAAACTTGAACCCAACTGGTTGGGACCATTCATCATCATAGAAAGCTACAAGGAAGGGGCATATTAGCTATCAACATCCAAAGGTGAACCTCTACAAGAACCCATGAATAAACCTCATCTCAAAAAATTTTCTGCTTGATCTTTTAAGGGTAAAACCAAAAATACAAAAAAAATTAAAATATGAAAAATCCAAAAAAATTAAAAAAAGAATTGAAAAATAGTAAAGATAAAAAATCATCCTCTAGTAAAAACCACTTCGGTGGTGCTTTGGACAAGTACCTTGGTGAAAACCTGGAAAACAAGCACCTTGTGTAAATAAAGCATTCTCCATCCACCAGGATCTTCATGACTTATTATGCACACTTACCATTCATTCATCCCATTCAATTGATCCTTCCATCATCCATCCATGCTCGTATCATAGCTTGATCTTGTGTTCATATCATGATCTATCCTAGTACTACTTGGTACATTCCTAAGGTTAGTTTGTCCTGCCTATATCAAAGTAGTCTATTGCATCACACTAGGGGCATGCTATTTTACCTACATTAGATGAGATTTGTGTATATCCTTGAATTCTTTCTTAAAATCATAAAATAAAATCAAAATCAAAATATAAAAAATTAGAAAAATTAGAAAAAAGATTTAAAAATTGTAAAGATAAAAAATCATCCTCTAGTGAAAACCATTTTGGTGGCACTTTGGAGAAGTATCTTGGTGAAAATATGGAAAACATGTTCCTTGTGTAAATAAAGCATTCTCCATCCACCAGGATATTCATGGATTATTCTACACACTTACTATTCATTCATCACATTCCATTGATCCTTCCATCATCCATCTACATCTGTATCATAGCTTGATCTTTTGTTTGTATCATGATCCACCCTAGTACTACTTGGCACATTCCTAAGGTCAGTTTGTCTTGCCTATATCAAAGTAGTCTATCGCATCATGTTGGGGGAATGTTCTTTCATCTGCATTAGATTGAATTTGTGTATATCCTTGAAGTCTTTCTTAAAATCAGAAAATCCAAAAACAATCATAAAATCCTTCAAAAAAACCAAAATGATTAGAAAATTGAAAAATCCTAAAACATGTCAAAAAACCCAAAAAATCAAAAGTGGAGTCATGTTGTCAAACTACGTCATCTTAGAGCTTGGATGTAGGAAAGGTTGATCTTTGATCATCCCCCAAGACACCCTAGGTCAGTCCTCTAGGAGTTTGATGTAATAAGTTGCAAATTCATCATTTGTTTATATCTTCATCTTGTAATTTCGTCAAGTCGTCTGTCAAACTACATGGGCTCTGCATGTATAACATAGGAAAAGAAAATCTATTGATCAATTCCCGAGACCCCTAGGATAGGTCTTTAGGTTAGGTTCTTGGTCAAAATCTCAAAAAACCCAAAACACTAGAAAATCTAGAAATCAAAACATTTGTAAAATATCTCAAAAATCCAAAAAGCAGCCTCAAAACATTAAAAAAACCCAGTTTGGTGCATCCATCCTATTTCAACATTCACTTGCAATAATCTCATTCATAATAAATCATCATCACCTTCATCCTTTGGTAAAGCAGTCAGAAACAAGTCTAGCAGGTTCAAAAGTGAAAACCCAATAACCAAAGTCTCAAATATAGGTCAGTAAGTAAGCAAGTTAGTCAACTCAGAGTATCAATAGTTTGTCATCCAATCAAATCCCAAATCATCTGATAAAAAAATTTCCTAGCATGCATCCTTCCTACAATGGACATCAACATCAGGCATCACCATAGTTTAGTCTTGGCTAGTGGGATGAAGAACATTAGCTTGTTTGTTTACTTTATCCTTGACTTTTTGACTTATCTTATTTTGTGCACATTTCAATGACCTCTCAATGATGTCGAAACACAAGGATTTAGAGAGAAAGAAATGGGGCAAAGATCATTATATTTTTATCTGCTATGCTTGTTGGATATTCTTGTAATATAAATTTGCCATGCCTACCTTGTTTGGGTGTCTTGTTGACCACATGGGAAGGATTGCCTTTCCATGTTTTGGTCTGAGATATTTAGAATATCTAAAATTCATTTTAGATAAGGTTTTGTATGCAAGGTGTGAACAAGAATACTCCTATCTGATTGTTGAGTTAAATTCCATCACACTAGGTACAACAACATCCTGTTTCTTTATACCGTGATGCATCGTACCTATTTGTATTATCAAACTAAGGTAAATGGCCCTTTTAAAATCCCAATTCCTGATAAGAAAATCATCATCATCATCACTAATAATATAGGCTCTTTGGATCCTCTTTTGATTATCCTATTTCTTCTATATTTTCTCTATACTAACATGGTACCATGACAGTTAATCAAAACCATCACTAATGGATCCACCCTGCATCCAAAAACCATTAGCATAATGCATATCATATCATATCATATAGGAAACCTAAATGCATATCATATTATACCATATCATATAGGAAATATAAACCATCTCAAAGAATAGTTTCAATCAAAAATGTGTCATGGTGGATAGCCCTATTGGATGCTCCCCTCCCCCACTTGTCTCTCAGCATGATCTTTAGGTTGTCTCATTCCTATCTGTTGTGAGTACTCTGGTACTCGGGCCCCTACTTGGTGCAGGAGCATCTAGGCCAACCTTCATTATTTTCTCATTTTGGATTGTATCTAACCTTAGCCAAGTTAGAATGTGTGATTTTTTTGCTTTAGACCTTAGATGGTCTTGGTTTTGTTTGGGCTAGGTGACCTTAGTCCTTAGGACTAAGGTTACACTATTTGCCATAGTTAATAAGTTAGATTTCTTAATGTTTATTGTCTAGGGGAGTAGAGTCTTTAAGTTTTTCAAATGCTTAATGAGGTTGTAATGATTCATTAAGGAAATTTATGGAGCTGGTTCCTCAAATTATTCATTGAAGGATGGTCCTAAGAAATAGGCTCAAAGTATGGAAAAAGATGCCAAAGGTTAGAAGGCAGTTTGCATTGTTTGTTGCATGCAATCCGGTTACCCTTGGGAATAGGAAGTGGAGGAGGAATTCAACTAACAAACCTAGAATCATGGAGTGGGAATCCATTATGACCAAAGACTCGAATCATTGAGTAGAGAGTAGTGTTCTGTGAAAGGAGTTAGTCATTTGTCTAATAAAGCTTTCATGAATGAGAAAACAAGCAAGTCTGCAAATTCTATGTTTTCTGGTTAATGTTGACTGTTGTTGAGTGTATGTGACTATAGATACTTCAAATGTATTGAATTAGTGTTAGCATTATGTTGATAGCATATTTGTAAGTCGTTTCCATTTGTTAATCAAGCTAGTTTAAGTTAGATTTAGTGTTAGTTGAGTCATTTTTGTGGTAGAGCTCCTACTGGTCCTATCCTGACCAGTGGGTGTTCTCGTGGCTCCTCCATGAGATCTAACCTTGGGAAACACCTGAGGAAGGGTATAATGGTAGGAGATTTAGTATTTTACATATTAGTAGAGTTAGGAAGCATGACAGTGAGTGGAGAATCTTCTTATAGCTGCTAATCTCTAGGCGAGCAGGTGGAGCCCGGTTAGAGAGCTAGAGGAGAAGCATTAAGGTTTCTTACAGGAAAAGGCCATACAGTATGGTTTCAGTATGGTTCCGGGAGGGTTAGGGATAGGTCTTGATGTGACAGGAGGTTAGAGATCTCATGGAGTCATTAGAGTAAGGTTTGAAGAGGTAAAACAGTCAATTCCTAGAAACTAGGCCTCCAGACCCTACATACCCTAGGTTATAGGAACCCCCTGTATGGTCACTATCAGGCTAGAAGAATCATTGGGTGATTTAAAAATCTGAAAAGGGTACTCAAATATGTCTTTATATTTATAGTCTTTGGAATTATTTTTCAAACAATAGCAATTACGGACTGGTAAAGACTACAAGCACTAGGCCTAATTTGAGGTCTTCTAATGGTGGAAACTTGAACCTGACCAAAACAAGGCCCAAGAATCTAATGAAATGGTTCCAAATGGATATTTTATGAAGGTCTTGACAAGGAAAACATCCTTGCAATGAAGAGAAATGAAGAATGAGGATTTGGGAGAAAAAGACACTTAGAGTTCACTAAGTGAGGAAGGAAAGTGAGGAGGAATTTGAAATTGTAAAATGTTGTTTGACCTCCAAGGTGAAGCATGAAGGGAGAGCTCTTAGAATAGAGCTAAGGTTGGACTTAGTTAATTACCTAAGCCAATCAGGACCTAGAGGAGACTAGGTTCCTAGAAGAGACTAGCTGGGTCTCTTAGCAAGGTGCAAGCAAACCAAGGAGCTGATACATCATATTGGTATCAGAGCTTGAACTAATTAGGCTTGTGGTGGATGTTTCAACGTACTGAATCTATGGGAGAGAACACATCTATGGAAGGTGCTATAATGGTGACTAATGCTGAGTTAGCCAAAAAGGTAGAGGAACAAGAAGAAGAGAATAAGTCTCTAAGAGAAAGGTTGGCTCGAATGGAGCAACTTTTGGATGAAGTCCGAGAAACAGCAGATAGAGTAAAAGACAAGGTAGATCAGAAGGAAGAACAAGAAGCAAGGGAAAAGGAAATAGAGTTGGAGGAGGAAGCTCCAACACCTTACCCTATGATTCCTGAAGAGCCTTTCTTAAAGGAACTAAAAGCATTGAGTGGAAAAGCTTTGGAAGGTGTGCCACTATTTAGTGGACAAATGGATCCAGATTCAGTTGTGGATTGGATAGATAGCATTGAGAACCATTTTGAATGTGATGGTATCTTAGAGGCACAAAACGTTATGGTTGCCAAGTCTAGACTAAGAGGTTCAACTCTTACTTGGTGGAAGTTTGCGCAAAGTGAAAGAGAAAAGGATGGAAAAGGTCCTATAGTTACTTGGAAACATATGGTGAACAAAGTGAAGCAGACCTACCTTCCTGATGATTATGAAGTACAAATGCATAGAAGGAGACATAATCTAAGACAAAAGGATCTAGATGTCCAAGCCTACACCGAAGAGTTTCAAAAGCTATGTTTGAGATCAAGGGTGGTAGAAGATGAGAACATTAACCTTGCAAGATACTTGAATGGTCTCAAATGGTCTATTCAAGAAGACATGAGTTTGGTGAACTTCAAATCCATTCGCCAATGCTATCAAATGGCCTTGAAGATAGAAGAGAAAAGAAAAAGAAAGGAAGAGCAAACCTCCAAAAGTAGAGGTAAAGAAAAAGATAGTAAAGGACAAAGAGGTGGCTATGGTGGAAGGAGTTCTAAAACAAAAACTCAGGGAGACACAAAATACAGTGGTTAGCAAGAAGGAAGCTCAAGTAGAGGTGATAGAGGAAGGAGTTATAATGCTAACTCTAGAGGAAGAGGCAACTACTTTGCGAACATGAAATGTTACCATTACAACCAAATGGGGCACCCGGACTATAGATGTCTAGAAAAAGGTGGTTCTTCACATGGTGGTGACAAGAGAACTACTCTAGTTCATGAAGAATCAAATGCAACTGATAAAAATTCTAAGGTTCCATTGAATTCTGAGGAAGGTGAGAATCTCATGATGAGGAGAACTTTGATCAAAGAGCCAGTGAAGGAGGAGCCAAGTCAAAGGAGGTCTTTGTTTAGGATAAAGTGCAAGATGATGGGGAAGGTATGTAGAGTCATCATAGACTCAGGCTCTACTACCAATATTGTGTTAGAGGAAGCAGTCAGCAAGCTGAAGTTGACAAGGATACCCCACACCAACCCTTACAAGGTCACTTGGCTCAATAAAGGACAACATGTGTTAGTGAACGAGCAAGCATGGGTGGATTTCTCTATTGGGAGGAATAAGGATAAATTCTTGTGTGATGTGCTACCTATGGATGCACGTCACTTGCTCCTAGGTAGACCATGGAAATTTGACCGTCAAGCCATAAATGATGGAGGAAGGAATTCATATTCTTTCAAGAAAGACAATGTGACTGTCAAAATTTAGTCACTATTAGAAGATGCTAAGGTGAGGATAGCAAGCTCAAATATTCTTGTGGTGAGTGAAAAGGAGTTCTTAGAAGCTTTGGAAGAAGGTGAAGGAGCTGGTTATGCATTGGTGCTAAGACCAAGAGAAGGAGATGAAGGTAAGGTGACCAAGAAGATAGAATTACCAAAAAAGATTCAAGACATGTTGCAAACTTACAAAGGTGTAGTGAGTGATGGTCAACCAACAAATTTACCCCCTAAAAGAGCCATAAGTCATAGGATAGATCTTATCCCAGGAGCTACCCCTCCCAATAAGGCAGCTTACAAAATGACCGCTCAACAAAATGAGGAAATTGCTAGGCAAATACAAGAACTTCTAAACCAAGGTCTCGTAAAAAAGAGTATTAGTCCATGTGCCATACCCATTGTCCTAACACCTAAGAAAGGAGGAGATTGAAGGCTTTGTACTGATTCAAGAGCCATTAATAGGATTACCATAAGGTATAGGTTCCATATTCCTAGAATTGAAGACCTAATGGATTGTCTAGGTGGAGCTAAGTATTATAGCAAGATAGACTTGAAGAGTGGCTATCACCAAATAAGGATACATGAGGGAGATGAGTGAAAAACAGCCTTCAAAACTAATGAGGGTCTATATGAGTGGCTTGTCATGCCATTTGGATTATCTAATGCCCCCTCCACATTCATGAGGCTCATGAATGAAGTCCTCAAAGACTACACTAGAAAATTTGTAGTGGTATATCTTGATGATATACTAATCTTTAGCAAAACAAGAGAAGAGCATCTCAAGCACCTAGAGCTGGTTTTCAAGAAGCTACAGGAAGAGGAGTTGATGATCAACTTGGAGAAGTGTGAGTTCATCAAAACATAGTTGGTGTACCATGGGTTTGTACTATCTCAAGGTTATCAGCAAATGGATGAAAGCAAAGTGGAGGCTATCATGAATTGGCCTACTCCAAGGACAGCAACTGAGGTAAGAAGTTTTCATGGTCTTGCACAATACTATAGGAAATTCATAAGGCATTTTAGTGCAATTTGTGCTCCTATGTTAGATACTATTAAGGGAGGAATGAAGACCAAATTTGTATGGAATGAGCATGCTAACAAGAGTTTTGAGTTGTTGAAAGAAAGGATTTCTACCCAGCCTATTTTAGTGTTGCCAAGCTTTGAGAAGCTTTTCACCATTGAGTGTGATGCTAGCAATGTGGCAATTGGAGCTGTTCTAAGTCAAGAGGGCGGACCGGTGGCTTTCCATTTAGAGAAGTTGAGTGACGCTAAGAAGAAGTACTCTTCTTATGATCTTGAAATGTAGGCATTGGTCCAAGATCTAAGGAAATGGAGGCAATACTTGCTTCCCAAAGAATTCATTATTTATTCAGACAATCAAGCACTTAGTTTTCTGAATTCACAAGACAAGTTGAGCCATAAGCACATGAAGTGGGTTGAGTATCTACAAGCTTACACCTTCAATATCAAGCACAAGGAAGGTGTCCTCAACAAAGTAGTAGATGCATTGTCAAGAAGAGCTCTCACAATTTAGGAAATATAGTTGAAGAGCATGGGAATAGATCACTTCAAGGATCTATATGTAGATGATGAAGATTTTGAAGACATCTATAAGGTATGTGTGGAATACAAGAACCATTTTCATAGTAAATATGTTGAATATACTTTGCAAAGTGTTCTATTGTTTAAAGGAAATCAATTATGTGTTCCTAGAGGTTCTATTAGAGAGAACTTGATACAAGAAAAGCATAATGATGCTTTGAGTGGTCACTTTGGGATCAATAAGAGTCAAGAACTTGTTCAAAGGTTCTATTTTTGGCCTAAGATGAATCTTGATGTTAGGAGATATGTGGAAAGTTGTGTAGTGTGTCAAAATGCAAAAGGCACTTCTTCTAATGCAAGACTTTACCAACCACTACTTATTCCTACTAGGCCATGGGAATGCTTGAGTATGGATTTTGTAGTTGGATTACCCAAAACAAGACAAGGTATGGACAATGTTTATGTTGTTGTTGACAAATTCAGCAAGATGGCTCACTTTGTGCCATGTAAGACAACTAATGACGACAGCCAAATATAATCTCTTTTCTTCAAGGAGATAGTGAGAATTCATGGGTTACCTATCAAAATTGTATCAGATCGAGACACTAAGTTTATGAGCCACTTTTAGAAAACACTTTGGAAAAGGTTAGGCACAAATTTGTCCTTTGGATCAGCCTACCATCCACAAACTGATGGTCAGACCGAGGTTGTGAATAGAAGCCTTGGGAATCTACTAAGATGTTTGACAAAAGAGTATGGGCAATAGTGGGATCAGCTGATTGGGAAAGTTGAATATGCCTATAATGATACTATAAACAGATCCACAGGGAAGAGTCCCCTTGAAATTGTATATGGCCTTCATCCTAGGGGAGTATATGAGCTGAGAAACTTGAAGGATGGAGTGAAAGGAAGTGGATATGCTGATCACTTTGCTTATGCTATGATAGAAATACATGAGATAGTGAGGAAGACTTTGATAGAGAACACCATGAAACATAAAGGTAAGGTGGATGAGCATAAGAGGACATTCAAGTTCAATGTGGGTGCCATGGTAATGGTGCACCTAAACAAGTCAAGACTTCAAAAGGGAGTCCCTCACAAGTTGCAGATGAGAAGGATAGGTCCCTACCCTATCTTAGCAAAGTATGGTGAGAATACATTCAAAGTGGAGCTACCGGATGGCAATGGACTGTCCCCTATTTCAAATATTGTAGACTTAGTCCATTACAAAGGACCACAGCTAGACATGGATCGAAACCTTCATGAGGTGATCAAGGATGTGTAAGAGCTACACTTACCTACTGCTACAGTCTCAGGACTTGACAGTATACTAGACACTAGGGTCTACAAGAGGACTAGAACCAAGGAATACAAAGAGCACTTGATAAAGAAACATGGCCAAGCTGATGCTGATGTAGTATGTATAAGAGAAGCTAAGTTCAAAAAGATGGGGATTGATCCAAGCCTCATCAATCCAAGGGTGGATTGAACTTTCTATTTTGGGAAGGATGTTGTAGGAGCACCTAGGCTAACCTTCATTATTTTATCATTTTGGCTTGTATCTAACCTTAGCCAAGTTAGAATGTGTGAGTTGTTTGCTTTAGACCTTAGATGGTCTTGGTTTTTTTTGGGCTAGGTGACCTTAGTCCTTAGGACTAAGGTCACACTATTTGCCATAGTTAATAAGTTAGATTTCTTAATGTTTATTGTCTAGGGGAGTAGAGTCTTTAAGTTGGTCAAATTCTTAATGAGGTTGTAATGATGCCTTAAGGCCATTAATGGAGTTGGTTCCTTGAATTCTTGAGGGAAGGATGGTCCTAAGAAATAGGCTCAAAGCATGGAAAAAGATGCCAAAGGTTAGAAGGCAGTTTGCATTGTTTGTTGCATGCAATCCGGTTACCCTTGGATTCCCTTCGGAATAGGAAGTGGAGGAGGAATTTGACAAAAAAGCCAAGAATCATGGAGTGGGCATCCATTATGACTAAAGACTCAAATCATTGAGTGGATTGTAGTGTTTTGTGAAAGGAGCTAGTCGTTTTTCTAATAAAGCTTTCATGAATGAGAAAATAAGCAAGTCTGCAAATTCTATGTTTTATGGTTAATGCCGATTGTTGCTGAGTGTATGTGACTATAGATACTTCAAATGTATTGAATTAGTGTTATCATTGTTTTGATATCATAGTTGCAAGTCATTTCCATTTGTTAATCAAGCTAGTTTAAGTTAGATTTACTGTTAGTTGAGTCATTTTTGTGGTAGAGCTCCTGCTGGTCCTGTCTTGACCAGTTGGTGTTTTCATGGCTCCCCCACGAGATCTAACCTTGGGAAACACCTGAGGAAGGGTGTAATGGTAGGGGATTCAGTAGTGTACATAGTTAGTAGAGTTAGGAAGCATGACAATGAGTGGAGAAGCTTCTTATAGTTGTTGATCTCTAGGCGAGCAAGTGGAGCCTGGTTAGAGAGCTAGAGGAGAAGCATTGAGGTTTCTTGTAGGAAAAGGCCATAGAATAAGGTTTTAGTATAGTTCCAGGATGTTAGAGATCTCATGGAGTCACTAGAGTAAGGTTTGAAGAGGAAAAATAGTCAATTCCTAGAAACTAGGCCTCCAAACCCTACATACCCTAGGTTATAGGAACCCCCTGTATGGTCACTGCCAGGCCAGAAGAATCATTGGGCAATTTAAAACTCTGAAAAGGGTACTCAAATATGTCTTTATATTTATAGTCTTTGGAATTATTTTTCAAACAATAGCAATTATGGATTGGTAAAGACTACAAGCACTAGGCCTAATTTGAGGTCTTCTAATGGTGGAAACTTGAACCCAACCAATACAAGGCCCAAGAACCTAATGAAATGGTTCCAAATGGATATGTTATGAAGGTCCTAACAAGGAAAAACACCCCTGCAATGAAGATCAATGAAGAATGAGGATTTGGGAGAAAAAGACACTTAGAGTTCACTAAGTGAGGAAGGAAAGTGAGCAGGAATTTGAAATTGTAAAATGTTGTTTGACCTCCAAGGTGAAGCACGAAGGGAGAGCTCTTAGAATAGAGCTAAGGTTGGACTTAGTTAATCACCTAAGCCAATCAGGACCTAGAGGAGACTAGGTTCCTAGAAGAGACTAGCTGGGTCTCTTAGCAAGGTGCAAGCAAACCGAGGAGCTCATACATCACTACTGGTACAACCTATTTGTAATGCAACCTATAATACTCTGCCTCTTAGACAACCTCCCAGTACATCTGCATTGAGACTATCCTACCCTGAGAATTAGAGGACATACTCTTAAGTGGTCATCTTCGGCCTATCTCCCGATCTCTCTCAGACCTGGCCTGGTCCTTCTCGGTAGTTAGTGCCTACACCTATGCTTGTAATCCCTATACCTGGGCTTACAACTACTATATCAAGGCATCCCTCTAGTCTAGTTATGGTGGAGGCTATTGTTGATGATCACTCAAAGGCTATTGTTGATGATCCCTTGGGGGCTATTGTTGCTTGTCCCCACCTCTCTTATGCTCCCCATCCTTGAGCACCTGATCCCTATATCTTAAAGGTGGTCCACCTCCTCCTTTGCACCCATCCCCATCCCCATCTCCATCCCTTCTTCCTCCCTGCCCCCACCCTTGGCCTGTTGATATGCCTTTGGGCCTCTGCCATAAGTGTCCTGCACCTGGATCTATCAACCGCAGGGGTGGTCTGAACCATGTTGTATATGTCACTATGACCCCTGCATCCCCCTGTCCCTGATCATAAGTCTATGGCCTATCCACCAGCTATCTAAAGGATTTCATGGCCTCATCGATCAGGATCGGCCTACCCCATTTTGTCTCCCTCATAGTACATGCGAAGATCACCATGTACTAGTCATTAGGACAGTCTTGTTAGTCCCCAAATGGCCTAGAAACTCTATTTGGGAGATACCTCTCTATCATGATATGCTCCCTCCCCCGCATAAGCTGATCTTGTGTTACAAAGAAGAGTTGTTGTACATCATCATACCAGGCGGATATCCTAAGCCAAGGCCTGCATGTAAACACTGCCATCTCATCTATGAACCTCCTCTAGTGTGGGATTCCACCTACTCCTGTGTGTGTGAAAGTGGTCAATGCCCCTCCGTATCACCAAACTATGGGATCATCTGGCTCTAAGGAAACCTCTATAACCTATCGGTGAAGCAATGCTATGTGATCCTAGGACCATACATGCAAAAGTGTGACTCCGGCCCCAATGGCCCTATTTTCTAGGTATGCAAACTCATTTAAATCATGGTAAAGAGAAGCCAACAACACTAGCCCCCATGCAAATCACTCTCACCGTCCGAACATCCGCTACTAGGCGAGACCTCATCTTGGACTGAAATATCAGCCTCACTGATCTGGTGCCAGAAGGCTTGAGATAATGGCATCTACGATCAATCTAAAATTCAGAAATGATCCCTTGTACTACTCAAGCTCTATCTGGCCCTCAGTGAAAATGATCTCATCAAGCTCCATGACCTCAAAAAATACATCTCTCCAAGCATACACATCATACATCACTTTCTCTTCATGGATGGGTAATCGAAGGATGCGCTAGACGTCATTTAGGGTAACTGGAACCTCTCTTGTGGGCAAGTGAAAGGATGATGTCTCACTATGCCATCACTTTGCCAAGGTAGTCATCATGCCCAAGTGTGTCTAGATGGGAGCAGCGTAGGCGATGTACCATAGACCAATCACCCCAAGGTGCTCCTAGAGCAGGTCATGCATACCAACTAATCAACTTAGAACTGGGGACCTATGCTCCCATGAATGAAGTATCCATAGGCCCTCTTGCGTAAGAAAATCCATAGCATCAAGTTTCATAAAAAATTAAGATCCCACCCTGATTTTTCACAATTGAAACATCAAATGTGGCATTGTTTGCATTTGCGACACTCTTTGGAAGCTCCAAACTGTATCATCACATCATAGTTTGACCACACTCCTAAACCTAAATTATAAATTAAACCGTAGCGACACAATTTGTAAAGGCATTTGTCTTTGACCCCTAACCCTAATTTCTAAACTGAGTTGTGATAGCATAGTTTGCAAATGCATCATTGATTCTACACTTTTAGCAATGCAAAACTATGTCACTTGACCTAAGTTGACCTTTTGACCCTATTAAATGTGCAAGAAAATTGAAAAAACAAATCAGATAAGGGTCAAATACCGGTGGTCTTGCACCGACTGGTCACTGGTACACTCATACTCGATCTAACATGTGTCATGGAAGCAACTGTTGTGCATCTCGAATAGTGCTCATAGCTTAGAGTGCAAGAATCAGTTAAAGGTTGGGTGTGCAAATGAATTGAAAGTGACCCTTTAGGGCCTATTTAAGCTTGAAAGTTAGGGTTTTCTTACCTTTATTTAGTCATCCAACTTAGGTTTTGGACCCCCAATCCTATTTTCGCTCAACCGAGGGTCATTTTGCATCATTTTTCATATTTTGGCACGTTTTATGCATCCTAGACCCTTTCTGGACCCATTAGGTGACTTGTCCTCCTTTTTCATGAGATCACCCAAAAATCCAAATTTTCATCTGATCTCTCAAGGGGGCAATATACCAGCATAATCCTTCTCACTGGGGTAGTAATGGGGCATCTGAAAAAACAAAAAAAAAAAAAAATTGATCATGGTAGTTTATTCTTTGAATTAATGCAACATGTACATTGCTTCAAAGATGGGAAAAATGTAGACACAAAAAAAAAAGTTTGATCCTATACACCTGATCCTTATCTTACTAACACCAAGTTCATCCTAAATCATCTCCTTTACTAATCAGTTTAATTGGATAATCTTTATTTGATTAAATTCACCATATTTCAGCTCTTAATTAAATAAATCAAATTTATTTGATTGAGGCATCTGCTTCTATTAATTAAATAAATCATTTCATTTAATTAATCTTATAGTCCCTCTTGTAATTAAATAATTCACTTTATTTAATTAATCTCTAATGTCATCTCCTTTAAATTAAATAAATTAATCTTTATTTGATTTAATCTAACACCACCCTCTTCAATTAAATAAATTAGACTTTATTTGATTAAATCTAAATCCATTATTCATCTCATTTTGATTTATTTAAATCCTAAAATCTTAATCAAATTGTCAAATCAGCTAATTTCTATCTAAATTAATCAAGTTATGATTAATCCTAACAATCCATCAAATCCTCTAGATTTTGCAACTTGCACAATAAATCGTTTGATTTGATTTATTAATTCTTCTATTTTCTCTCAACTTGGCATCAATGAGGGAATATTCCTCAAATTCAAAAATCCCTCCAAAAGGGATGAGTACATCCAACAAGGCATTAAAGGCCTCTTATATGTCCTTTGCCTAGTGCCATGTTGCATTTACTCCATTCCTCTCTCCCTCCAACTTGTCATTTCACAAATTTCAAAATCCACCTAACCATATTTATTTTCACATTCATCAAAACTCATTACTCCTCCAATCACATGTGGACAAGTGGCCTTCTCTCATTGGTTGGTATTTTGTCCCACATTCATCCATTTTTTCCTCTTCCTCCATCATTCTCTTCTATTTATAGGAGGCTCTAATTTGAATCTAGGATCCATCAACTAAGAGCACAATCACTATAGGCATTTAGAATTTGAGTTCATAGCATTTTATACTTTGCAATCAATTTACCTAGGTTATTGGAAAATTTCATCAATGAAGCACAATCATCACCAAAGATCATCACTTTACATCAAGGAATTGGGAAAGGGCCATTTTCCACATCAAAATGGCACCAATTCCACCATGGGATTGAGAGTTTGTTCATTAGAATAAGATTTGATAGCTTTTTTATTATGTTCTTCATTTCATCTCTTGTTTTCATGCTTCAAACTAATTTCATGGGGAATGTTGATCTAACTTGCATAATGAGCTAATTATATATTTGTTCTTTTGTGTTTGTGTAGGTATAGATTCAACATTCACAGCTACAACAATCAAAATAATATTTCCGTCTACAAATGGAAGCTTGGGTTTGAACCTAGTACATATATTTGTGTTATATCACCAAATTGGGCATGTTCTCTTGACATAACACAAGAATACTAGGAAACCTCTATTATTGAAGGAATAGCTAATTTTTTTTTCTAATTATTGGCTATAGGGTATGTGCAAGATCATGATGGGCCAAAAAGTGGTGATATGTAAGCCATATGATGGTCCATGTGGCTGGCAACTTTTTCTTTACCCAAAAATGATGAAACAAAAAGGGTTTTTAGAGGAAATTCTTAGCTTTCCACCAATATAAATTATTATTATTCATTTTTTATTATAATTACGAATAAAGCCCTGATTGATAGGCTGATTGAAAAACATCTATAACTTTCAAATGGTATAGCATTTTTTGAACCTAAAACATGTGTCACATTCTATGCTTTGCATACTATAGGATTAAAAAATAAAAAATTGAATTTCATGAATTTTTGACTAAGTTAAGGTGGTTAGACAAATGAGCTTTTATATTTTTTTAAAGTTGTAATAAAAAAATCATAATTAATTATTTACTTGGAATTTTTTTATAAAAAAATATGCATCACATTGTGACATGAGTCCTCTACTTATATCTAAAATCTTATACAAAACTATTATATTTTTATTGTGGTTAGGGTGGTCAGATAGACACCTACTTCTTATTTTTACCTTGAAATTTAAATACTACTACATTGAAATTTCAAATTCTCACCAAATAGATTTATTTTTTTTTAAAATAAAGGTCTAGTAGTTTAGAAACTACATTCAATTTTCTACAGATTCTATTTTTATATTTTTTGGAAATAATATAGATAACTTATTCAAATTTTTATGTCAATTTGTCTAACTCTAATTGTTTTTCTTTTTATTGCCACTTAAGGGCCTGTTTTTTCCATGATGATCCTGCACATACCCTATAAATAAGGTAAAAATAGATACAAGTTGATTGATGTTGACTATATTTTTTATAAACATGGAACTAGACAAGATTCTCCCCATTCACAAATAACTACAATCAAATTATGGAAGAGGGGCCAAAAAAATGTGTGAAAAATTCATGCACTTTTGTTAAAATTGCACCTACTTTGGGAATATGATTGACCAATATCCATAACCTTAAAAAGGAAAGGTTGATTGAAAAGGTAAGGTTAAGCCTCATTTTTCTGTATTAGAATCAAATGAAGATGTATATCCATTTGAAACTAATATAATTAAGATTCTTGAGTCCCCTTAGGGTATTTAACACTTTTCTTGTGGTATAGATGGAGTTATTATGCCTAACATTGGAGCTTTAGAAAATGAAGGGAAAACTAAAATTTCTATCAAATCTTAGGATTGTGGGTTGGGAGAGAAAAAAATAATGAGGTATGAGGAGCACTTAGCGATGGATAATAAGTCATGAAATAAAATAAATAAGGATGGCCAAACAAATATAGAATTAACCATAGAAAGGGTGGAGAAATCATATGGATACTTTTTGGAAGGGGAAACTAATGAGAATGAAGTTAGAAGTAATTTGAATAGGGTAGTTTCCCTTGTGGAGTCAAATATAATTTTTTTTTTCTTAAAATGACTAGTGCTCATTTTTTAAAGAAGTCAAACTCAACCAAGGCAAAGTTGATGTTCTTCCCTTCATTGGAAGGTGAGAATCCTAGAATTACTACTAGTTTTGCACTATCTACAATATTATCTCCCAAAGAATCAAATGTAAATGAGTTATTACCTACTAAGTATGATGCTAGTGTGGATTGCATAAATCCTAATGGAAAATAGAAATCTCACAAAATGTTGTATGGGAAAATGATTGATGTTGGGATTAATAACATATGAGGTAGGCCTTCTCAAAGGGAGGAAAGATCAAGGGAAACTATAGGAAGTTGATAGTGGTAAGAAAAAAACTTGGAGATGGTTACCTCCAAGAAAATACAAAATGAATATTCTATCTTAGAATAGAAGGGGGCTAAATTGCTCCCATAATCCATTTTTCTTAAAAAATATATTATAGATAATAAACTAGATAAAAAATTTGATTAAGAAATGAAGATGACTAAAGTTGCATTTGTGAATAGGAAAACTAAGAGGGGGAGTGAAACAGTTGTCACAAATTTAAGCCTTTAAAAATTTCACCAAAACCAATCCTTAACACTACTTAAATGATTAAACATTAAGTGAATGTGTAGAAACTAAAAACAATAACTTAAAAACAACAATACCAGATTTACGTGGAAAACCCAATAAGGGAAAAACCATTATGAGGATTAACTCACACTAGAATATAAAAACTCATTACAAAAGGATCACTTCAAAAACAAGGACTCACTATGCAATAGGGCTAACAACCTTGAGGGATCACTGCCACAAAGATAAAAAAAAGATAGAAGAGATATGTTATAGAGAGAAGAAAATCTCAATGCAACATATAAATCCACCATAATTTTTTCAACCACTTGCAGACATGCATGAATGATAGAGTACACCTTCATCTCACTACATCTATAAACTCAAAATTTAGGCTTCACACTTATCTTCCACACACACATCATACACACTCACCAATTCACATCAATCTCACATCTATCCACTCTATTTATTTACACGTATCTCCCTTCTTTTATTTATTTTTCAATTTCACCCCTAACTCATCCAACATTTATACCATCTTCAGCTTTGAAACATATCTGAATTCATCCATCCAACATTACATTTAAATCACGTCAATGCCAAAACATCGTAGTGTGGAATTAGAATGAGGGTGGTCCCCAAACACAAATTTGATAAGGACCCAAATATATCCAACACACTTCATCAAATTCAAAGATAGTGTTCAACACAAGGTCGGCCAAACTAGTGTAAAACACATAAAACATTTAAGCACAAACCTTCCAAATACAAAACTTATCTTCAATACAATAAAATCAACTTAAATCAAGAACCACAAGTCATAAGACTTTACCAAAGAGAGATATGGACCAATAAAATTTCTCCCAGACCTCGGCGAGAAACAAAGAAAACCATAGTTCACAACTAGTGAACATAACTCGCACTGTACAATGAATCAATAGCTAAAAAATTGGATATATTAGCTTCCAACTATCACAATCAGCATATCTAAACCACATAAACATAGGAGTAAATCCTAGAGAAAAACCCGGAGCAACTACTCAACACCTGCAATCTTTCTTCAATACAATTTTCTCAATATCCTCAACATGAACAACCAATAACCTACAACCATGACATTAATGACAACAACTACCAGTTGATAACCAATTTAACAACTAACATCAATGAAAACGCCTTCATTCTTTCCATTCTTGCAACAACCTTCTCCCAAATTACAAATGAAATTTAGCTAGGAGGGGACTACTATATAAGTGTTATGGATGGAGCTTTTGATAGTAATGTCACTATGTGGGACCCTAATTATTTGATGGGAGACAAATTTAATTCTTCCAAATATAACCTAGAGGTGTTATTCTCTAGCATTAATTCTAGGGATGAATGGGTTTTTTCCAACATTTATGCTCCTAATAATAGAGTAGCAAGGGAATTTTTTTTGGAGGACTTAACTAACTATAGAGAAGGGGGATTCACTACTCATGATTCTCTTTATTCTCAAAATATTTCCAGGGAAAAAACCTCCCTAAACTACCTCGACGAATGGAGCGAGAGTTCTAGAATAAGAAGGAGTAGGCCACAAATACTTTTTGGAGAAACTAGCAAGTTTTTGGCCAAAAGACGGAAACAAAAAAAAGGATGAAAATTTGGTGCACTATAGTCATAGAGGCATGTTCTCATCCCATATGAACCAGAAACCAAGAACATCATAGAAAATGGAAAAGCGACTACCAAAAATATAGTTACTAAGAACTTCTAGAATGCAGGAAAGTAATAGAAAGTAATAGGACTGAAGTAAATTAAACTATTTGAAATGAAAAATGATAAAGTGGGAGGATAATAAATAAACAATGCTCACAATAACCCAAGTAATGAATCCTTTAGCAAGTAGATATCTCCAACACTTGCACACAAGATTGAGGGAAAATTTTGGGGTTGTTTAGGGGCCTTCCTTAGTCAGACCCCTATTTTAGTGTTCCTACCTCCATAGAAAACCAGATAGATAGAGGGAAGTAGTAAGAAAAAATGAAATGAATGTGAAAGTGATAAAAGAAATCCCCACTCAAGGAGGAGAACCTATATGAAAAAATAAAGATGCAATAGAAAGTGGATATGAGAAATACTAATATGCTCAAAGATAAAAGATACGCAAGATATCAGCTTAAGGAAGTGAAAGAGAGAGTTAATAGCTACAAAAACCAAGAGAGAAATGTAGAGTGTTTTAAGAACATGAGAGTGTTTTAACAAGCAAGAGAGTTCTGAAAACTTGAAAGAGTGAAAGGGAGAAAATAGAGAATGTCCAAGAGAGAAGCCAAGAAGGAGAACAAGATCAAAAGGATTGAAAAAACTTTTAAAGAGAGAAGATGAGGGAAACAAAGCTTTCTGAGCCGTTACAAGGCATCCCAGGCTATTACCACCGATAAAAGTAGTTGACAAGTGGAAAGGCACTCAAAAATATTCATTTGAACATCAAAACATCACAAGATGCTAGCATGGTGCAAAGATGTCCATGCAGTGTGCTAGTGTCTAGAAACATCATGCTACAAAATAATAAGAACAAGAAAAGCACAAGGTTTGACACAAAGTTGACGCGTAAAGGGTAGTTTCTAAAAGGGGTCTTGAGCATCCTAAGATGGGAAAAGGTTGATGTAGGGGCTAAAACGAACCTACATAAATTCTAAGGGAGTGGACACCAAAGTGGATACAAGAATGTATGTGAAATTGCAAGGGGTGCAATTTTATGACATTATATTTTCCCCCACTTTAGCAGGCATATGAATCTACACTAATATGCATGCTAAAGGAGATCTACCAAACATAAATAAAATCATGATACCAAAAGGATATTTTAGAGGAAGAAAAAAACTCTTTGAACAAAGAAATCATCCCCCCAAGCTAAATACCTACAAAACACACACATTAGACAATATAGAGTTGCACAAGACCACATTGTTAGAACATAAAAATAAATTACATCAAGAGGTTAGAGTATAAAAAGACACACACATAGCCACACAAAAAGCTAAAGGATTTGAGTCAACAAAGTGAAAGAGACCTCGATGTAGAATTTTTTTGCAGTACTGTGTGTCATACCCAAATTAAGATATAACACATAGAATAATTTTTAAATGGAGAGAAGACAGTAATCATCAATTGCTTCAAGAGAATAATGCACCCAAAATTCAAGGAAGCAACCAATGTCAAAGAGAGAAAGAGTTATATACTTACAATGAAGAAGATGCAAGTCTTTGATCTAGTATACACAATTGAGAAGAGATGAGAGAGAGAGAGAGAGATGCATCCATAGGAACTCAGACCTATGGATAATTGAACAAATGCACTATAGGCCCTTAGACCTATAGAAGATGAAAAAAAGGATCTGTAGGTGATCAAACCCACTGAGGTGAACAAAGAGATTCTATAGGATGTAAGCTCTTTATAGGTGCTCAGACTTGTAGAGGAGGAACCCCAAGTGCCCAGTCCTGAGGGAAGCCCAATATGAAAGGCTTTGTAGATTTTGATTGGTCCTCATAAGTGGTTGGTCTTGAAAGGAAATCTTGATGCAAAGAAGCTCTACAGATTCTCAGTCCTGTAAAGAAATACTTATTAGAGAAGTATGTGGTTGTTGCAAGCTACGTTGTAGGATCATCACAAAAAACACAAGTCTACTTGGGCTATCCCTAAGCTAGATGTGAAGATATAATAAAAGTCTAGTCAGGCTACCCCCAAGCTAGATGTCAATGAATTTATTTTAGATAACAAGCTTTCAAAGGGGGTTCCTTGAGTAGAAAAACCTTCAAGACAAAAAAGGGTCCATTCAAAGGAATTTTACAATTGAAAATAAAAGAGAAGACATGAGGTTCTTAAGAAGGATGCACACCTCAAAAATAAGTTATCACTGTCCCAAACATACAGGGGAAGAGAACCATGCAAGATACTAAAGAAGGGAGGTGTGAAAACCTCATGAGAAAATGCTTAAAATTGACAGGATAGAGGTAGACCTCGATATCACTTGTCATGTGAAGAAGAGATAGGTGCATCAACAAACAAAAGAGTGATGGCACCAAAATCATGAAGTTGTTGTATTTTATCCTTCAAGGCCTTACATTCACTAGTGGAATAGCTAGGAACTCGATGGTATGCATAGAAAGAATGTTTTTCTTTATCATGCTTATGAAAATTCTTGTGTGTAGGAGGAAGAGTAATAAATTTGGATTTAATAAGCCTCAACAAAATATGCTCATGATTAGATAAAAAATGAGGAGCAAGAAGAAACCATTTCTCTTGTGGAGAAGAGATTTCCTTCTCACAAGAATAAGTCATGAAGATAGCGGATAATGTTAGATGAATCGATCTGAGAAAACTAGGATGAGTAGAAATCATGTCAACATTCATCTGTGGTTTCTTCTTAGATTGTTCATTCAAGCAACCAAGCCTCAAATTATACTTATGAGGTACACATTCTATAGGGACCTGAATTCCTTGTTCATTATACCCACAACCTTTATGCCCATAGCTATATCTAGATTAACGTGTTTGCAAATATTAAGATGGAGGATCTTCATAGAGAGCATTATTCCAGCAATGGGGATTATACTCCTCTATGCGATCACCATCAACCTTCTTGATAGGACTACTATAATTAGCCTCTTTAACAAGGGTGTGATCATCTTCCTCAGAAGGGGAAGGATCAACATTAAGAACATTACAATTTGTGTTTACATTATCCCATGATATAGAAGAATAACCATCTTTGATAGTGGGTTTGGATGATGTGATTGAAAGGAATAAGTGGATTGGGTCAAACTTGTATTCTCCAATGAATGATATCTATAAATTCTAGAGAACCCCAATCACCACCAAGACATGCATTCTCTTGGGAAGAGGTAGAAGGAGAAATCTTATGATTTCTTTCTTCAGAAGGATCTTCTTTAGGAACATCTCTCTCAAGAGTATCCATTGTAATAGGTACTACAGGAGTAGACATCAACACATTAGAAGACACTAAAGGGATAAGAGTAGGCACAATTGAAGCCTTACCAACAACTACCATCTCACATAAGTGTATAGCATCAGGGTTAGCCCTGACTGTAACTACTTGATTGTTACAAATAAATTTAATAGATTTATGCAAGGTAGACATGACTACACCCATAGGATGAGTCCATGGTCTATCAAGAAGAAGGTTATATGGTAACTTTCCTAACATAACATATACAAGTTTGGGTATAGTAATGGGTCCCAACCTTAAAGGAAAGACTATTGTCCCTAAGGTTTTCGACCAACATTATCGAACCCATGAATAACAAGAGAAGAAGTAACTAGAGAGGAAGAATCAATATTAGTCTTAGGCAATAGATCAATGCTACATATATCTGAACTGGCATCAATGAGAGTACATATAATGTTACTTTTATTAATGTTGACTATAATCATTAGAAGGTATAATTTCTTATGTACTTCTAGAGGGAGGAGTTCCTATGAATAGAATGTAATATTCAGAAAAACGACATGAATAGGAGCTATCAATGCATTAAAATCTATTGGCCTAGCCAAAAAAGGTAAGATAATATTTTGCAAGGCTTCCTAAAGCATACCTTTATAAATTGGAGCAGACTGAAGAAAATCCCACAATATGATCTTTTTGGGAGTAAAATAGAGCTTCCCAACAAGATCATAATAATTTGGTGCTTTAGTTATAGGTTTAGGTACTTGAGGAAGGCTTGGTTGAGAAGGTGATAAAGAAGTAGATTGATTAAAACTTAATTTATTATTTCTAGTATTATAAGTATGGGGTATCTCTCTATAAGAGGGACCCTTAGAAAGATCAAGAGAATCACTATCAAATGAAACACCAATAATAGAACAAATCCTTTTAGGAGTACTAGTCAATGTCAGATAAATGTTAGGTATCCTAGGCCTTTGAGGGGTAGAAGATACATAGATTATATTTATGAATTGCTTACAACCTATAGAGGAATCAATTGAAGAAATATGCTCAACATCCATCCTTGGAGGATCCGATGTGAGAGAAACTTCATCATCTCTAGAAGAGAGCGCATTGGAACAAAGAAGAGATTCATCATTCACTAATGCATCATCTCTAGAAGAGAGTGGATTGGAATGAAGAGAAGGTAGAGTAATTTTAAGAAAAGTATCAATTATTTAATCTTCTTGCTACAAAATGTCTTCCAGAGTAGGAGGAATTTCATGAAAAGGATCAAAGACACAAAGTAGCATGGGTAAAGCCAAGTCACCATCACATGCATGAAATGGAATATTATTAACACTTTGAATAAAAGTAGATAATAAATTGATAAAAAAGGATATTACATTCATTTTGGAAATAATAAGTTAAATATAATAAATAAGATCTAAACAAGTTAGCCGAAGGCTGGTGCATCACTTTCATACCAAGAAATGGGGTTCGAGGCATTGCCCTGATTTTTTTTTGGGAAAGGTTCTTTCATTTAAAGCTCACCAAAATGTAGAGAAGGGGGATTCACTGCTCACAAGTCTCTTTATTCGCAAGACAGTCGTAGGGAACATATTTCCCTAAACTAATTCAAGGAATAGAGAAAGATTTCTAGAGTCAGAAGGAGTAGGTCACATAGATTTTCTGAACAAACTAGCAATTTTTCATCCAAAGGATGGAAGCATAGAACAAGTACAATAGTGCAATGCATTGTAGTCCTAGAGGCGTGATGGAATTTTGTACAAACCAAAAACTAAGAATATCATAGAAAACATAAAAGAGACTACCAACAATCTAATTACTACGAACTTCTAGAATTATGGGAAAGTAATAGGACTGAAGTAAAGTAAACTATTTGAAGCAAAAATGATAAAGTGAGAGGATAAGAAATAGAAAATGCTCACAATAACCCAAGTAATGAAGCCTTAAACAAGTAGATATCTCCAACACCTGCACACATAAGACCAAGGGAAAACTGTTGGGGCTATTTATTGGCTTGCCTCAGTAAAACCCTCATTTTGGTTTTCCCACCTCCATGAACAAGTAGATAGAAAGAGAAAAATAATAAGAAGAAATGAAATGAATGTGAGAGTGATAAAAGAAATCCCCACTCAAGGAGGAGAACTCGTATCAAAAAATAAAGATGCAATAGATAGGGGATATGAGAAATCCCAAGATTCTCAAATATACAAGATTAGAAAGATATCACATGGAAGGCTTAAGGAATCCAAAGAGAGAGAGAAATAGCTATAGAGACTAGAGAGAAATGTATAGTTTTGTAACAAGAAAGAGAGTTGTGCAAACTTGAAAGAGTGAAAGGGAGAAAAGAGTGAATTTTTAAGAGAGAAGAAAAGAATGAGAAGAAGACCAAATGGATTGAAAAGAAAATTTTTAAAGAGAGAATAGGAGGGAAAATAATCTTCCCAAGCCATTATAAGGCATATCAAACCATTACCACTAGAAAAAGTAGTTGACAAGTGGCAAGGCATTCAAAAATGATCACTTGAATTTAAAAACATCACAAGACACTAGCGCAACACATGGCAATCTGCATGACATGCTAGTATCGAGAAAAATCATGCTACAAAACAACAAGAACAAGAAAAGAAAAAGGTTGGACACATGCTGACATGCAAATAGTAGCTGCTAAAAGGGGTCCTAAGCATCCTAAGAGGGGAAAAGGCTAATGTAGAGGCTAAAACAAACCTACACAAATGTTAATTGAGTGGACACCAAAGTGGATACAATGATGTATGTGAAATTGCAAGGGGTGAAATTTTATGACACTACTCTAACATTATCTATAATTTTCAAAAAAATTGATGGTTACTAGCTAAGGATTTCATCTCCCTCCTTTTTCCTCTAGAAAAACTTGTAGACATTGAAGAATTCATTAATAGTATGAATAACTTGGTGGACTTGCCTTCCAAGGAAATAATCATGGAATTGACCTAGAAGGGATATATTTTACATGGTCTAATAGAAGAACATGGAACAACCTCAAAAAATTCAAAATTGACCTCATTTTTATATCAATATATTGGAATATCATTTCTAATATTTACCTTGTTTCCCTCCCAAGAATCATGTCTAATCACAACACTTTATTACTAAATTGGTATGTCCTGAAAAAAATTGGATCACATCCTTTCAAGTATGACGTAATATGGGCCTCACACATAGATTTACAAGCTTGGTAGAGGAATGGTGGATAACTCCCTTCAAATAGGCTAGAATATTTAAACTAGTTTAGAGGAAAATTAATGTGAAAGGTAGGGTTAAGGGGTAGAATAGGCTAACTTTTGATAATGCATTAAAAAAAAAAATGAACATATTCAAGATAAAATAATGGTTGGTCAAGTTGATATTGATACTTGTAATTAAGAAAAAAATTTGTTCCTAGAATGACTCAAGCTTCATTGAATTGTATTTTTTTTTGTAAATAAAAATTAATAATTTAATGGTTGATGAAGGTAGACAAAAATACAAAAAATATCTAGGTTATATACACTTAAACATAGAAAAATGAACACCATTTCTAAGCTCCTAAATTAGGAGGATTTTGTGGTCATCTCTTAGGAGGATTTTGCAAAATTTGACATTGAGGTTTTTAAATCTCTTGTTAAGGAAAAACCTCAAGATTTTAAGCCTACCTCTTGATTAGATCCTTGTGGTTATTTCCTAAGGAATGAAATGAAGCTATGAACAAAGAAGTGATAGATGAAGAATTTGAATTTATCATCTTCTCTTGCATAGCCTTGAAAGCTCCATGGTTAGATGGTTCCCCTCCCTCTTTTTCGAAGAACTATAAGATAATGTGAGGATTGATGTGACTAATATTATTGGAGAGTTATTTAGGACAAAAAAATTATTCAAATAGCTCAAAACTATATTTATTTTCCTTGTTTCTATAAAAGGGATGTTAACTCTAATATTTTAGGCCTATTTCTCTTTGTAATATTATTTATAATTTCTTCTTTAATATTTTGGTTATCTAAATCTATCCTTTTCTTCATAAACTTAAATCTCTTTGAATCAAAAAAAAAATTGATGTCAAAAATTCTTTATGGGGTCCTCACTACCCACAAAGTACTATATTATATGGAGAAAGGCAAGAAGGAAGGTATGGCTCTAAATCTATAAATCTCTAAAGGTTATGACAGAGTCTCTTGGGACTTTCTCTTTACTATCTTAACAAATTTTGGATTTAAGGGTAAATATATTTAGCTTATCTAGGAGAGTGTCTTTTGTTTTATGTTATTTTTCATCATTAATGGGACCCCATAGATTCTCTAGTATTGGAAGAAGTTTGAGACTCAATTTTTATTTTTATTTTCACTATGGATGTTAAAATTATAGGAAGGAATATTTATAAACTCTTTTTTTTTCATGCGGTTATTGATGTTAGGTCTCCTTCTTCCTTATCCTTAAGATTTTCCTTCAAAAATGAATTTATGTATAATACCATCTTTTATCATTCCCTCTTTCTTGTTGAAGCACATGGTTCAAAGGTTATGTTGGACAAGTATTCCACTACCTTTTTTCAACACATTAGCCATGAAAAAGTAAGTTATACTTAGTCGATACATAAATCACTTTACAATGAAAAATGTTATAATATTAGGATGTACTAGCATTGTTTGTCTTTACACTTAATTGGGACTATCCCTCATTTTGAAAAAATCACCCCTAACTTCAAGAATGGTAATGTGGATTAGATTTATGAAAAATAGGTGGTTGGAAGGGTAAGTTTCTAAGCTAAACTAGTGATTTCCAATTGATAATGGTTTCTTTACAAAATATTCCAATCAATTATGTCATTATTAAAAAATTAAAAATCTATGGATAGGAAAATAGAACAAATCTAAAAAATGTTTATATAGATGAGAATGTAAGAAGAGAAAAGGTTTTCCTTGGTTATTTGGGAAATTAATTGTAAAAATAAGGATAATGGGGGATTTCTTCTAAGGAATATTTCAAAATTCAACAAATATACTCATGCTAAATTTGGATGGATCTTGGCCAAGGACAACAAGGATCAAACGTCTATTACAAAGGCTAAATACTTCCATAATAGATATATCACTCTCTATTTTAACTTTTAAAATGTGCCTAAAGCTTTAATGATTTGGAACAATTTAAAGAAATAAGAGGAATATTATATAAAGGCCTCAAATCGAAATTGGGGAAGGGTAATAGGATATTCTTTTGAAAATATAATTAGATAGATGGAGGCCCTCTTTACATGCATCACAAATTATCCTAGTTAAGGAAACCTATGATTAAAATATTTAGTAACACACTTGGTGGATATATGGTCAACGAGGACAATAAAATGATGTGGAAACCATTAACAGACTTATTTAATGAAGACACCAACCTCTTTGGTGCCATTTTTGAGTTTTAAACTATCTAAACCCATCCAGCCTCTTTTTTTTGGTTAGTGATGATGAATTGATTTGGTCTCCCAATTTGAAGGGGTACTACTATGTTTCCTCTAGGAACTCAAACTTAATTCAGCTATGTTTAAATCAAAATAGGACATATGGAACCATAATTTAATTCAAAAAATTATTATTTTGGTTTGTTATTATCTATAAAAGGGTCCTCACCCAAGACAACCATCTTAAAAAAGGTTTCCATTTTCCCAATATGTGTATTTTATGCTACTCCCAAAAGGAATGTTTCAACCACATGATTATTCATTGTAGCTACTATAGGGTTATATGGGAAGATATATTTTATAAATTGAGATTGATTAGGTAATTCTTGGTAACCTTAACACAATTAAGAACTGGTATAATCATAAATATTTTTTCTTGAAGCTCATTCTAAAGGAAATATAATGGTAAGTTTCTCCCCATGTGCCTTGGGGATTATGGAAAAATAAATAATAGATTTTTTAGGGATACTAAAAGGGTCAATAAAAAAATTCTCTCTAGTAACTCTATTAAAGAGAATGAGAATATGGCTAGAGTCAAGAATCTTAATATTCCTCCATCCAATTAGGAACATATAATTTGTACTTCATTTGGAGTGCTACTACAATAAATTTCAACTTTTATTTCTTAGAACACACATAAGATAAGAAACCCTTATTGGATGAACTAAAAAAATTTTTAATGGGTCATAAAAAGGGAACATGACCCTGGCTAGAGTGGGTGGAATCATGATAAATGAAGAAGGTAATATCATTGAAAGTTATGTAGGATTCCTAGGTACTAAAACCAATAATGAAGTTAAGGCCATTGCTACTTAGTGAGGGATATAAAGGGCTATATAAAAAGTATTTAATATCTATAACTAGAAGGGGATTCATAAATTATCATCAAACTTATAAAAGGTGAAGTTACCCTAGCTTCAAATATGAGGGATTACATACTAGAAATCCATATCCTTTTGGAAATTTTGAAACTTTATACTATCAATGTTATTTATAAAGAAGGTAAAAATATGGTAGATGACTTAACTAATGATTTCCTTTTCACGATGAAATAGAGTTGTTGAAAATTATCCCCCAAATCATTTATCATGTTTCCTCTCTAATAAATTTAAAAGGTATTACATATTGGATTCCACCTCCAAGTATAACTATGGTTAATAATTAATTTATATATTATGATGTGCCTCAAGCTAAATGATTTATTATTATAGTATTTGTAGGATTCACAATTTTCCAAGACTAGGTTATCATATCATACATGTGCACCACCATTATTTAGATAACAATTGACTATATATCTATGAGACCTTTTCCCACCATGTTCAAATTTTATAATTTAAATCCACCAAGACCTCATATTCACATGAAGAAAATTATGTCTTTTCATGAAAATTTACTTGAAAATTATGATTCATAACTCCTCTAACTGATGAAAATTGTTTGAATTGCATATATAATAACTTTAGGATTCAATTAGGATTATTGTGCCTCATCCAAATGTCTTGTTTTTCTTCCTCTTCTTTGCTAAATAACTGTTGGATTTTGTCAAAGAATACCTTGGGAGCTAAAATTTTATGAGTTGGATCATCATCCTAAGGAAAAAATGAAAGTAATATTGGCATATGAGAAATTTTCTTATAGGGTGGCATAGCCCCTTAATTCTATGTTATGAATAGAAATAATAAGGTTCTACAAATAATTTTGTGTGGTCATGGAAATAAGAAAAATTAGTTGAGGGTGGAATTAAATTCATAGTATTTGAAGCTATGATTAATGAGGCCATCAAAGTTAGTTACTAAGGGAGAAAGGTACCTAGAATTAGTCAGAGTGAGATAAAAGAGTTTATAGATGAATTCATTGATAAGGATCAATCATTAGTAAAATTATTAAATGAGTTTAATTGTGATTCTCTTCCCTAATTGTAGAGTGAAATTATTTGGTACTTAATGAGTATTTCATATTGAAGGTAAGTTTTTTACGATTCATTCCTACCATTTCCCTTTATTTTGCACATTAGAAACATACATTTGTTTAAATTTCCTTTATTTATTTTATATTCTTTGGAAACTTAAACTTCGAATAGGGCTTCCCCTCCTTCACACTAAGTTTTATTTCACTAGCTTTATTAGTTTAACCCTTTACATAACTGTAGAGTAGGAAAAGTGATCCTAAATCCAACTATATTAACTAGAATTAAAATATTCTTACTTTGACTCCATATTCAAATATAAAACAACTAGGATTTTATGATTGGCTTGTTACCACAAGGGAAAACCAATATCTTATAGTTTGTGTTCTTTTTAGTTGAAAATATGATAAGTTTTATTTTGGTTTTAGTAAGTCTATTTGAGATAAAACCTAGATCTAAAACTGTAATTTATCACACAAGATGAAAAGGGAAATTGACAAAAGAAACTAATATATAAAAATAGATCCCTTGTGTGTTTGGAATTTTCATTTTGGGAGAAACCTCATCTTTTTCTATTTTCTTTTACATGGCGTAGATTTATTTGGAAACATATGACTTTGCATAGGGCTTTCCAAGTTGGTTCTCATGTCTTCTTTATTGTTTAAATATATCATTTTCTACTTTAAAGTAATTTATCACAACATGGTGTTTAGAAATTTCTTTAAAGTGAGGGCATAAATTGGCATTATTCTTTTGAATTTCTATTTTTCATGGTTCATAGTGCAATCTTTTTACTTTATATGATATGTTTTTCACTTTGTGGATGACATTAGGTGTGATGTATTTCAAGAGCATGATCTCTCTTATCATATTACATTCCTCTTAGTGGTTTGATGTGACACACTACATCCCCTAAGTTGTGAATATTCTATTCTTTGATCGGTCCTCTCTTGGAAATATTAGGCACAATGTTCCCTAAGTTAAAGACCTTGCATGATCTAAGAAAGAATCCTTCGAACATTATTTACATTTTTCATTTTTCATTTTATAGTTATATGTCAACATTGCATAACACAACTTGCATGCTTGTTGATCCATCTTGTTTTTTCATGAGTTCTAAGAATATGAAGCTTTTCTTGTCTCATGAAGCTCAAAAATAATTTTTGTGTGGCACCTTATTAAAGTTATTAGGATGTATAACTTTGGTATGGTTTCATAGGAAGTCAAACGAGGGCATGCCATTCCCTTAGCCACTCGCTTGTGTGTGTGAGAACATACCGACCATGAGTGTATCTATCTCACCTTCTTGGACTTCTCACCCAGTCGACAACCTAGAGTTTTGTTGCCTTTGAGTGAGTATGCATTTTTTAGACAAACAACCTAGATCTGATCCATATCGTATTGGAAAAATGGTTGAAGCTTGATCCACCTATTTTAATTTTCATTTTATTTCATTATGTTTTTTATAGTGCATTCTTCTCCCTTGTTGTTGCTCTTTACATCATTTTCATGTGTGTTCTCTGTGCTTATGTTGGTTTTCCATAGGACCTTGGTCTTAGGGACTTGTGCAACCCTCTTGATCATGGTTGTCCTATCTTACGAGCATTGGTGCATTTGAACCCCCCTTGATCATTCTTTCATTTGGTCTACTTTAGCGTGAGTTGGAAGCAAGTTCCACCTCTCACTAAAGTTGGGGTTAGATGCAATGACAAAAAAAGGTCCCCCTAACTTGGCCTTTATTTAGTGTTGTAATGTGTCTAACATATTCACGTTAGGTCCTGGGCCCTTGTGAACTAAATGACCTTTTTGGTGCCTTATTCCAAGTGTTGTAAAGTTTTGTAACATAATTTCACACTTTTCTATGGTTCTCATTAATAATTGGGATTTCTTATGCTTTAATTGGCCCTAATTTGCATCCACAAGCCCCATTTAATGCATTTTCTTGAGGAAAATCCTAACACAAATCAATACCTAATCATAATTCAGGTGTTTCAGGCTTGAATGTCCCAAATTTAGTGATTTTAGACTCATTCACCACCTTGGGAAAATGAGTCCCACCTAGAATTTTTGGTCTTGAACCTAGTTTCACACCTTTCTAAGCATTTTTAAAATTATTCCCAAAAATTAGGCTTGGTTGGAATTATTCGCCACCTTGGATGAATGAGTCCAATGTGGCCCAAAATCAAAATTAATTCAAATTTCTAGTGGGATTTTATCCTCCTAAACCTGATGTCGGCTTGTAGTGTTCTAATTTCAGAAATTCATGCATAATTGAGTATAAATACAAGGATCTTTTACTCATTTTTTCCTAACAAGCAATCAAGTGATCCCAAGCATTCGAGCATTCACAAGAGCATTCAATATCATTCAAGGGATGATTATCAATAATTTTAGAGTAGCATTCAAGCATCAAGCATCATTTCAAGGACTTCATGCATCATGTTTTTTTTTAGCTAGCAATTGTGATGTAGGGTTTGATGATTCAAGCAAACATTTAATTCAATAGCTATCACCTTCAAGAAAAATTCAAGATCTACATCTATTGGAGCCATCTCACACATGTTTGGAACACTTCATTGATATGTTTTATTGAGTTGCAACATCACATTTTTTTCATTCATCATTCTACATTCATATTTCATTCTATTTCAAGGTTTAATTACCAACAATTGGTTTGACCAAGGAAAACTCCTATCCACTAACCCAACAACATTTTTTCTCTCTCCTTTATGTGTGATTTATAGGTATAAGTTGCAAATTTCCTAAGGAGCAATATTGGAGAAATTTTTTCAAATCATTCAAAGATGTCAAAGTTCTCATCAGGCCTTGGAGAATCTTGGAGAAGACCTATAGGTTGCAAATCAAGGTTTCAGACCTAGAAATCAATCATAAAGGAAAAAGAAGATAGAGTAGAGTAGGATTAGACTTTGAAGCTTCATAAAAGCCTAACTAGACTAATTTTACACTTATAGTGAATGAGTTCTAGTTTCATTCAAAATTCATTTTTTTGAAGATTTGGATACCCATTTGGTAGATTCCCGTTCTCATAGAGAAACCCATAATTTGGACTGATTTTCCTAGCTTGGTGAATGAGTCCCACTCAAAATTAAAGGCATAAATTACAATGTTTCAGAGCTCCACTTATCCATTTCTAGATTCTCAGGTGCACATATTCCTTTCTATAGTTTTATGTGTTGTTTCATTTGCATTTATTGGTCATTTAATGAAGCTTTGCATTTCATCTTGTATTATACTTTGCATTGCACTTTTCTTTCCATGTTCTTACTTGGTGGTGAACCCCCTTATTAGTTTGCATTCATCCCCTAGAACAACCCTATTGCAAGATCTCTTTCTCCTTTGCATTGAGATCTCTAAAGTTATCCTTGAATGAAATTGGAGAAGTGGGTGTGCTCTATGTCATAAAACCATATGATAGTAACCTCCCACGTTTTCCTCATTTCAGTGTGAATTAAGATATAATTCCAAATATTTTGAAGCCTCTATAGATAAAATCCTCAGGGACAAGAAACAATATAGTACTTTTCAAATATATTCACACTAATTCCAAAGGGTTTGAAATTTGAAGAACATGTTGATGATTGTTTAATTTGTTTTGAAACCAAGAAAAGTGTGAAAATGAATCAACAAGAAATAAAATCCTAGCTTAAGTGGGTACATTCTTCTTGGTAGGCTTACCTCATGCCTTGAAGGGATGATTTTACATGCAACTTATGGAGGTAACAAAAGAAAAAGAATCCATTTTATTTAATATTTTATGCCTAAACCATAAATCAGACTTGGTAAGTAACTTCTTGGAAGTAAAATTCCAATGCACCACTTTAATAGAACATTTCAAAAAGGGACATGGTTGGCTACTACATAGAGGTTTTTAATGACACAAACTGAGAACACTGAGATGTATACTACCATCTGCAAACCACTTAAGGCATTAAACCATTCCCTTCCACCCAATAACTATGAATTTGGATTAGGTGTAGTATATTATAAGCCATAGGTTGAAGCTACTATTTTTCAAGTTTGCAGCTTTTATAGCCCACCAGTAAACATTCTTTATTGAGAGTAACTTATATGAGCTCTCCATCATGGGATGTATCTCATTAGTAGGCCCTTTCTTAATAAGAAAAATATTGTTTCTCTTCACCCAAGATCACATGAAGTTCAAGGGGAGAGGATATGTAGAAATTTCTTAGGGTGACCAAAAAACTAAAGTACACTTGAGTGTTTCTCTTCACCCAAGATCACACAAAGAACAAGGGGAGTTGACACACACTACAAGTGTACACAATCACATCACTCATACAATACACTCATTATTTTTAAATATTTGATAGAAATGATGACTTCATTTTAAGCACCAAATTGAATTTTATGTTTGTATTTGTCTAATTTTAACCAATATCAAAAAATAAGGTTGTATGGGTTCAATTTTAACCAACTTTGAAAAGACTTAAAGCATTTGTGAATTTTAAGCCCAATTGAAAGCTAGTTGTCCTAAGATTGTAAGTTTTAAAACCCAATGGAAATTTAGTTGTCCTAAAAAATGAAATGAAGTAGTATATGAGGGGTTATAGCCTCCCCTAAAGGTCAAAATTCTTACAATAGCTAGAATTAAGAAAAATGGAAAATCCAAATTTTAAAATTTTTTGAAGATTTTCTAGGTTCTAGTAAATCGCTTTTTCGAAGGCCTTCAAAATATAATTTGGGGTTGAAAATTGTGTCATTCCCTAAAAATTAGTTTTCATATGCACTTTTTTTTAGGGACTGAGTTAGTAATCTTGGAGACCTTTCCAACAGTGCAAACAAATTTGAATTTTTTGCACCGAGTAGAAAGTTATGACTCCAACAAGTTGGGGTAAAAATCTGCAAAATTAGTTAGCCTCAAAAAACAAAACTAGATGTCAATAAAAGATTAGAGAGTATATGAAACTAAAAATTTAAAGCACACATGAAAATTTGACTCTCTTATTTTCCAATAAAAAGTATTGATGTTCTGCAATAGTGTCATTGAAAGTCAAGTGTGTCACTCTAGTGAAATGTGATAGCATCTCTCTACAAAAATGAGTGACCTTAATAGCATCAAAATATCAATAGTCTCACCATATTCAAAATCACAAAATTAATCAAAAACATATTAGTGTCGTAATATTCAATACACGTCACAATATTTAAAAAGTATCATTGTATAAAAATCAAAGGTGTCACCATAATTTAAATATGTCACTGTATCTGCATCAAAGGCATTGTTGTATTCAAATGTGTTGATGTAGCCTTTAAATGCAATGCTATTTCATTTGAACCTATTACTCACAAAAACTTAAGAGAAATTCATCAAATAAAGTTAGTAAAGCCCTCCTTCTAACACAAAAATGTGATTGTAATCATAGTAATAGATAAATACGCCAGATCCATATAGATTTAAACCATTTTTAACTACCTAAGCTACAATACCAATAAGATGTTCAAAAGCTTCAAAACCAAGCAACCATTAAACTAAATGTGAAATAAAAAATGAAAGTATAAAGGAAACCTAATATAAAACTCCAAACCTCATCCCATTGGGGGATTGGTGTCGTATTGATATGGAATGACAACCCTTTCCCAATCCCTTGGATAAAATGAGATCAAAGATTGATTCTATTGATAAAATATTTATTAAAATGGATTATTTAAAGCACAATGGATGAAAATGTGCAAATGAATGCTAATCAATGAAAGTGTGGATGCATTTCAACAACATAAGTTTTCTCAAATGATTATGGATCCCTTTCTCTCCAAAATGTGAGTTATTTATAAGATAAAATGGTGAATCAAGGGCTAAGATTGATTTGATCAATGATTGGTTAGGATGGAATAAAGGGTGAAGGCATGAATCAAGGATTCTCATCAATGGATGAGAATCAAAGATCACATAAATCAAAGAATCAATCAATGGTTCACAATGATTCAAATAAACACACATTCAAAGTTGTTACAAAGTTTTTTACAAAGTTTTTAGGAAAGAATATTCCATATTTTAGGTCAAATGGGAAAATATTCCCATGCAAGTGGATGGGTGAGGGAAAATTAGTAATTAGAAATTAAAAAAAGTTTAATTGTGCAAGTTGAGTGGAAATTAGGATACTCATTAAATAGTTAATTTTTTTAATGAAAAGGGGATGCAAATGAAATTTAATTAAATGATTTAGACTATTCAATTAAATCAAAGGAGATAAGGAGGGTTTAACTTATATAATTTATATTATTCAATTAAACTAGATGAAATTTTAGCATCAAAAGGGGGGGAATTAACCTAATAAAAAAATTTAGATTAATAGATGAAAATGATGCATTTAATTAAATAGATAAGATTATCTAATTAAATATTCAAAAAGAAGATGAATTTAGGATGAAATGGTGTTAGCCATCATATTCACGTGTGCCATATTGGTCAGGACAATTTTCAAATTATAAAAAATTATTAACAAAATATAAACATGAGAAATAGTAATGCAAACACATCAATATACATGAGAACACCAAATTTACATGGAAAACCCAAGAAGGGAAAAACCATGGTGAGGATCATCTCACAATATAAAATAATTGCAACACCAAATATAATAGGATCACTTCTTGAGGACTCACTACCCAAAATAAAGAAAGGATCACTACCAATGGCTCACTACCAGATTAGAATGAAGACGATAAGAGATTGTTACAACGATAAATACATCTCAAAGCAACAAAAAATATCCACCACTACAAATTTTGCACCATTAGTAACCTCCATCTCACTGCTATCAGAAACTTTAGGTCTCTACAAATGTAGACCCCTCTTCTCACTACATTGGATTCATTTGCATTAAGCTTGTAGTTTAGATCTTTGCATCTAATAAAATTTTCATCTCAATGCATCCTTGCAAACACACATCCTTTATCAATTCATCACACATATATACCATCCTCAACCTTGAAAAAAATCTACAAGGTTGGCTATGAACCTCAAATGTGCAAATTAAAATTAGATCAACACCAAAACATTCTTTTGATGGAGAGGGATGAGGGAAGACCATATCACACCTTATCTCAGACCTAGATCCACATATACACACCAAACCATGCTCCCAAAAACACAAAATCATATTTGTAATTCATGTAAACATCCAAGCTCAATTGAAAATATGTTTACACCATTAAAAATTTAAGTACAATATTCCTTTTATCCAAATATTACTCATAGATCACATAAAAAACTCAAAAAAAAAATGGAATATTCTATAAACACCCTAAAATAAAATAAATCCTTCACAATATCATACACCTGAAGAACATAGTCATTATGTACAACTAGTTAATCTTCCACATACTATAACTAATGAATCCAACCTTGTAGAGCACCAAAACTCAAATAACTCAGACTAAAGATAGATATGAGAAATATTAGCACACTTCCAAATCCAAAAAACTAGAAACCACCATGTGATGAAATGTGGAGCAAAACTATTTCTCCCAAATAACACTACATGATAGTTCACACACTAGTGAACACAACTTCTTCTGTCGAACGATCAAAAACATGAAACTCAAGATATAGCACCTCTAAAAACCTTTAATCAACATATCCAAACCACATAATCAGATATTCAATGATGAAGAAATGCAGATAAAATAACCAAACACTACTCTTCCACACTAAACACTCTTTACCACTTTGTTTCCTCTTTTATTTAAATTTTCTCAAACGAACTTGGAAACCAAGAACCAAAAACATCATATTGACATCTGCAACACCTTCTCAACCACACAAGAGGTTGAACATCCATAAAAATATTGTCATTAAAGAAACACTAGAGGTTTACATCAATGATCCACTAATGAAAACATAATGCAACCAATCAAAGCATATCCATAGGTTGACATCAATGCAACAACAAAGATTTGTTGGCATCAATGACAACACAAAATTCCCAAAATATCCCCCTATTCATTGATGGCAGCACATGATATGAGAAACCATCAACAAAAAGAAATCTTTGATCACCAACTCATATACTACACCATAGTGCATACTAATCCCCCTTACACAAGAATCTATACTTTCCAACAATTTATCTTTCTTCCCCTTACTTCATAAGGCTTTTCAATTAAATTTCCCCCCCTTTAACATTAATGGGAAAGGGAAACACATGTTTCCTTTCCTTTTCTTCCCCTTTGACATCAATCACACATACTTTCTCTCCCCCAAAGTAAAAAACTAAAAGGGACAAAAACTACATTGAAACCTCATATTTCACTTCCTTTTCTTCTATTACACTCCATTTTATTCACACCTTCTCTACACACTTTTCTATTTTACTTATTTGCACACTCCCTCATAGCATACTATATCAACCAAAAAATATTGCACATATCCTTTGACATACCTACCAAAGTAACACAATTGTATGCCACCCAATGACAACACTTACTCCTCTTGAATACAACAACAAACAATGACACTACTTACTCCTCCTAAGAGGTAGCCACCAAAATCAGCCGAGAATAAGGAATGAATCTTGAGATACACTGGACTGATGCATATTCTTATGCATCTAGTTGAAAGGAAGGGAAATAACCCCCAAATTCTCTCATAGATACTCAAAAGTATCCTTAGGAAGATCCTTAGTGGAGATATCTGGAACTTTATCCTTAGTAAGCACATACTCCAACTTCACCTCATTCTCGGTAACCTTTTCTCTTAGAAAGTGACACTAGATTGAGATATGCTTTATCCTTGAATGTATTATTAGATAATTTGAATTATTGTTAGTACTTGTATTCTCACATAAGATATGATTTGGTTCATCAAATGACACTCAAATATCCTTCAATTTCGAGTTCATCCACAATGCCTGTGTGCAACATGATGCTACAACAATGTATTCTTCCTATACAATAGATAATGACACTAAATATTGCTTCTTTCTTATGTAAGACACCAATATTATTCCTAGAAAGAAAGCACCACCACTTGTTATTTTTCTATCATGCAAATAACCTACCCAATCTACATCTATATAGGCACTTACGGAGAAATCAATATCATTTGGATACCACAAGCCATGTTATGGAGTGCCTTTCAAATATTTGAATATTCTTTTTACTACTACCAAATGTGACTCTCTAGGATCTTCTTGAAATCTATCCATAAGATAAACTTTATGTCTGATATTTGGTCTAGTAGTTGTTAGATATAGTAGTCCTCCAATCATTGATCTATACTTTCTATAGTCAACCTTAGGAGATTCAATATTTTTACTCAAATTTCAATCAATAACCATAGGATTACATACTAGCTTAGAATGTTTCATTCCAAACTTCTTCAACATTTCCTTGACATATTTTGATTGTGAAGTGAAAATACCTTCTTTTTTTGTTTGATTGATTTGAAGCCCAAGAAAGAAATTCATCTCCGCAAACAAAGACATTTCAAACTCTTTATACATCTACTATACAAATCTCTTGCACGTAATTTCATTTCCTCCAAAAATTATATCATCAACATATACAACCACAATCAATATTTGATCTTATTCAATTTTAAAATAAATATTTCTAATTATGGTACCTTTTATTGAATCCTTGTTGCAACAAGTACCTATCCAATCTTGCATGCCAAGCTCTAGAAGCTTTCTTGAGTCCATATAATTCCTTTTTCAATCTATAGACCATATTAGGATCTTTTGAAAACTAAAAACCTTTTGATTATTCAATATTAACTTCTTCCAACTCACAATTCAAGAATTCAAACTTCACATCCATCTGATATACTTTCAAATCTTTGTGTTATAAAATCCAAAAAAATCTTAATAGCTTCCATATGGGCCACCTGTTATGCCCTGCATAACCATCCCATTTTCTTCTCAATCAAAATGTATCCCCCTCTTTTCCTTGGTGTATTTTCCCCTTTTGTTTCTCTTATTTTTATTTTCCATTTATGTTTTGTTTTGGCTTCAGGTGTTTTTCATTTTCTTCTTTTTCTTCTTCTTCGTCTCTTTCTTTTGTCAGGATCGAGTTTGGGGATAGAACCTAAACCTTGATCCTTTTGAAGATTCATGTTCGAATTCCTATATAATCTTGAGCCTCATTGTTTTCCTTTGTTTTCTTTATTTTTGGTTTCAAAATAAGTTTTCAGGTTGGAACCCGAACCTTGCCCCTTTGGAAGGTTCATGTTCTAGGTTCCATCCCAATTCTCACTCCCACATTCTTGTCTTTTGGTTTTCATTTCAAAAATGGGTTGTGGGTTGGAACCTAAACCTTGCCCCTTTAGAGGGCTCATGTTCTTGGTTCTAACCCGATCTCAAATTTTTCCTTACCTTGGAAGATTGTGCTGGTTCAATTTTGTGGTTCCATCTTGATCCTGAAGTACAACCTACCTTCATTAATGTCAAGTCAGCTCACATGCATGGAACCCATATATAGTCAGATCGATCTTGCATTTTGACTCAGTTTCATTTGATTTTCATGAGTTGGAGCTAGAGTAGAGTGATAGGAAGAGTGTTGGTTCAAGTTTGGAGGTATCTAGTCATGCTTGGATATTGTGCCTTTACGTTTTTCAAGTAGGGTTTTCTTTTTTCTTGTTTTTTTGTTTTGTTTCTCATGTATTTTTTGTTTTCCATTTTCTTTTTCTTTTTGGTTAGGTCATTTTCTTGTGTCATCCGTTTGGGTTTCCCCTTCTATGGTTTTATTTGTTTTCCTTTTTATTTTCTTCACGTCAGTTTTTCTTTTCCTTAAATTTCATGTGTAGGTTTTCTCATCTCTTTCGTGCCCTAGGTCACCTAAGGTTTTTGTATGGTACTATTTGACCCTTTAAATTTTGAAAATTTCAAACCCTCGATTCATCCTCGCATCTGATCCATGAAATTGTTGAAATGTCACTAAGTCTTGGTTTGAACTTTAGGAAGGTTTTGATTCTTAGGTTGATCTCGATCCTAATTTTGGATCAAATCTTCCTCAATGGTCTCTGTGCTTGTTTTTGTTCCAACTTTGACTTTTTCCCATGTTGTAGGATTAGTTTTTGGAATATAAATTGAACCTTTCTTGAAGGATGGTCTATGTTCAAAGTCTCGTTCTAACTCTAACTTTTGTCTATGTGGTGGGATCAGGTTTCTGAACAAAACCTTATTTTCTCCCCAAAGAATTTTCTTGTGCTAATTTCCAACCTGAACCTGAATTCTGATTAGAATTACTTTGAGGTTCATGTACCAAGTTCTATCTTAGCCCCAATGTCCAATAAAACTTTCCTTAGGATTCACACTCTAAGTTCCACCTCAATCCCAATTCCTGCCTATGTACTAAATTATTCCATCATAAGTTCAGATCGTAGGTTCAACCTTGAACCTAACACCCAAAAATAATAGAGATATCTTAAAAATGAGTGCTCCTTTCAAAGTACAAGATCTTAATGTGGGATTCATTTAACTCTTAATTCCTTACATTATTAATTTTGGTCCAATTAATGTTGTTATTGCAAGTTTGATAAATGTCAGATTTAGTGGAAGATCTTAGCAACGAAGAGGTGAGAAAATTAAAAAAAGCTAAGAAGTTGAAACCTGAATAGCAACCACTTACCATGAAGTACAAGTTCCATGGAGTTCTGGTAGTATCAAATTTTAGATCAAAGTGATCAAAGTGACTGATACAGTGGTTGGCCATATTATCGACCTCGAGAAATTTTTCAAGGAGAATTTATCATCAGATGCTATCATAAGGGCTCAAAATATTACTAGTCTAGGATTGGCATATGTGGATTCATTTCCAATAGTAGTACAGTTTCTTGAGTTCATATTAGCTATTGCAGATGTATACAACCTTGTTCAAAGGAAATGCATTGACCCCTGGGGGAAAGAAAATATTGATATAACACTAGCAATGATAAGGTTAGTCTTTAACTTGCCTCCCCATTCCAACCTCAAAACTATTGATGGTGTTTTTATGCACTTCACAAAATAGGTAATACGTAGGTGCATTACCTCTCTTGAAAGAAAATCTCCCACAATCAAATTGTAGAACACTATCCCAAGGTCTCTTAGATGTCAGGTCATGATGGAGCTTGGAACATATCAGTTGTTTGATGTGATTTTACTGGAATCACAAGGTGGTCTTATGTGGTCAAAGCTATGGAAGAATTGGGTCGATGAATGGAGTTTTGTAGATGTGGAATTACTGTACCTTGCTATAGGTTCAAACAACAGTCTTGGAATCCATCATTTTTTTGGATTTGGCTTTACAATGTGCAATGAACCTTAGCACAAGTTATTTCTAAAAAAAAGGAAAAAGATGGGCGAGGAAGAAAGATGTTTCCTAGACTTGCAACTACCGATGAATAGTGATCATGGAGGTTCTTGGTGTGGATAGTTTCCTTAAATAGAATTTCACTAAATCAAGATTCTCACAATATCATGAAATCTATGCTATCTTCTAGGGACTGCAGATATTCATCATTCATTCACCATCGAAACATGAATAAAGATAAAGTTTAATGAGAAGCAATGAAATTAAAGTCTAGGCTAACTTTGCACAGTCATATACCATCAAAAAATGACCAAAAGTATGGACAAGGAAAGCATACACACAACAGTAATCTTCAAAACCAGATACAACATACTAACTCTACCAAAGTCAATCTAAGGATACTAAAATGGTAAAGTAACTTGATGCAAAGTTCTAGCTAAATGGAGAAGAACCATGAAACATGTGGAGAAATCTAGAAATACACCAGAAAATGACTATATTTTCTATTATATTCTCAATAGCATGTCTTTACAACAACTCAACTCTCTTAAAATGAGAGGAGGAGAGCCCTATTTATAGTTTCCATAAAACAAAATGAGTGGCCAAGATTCGATTCTATTGTGTGGCCAATATTCACTCTACAATAGGGTTTCACCTACCCCCAGATGTATTACATTTATAAACTCACTTTCATCCTTTTCCCTATTTTGTCTTCTAGTGACAACACTATAGCAATTTTGACCTTTAGCCATTTGCCCTTCACTATAATTATTCTTTGAGGAATTCTTCATTGATAATAGGGTTTCCTTCACGCTTCTTCAGCAATGCATACTCTACGAAGTTCAGGATTAGCGGCTGGAGCTTATCCATCTCCATGATGTCCGATCGCAACACTTGATAGCTCCATTCCTAGGAATTGCTAACAAGTTTCTTTCAGTCCTCTTCATATTTGGCTGCATTATCTCTAAAAAGCTCTGACTATGCAAAGGCACAGGCTGCAAAACTCATGAAGTCCATGGTGACTTCAACCGACATCCTACCTTCCATGATTTTCAAGAAGTGGGACCTTATGTTCTTAGGGTTGATCTCAGTTGTGGGTAGCTCATACCCCATCATCAATTTGACGTACCAAGAGCATTGTTCTCTAGAATCTCTAGCCCATTCGATGTCTGGTGCTATCTGCTCAATGATCTGCTCGAGCCTTTTCCCCTTGTGATTGAAATATTGCTTCCAAAAATCTACTAACCAGTGATCATCATCCTTGAAGGCCAGGTCTTTCTCCTAGACCTCGCCTGGCAACGCAAGTATGGCCTCAATCTTTGGATAGGTTGCCTCATATTTCCTTGGGAACTCTTCATAGACCTACCTCGTACCCTCAAGGGTCCTTTGCACTTCAAGGAACTTGTTTACTGTCCAGACAACCAAATTGATGCCTACGTTTCCCATGTCTAAGACCTGCCGGAACCAGTTTTTCGTAGTCTTGTCCAAGTTCCTTCTCTTTTCTAACTTATCAATCTTCTCCTAGAACAACAACTAAGGAGGGGCAGATGACATCATGGGTTGCTCATCCAGAGATGACCACTATTGAATGTAGGCCATTAGATCAGCCACTTGCTCCTTTAATTCTTCCTTCGAAATCTTATCCTGCTGGATAAGGTGTACCACTATAGCAACCAACTCCTGAAGGTGATCAACCTTCTATTCTCTCGTGGCCACTCCCAAGTCAATGGTGGAGATGTTATAAACTATACCTTGCTCTCCAACCACTGGTGTTGCTATCTTCACCACCCTTTGATCCCGAAGCATCCATGGTTACCTTTGACCTAACCCTTGGTTTCTTTTTCTTCCTTTTGGTGCTTACTTGTGCTCTGGCCATGATGGCTTTTAGCCTTGCCTTGGGATCCTTCAAGGTGGGAGTCTTTTGCTTCAGCTGCCTCTGTAACCATTTGGGTACTTGGGGTTCCTCTCTAGGTGGTTTACTTTGACTCCCACTATCCCTTTTTTTTAGCTCAACAGTTCGAACAACAAGAGCCTTCTCCTTGGTCCTTGCATCTTCTTTCTCCTCTTCGGAGTCTTGTCCAAGGGTTTCATGTCCAATGGGGGACTTAGAATGTAACTACTCTTTGGGTGGATCTTCTTTCTTAGCATCCCCCTCTTCTTCGTTCTCATTGTATTCATGCTCTAGAGTCCGATCTTGCTTCTCAGTAGGAGATTTACTACCCTCTGCCTCTTGAGCAGCAATCTCTTCTTCTCTTGTGAGCTGATCCTTGGCCTCCCTATCTTCTATATTCTAGAGTTGCTTTCCCCACTCTGCATTGAGCTCGGGTTCATTTGATTCTCTTATAAAATCACCATTTAGCTCCTCGCCGCTCTCACTAGAGGACTCATAAACCACCTCATCTATCTCACGACGCTCGAATAGTGGATGTTCATGATACTCAAATTCTTCCTCTTCTGACACCATTGTAGCCTCTAGCTACTATCGTTTGAGCTCATCTGATATTTGCATTTTCACCTCCATCTTCGGTGGTTCAGTTGAGGGGAGGGGAGCTGGAGCATGGGCCATATCTTGAGCTATTGCAGCCTGAACTATTGGGTTAGTGAGCATTCCTAAGAGCTCGGATGGCACATTTTGCATTTATTTTACCAAGGAATCTGGGAGACTAAAGGCAGGCACCATAGCAGCGGGAGCAGAGGGAAGGGAAGGAGACATGGAAGAAGAGGAGACAAGTGAGGTCATGGCAGATGATGAATCTATGAGAATGATATGCAATATTGGAGGAGTGGCAGCAAGGTGTACAGATATGTCCACCGTAGGCGGGGAGGAAGTGGAAGTGGCAAGTGAAGCATGTGGGGTGGGAGCAACAGTGGCAACAACAAGACTGAAGTAGGTAGTGACCTCGATGAGTTAGACCTTTCCTCTCTGATCCCAAGGGGTGGACCCTTGGGCATCATATTCACCTTCATGCCTCTAGTTATCTTTCTCTTCTTCTTGGAAGGCTCTGGCTCAGAAGGCTTGCGAGCATAAGCCTTTAGTTTAGGTAGCTGCTCACTGGCCTCTTTTCTCTTCTTGGTCTTGACTGACGGTGGGGTTTTGGATGTTTCCCTAGTTGCAACAGTAGCCACCCCACCTTCAGAGCCACTCGGTTCACTTTCTAGTCCCTTGAATGTCAAGGTGACCCCTTGTTGCTTTAATCGGGCCACCTGTTGGTCGACCCATGCCTTCGATCGGATCTCGATGGGCCTAGTGAGTACAACGATGTCGTCGAGCTCTAGTTCATTCTAGTCAATTGTTGGCAGCAACAAACTGGTGATGGCATCATACCCTAGATCGATAACTGTGTCCTCATTTTCTTCGAGTTGATCAGGAATTGGGCATAGGTTTATCCTTTGCACATAGATGGCAGTCATGCACATGTATTGCCTCAACCGTACCTCAAGATCATCCTTGCAGTTTGCCCAAAAGTCCTCAAAATTGTGGAGGCGGGCATACTCTCATCCCAGTGGTTTCCTGATGTGTCCGTATGGGTCCATTCGAGGCTGAGCTATATAATGAAGGAAGTTATACTCAGCCAATTCCCTTTCTGAATACCCCGCACACTGGGAGGTATGAATCTTGTACATTCCTTGGCCGAGCTGAATGGGGCATGTCGGGCCTACCAAATGCTTATCGCTTAGGATGCCATGAATATGTCATAGTTATCGGGTCAGCTCCAATAGAATGATCTAGTCATTAGGGTACCGGGGAAGCTTATTCGGTCTTTCTATGAATCCCTCAACATAGATGTATGTGAACTTTGGGAACTGTATGTAAAGGAAGGCATATTTCTTGAGGAGGGCTCTAGAGCTGTGAGAAACTCTACTTTGAAAGTCACCCCTGAGAGACCGAATGATGTAGGTGATGAATGCATCATTCACCTGATAGTAATCCCTCTTGAAATTTTTGAATTGTAACTGAGTGTATTTGTCATATGGTTTAAGTTCCACCCCTGATGGGTTACTCGGTACCACTCCCAATCCCTGATAATGCTGCCGATCGGCGAGGGAATACACCAAATAAGAGGTCATGAAGAACTGGGAGGTCTTCTTCACAGTTGTAAACTACTCGTGGAAGCAGTCATTGATTATTTCTCCCCAATAGAAAGTGATACCCTCGCCATGGAGAATCTTCTCTATGAAGTAGAACATCCACTCTTGGAAGAAGGCCACCGCAGGAAGGCCTATCACTCGACTTAGCAATGTTACAAGGTCATCGTAATCCTCGAAGAAGTCATTATGAAAAGTTCCTAAGGAAGCTTTCCAGCACTAGCCCGCTTGTCCTTTAACCAATACTGATTGATGACCTTCTTGCATCCCAAGGGATCCTACTCCCATCATTCCTTGCACTCCCCCATGGTGGGGGTCTCCATGTGCTCATAGGCAGGAATGTGGAATGTTGCCATTATACCTGACAGGGACATGTTTGCAAGGACATTTCTATCTTGGTCCACTATAGTTCGGATCTCCTCCTAGTAGGCTTCTACGCATGCCATTACCATTTTTGGGGCCACCAAGGCCAGCAAGAAGCCTGCAGCTTTGGCGATTCTGCTTTTCTTTATCAGTTTTGCATTCTCTATTTTTGGGTTCATCTTGACCCTTCGTATGAATTCATCAACATCGACCTAACTGATGTTGGTATCTGTGATATCTCTCCAGAGAGAGGTGACTCTAGATTGTATGGGGACCCCTTGGAACTTTTACTTCATCAAGTCTCTATCCTCCTTGCCTTGAGGTGCCTTGGCTATTCCTTTCCCTTTCTCCTTAGAGGCACTGGAAGTTTCTGCACCAGATTCCATAAATCCTGCACAAAAGATGAGAATCAGTAACAATAAACATGATGAAATGGCTCCAGACAAGTCCCTACACACCAAGATTAGCTCTGTAATCATTATTCATATTCAAAAGAATATAACACTTGATATTTCATCATTCGAAAGCAAAGCAAACAAATCGGGTTCCTAGGGCCGAAATTCCCTTGGCAGAATGCCGTCTGAAGGGGCAAATTGAGGATGGAATTTCCTAGTGTTGGATTTGAGAAATAGAAGGTTGGCATGAAGGGAGACCTAATTTTGGCAAGTGGGTTAAAATCCATTTTGGATTTGGAGGTCATTTGATCCTTCATTTGGGAGTTCGGGCATCAACTGCAGGAAAGCCATTTGAAATGGCATAGGGGAGGTGGAAATCTGGGCGCCGGAATCTAGGTCTTAGAATTCCATTGCCGAGAAGCGGTCACGGGTCAGCTATTTAAAATGGCGAAATGGAAGCAGAAATCCGGAGAAGGTTAGAGGATTCAGGACAGCCAGGTGGCGATCAAAGAATCAGGATTTGAAGTTCAGGAAGCTATCCCGAACCCACCGTTAAAATGGCGCCAGTGGAATGGAATCCTAAGAGAGGAATTTCAATGGTCAGAATCTGGAGGAAGGTCCGGGAGTAGGGAAGATGTCCCAGGATGGTCGTTAAAATGGTGGACAGAACACAAAATTCTGAGGAAGGCAATCTGGAGGGAAATTTGGTTGAAGGTTTTGCCAAAAGTTGGAATAGATTTCACGGAGTCAGGAACCGAGGCTCAGAAAGCTACTCAAGGAAGGCTGTCGAAATGGTGAAGTCGGAATGGAATCCTAGGAACAGAATTCTGAGGATGGAATCCCCAGAATGGAATTTTGAGGATGGAATCCCTGAAATGGAATTCTGAGGATGGAATCCTGAGGCTACTTAAATTTTTTAGGTCTTTCAATCTTCAATTTTTCAGACAGACTTCGAGTGTCCAGGGTTTAGGGGTCGAGGAAGCATTTGGGCAAGGTCATGTAGAATGGCGATGATGCAACAGAATCCTAAAAGGGGAATTATGGAGGTTAGAGTCCGAGGTGGGTTCGGGTGTGGATAATTTTGAAATGAGTTCGCAGATGGCAGAGGGAAGGTCCGGGCTCGGAGGCTATCAGCAACTGTTCTGAAGAATGGTCATGGAGAGGTGAAGTCCCGGATTGAATTTGAGGCCCAAAATGATTGATTTTTACACTTTTAAGATTTGGGTTTTTAGCGGAGGGCGTAAATTTATTTAATTTCAACCCAATTTACATTTTTACATTCATCAAAATGTGGAATTTCACAAAAGAAAGGGGGAGGGTGCACAGACGGCAAACCTACCTCAAAATCCCAAAGAAATTGATTGATGGCCGTGCGGAAAATGTTTGAAAATGGAGCTCAGATTGCTGGGTGGAAAATGCATGGACCTGGGAGCTCTTTGAACTTTCTTATCACTTGGTCGAATGAAAATGACAAGTGGAAAATCAGGATTTATAGCCATACCTTCCATTAATGCAGCATTAAATTCCTTCGTACAAGAGCGGGTGAAATTGGTGGGTTCAAATTCGCAGTCGGCGGCAGGAGGTCTGGAGTGCAGTGGTCAGGAAGCCGTCGTGCCATAGCCGTTGGAACAGAAAAGCTCGAGAGGAAACCCAAAAGGGGAAACCCGGCCTCTGGGGTCCGATGTCCAGAAAGATGATGGGCTGATGCCGTTCAAAGGGTAGAATCCAGACAGAAATTCGAAGGGGGAAACCTAACTGCCCAAGCCCAGAGGATGTAGTGGACACTAAAAAGGGAATTCTAACAAGGAAAACCCGGATTGAACCCCAAACTTAGCATTTTTAAAGGGGCGACTTTGGTCAAGCTTAAAATATGGCATTGGGGAACGTGCCAACCTTCTAGGGCACAAAAAAGGGGTACACAAAATGAGGTAAAACAAAAAGGGGCCGGCAATCCAAAGAGGGAGGAAAGGGTCCCCGTTTCGAATGAGGTGTGTGTGCAAAAGGCACAACAAATGGTGACTTTGCTGGGGAAACGCTCCTGGCATTCTAGAGATAAATATTCATTCTGAACCCATGATCTCTAGTTTCGTAGACCTAAGCCAATTTTCAAAGTTGAACTAAGAACAATTCAAGGAAGGCAGGATTGAATCAAACTGCAATATCATCATGGAGGTGTGTGCGTGGTGAGTTCATTTCCTTTTCTCAGAGAGAGCACAAGTAACCACTGGTTGGAGGTGATAAGCTATGTAGTTCGTCTAACCCCAAAAGTAACCTAGACATTGCTCCACTGCCAGTCAGGCATCCATAGCCTCAATGAATTTGTTGCTACAACCTCATGAACATAGCTCTACTGCCAGCCAGGCATCCATAGCCCTGGTAGAGATATTCACACTCCCACACGGTTGTTATTTTCAATTTATTTATCGCTTGTGCTGCATATTTCCTTTTAGCACTTTCTCTTTTCTTTCTTTCAACCATGTGAACAACGAAGTTCACAATGGGCTTGAGGATCGCAGTGGTCACTGGAGCAGACTTTAGATTTTTCACTTATCCCTACTTCCTAGCAGGCACCATACCATTCATTGGAAACAATTAAAATGTGTTTTGTGTGTTCCATGATAAGAGCAAAGATTCAAGCAGATAGCCATCCTAAGTTAGTGCAAAGTTTGAAAGTTGAAAAATGATGCTTGGGGGCTTTCAGAGGGTAGCAGTAGGGAATGAGGGCTTATCTAGGGAACAACATAGAAGCGGATAGCGAGGAAAACCATATGTCAGGCCAAGCACGACCACCATAGCGAAATAGGGAGGCTCTTCCAAGATCAAGATAAAACAGTCGGGCAGCGAGCAAAACTGAAGGGCAAAGCAGGAAATTTATCCTAACCTATGTATAGGTATTTACATGGACAACTCCCAAGAGCTCAAGCCTGAAAGTAATGCTTAAGGTGCTGCCCATTGACAGGCAATGGGATGTCTTCACTAGTGAGTGTCTTTAGGTGGAAAGAATTATCTCCAAAGATTTCAGCAATCTAAAAAGGGCCAAGCCAAAGCTTATCGAATATGTTGTGTCCCCCTTTCTTTTCATGGGCCTTGTCCCAGTAGAGGACCAGATCAAAAATGTGGAAGGCCTTAATTTTGGCTTGGCGGTTGAACCATCTTTTGACTACACCCTGATGTTTGGTGAAATTTTCTATTGCACGGTCTCGTACTTCTTCAAGGTGCAGTAGCTTGGCAAGGCGAGCTTCTCTACGGTCTCCTCCTTTATAAAAGTCATTGATGAACTAAAGGGTCAGGATTTTCAAATGTATGGGAAAGACTGGTTCTAAGCCATAGAATATATGGTATGGGGAATCCCCAAGGGCGGCCTTATGGCGGGTGCAATCTGCGCACAAGGTGAAATGGAGTTAGGTATGCCAATCCTTTGGATTCCTATCTAGCAGTTTCTTAATCACAGTGATCAAGTTTTTGTTGGTGGATTCAACAAGGCCATTGCCTTGTGGATAATAGTTGGAAGAGAATTTGAGGGTGATGCCATAATCAAAGGCCCAACTTGCGAATTTTAGTGAGGCAAATGCAGTGCCGTTATCACATACTAGAGCATATGGGCAACCAAAACGATTTAAAATGAAACTTTCTAAGAAATTGGTTATGACTTCAATTGTATATCTCCTACAAGTTATTGCTTCTATCCATCTAGTCTAGTAATCAGAAGTGGTTAGAATGTACCTATGTCTCGTGGATGATGGAGGACTTACCGAACCAATGAAGTCAAGACCCCATTGTGCAAAAGGCCTTACCTCCAAGACTGGTTTTAGTGGGACAACAGTATTCCTTTCTCTGGTGGTAGCAGTCTGGCACACATGACAGGTACGAATGTGGTCATGGGAATCCTTGAAAATGGTGGGCCAATAATACCCAGCTCTCAATATTTGATGTGCGGTTGATAGACCTGAGCCATGGCCAATTCCAAACTTGTCATGGAATTCCTTAAGAACGCGATCAACTTCCTCCTTTCCCAGGCATCACAGATAGATACCTTCATGATTTTTCTTGTACAATATGGAGCCTTGTAACATATAGTTGTTGCTTTTCAATCTAAGGGATCACCTTTGGACTCCCTACAGATAAGGTGGGCAATTATGATTCAGTAAGTAGTAAACCATGTCATCATACCATTCTCCTAGGGAGACATCTTCCACCTAGTACTGTTGTACCGTGAGTTCGGGTCTAGCGTCAATAACTACCTCTGCCATCATTCAGGCAAGTGTCCTCTGACTAGCTTCATTGGTTGAATCTCCATGTCATACTCCTATAGCACCGCAACCCACTTTTCCCTTCATTCCCCCAACTCATTCTGCATAAACAATGTTTTTACCATAGGGTCGGGAACTATGGAAAAGACCTTGTTGCGCAAGATATAGTGTCGGAACTTCTTGACTCCTTTAACAAGGGCATAAGCCTATTTTTCAATGTTATGATAGTGCAGTTTGGCATCCTTCAAGGGGGCGCTCATGAAGGTGATTGTATGTTCGTTTCCCTGATCATCCTTTTCTATCAAGATGTTGGCACAGGAATGTTTTGAAGCAAAGGAGTAAATGTAAAAGGGCTTCAGGTAGTTGGGGCTGACCAACAATGATAAGGTTAGTCTTTAACTTGCCTCCCCATTCCAACCTCAAAACCATGACAGAGGCTCAAGAATTATAGTAATATGAAACAAATCTGGACAACCACAAAAGGTATATGAATAAGAAGTGATTAAAAATAAATAAGTTAATAACCAAATTTACCACTAAGCCTAAAAGATCATATTTATCTTTAGAAGTAGGGGATGTTATTACACTAGTGTCTAGACCATTCAGGAAGGAGGATTCACATAATTTTGAAACTTGGATGTTTTATTTTTTTTAGACTATCTTTAAGGGAAAATAATACTTGGATTGGGGGGAAATGGTATTTGATGCCATTCATAGACAAATTTCTAAGGTAAAGGACACTAATGAATTCTATATGAGTTCCTATGTTATTTATTATGCTACAAGGATGGAGCACTTCCCAAGTCTAAAAAAATTAGGGGTGCTCAGAGAAGCACCCAAAAAAAAAAAGTATGGGAGTATTATGATAGATTAGAGCTTAAGAAGGTAGAGAAGCACTTAAGAAGAGTGATGATACCTTATTGTATGTTATCATCAATCAAGTGACATGAGATATTATTTTTAGGTTGACCAAAGAAGCTATGGAATTTGTTAGAGAGTGGGTAAATTTCTTTATATAACACCCAAAGACTACTAACATCAGATTTTTTGGCTTTTATAAGTTCCCATTCAGGTTGCCAAGGTGTTGCAGTAACAAAGTGACTCTGATGGAATTCTCCCATCAGATGGTGGAAGAAAATGAAAATTTTTAAACCAAACATAATGTTGGATGTCTCACATTCCCTTTAGAGTTTAAATTTTACTCTTATTCAACAACATTGGTAGCTAAGATAGTTATTGAGGAATTCCAAGCTCTTAACTTGAATCTGTATGCAACAAGGAAGGATTTTGACCCAAAGGGAAAGATGAATGGCTTGTATGCATATTTGTTCCGACATCATGAGCCTCACATTGAGGAATTCTAGGCTAATTTTTTGAGTATTTATAACTCTTTTAAGCTCACATCCATGTCAATATTGAAGGAGAAGTGATCTATGAATATATCAATGATTTCTTGGAACATTTTTCTGCTTGGAGGTAACTATGAAAACCAATCCATGGAAGGACCTAATAAACTTTGTGGGAATAAGTGCATTAAGTAGGAATCATTATAGGCTACCTCCATGTGTATAACATGGAATTCCTTGACATGATCCACTTGATTTACTCCCCCCTTGTATTTATCAAATTTGGGAATTTCAAAACTAGGAGGGAACTACACCATTGTGGTGTTTTGATCGAATGGATAAGGACATAGGTTTTGTTGTGTATGGGGCTTCTTCATTTTTCCCATCTAGATATAATGCATTTATTGTGTTAATGCCTTAAGTTGTGATGCTACATCATCTTCGGGATTTGGTGGAGGAACATTTGATGAATATTGTGGGATGGTGGATGGGTTGTACATGGGATTATGATATGATGAGGTGTTGTATAGTGTGTATGATGGTGTAGGATATTGTTAAGGTGATATTGGTGGAGGCGTATATGTTTCAAATGTGTTTGGGTTGACAATGTCCTATTGAGGGCTATAGTAAAAACCCTAGTGTTGTTGTTGTGCATATTGTTGAGCTTGTTTTTGGGCTTATTGTTTTTTTTGGGCTACTAAGGTTTCTTATTGTGTTGCTAAGGTTTTTTGGTGTTCTTTTTGTTGTTGTTGGGCCACTAGGCCTTGATATTGGGCTTCCTCTTGTTGTTGTGCTACTAAGGTTGCTTTTTGATCTTGTTGTTGTTATGCTACTAAGGTTGCTCATTTTTGTGCTATTAAGGCTAATTTTTATTGCTATTGTTGTTGTTGTGTTGCTAAGGCTGCTTTGTGTTGTTGTTCTTTTGTAACTAAGGCTTCTTTTTTTTTTTTTTGGTTGTTGTGTTGCTAAGGTGCTTCTTGTTGTTGTTGTTGTGCTGATAAGGCTGCTCGTTGTTATTGTTTTTGTTGGATGACTTGTTGATAGGCATGTTTTTCTTGTTGTAAAGTTAAGTCATGTTCTTACATTGTAGGATTAGTTGGTTGTTGGGACATCTAGGATGGGTTTTGGGTGTTTATGTTTTGCGTGACCCATGGGTTTTTGATGAGAGGTTAGTTGTTCCCTTGAATCAAAATTCCTTGTAGGATAGTGAATTGAGGTGGAGGAATGCAATATTTAGGTCCCATTTAATTTTACATGACATGAGGGACCAAGGGGAGAGATGATGTTAGAGTCATTTGGTATTGTGATGGTAATGGCACATTTATACCTTGTAATTGATTGAAAGGGTTTTATTGACCAATGGGTAGGGGGTTACATGGTTGTGTTTGATGTGGGACCAAGGTATTACCTTGGTTTATGGGGTTTTTTATCAACAAGTTTCTTGAATTTAGATTGATAATAGATGGGTTCAATGTGGTAGATTGACCTGAGTAACTTGGGTAACCACTTGTTTTGATGTGTCAATGGGGTTATTAGAACCACTTGTAAAGGGTTGAATTTGAATGAGAATGTTAACTTTCCCCTATTTTCTTACTTGAGGCACTTGGTCCACATTATATTTTGTAACATTAGGCACATTTGGGGTATTTGTGGTGATGGATGGAGATGGTTACACTCGAAATGTTAAGGTCATTGTGGCATCATGGAATGCAAGTTTTTTTCCAAATGTTTGTGTCCAACTTGTATTTTTGGGAAGGTTAGTGGTTAATGGAATGGTCATGTTGTGAATACCCAAAGTTGTGTTTGTACCTAGAGATGAAGTGAGACCAAGGTTGGTTCTTAGTCTAGTTGCAAGATTAGATGTTAAGTGTTGAATTGGAACAAGGGGTGGAGTTGGTTGAATCATAGATGGAGTTAAGCCTTGTGCCAAGGTTTGTGTGATAAAATATGGGGGAATTGAAGCCACTTTCTCTACGGCTTGAAATTCTTGTTTATACTCAAGGATTTACTCTTTAGTAAGCTCAAGGGGATTGTTTGTGACATCTTCTACATCATGGTCCTAATGGATATTAGGGTTGTTTTGAGGGGGTAGAATGACTCCTTACATCAAATTCTTGTGAGTTTGGATCACTTGTGGTGAATGGGACTTTGGTTTCTTCCACGATTCTCGTGTTTTGTGATCTTCTTGTAACCATAGATTATGGGTCAATAATGGGAGAGGTGTGTTGATATTTATAGTGTTTAAAATATCTAGTTGACTCGAATTTAGGTAAAAGGGATGTTCTAATCCATTCTGGAGCAATAATGTGATTGTGAGATGAAAAGATGAATGATGTGGGAAGTGATCTTTGCAAATGTTTTTGGACAACACTTTTGACTATAGGTTTGACGTTTGATGTTTGGATAAAGGATGTTAATGAGCTTGTGAATATTTAGGGTAGACTTGTGACCTTCAATATAAACTAGTCCAAAGATGATAAATAAATTATCTATGTGCATGGAAAGGGATTCATTCCACATAAAAAAAATCTAATCTAGGGTTTGGATTGATATATTTACAAGTCAAAAGTGTTGGTATGTCAACAAGTTTACAAAGTTTGGTGAAGTGAGATGTGAAATATGAAGGGTGGATGAAATGTTTGATCCAAAATGTTAACCTATAGTGAACCTTTGTTTTGCAAGACCAAGGTAGTGAGAAAAATGTTATGCCTCTAATGTGATGAAACCCTAAGGAATCAATGATTTTGGTAAAATAGGACTCAAATGATTTTGGAAATAGGACCCAATGATTTTGGTAAAGTGAAACTCAATGATTTTGGATATTGCAACTCAATGTTTGGACAATACAACTCAATGGTTTTGACAATACAACTCAATGATTTTGGAAAATAGGCTATACCAAGGAAATGTAATGTCTTGACACACCAAGCAAAGGAGTCCCTTCCTAATTTTCTTTATTTCCTCAAATAAAAAATTGAACATGGTAAGTAACTTCTTGGAGTGGTGCTACTCCCATGCACTACCTTGAAATACATTTTGGATTTGGACTTGGTTAGACACTACAAACAAGGATTTTAATTACCATGTTTGGGATAAGTTGGCGCCATACACATGATGATTCACTCAATTAAGAGGCATCCCAACCCTTAGAAAAATCTAAGGGTTTTAATGCATCACAAGGATACTAAGGGAGACATTCATCGGTATGGTACAACCACAACTAGTTGGTTAATGACTTTAGCCACAATTGATTATTTATATAGTGGACCAAAATAAAAGCACTCCTTGGGTCATTTCCTGTCACAAGCTGGGAGGTAGGCCCTCTAAAGGTAACACATATTTGAAGCATAAAGTTATTTTCATCACCCAAGATTGAAAAATGGTGCAAGGGAGAGGATATGTGCTTCCAAGAAGAAAAGGTATACTTGTGTTTTTCTCTTCACCTAAGATCACATGAGATTCAATGGGATTGGAGACACACAACAAGCATACTCAAGCAATTCATACACATGTTCATTTTAATCTATCATAGCAAAATGAGGTTTTTTCTTAGCACCAATTTGAAGTGTTGGGATTTGTTTGTTCAATTTTAAACCAACAAGCATAATGATGTGAGGGTTTAGTTTTAACCAACTTTGAAAGTGAATTTTAGGCCCAATTGAAAGCTAGTTGTCCTAAGATTGTAAGTTTTAAAACCCAATGGAAATTTAGTGGTCCTAAAAATGAAGCAAAGCATCATACAATAGGTTATAATTGTCCCACAAGTGTCAAAACACTTATAATAACTAAAACTAAGAAAAATTGAAAATTAAAATTTTCATTTTTTTAAATTTTTTTCTATGTTCTAGTAAATCACATTTTTGGAGGTCTTTAGAGTGGAATTTGGGGTTGAAACTTCTGTCAGTCCCTAAAAATGGGTTGCCAAAGTCATTATTTTTAAAGGATTGAATTAGTACTCTTGGAGACATTTCCAATAGTGCAAACGAATTCAAATTTTGAGCCTTGAGTATAAAGTTGACCCAAACATGTTGGGGTAAACAATTTCCTATTTTTTTGCCAAATCTACAAAACCAATTAGCCTGAAAAACAAAAATGAGAATTCAGTGACATGTTAGCAATCAAATAAAGTAAAAATTAAAGTACATGTCCAATTTTAGCTTCCGTTTTTGTTTACTAGTAAATCACGATGTTGAAATCAATTATGTTGCTGAATTTCATCAATAGTGTTGTTGTATCGAGGTTGTGTCGCTATAATAAAAAATAGATGTGTCACTTTGCAGTAAATAGTGACATCAAATGCATCGACATATAAATTGTGTCACTAAATAAAAATTTAAGGCATGATGAAAAATTATCATAGTGTCGCTATTAAATGTATGGTGATGAAATTTAATATGCATTGATAAATTAAATATGCATTGCTAAAATAAAAAAACTAAGTACGTCATTGTATAGAAACACTCCATCAAATGCATTGATGAATCTTCAATAGCATTATTGTACCTGAAAACACAAAAAAATATTGATTAGTTCAAGCCCTCCTTCTAGCACTAAAATGTGACTGATGACTTAGTATGGGATGACTACACAATCCATGAGGAGTCAAAGCATATTCAAGCCACTAAACATTAGTCCAATAAGATCATTCAATACAAAACTAAAATAAGAATCCATCAAAACTAGCATATTAAAATACGAATGCTTCAAAAACACATATTCTAAACCATTGAAACTTATCCTATTGGGGGAGTGGTGTCACATTGATGTGAAATGGTGACTGTTTCCCAATCCCGTGGATAAATGAGTGTGTTTCAATTGATTTTATTGAGGAGAAATGATGAAACAACTAATATATGTGTATAAAAACATCATTTAATTGTAAATTAACATGATCCAAGTTATTTGAATGTGATCTATGCTAAGATGATTGATATGGGTATATGCAATACTAATTTAAATAGAGTTTAAGCTACAAATATTCAAACCCTAATTACCAAATAAGCCTAATGGATGCATCTATGTTACCATGGAAGCCATTAATGGAAGGTAAGCTAATGATAAAATTAATTTAAGCTAAAAAGATGCTAAATAAGTGCTAAATATGATTGCAAGTGAAAGCGATTTTAATAGCATAAGTTTTTTATTAAAAGATGGATCCATTTGTCTCCAAATAGTGACCTATTTATAGGAGGAAAAATGAGAAATGAAGGATTGAGATTAAAAAGGTTAATCAATGGTCAAAATTGGAAGAAATATGAAACATGGATCATGGATTCTCATTAAAGGATGAGAATCAATGATCACATGGATCAAGGAAAGAATCAAGGGCTCATATTCTTCCAAACAAACACACTTTCAAAACTTGCACAAGAAGTCTTGTAATTTTTTTATAAAGAAGAATATTCTTTTTTTCAAATGAGTGAAGAAAGAGAATATTCTTTAGGATATTCTCATGGGTGAAGGAAATTAGATATTTAGTTAATTAAAACCAAATTAAATTGTGCAAAGGAATATTTCATGGGAATATTCCCTTTTTGGAGGAATGCACAAAGGAGGAATATTCCCTTCCAAGTGGGGGGATTAGATTTAATTAGGTAATTTGATAATTGAATAAGGTTTCAATTATGAAAATTATGATAATTATGGTATTCATTGAATATTTAATTTATTTAATGAAAAGGGGAAGGAATGTGATATTTAATTAACTTAGGGATATTTAATTAAATACGAGGACTTAGGAATTAAATTAAATAATTTGATTTATTTAATTTAATATGATGAAATGTTAGGATGAAAGGAAGTGAGCTAACCTAATTAGATTAATTAGGTTAATAGATGAAAAAGACATAATTAATTAATTAGCTAGGCTAGTTTAATAAATTAAGCAAAAATAGGATGCATTTTAGGATGAAATGGTGTGAGTATATCTGGTTCAAGTGCATAATATCATTCAAGAAATTTTTAAGTGTCTACAAAATGAATGAAAGAAAACCTTCAAAACCAAGGAGGGCTTGTAAGAGTGGTTAGTCATGACTTTTGGCTAACCAATGCACCGAGCACATTTACGTGGCTTATGAATGAGGTATTGAAATAATTTTTAGGAAATTTGTTTTTTATTTTGATGATATTTTGATTTTCAATAAGAATTTGGAGGAGCACTTGATGCATATCTGAAGAGTTTTTAAGAAGCTAAGGAATGAGAAGTTGTTGATTAATTTAAAGAAATGTAGTTTTGTGAAGAGGGAGTTTGTGTATCTGGGATTTGGTGTCTCGGTGGAGGGTCTTAAAATGGATCTAGAAAAGGTGAGAGCTATGATTGAATGGCCTACCCCAAGGAGTGTTATAGATGTAAGATCATTTCATGGTCTAGCATGATTTTATAAAAAAACTATTAAGAATTTTAGTAATATTTGTGCACCTCTAACTAAAGCAATGAGAGGGGATATAATGGATTTTAAATGGACTGTAGGAGCAAAAAATAGTTTTGATATGTTGAAGAAGAAATTCACTAAGCAACCTATTTTCACACTTCTAGATTTAAATAAGGTCTTTTACGTAGATTGTGATGCTAGTGACACTACCATAGGATTTGTTTTGAGTCAATAAGGTAAGCATGTTTCCTATTTTAGTGAGAAGTTGAATGATGCTAGGAAGAAATATTATTTCTATGATCAAGAGTTTAGTGTTGTAGTTCAAGCTTTGAAGAAATGAAGACACTATTTGTTTCCAAAAGAATTTTTTTTATATACTGATCACCAAGCTTTGCAGTATCTCAATATTCAAGGAATTAAATCAAAGACACTTAAAATGGGTTGAGTTTCTGCAAATCTATACTTTTATTTTCAAGCACGGGAGTGGAAGGTCAAATAGTTGCAAATGCATTAAGTAGAAGCTTAGAAGGCTTATTTTGAACCGATTACATTAGATAGGACAAGATGGTTGGATTTATTAATCCAAGATGGGATGTTGTTTAGAGGAAGCCAATTGTTCATTCTAGGGAGTTCTATGAGAGAGAATCTAATCAAGGAGAACCATAGTGGAGGATTGGTAGGAAATTTTGATCGAGATAAGACCATTTCTCTTGTTAGTGAGAATTATTACTAGCCACAATTGCAACAAGATGTGAAGAAGTTTGTGTAGAGTTCTAGAGTATGTCAGATGGAAAATGGAACAAGTCAAAATACTAGATTGTATCAACCATTACCTATACCTGAGAGGCCATGGGAGGATATTAGCATGGATTTTTTTCTTGGCTTGGCAAGGACACAAAGAGGGCATGATTCCATATTTATGGTGGTGGATAGATTTTTAAAGATGGCACATTTCATTCAATGTCATAAGACTGGTGATGTTGTTCATATTGTATAGTTTTTTTCCAGAGAGGTAGTGAGACTACATGGTCTACAAAAGAGTATAGTTTTAAATCGAGATATAAATTTTGTTAGTTATTTTCGGAGGAAATTATGGAAGAATTTGAAGAAATATTTGAATTTTAGTTTAGCACACCATCCACAAACTGATGGACAAATAGAGGTGATGAATAGGAGTTTGGATAACCTACTAAGATGCTTAGTAGGAGATAATCCCAAGGGATGGGATTTTATTATACCACATGAAGAATTTTATTACAAAAATTCTACCAATAGGAGCATTGGTAAATAACCATTCTAGATTATGTATGACAGTAGTCTAAAAAATAATTCTAAACTAAGAAATATGGATAAGGGGGAGAAGAGTAGTGTTGAGGCTAAAGATTTTGCTGAGCTTGTAAAGAATTTGTATGAAGAGGTGAAGAAAAATATCAAGAAGATGAACTCACAATATAAAGCTAAGGTAGATTAGAAAATGAGGTATAAGGAGTTCCCAGTAGGATATGAAATCATGGTTCATTTGTGAAAGGGGAGATTTCTAGCTGGTACATACAGCAAGTTAAAGATGAAGAAGTTTGGACCAAGCAAGATCTTGAAGGAGCATGATTCAGGAATGCATATGAGCTAGAGATTACTGATGGAATTCATATTTCACTTGTATTTAACATTGTAGATGTAACAAAATATCATGAAGGAGGAATTGATGAAGAACTAATGGAAGCATAGTAGAATATTCCAACACCTACTTCAAAAACGTAGATAGAAGAAATTTTGGATAGTCATTTGGGTAGAAGCACAAGAAATGCGTAGTATGCAAAGTACTTGGTGAAGTTGAGAGTGAGGTTTGTTTAAGAGTCATAATGGTTGTGTGAGGCTAAGGTTAACCATCTTGGTATCCTTCTAACTCCTAAGAAGTGACAAGTTTAATTTTCAAATTACCTTGGGTATCTAATGTAGGAGCATCCAATGGTGTAGGGCGATCTTGCATCACCCAAAATAATAAAATTCCTTATTTTATTTAGTTGTTTTGAGTCCCATGATGGTGCTTAATGGGTGTAAGACAGTCAAAAATATAGAAAAGGTGAAAAGTGGTCACTTACTATTTCTAGTAAGTCAGCGTAAATAAGCTCGTATGGACCTAAAAATTAGCCCCAAGGAGTAGAATTGAATTTTTTTTCTGATAACAAAAGAATCCTCTTGATACCCTACCCAATTTGGGAGAAATTAAGTTTTCCATCTTGAGAAATTTCTCCAATGAAGCTTCAAATTCAAATATGAAAACCTTGGAGGCCCTAAAACAACTCAAAAATAGGACGAATAGATCTCTGATGGGTTTGGTGGTGTAGATCTCTTTGAGAAATTTCCAACAATATGTTATAATAGTAAATGGGACACCTGGATCAAAAGTTATGGCCCTGTGAGAGTACCCCACTAAAAAGTGAATTTCATCAAAATATCTTCCTAGGCAAGAAATCAAATGGTGAGACTTTTGGTGCCAAAACAAAAGGGAAAGTTACACTTTCTAGAACATTTTAGGGCAGTTATTGGGTAAAATAAAAAAGGATAAGTGGGGGTTGTAGAAGGTGGCTCCATTAGTGCAGATTGTGGCTCTGAGTAATATATTTTGTTATTAGAGTGGATTTTATTGTAATGAATCAAGCCTATGATGTTGTAGCATTGTAATTTCTGAATTTGTAATTTCATTTTTTGAAAATACTTGAAAGTGAGTTATTTTTTTCTCCCATATTTTGTGTTGGTATTTGTTGATGGTGTTTTCTGCACAACAACTTAGACATAATATGTTATCCTATCTCTCTTGAAAGGTAAATCTCTATTAGTAAAGAGATAACCTCAAGGTCTCTAATGTTAGGTCTTGAAAATGCATAAACAACTCAGATAATATGTGAAAATGTTGGTAATCACAAAGGGACCTTACAAAACAAATAATGAATCTTCAAACCTATCAGATTTTGGAGATTTTGGGAGATAATTATTTTTGCTTGAAAACTCTCACTAGAGAGGATATCCCACTGGCTGTTAATGGGTAGTATTTGAAGCATTACTTCCAATCCTAATTTTCTTACAACTCTTTCCTTGTACATAGATAGCTTAGGTTCCCTTTTCTTTTTTCTATTTTGATTTTAGTTAGAGTAGGTTTTTTTTTGCTTAGGGTAAGTTGCTTTTGTTTTTCTCTTGCTTTCGGTTTTCGTCTCTCTCTTGGGTTTGTTGCACCTACATGACAACCATTATGTTATTGGGTTTGTTCTGAAATTTTTCTTTTAGAAAATTCAATCATCCTTCCAGAGTCAATTGGTGAAATTCCTTTATTTAGTGCCATATGTACTAAATTCTTTGAGTAGATGAGTCATAGGATTAAGATAAATCTAGAATGTATTTGGGTCTCATATTCCTACACAGATCTTAAAGATTCCAAGGTTGCGTATAGTCCCTATGTGGTTTGTTCAGGTGAAAAATATTATATTTTGCTTTAGCACCACTGTGGTTCTCAGTCTTGAGTGTGAGCTTCATTGCTTACAGGGTGAAAGGGAGAGTTGAAGAGATCTTAAAAGAGTATCAAAAGAAAAGAAAAAGAAGAGAGAATTGTGAAAATGAAAAGAAATATTCACCTCATCAAGGATATCCTTGTAACTCTATCGGGGCTATGGATGCCTAGCTGGCAGTAGAGCTATGCTTGGGAGGATCACAATGATAACATTATCGAGGCTATAGATGCCTGATTGACAATGAGGTTCTATCCAAGATTCTTTTCATGTTATAATCTTTATGTAGCCTAGTCAGACAAATTTTGGTCCTTATTGTAACTAAGGGAAATGAATGCATGTACACACACTTCGACCCTAGTACATGAAAGGTTTTCTGGCCTATGAATTTTGAGGCTCTGTTAATAAGTGACCTGATGTAAGAACTAAAACCAAAGATTTTGGGTTCTTGATTCCAGTTTGTCATGGAAATGCTCTGAAAATTTTCCCTAGCGAAGTCACCATTTGTTGTGTAGTCTTTGCACACACACCCCACTGAAAGCAAGGACCCTCTTTGCTTTCTCTTTTTAGTTTTTTCTAAAGTCTTTCCTTCTGGACTGGTCTTTGGTCTCTAGTGCTTTTGATCTTTTTATTATGAAATTTGGCTACTTTGAGACATGCTTGGATGTTTATTTTACTCATGCAAATGATCCCTTGAGGTTACTCATTGAAAATCCTAAGTCTTGGGGTGATTGGTGGTTTTTCACCGGTTCTAGGAATTTCCTCCCTAGGTGGAATTCCGCAATTTCCATCCAGACCCTCGATACCTGGTGAGGACTGCTTTGCATTGTGATTCAAATATTTTGGATCTTCAAGGAATTTTGTGCTTGTCAGAAATCCCCAAAATTCCTCCAAGCCCTAAGATTCCTAAATTTCCTTCACCTCTTCGGATCCCCAGAACTTGTCCTAAGCTATCATGTCACCTCATTTATTCCTTTTGTATGGACTATGTAGCCTAGAATTAATGATGTTTGAAAGGTATTTATGTTGTTAGGCTTGGTTTGATTTGTTTCACTTTGGATTTGGGTTGCTTTGGAGGTTGTGAGTAAGCTAAAGTGTTGAAGCCGCGAATGCTTTCCTGATCTTTCTTGCTCTCATGTGGGATTTGAAACCAACTGGTAGTCATCCCCTAATTTTTTCTTCGTAAATGGTATGTATATGATATCTTTTCCTTTAATTTTATGATTATTAGTGTCTCAAATTTAGGGTTTCTACATGCTTGGGTGTCTACATATTCAAAGGACTATGATTAAACTAGGGTCATTCAACTTTTCCATTTCAATGCCTCCTTTGAATAGTTGTATCACCATCCTTTGTTGAATTGGCGATTTCTTAGTGTGAATATTTATTCATTTTTCCTTTTGAATTTGGTGCTACACATGATGGAATTTGGTTTTAATGATTCTAGGGTTTCATTTTTTCAATGAATTGACAAGATGAGTGCCAATTTGGGTCTTTACTTTCATTTTTGTTTGATTAATGTATGCCTCTAGTTTCTAGGGTAGAATTGATTAAGAATTGATTAGACGAGTGAGTGTGTTGAAGCTTTTAGCTGGTCATTCATGGCAGAACCCTAGGGTTTTAAATTTTAGATCCCTTGCCAAAATCCATTAAATAGTCCTCGAATGTTGTGTAAGATCAAAATTATGGATGAAAAATGTGAAGTGAGCATATACCTAAGCCAACATCCAAAATTTGTGATCATTCGATCAAATAAGATGAAAGTGTGAAAGTTTGTGGTTCTCGGGGAATTTGGGTTCATTGTGAAATTCCTTTGTGCTTGTAAATCTCTGGAATTTCTAGTGTCTTGTCATTTCCCCAAAAACGCTTTTAAAGGCAAGGGTTGGATGTCCTCGTAAATTTCTGTCTAGGTTGGAAATCCCTGAAAGCTTCTTGAAGATCTAAATTGTTGGAATGAATGAATTGATGTGGCATGATTTTGATGTTTCATGATTGGTTTAATGGATTAAGGATAAATTTTACATTTTAAAAAGCTTTAATGTCGATTCCATGATTTTGTATGGTTATTGTATTCTCTTCTCTAATTTACATCTAGTTGTGAAATTCCAAAATTTCCTCTCTGGTTAAATTTTTGCGAAGGGGTGAAAATTGCGGGGTTCTAAAGGGGCCATGTTTGTGAGATTTTATAATGATGTGTTCATCGCTTAGGCTTAGTTGGATGATGAACATGTTTTTTATGGTAGGCTAACCTTGATTCTTTTCTTGTACTGGATAATGATTGTGACTTTTAGTTTGATGCAGGTGAAAACTAGCAAGGTTGTCACTGGTAAAGGAAAAGGAAAAGGAATGGATACTAGTGAGGCTAAAAGGATCAAGTTGGATGTGAAGAGCAGGATCCCTAAGAGAAACATTTCTTCTATTTGGTCAGGAGTGAACGACACTAATGTTGGAAAATGGGACTATGAGGAGTTTAAGACAAGAATGGCAATAGATAACCCTTTGGTTCTAGTGAGCAGGATGATAAATTCTAGGCTGGCTCATGTGGTAGGATTCCCTTCTTCAGTCGAGTGTTACAATCTTATCTTGGAATGTGCTCAACACTATGATAGAGATACATAGAGGATAATTGGCCCACAAGGAAGAGTGTTTGCAAGTTTCTCTCTTGTTTCAGTTGCTCAAACATTTGACATGCTTGAAAGGTCTCATGTGGTGTAGTTTGATATGGATATAGCCAGGAAATTTTATGCTAAAGATAAAAACAAGGCTTTGGGGATCATCAATACTTGGCTAGAGAAACCAAATCCATAGATTTCTAAATTTCCAAAATAGTTGTTTAGAGCTAAATTTAAGTCAGATTACTATGATGCAATCACTCTCCTCAACAGAGTGCAGGAATGTTTGAGAATTGGATGTTTTACTTGATAGTAAGGATGGAATGAGGTATAGAATACCATTGGGTAGGTATAATTAGTGCCATGATCCATGATCAGTTATCCAATGTGTTATAGACTAAAACATTTACTATGACATCTTATTTAGTCTATTGCTTAGCAATATTTCATCAATATAAGGGATTGAGTACTCGAGGGGTCTTTGGTCGAGATGTGATATATGAAGTTAACCCCCAGTTGCACTTGGGCAGCCCCGGCTATAGAAGGGTGAATGATGCATTCACCATGTACATTACAAGGCTACTCCAAGGTGCTAAACATGTTAGAATTTTTTATGCTACCAAGGAGTTGATTAAAAGATTTGAAGCATGGTTTATATAATTTCCTAAGTTCTCTTACATTAGGATTGATGGTTGTTCAAAGGCTTGATATAGGTTACCTAGGTATCCTACATATGACATGGTCCTACTGGAGGTCACAAGGAAGATTTGGGCTTTTGATATAGTTTTGAAGGATATGCATGTAACTGGATTTGGAAATGAGTTCCCATTGAGGATTGGAAGCCATGAGGCTTGCTATTCCTTGGCCACAACATAGTTCTCTAAAGAAGAAATGGATACCTCAAAGGTCTAGATTTGATAGAACAACTATAGTGCAAAAGAGAGCAAGTAGAGAATTCAGACACAGGGATAACCTTGAAGATTATTGGGCTAACTACAAAGATGAATTCGAGGTATTGAGGAGGAAATTATCTAGGTTGCTTATCAATTTGGTCAGATTATATAACATCAAGGCCATCCCTGACCGAATTGATGATGATGGAGAGGTCTTGCAAACCCATGCTTTTGAACCAATTAAGGACAAGCCTATAGGTGAAGTTGATTTGGTGGAGGAAGAAGTAACTAAGATAGAAAAAATCAATGCCCCAATGATCAAGTACACCAAATTGTGGATCAAACACAATATATGGGAACTAGACAACGAATGATGGTAGTACACTTATGACTTGATCGGCAACTTAGAGTCTCAATGTTCATATGAGGGGGAATAGGACCCGAAGGAAAAAGAGAAGATGGATTCCCCTCCCAGAGTTATAACCAGAGGTGACCATATAAGGGTTTGGGAAGAAAGGAGGAGAAATCCCATTGCCAAGAAGAGAAAATTTACCTCCAAGGAGAAGGAACCCGCTCAGGAGGAGGAATATGAAGAAGCAGAAAAGGAAAGTGATTCCCCTGTACTCAGAAAGAAAAAGTTGCTAAGAACATCAAAGCAACAAAGTGATCCTCTTAAGGAAAAGGATGGGATAGGGCCACAAGTGGTGGATGTTGAGAGTTATGAAGAGAAGACACAAGTCTATACCAGGAAGGCCAAAAATCCATCTCCTAGGACCAATTTGGTAGAGGATGTTGCTCCTATGAATCCCTCTACTAAACAAGAGAAAAAGGATACTTCTACCCCTCCCTCTATCTGGGAGGTGCATCATGAAGAGAAGGAGCATTCAGATGAATTTTTTGAGGATATTCCACAAGGAGAGGACACATAGGAATTCAAGGATGGAGATCTCCACATTGTAGACAAAGAAATTGATAAGTTTATAAAGTCCCCTCTGGTATCATATGGGGATTCACTTGACGAAGAGGATGAGAAGGAGAAATACCTGAAGAAGGAAGAAGTTCATAATAGAACCCCATATCCATGTTTTGCACATGAGGCAATGAACAAATATTCTTGTGAAGTTCCAAAAATAGAAGACAAAGAAGAAGATAAAATAAAGGAGGCCAAAAGTGAAGTGGTCTCTATTGGTCAAGATTCCAATATTGGTCCCTCCAATGATCATCAAGGAGAAAAAGATAAAAAAGGTGAGCAACAGGTAGATGTTCTTATTCCTAGTTGACTCAATGAGGAGGTGAAGGGTAAAAAAACTATTGTGGAAGATGTTCCCTCGAGCTGGGAAGATTTATTGATAGGTATTGGAAAAGGTAATACCAAGAAGAAAGCTAGGACTATTTCCAAAATTGGCAGGGATGAGGTGAACAACAAGGTGATTCATATTTCCACTCCAACAGAAGATAAAGATGAATATGGGATAACTCCTCAAGTCTACACCATCCAAACAATAAATCTGGGACCTACTTCCAAAAGGTAGGATGTAGAGGAGTTTAAGGGATCCACTGCTGCAATTTTGGAAAGGTTGGATAAAGAGTAGGATAAAGAGAGATTGGAAAAACAAAATGAGAGATTGAAGAAATATCTATGAGACCTTATGAAACCCTTGCAATCCATTAGCCAAGCAAGTACTTCCCCATTATCTGAGGGTTTCTTGCCCAAACAAACTATTAATGAACTTGAAAATATGAAAACCTATGTGCAAGTGACCCATGAATGGTTACAAGGAGTGGGGTCCAAAGGAGACAACGCAATTAAGGATATTTTGGTGACTTGTGGAGATGCACACAGATTAGCTGAAAGGTTGTACAATGTATTGGCACTGAATAATGGTAATCTAGATCTCCTCCTACAAAAAACAAAGGTAATCATGGATTACACTGAAGAGAAATTGGTAAGTGATGGGATCCTACCTTCCTCAAGGGTTTCAGAACCTTGGGAGTCGTATGAGGCTTTTCAAATCAGACAGAGGGTTATCAAGAAGAGTCAAAAGAAAGGTCAGTAGGTGGGGGACACTTTGAATGTCATTTCTAATAGATGTATTTCATTCTTTGAGATCATGAGTGGGAGAAAGAAGTTTTCACCAAAGCATTTGACTATGGAGCAACAAGTGGTGGCATGAAGTTTATACCCCAATTGATGATGATCCTATTACAACCCACCATTTAGATGATGCATCCACATATATTACTATCAAGGATAAATATTAGGATCTCAAGATGGATTGGATAAGGTCATTGAGCAATCAAGGGAGGAGATTAAATCTCTTGAGAGAAGGTTTAAAGTGTTAATCGACCATTGGCCGACTTGGAGGGAATTTTTCTTAAGGTGCAAGATGAGCTGAATTGGGATAAAGACAAGGGACTAGCTAATGTATGATTGCATCAAGATTTTTGCTTCCCATTATCGCTCTTTTATTCTATACATGCATTGGACTGAGCTGCATTTGAAAACCCAGGACGACCTGGAAGGAGCCTCAAGCATTTAATGCAATATTTTATTTTAGGAGATTTTCTAGGCCATCTTGTTTTGTGGCTGACCTTCCTTGTAACCCTAATTGGATGACATATCATGAAGTTCTTATAAAATGGCATCCAACCTAATTTTGTAAAGCTGGTTAGAGGATTAGACTTTGAAGCGAGCTAAGTAATAGATCAATACCTAGAGTTAGGGTTTAGTTTTCTTTGAAAGAAAGATTTATTCCATAGAATACTAGAAATCGTTGCAACATTTGGTGATCCAATGTAAGTAAAGACATCATTCTATAGTGTTCTCTCTTGTGTTGATTTAGCTAGAATGATTCTTGTTATTCCATATATTGAACTTGCTTTGAGATTATTAGTTATATGTTAGATTTCAATTTTAGATGTGGTTAATGGCATTTATGGTTGGATGCTTGAAGTGTTGTAGTGATTCTTGGTCCATACTTTTGGCAGCTGATTGATTGTAATTTGCTATGTAAAGTTAGCCTAGACCTTACATATATGCATTTAGTTTAATTGTGAACATTAGTTCATTTCAATTGCAAAATAGGGTTGGTGTGGATGAATGTCTCATGATCTGAAAATCTCTAGTTCCTTAGAAGATTGCACTATTTCTATAAGACTGCAAGTTAAATCTAGGTTAAGTAGAAATTAGTTTTGAGGGATTGTTTTGTTTCAAGTATCTTATCATTTCTATTGTTGATCTTAGGAGTGACTTTAATCTTAGGGTTTCTTTAAACCCTTGTCTTTTTCTATTTCTTTGAGTTTGGGTTAAATCTAGGATTCAAAAATAGCACTACATTGCAAAATATGATAAGTTCGAAGATCCAGTATTTGTTTTGTAAGGCCCCTTTGTGATTACCAATATTTTCACATATTATCTAAGTTTTTTATGCATTGTCAAGACTTGACATTAGAGACCTTGGAGTTATCTCTTTGTTGATAGAGATTTACCTTCCAAGAGAGATAGGATAGCATATTTTGTCTGAGTTGTTGATGTGCAGAATACACCATCAATAGATTGGTGCTAGAAGGAGGGCTTGAATAATCAAGATGGATCAATTTTTGTTTGTTATTTCTCCTAAGAGATTCAAAAGAAGAACCATATCTACACTAGGAGGAGAGGAATTTCAAGAAATACCACCTCCAACTAGGTCAATAAGGACTAGAAGAAGGGAGGATTCATCATCTACCTCATCATTTTTTCCATCCTCACCCTCACCAGCTTCATCCTCATCTGATTCTGAGGCCAATTCCATTCAACAACCCCAACCATTTATCAATCAACCTTTACCATCCCAACCTCCACCAATGGATTTCTTGGAAAACAACCCATCACCCCTATCCTTCAATAAATACAATGTTATGCCCATGAACACAGAGAATTTGTTCTCTAAGTTCCATACAAATGAACCTAATAGGACAACAAAGGAGCATATTAGAATTTTCCAAACTTGTCTCAGAGATAGAGGGATGAATCATGAGGATGTTGCATGTACTATTTTCCCTTATTATCTAGGAGAGGATGCCTTTTATTGGTACAATAATTTACCTACTACATCAATTCACAATTGGACTGAACTTGAGACTGAATTTCCATAGAATTTTAAAATCCCTATTAGTGCTAATGATCTCTACTTACAATTTACTGGGGTTAAGAGGGAAGTTAATAAACCTATAGGATTGCTCAATAACAGACTCCACCGTGCATATACTATATTACAATATCCCTATTCTATGGATGATTCTATTGCTTTAGAGGTAATTTTGTAACCCTTGATAGTCTTACATCCACCTTCCTTAAGTGGAGAACTAATCCCCCAACTACCCTTCTTACTGCAAACAAAAAATTTGTCAAGGTTAGCACTGATTTGAGACAACATTTTTCAGGACATTTTCCATCCTTGGGATGCAGTGCTCATCCAGGGTAGGTCCAAGTTCTCAACCAGGCTTTGACTAATCACAACCCATTTATGAATCCCATTCCATAATTTCCTTTGGTTCCACACCTAGGTCCTCCAATAAATTAGGCTCACCTAATACCTAGTTATCCCTAGGAAAGTGCCAATAAACCTCTCCATTTACAACAACAAGCGGGTTTTCCCTCATACTTGCAGAATTCTGAAGTCTTGAATCAGTCTATTGGTTTAAGAGGAACAACATGATACCCTCAAAATAATGTGGATTCAGTGCCCTACAATAGTCCTGACAAAGAAAGGCTATATGAGGTAACAAAGCAAGTAAAAAAGTGAATATGAAGGTAACTTACTTGAGAAACCAGAATAGTCAACTCCAGGCTACTTAGAGGAATATGCAATCAAGTTACAACAAGGAGAATCGAGACTTTGCAAAGGGGAAATTTTTTGATAGAGGATAGTCATCTGGACAAAATTTTGACAGAGGTCAACAAGGTAGACAAGAATTCAAAAGAAGACAACAACTGAGGAAAAATAGACCATGGAAAAATGAGCCTAATAATGGAGGGGTCCCTACTTCAGTGGATCAGCCTCCTAACCAAGATAAACCTTTGAGTGGTGTGTACCTGAAAGATAAAGCTTTATTTGGATGGTGCAGGCTTCACAAGACAAGTCAACACTCTGAGCTAGACTATATTGAGTTCCAAACCGTTGCTTTAATCTTTCTATATGAATTTGAGAATAATTCTACTAGTCAGGAGACGGTACCGTCCAATCCTTATGATTCTCTGGTACTGGTCTTAAATCATGCACCTTTTCTGTAGGATGAAGAGAATGATCCAGAAGGAGAATCAAGTAGCCAGGATGAGAATCAAGTAGCTAGGATGAGGAGGTTGAACAAGTGTTTAATGAAGATGAAATTTCTTAGTTATTCAATGAAGGCACTAAGAATGATAATGGCCCCTTGAATGAAGAGGAAGCTGGTGTCAAGGAATTCCAAATGTTTCAGCAACTTGCAAGAAAATATGATAGGAGGAATAGGCCTAATAGGGGTCCACAAGCTAGAGGCCCATTCACCACATCCATTCCTCCAAGCAATTTCACCACTCTGTTGGATCCAAATGCCAACAATAATCCATCTTATCCTCATGTGACAACACAATACTTAACAAAGGGACAACCTGATGTGTCAAAAAGAAGTGATGTTGATGCGGGAAGAGATAAGTAGATTAGTCATTCCAAAGAAGCCAATATCAATATGAATGTGGAGAAATTGGGTGAATATGTGATTGAGGATCTCAGGAAGGTAAAGGTGGGTCTTTTTTCTTTTGAGTTACTAATGGTCCCTACCCTTAGAAATACGGTTCTCGAGTCTTTTTAGTCACATATAGGGAGGATAGTCAGTGAGGTAGTTGGGAAGACCCCCAACCCACAGGTACCTTAAGGTCAAGGTCAAGCACAATCTAGTGATAGGGGGAAGGAAAAAGATAAGGGTTAGGTTGCACAAGTGGACACACAACTAAGTTTATTCCAAGGTAGGACAAAACATCCTCCTTTTCTTATTTTTGTTCGCATCTTTGGGAAGAACCTACACAATTATCTGCTAGACTTAGGAGCATCTACAAATATTATACACTTTGTTGTTTGTAGAGCTCTTGAAATTACTCCTGCTACCTCTCAAAATAAGGTCACTCAATTAGAAAAGATGAGGGTAAATGTGGTAGGAGAACTAAACATGGTTTCCATGCATATTGCATCAAATCCTAGGGTGCAACAAGTAGTCAATATTTAGGTGAAAAATATTCCTAATACCTATGGTTTGATTTTGGGTCAAGATTTCACCAAGGCACTAAATGGATATACATCCACAGATCATTCCCACATGTGGCTCCCCTATAAAGGAGGCCCAAATCAAATCAGAATTGAAAGGGAAGATAAAATGAAGCATGTGATTACTGAATAGCATAATACTTCGAATGAGATATTGGTGTCAGAAGTCTATATGGGGAAATATGTACTGGCTAACCCCATTTCAGAATCAAATACTGAAGAATTTTTTATGTTGTAAAGCTCTTCTGGTGAATCCACATCAAAATCTAGTATTTCCGAGGCATTGCTTGAATTAACAGAGGAAATTGATGATCGAGAAGATAGACAACTCAACTTGTTGGATAATTTCCAAGAATTTATCCAGAAGTGTGTAGAGGATCATATTCAGTTGGGTGGAAAGATGAAGTTTGAAGACTTACTTATCCCTAATTGGTGTAGAGTCCATAATTCTCCCCACTCTGAGCTGGAATGTTACCTATGTCAGACATCGGTGGAGCAGGTGGAAAGGTGCATTAATCCAACCCTAGTTGTTAGAACGGATATACAAAGAATTTGAAATGATCCCAAAGGTAAAATTCCAAGGCCTCCTGAAGAACTCCCCAGTAGCAGTAGAACAAGGGGGAACTCAAAAGGATCCAGAGCCCAAGGTTGTTGGACATTAAGGTTTGATGGATCCAAATCAAAGCAAGGTGTTGGAGCAAGATTCAAGTTGATTAGTCAGAAATATGAGACTTATTTTCTGCTCATAGACTCCAATTCTAGTGTACCAATAATGTGGCTGAGTATGAGGCTTTAGTTCATGGATTACTAATGGCACCAAGAAAGAAGGTTAAGATTATGCAAGTATTTACTGATTCTGAACTAGTGGTTAGGAAAGTGAAAAAACAATACTCATGTCATGATAGAAGGATGATGAGTTACAAACATCGATTATGAGATCTCATCAAAGGATTTGATTCTTTCAACATTCAGTTGATACCATGAAGTGAGAATGAGACTGTAGATTCTCTGGCACAAGTAGCTAGTACATTGCAGCCTTTATCACTATTGAGATTGAAGAAGTTTACAGTGGAGCTCACTCCAATACCCTCACTGCTTGATAATGTAGCTAATTTCTAGGTGTTTGAGGATGACAAGAACATTCTTGATTTTATCACTAGCTGTGATGTATTTACTTCCCAGGTGATAGATGAGGTAGAGCCTTAGGAGGTAGAGATGGACATAGAAGGGGTCATCAACTTGAAAAATAACACTATCTCAAGGGGTATGGTGCAATTAGAAAGGATTTTTTATCTGGATAAGATAAAGGATCATGAACAACAAGCTAAAAAGGAATCCCTCAGTAGTCAATGTGGATCTTACAACATGGGAACTCTAGATAATGAGAAAAATGTCTTCATTGGCAAGGTATGTACTCCAGAGGAAAGAAAGGGAATCATTGCTGCATTACATACATATCAGTATGTAATAGCTTGGAGTTATGAAGACTTAAAGACATATAATACTTCAATCATTACACATACCATCCCTCTTAGATCAGATGTCAAACTATTCAGGAAAAGGCAAAGGCCAATCAATGCCTTGTTGGAGCCCATCATTCAAAAGGAAGTGTAGAAGTTTCTTTTAGCTCGCATTATATTTTTGGTGAGACACTCAACATGGGTTGCAAATTTGGTTCCAATGAGAAAGAAAAATAGAGAGATTAGACTATGTGTCAATTTTAGGAACCTTAACAGGGGATTAGAAAAAGATAACTATCCAGTCCCTTCACTAGATGAAGTGCTTCAAATTGTTAATGGGTCTCAAATGATGTCCTTTCTAGATTGGTACTCTTGTTATAACTAGGTTATGGTGTAGTATGAGGATAGACATAAAACCACCTTTACCACAAAATGGGGAACTTTTTCTTACAAGAGAATGCCCTTTAGGTTGATCAATGTTGGGGCCACCTTCCAGAGAGCCATGGATATTGATTTCAAGGATATCATTGGTAATTGAATAATTATTTATATGGATGATTTGACAATATTTTCTAAGGAGAGAGGTGATAACATAGTAGACTTATGCAAAGTGTTTAAGAGGTGTAGAGAATTTGGAATTTCGCTTAATCCAAATAAGTGTATCTTTGGAGTCACTAAAGGAAACTTGCTAGGACATGTCATTTCAGAGAAGGGTATTGCTATTGATCCAGAATGAGTAGAGGCTATACTAAAAATTATTCCACCTACAAGTAAGAAGGAGATGAATTCATTCTTTGGGAAATTCAACTTTTTCAGAGAGTTTATCACTGAATTTGTCGAAATAGTGAAGCCTCTGAATGTAATACTGAAATAGGAAGAAAAGTTCTAGTAGAGTGTCGAGGAAAAGGATACATTTTTTTAGATCAAGAGGGAAATTATTGATTCTCCAGTATTAGTAAGTCCTAATTATTCCAAGCCATTCTATATACTCTTTTGCTTCAAATCATTCTTGTGTTGGCATGTTAACGCAAAAGTCTGACCAAGGGAATGAGCATCCCATAGCTTTCATGAGCACTCCTTTAAAGGATGCGGAGTTGAGATACCATAATGTAGAGAAGCATAACTATGCTCTTGTCAGAGTTGTAAGGAAGTTCAGGTACTATATCCTAAGGAATAAGGTCTTTGCCATAGTACCTGACTTTGTAGTGAATCTTTTGTTAATGCAGAATGAGCTAGGAGAACGAAGGACTAAATGGGTAACCATGCTACAAGAGTATGATATTGAGATCCAAACCATGAAATTGGTGAGAGGGTAGTGGATAACAAAGAAAATGGTTGAAATGGGCCTCGACCTCATGGCCCAACACTACCACCTTTAGGATGTGTCCCCAAGAGATAGGTATGATGAAATTATTTACTATCTCTTGAACCAACAATGTCTCAAACACCTCAATTTTGTATAGAGGAGAGCCTTGTGTATGAAAAGTGATAGTTTTATGATGAAGGGAGTTTTATTGTATAAGAAGAACCATGAGGGTGTCTAATAAAGATTCTTAGGGAAAGAAGAAGTTGCAAAAGTATTGGCAGAGTTTCATGATAGATATGGTACAAGCCACAGATCAGCACCATCCACTACAAATCAGATCTTGAGAGAAGGTTATTACTGGCCTACCTTGTTTAAGGATGTGCATAACCATGTAAGGACCTGCCATATATGTTAGACTGCAACAAGTTAGGAGAAACATGCATCCCTTCCATTCTAGCCAGTCATAGAGGTAAAACAATTTGCACAACGTGGGATGGATTTCATTGGTCCAATCAACCCACCTTCTTATGTGAGCCATAGGTATATTCTCACTATCACCGATTGTTTCTATAGGTGGATTCAAGATTTTGCATGCAAATAATGTACTTCTGAAGTGGTAATCAATTTCATCGAATCAAGTATTATTAATCACTTTGGGTGTCCATTGGCTTTAGTTTCTGATAATGGTCCTACATTTGCATCATTGGAATATTCTAACTAGACCTTTGATCATGGAATCATTATAAAATTTGCATCTAATTATTACCCACAGGGTAATCGTTTGGTCGAGTCTTCCAATAAGAACCTTTAAATAGTCATCCACGAGCTATTAAAGAAGAATCCTAAGGACTGGCACACTCAACTCAGGTATTCTCTTTGCGCAGATCGTATGAGACAAAATATGTCTATAGGAATTGTGAACCCCTAAACCCGCAAATGCACAAAGACAAAAAACATGGTTAATGTTAGATCAAAATGCATGCAAATATGAAGGATTCCCCATAAAATCCATCTATGCAAGCTAAAATTAGGAAAATAAAAAAACTTAAATAACAATGAAAGAAATCCTAATTAAGCTAATAGCATGATGATCTTATGGGGCAATTGGTGCCAATGAAGTGTTGCAATTGGCCTTTTCACAATTCCTAAGTAGCAATGATATGTGAATCTAGAAATGGTCAAATATCCAAAGAGATTTGAGCATAACCTTGGTATCAAATGTGAAAAAATGATGAATGCTTGGATATGATAAGAAAAATTAGTTCTCAATTGGAGAGAGTAACTTTGCATATGAATTGTGGATGAAGATTTAGAGGAGAGGTCTCCAATTTATATAATTCTATTTGGAAGAAGTGAACAAGATTGAGCAATATGGGACAAAAGAGAATCCAATGGCATTGTGCCATTTGTCCACATGTGATTGGACGAGGAATGAGCACATTTCGGCCAATGTGCATGATAAATGCATAAATTTGAATTTGAAATGGTGAGTTGACTTGTTGAAGGGGGGAGAGAAGTGAAGTTAATGTCACTTGGCTCAAGGTCAAGGACATGTAAGAGGCATTGAATGCCTTGTTGAAAGGACCAAGTCCACTTGACCTTTTGAATCCAAATGAGGGAATATTCCCTTTTGATGCTTTGTGAGGGAAAATAGATGAATTAATAAATCAAAGTAATTGATTTATTGTGCAAGTTGCATTCTCTAGATGATTTTAGGGAGAGAGATTAACTTAATCATGGTTTTGATTAACTCAATGAAGAATTAGATGATGTGACAATTTAGACTTAAATAGATGAATTAATTTAAATAAGAATTGAGAGGAAATGATTTATTAAATAACTGATCTGATTTAGTTAACCAAAGAGGGAATATGTTAGATTAAATCAAATAAGGTTTAATTTATTTAATTTAATAAGAGGAATATAGAAATTTTAATTAAATAAAATGATTTATTTAATTAAACAGGGATGAAATGGTTTATTAAATTAATTGATTAATTTAATCATTGAAAGAGGAAGAATTAATCCAATAAATAATGATTTATTAAATTAAGAGATAGGATGTGATGAAATGCTAAGAATGTGATTTAAGAGGAAATGTTGTTAGTTAATCAAGATTAGGTGTGCCAAACGAACTTGTACATTTTTCATGTTTACATTTTGCCCCTCTTGAAGCAATGTACTTGTTGTATTGATTCAAAGAATAAACTGTTGTGATCAAAGGTCCAGGATTTTTTGAATTTTTTCAGATGCCCCACTACTGCCCCAATGGAAAATATATTGTTGGATATTGCCCCCTCGATAGATCGGACGAAAATTTTGAATTTTTGGATGATCTTGCGAAAAAGATGACAAGGTGCCCGATAGGCTAGAAATGCCCCAAGATGCCAGAAAAATGCATTAAAATGCCAAAAGGGATGAAGAATGACCCTCAATTGGATGAAAACTGGTTCGAGGGACCAAAACCCTAGCTGGAAGGTCGAATTAAGTAAAAAAAACCCTAATTTTTAGGCTTAAATAGACCTCAAGGGGGCATTTTCAATTCATTTGCAATCTTAGCCTTTGGAAAATTTCACATTTGAGCTCTGAGTCTTGGTTGAAATGGTGCAACAATAGCTTCCCACGCACGTGTCGGAGAGGGTTCGAATGCACCAGTGGCTAGTCGGTGTAGGACCCATGGTACGTACCCCTATCCAACCTTCAAATTTATCATTTTACGTGCATTAAATATGGTCAAAGTCCTGTATAAAATGCGCGACACCATATGGTACCATGAAAAGTGAATTATCACAATTGTGTGGTCCCCTATTTCATCGCATATGTGAAGTGCATCGCACGGGCCACTTTGGAATTTAAGGTTTAGTTGACCAAAAGTCTGTCGTGAGCCCCTACTCCACCGCACGATGTAGTTAGGAAATTAGGATTTTCCTTAAGCAGGACCACATATGCAAATTGCGCCATGTGGGCCACTTTGAAACTGTCAAAATGTCAAACTCCACCGTGGCGGTGCAGTTTAGAACTTTCCAAACTGGGCCGCACCCACAAATAGCACCACATTTGCTACTTTAGGGAAAAATTTAACAAAAGATGCACTTTTTTTCTGACATGATGGCCTTCCCTATGCAGGAGGAGCCTAGTGTACTTTACTCACGGGAGCACCGATGGTCGGTGCTTAGCAGACTAGGGGATATGCATGAGTTGGTCCAGGAGCACCTTGGTGCCATTGGTCTTTGGTATGTTGTGTATGTCCCTCCTGTTTGGGATCACTTAGGTATGCTTACGGCTTTGGCAGAGCGATGGCATAGTGAGAATTCCTCCTTCCATCTTCCTACCGGCGAGACCACCATCACTCTTGAGGATGTATGGTGTATCCTTCGATTTCCTATTCACGAGACCCGAGCCATCTATGATCTGAATGCTAGTAGAGAGGCTTGTTACGGGGTTATGGAGTTGGACAAGATTGAGTTTTGTGACACTTAGATCAACTTAGGGCTATACCGCGATCGCGTACACACGTACAGGTTGATTATTGCTGCTATCATCTCAGGCCTTGTAGTACCTGATTTATGGGGCTGATACTTCAGTCCAGGATAGGGACTAGCATGGGATCAAATGATTCACTATAGGGAGTGCTTTGCTTGGGGACCAGTATTACTATCATCTCTCTATAGGGATCTTCATGAGTTTGCTTATTTGGATAGTAGATCCATCTAGGCATGGGAGAGGATCCCAGTGCTTTGCTCAGATATTACACTAGTTGTCCTAGAGACAGATGATCCCCTTGTTTGGCGGTATGGCGGGGCAGCGATGCACTTTTCTTTCACTGGCGCAGGTGGTATTCCGCACTGGTGGCGAGTTCTCGATGAGATGAGAGAGTTCATCTGGAGACCGTGGATGGGTGTTGGTCCATGGTGAGATGATGATCAATAGCTCTTCTTTTCCCAATAGGAAAGATTGATGCAGGGTCAAGAGCACACCATGATTGAGAGGTATATTCCGAACAGGGTTGCTCATTAGTTCAGGGAGGTATAGGATAGTCCTGATGACCAATATGTGGCCATCTTTACATGTACAACTAGAGAGACAACATAGGGCCAACCCATCCTGGTAGCCGAGGCGGTGTCCTCATTTAGGCAATTAGTGGCTCAACCTTGGCCATATGATCAGGGGCTAGCAGATGCGGGGGTCACTCCAGCTTATAGGGCATTGTTTAGACTTCCACTCAGATTGATAGTTCCAGGCACAGTTGTCCCATGATGCAAACGCAGAGATTAGGCAGCTGGCAGAGGGCGGGGTAGAGGATGAGGTGGGCCACCTCCTCATCAAACACCTCCCAGGGATGCAACACAATAGTCCCCTCCTCGAGTAGGGGAGTAGGATGGTCAGCCAAGGGTAGATCCTCAGCATCAGCTAGCAGGGCATCCAGTGGGACAGCCAACAAGGCAACCAATGGGACAACCAGTAGGGCAGCTAGCAGGATAGCTGGTGGGACAACCCAATCACCGAGATGCGTTGATTCAGTAGTTAAAGGGGCAGGTATAGGCTCTGAATGCATAGAGAGACCAGGCACGATCCGAGATGGATCAAGAGATAGGCTAGTGGAGACAGTTAAAGAGTGCAATGTCCTCATCCCGGGGCTGATTAGTCGATAATCATGATTACAGAGAGGCCATCAGAGAGGCCGAGTACTATTGACATCATTACCAATAGGTAGTACCATCATACTGCAAAGTGCCAAACTTTTCCCAGTAGACAGGGAGGTGACCGAAAGAGGCCCATGGTGAGAGACAGGATGAGGAGGGTAGCAGCCAGCAGGGCCTGCCCCCCTTTTGATCACAAGATGGTTTGCTTCACTTTTGATATACGGGCTGCAGTATTTTGAACTTATTGTATTATGTGTTCGATGTACACCTGATCCGATTTTGTATCATAATAGTATTTTTTTTGATGATATATATGAGATGATTCACCCTTTTATGATATGCATGGTGCACATGTATGATATGTGGATGTATAATATGCAAATGTATGATGCTATGAGATGTATTTATTCTTATGCTTATGTGATGTGATGTATTTGATGGATGCATTTCTCTTTGTATATTTTTCATGTTTTAATGATGTAATGCATATTAATGATGGTAATGGATGCAAACGGTAATGGTTGCAAATGATAATGGATGTAAATGATTATGTATGATGTAATTTTGTGCTTAAGATGTTTAGAATAACAACTTTATATTATTCTTCATAACTTAAGATAATGATATGATGCCATGTGTTTTAATGCTGATGATCATGTGGATGCAGGGTGTATGCATGTGTGATGCTTTGATTACTGTTATGATACCATGTTAGTGTGGAAAGAAGGTAGAAGAAACACATAATTAATGAATTAGTTAGGATGGAGATGGTGATTTGCATTGCTAGGAATTGGAATATTCAAAGGGTCAATTGTGTTATGTTTGATAACACACATAGGTACGATGCATCGAGGTATAAAGGACCAAGATGGTGTTTGTACCTAGTGTGATGGACTTTGACTCAACAATTAGATAGGAGTGCTCTTGTTCAGGATGTAGTTCAGACATTCTAAACATCTCGGACCAAAACAAAGAAAAACAAGCTTTCCTATGTGGTCAACAAGATACCTAAAATATCCTCTCTACAAACCAAAAAAAACATGCACAACTAAGTTATTTTACAAGCGTATCCCACAAGCATAGCAAATAAAAAGATAATGATCATTGCCCCATTCCTTTCTCTCTAAATCTATTTTGTTTAGGCATCATTGAGAGGTCCTTGGAATGAGCGCAAAATAAGATAAGTCAAAAAGACCAAGATAAAGTAAACAAACAAGCTAATATTCTTCGTACCACTAGCCAAGGCTAACTACTATGGGGTACCTAATGTTTATGTCCATCGTAGGAAAGCTTAATCCTAGGACATGTAGTGATCAAGGTTTTGATGAGACTTATTTGGGCGATAAGCTATTGATACTCCGAGTTGACCAACTTGTTTGCTTACTGACTTAGAATTTTAAGACTTTTGACAATTGGGCATTCACTTTAGAACCTATTAAACTTGCTTATGACTGACTCACCAAAGGGTGCAAGCGACGATTGAATTTATTATGAGTGAAACGATCACGGGTGAAAGAGAGATGAAATGGATGCACCATTTGGGTTTTTAGATATTTTGAGGCCATTTTTGGTATTTTGAAGGTGTTTTACAAATGTTTTTGGATTTTCAAGATTTAAGATGAAGAGACTAACTTAAAGACCTATCTTAGGGGTCTTAGGAGCTGATCCATAGATTAGCCTTGCCTAGATTATACACTTAGAGACCATGTAGTTCGACTAACAACATACTTGACTCAATGATAAGATGGACAAACGAATTGCCATTTTATTGCTTAAAGGACTGAATTAAGATGCAGACTAGATGGGCAAATGGATTACCCATGCAATAGATGCCTAAGGACTGACCCTAACTATCTCAAGAGATGATAAAAGATCAACCTTGCAAATGTTCAAGCTTAGAGATGATGTAGTTCGACAAGGTGAAAAACTAACAAGACTTAATGATGAAGTTTTTGAAGATTTTCTGATATTTCGACATGTTTTTGGATTTTTGAATGATTTGGATGTTTTCGGATTTTAGATGAATTTGAAGAAGATCACGAGAATATACATGAATCCAATCCGATGCTGATATAGGAACATGCCCCCAACATGGTGCAATAGACTACTTTGATGAAGGCAAGACAAATTGACCTTAGGAATATGCCAAGTAGTACCATGGTGGAGTATGATATGGATGCCAACTCAGGCTATGGTATAGATGCGAGTGGATGAGTGGATGGATGATTTGAGATGCAATGGAATGAGTGAGTCATGCAAATCCTGGTAGATGGGGGGTGCTTTATTTAAACTTGGTGCCTATTTTCTGGGTTTTCAGCAAGGTACTTGTCCAAAGCGCCACCAAAGTGGTTTTCACTAGAGGATGAATTTTTTCTCTTTACTATTATTAATCCTTTTTCTGATTTTTTTGGATTTTTGCATTTTTTGATTTTTTTGTTGTCACCAAGAAGCCTGTTTAATAGGTTTTCATCAAGGTAACCATTTTTTCAGGACTTTTTCAGATTGTTTTTATATTTTTTGGTTCCATACCTTGCAAGTTCTCAGGCATAAAACTTTTTGAGGTGCGAACTATTCATGGGCTCCTGCAAAGGTTTGCCTTCCGATGTTGATAACTGATATGCCCCTGATTTGTAGCTTGCGGTGATGATGAAGGGTCCCAACTAGTTAGGCTCAAACTTTCCTTTTGTATTAGGGTTTGGCACATTCTTTTGGTTTTCTTTTTGCACAAGGTCACCAACTTGGAAAGTGTGTTGCTTGATCTTCTTGTTGTAGCTCCGTTTCAGGTGATTCTGGTACACTTGTAGATGATTTATAGGGCATCCATGTATTTTTCATCTAGTAACTCCATCTCATTCAGTCTTGTAACCCTGTATTCCTCATCTGTGATGAGGTTTTGCAAAGATATCCTCAGTGACAGAAGCTCGATCTCGATAGGGAGGATGGCTTTTGATCCGTAGACTAGGGAGAATGGGGTGGCACCTATTGGCGTGTGGATGCTGGTGTGGTAGGCCCATAAGGAGGGATTTAAATGTAGATGCCAGTCATGACCAGAGTCATTGACTATTTTCTTGAGGATTTTCAAAATGGTTTTATTGGTGGCTTCTGCTTGGCCATTGCCTTGTGGATAATATGGAGTTGAAAAGCAATGTTTGATTTTGAATTTTTCACACAAGTCACGGACATCCTGATTCTTGAAAGGTGTCCCATTATCAGAGATAATGAATTGGGGGACACCGTATAGGAAAAGGAAGTAATTCAAGATAAACTTGGATATCTACTTTCCGGTGATGTAGGTCATGGGAATTGCTTTGACCCACTTAGTGAAGTACTATGTGGTAGTGATGATGAACTTATGGCTGTTGGGTGAGGTGGGTGTGATTTTACCTATGAGATCGAGTCCCCACTAGGAAAAGGTCAAAGGTGTAACAATGGGATACAGTTCCTGAGTTGGTGCATGGATAAGGTCTCCATGTTGTTGGCACTGCAAACACCTTCTGACAATGTCATGTGCTTGTCTCTCCATTGTCGGCCAGTAGTACCCAGTTCTCAGCAACTTCTTAGCCAAGGTCATACCACTCGAGTGTGAACCGCACGTGCCCTTATGTACCTTAGTTAGAGTTGTCGTGGCCTCCTCAGGTTTTAAACAATGTAGCAAGGTTCCATCAATACTTCTACAGAAGAGGGTCTCTCCTAGGATGATGGATCGTGAAGACCTTTTGACAAAAGTGCGTTTGAGGTTCAAGGTAATGTCAGTTGGGATGATTCCTAATCTTAGGTAGGTGTATATGTTATGGTACCAAAGATCACCGAGACCAATGAGTTCACATGCATATTTTGACTTGGGTACCTCAAAAGTGGGTATGAGAAGCTTCTCTACCAGGAATTCATGTTTCGAGACGTTGCAAGGAATGTCTAGCAAGGATCCAATTATTGCCATTGTATTGGTTGCTCTGTTGTTTGTCCTTGGTATCTGCTCAAGGGTGATTTTGATGAATGATTCCTTGATGCTTTCTACCACCTTTTTGTATGGTGTGAGCTTATCATCCTTAGTTTGGTAATCACTGTTGACTTGGTTGATGATAAGTTGCAAGTCCCTATAGAATTTTAATGCCATGATTCACCATTGTGCTACAATCTTGAGGACTATGGTCAAAGCCTCATATTCTGCAATATTGTTGGTACAGGGGAATGCTAGTTTATATGATCTAGGTATACAGTCTCCTTACAGGGTGATGAAGAACACACTGGCTCCTAATCCATGCTACGTGTGAGAGCCATCGAAGTATAATTTCCACTGGTCGGCCGCACTAAGGTCGAAAAGGGACTCATTTGGAAATTATGATACGAGCGGGTTATCCGTGTAGAGGGGAGCTTCTACTAGCTGGTCTCCAATAACTTGTCCTTTGATCACCTTTTGCTCAACATACTCAATATTATGTTCAGATAGTATCATTACCCATTTAGCCATTCTCCCTGTGAGCATTGCTTTTGACAATAGATATTTCAGGGGGTCTATCTTGGCAATCAACTTGATTTGATGAGCTAGCATGTAGTGTCTAAATTTCTGGGCTGCAAATACTAGTGCCAGGCAAGCCTTTTCTATTGATGTGTAATTGAGCTCGTGCCCCACCATTGTTCTACTGATATAGTAGATGGCCTGCTCGGTTCCCTTTTAATCAAGTTGGGCTAAAAGGGCACCAAGGGTGGCTATGGTTGCTGAGATGTAAAGGATTAATGGCTTCCCAATAATTGGTGGTATCAACACAGGTGGTGTAAGTAGTTATTCTTTGATTTTGTTGAATGCTTTCTCGCACTTGTCATCCCACCTGAATGTGACTCCCTTGTGAAGCAGGTGTGAATAGGTGATATGTTTATCTGCTAGTTGTGCTATGAATCTCCGGATGGACTAGAGTCTACCTTGTAATCCTTTGAGTTGCTTTAATGTTCTTGGCACTTCCATTTCAAGGATTTCTTTTACCTTTTCAAGGTCCACCTCTATCCCTCTCATTGAAACTATGTACCCCAATAGATTTCCTGATTGTACCCCAAAGACACACTTCTTTAGGTTGAGTTTGACCTTGTATTCTTCTAGTCTATCAAAGATTGCACTTAGAGTTGCTATGTGATCCTACCCTTTCTTTGATTTAGCCAATATTTCATCCACATAATCTTCGACTATTTTATGGATCATGTCATGGAAGATCAACATCATGGCTCTTTGGTATGTAGCTCATGCATTTTTCAACCCAAACGACATCACATTCCAGCAGTAGGTGCCCCAAGGACATGTAAAGGCTGTCTTATGTTGGTCTTCCTTTACTATCATTATCTGATTGTACCCTGAGAAGCCATCCATTAGGGATAGCATCTCATGTTCGATCGTCATATCCACTATCATGTCAATGTTGGGTAATGGAAAATCATCTTTATGATATGCTTTGTTTAGGTCTCTGAAATCTATGTAGATGCGGATGCCCCCTTTTGATTTTGAGATAGGTAGAAGATTTGATACCCATTCTGGATAGTCGATCGGGCGTATGAAGCCAACATCCAGAAGTTTCTATAGCTCAATTTTGATGAGCAAGGCTATTTGTGGGTGCATCTTTCTTAGCTTTTGTTTGACTAGTTTTGCTCTAGGGTAAATAGCCAAATGATGAACTACTAGTTTAGGATCCAGACCTGGCGTGTCAACATAGATCCATGCAAAATTTACCTTTCTTTCTTTTAGGAATGCTGCCAATAGTTCCTATTCTTCTACCAGGAGAGACTCTGCGTAGAAGGTGATTTGTGGTTCTGATTATGTTCCTAAGTTGACCAGGTTGCACTGTTCTACCAATACTACTAATTTCTCCTAATGTAGAGCAGTAGGGGGGAGATTCAATCCTTGATCCTCAAGAACCTCAAAGAGGTTTTCACCATTGGATGCATCCTTTATTTTTACTATTTTATGGTTAGAGAGTGCCACAGTGTGGTTTTCACTCAATAACTCTGAGCCTATTCTTGATATTTTCCTTTTACGACTGAAGGACTCAATTGGCTCCCCATAGTATGCCTATGTGTCCAGTGTGATGTTGAATCTAGCCTTGTGATCCCTGCATGGAACTATATCCCTTAGTCCTATGAATTCCGAGAGCACCTCATTGTTTTTGAATGAGTCTAGAATTGGTGGTCCCCGTTGGTCGTGATCGATGAGTTGGGGGTGTACTAAGATGATTTGGTGGGTTGGTTGGTTTGACTCAGCTATGGAGGAACTTATCATTAACAAGGTGGAATCTTTGAAAAGCCTAGGGAGACCTGCTATGGTATCATCATCGTCACTACTAGGACAAACATGAGTGACGTCAAATGTGTAATTATCGAGTGGGATACCTAAGCAAATGGGTGGTCTAGGAGTGGTTGTTGTTACCTAAGGAGAGGACCTAGCTACTCTTCTAGGAATACCTCTACCATGTACGACTATACTTAAAGGAGTATACCCAAGGCCAAGGTTCTGCATTCTTCTTTCTACAATGATGGGCTCCAACCATCCATCACTATATCTTCCCAGGCTCTCATTCTTGTTATAGCCCATACCGAACATCATTTGTAACCCTCTGTTAGTTTCCTCCATGGGTAGGGTGGGAGTGGGTCTTTCATCTTGGTATTGTGTGTTTGTGATGTCCTCTTCATCCACATTCTCCTGACTGAGATCCCCCCAACGGTGGAATCCAGAGGGTTTTGCTCTAATAGTGTAGACAGGTGTTTGAACTGGCTAGGGTTGTCCATGCAACCTAGGAGATTGTGGTAACTCTCCTACAACAAATGCATTTATTTTCAATTTGTAATCACCACATCCATTGTCCTAGATCATGTTTTTAATCTCAGATATTTCAGGGATGGCGGGTGTCTTTGTCGCATAAGTGGAGGTGAGATTGGCTAGGTCTATGTATGAAGTAGATGGTCCTTCACCATTTTTGGGTACTTGGGGGATCTTATTAAACTTGGCTTCCAAGTTTTTGCAATAGGAAAAGGGTTCGAGATCCCCATATATAGTAACCTCCTCATTTTGATGTGAGAACTTGATGCATTGGTGGTAAGTCGAGGCCACTACCTTCATTCCATGTATCTGTGGGCATCCTAGGAGGATGTTGTATGGTAGGTCGAGGTCAAGGACCTGACAAGTGGTTTGTATAGTTGTCGGCCCCACTTGGATGGGGATTTTTATAGTGCTTTGAGACACTCTTTCTTGCTCATAATACACCCTTATTATGATGCTTTTTTTCTTATTGATGGAATCCTCAAAGAATCCCAATTTCTTTACGAGTTTTAGAGAACAAATATTAGGGCCCGCACCTCCATCTACTAGGAATCATTTGAATTTCTTTTTGTGGATTAGTACTTGGAGGTGGAGTGCACGGTTATGAGATGGCTATGGAGGGAAATATTGATCCAAAAATGTAATGAGATTTGGGGTAACGATGTTACCCACCATAGCCTGAAATTGCTCTATGTCAAGGGTGGCAACAACAGTAGACACAACTAGTGCTTCATCAAGGATCTTCCTATGGGCGGCAGAGATTTTCAATAGTTCCATGATGGAGATTCAGGTGGGTGTTCTTTTCAGCTGGTCAATGACATTTTAATCATAGGGGATGGCCTTTGTATTGGAAATGGGGGTCTTAGCAGGTGCCCCAATGATGGTAACCTTTTTGCCTCATGTGGTGACTCCATAGTCATTGTTGGCTCCATTGATATTTATGATAGTGACCATTTCGTCAACGCATCCAACTATCTCCTTGTATACTAGATTAGCACTAGCATAGTTTTTCTTGCCCTTATTATTCCTTTGATTATTTCCTTGATTGTTCCCTTGGTTATGGTTCGACATCTGATTTGTGTATATTTTCAAGTCTTTATTTCCGACCGGCTGCTCGATGTTGATGACCTTATCCTCAATGAGGTCTTGGATGATTTTTTTGAGTCTCATACAATTGGCCATGGTGTGTCCTTTAAATTTGTGAAAGTCACAAAGGAGGTTCTCATTATACCATGATAGCTTGGTCATGGATTCCATGTATTGGTTGGAGTTAGAGATTTTGATTAGATTCTCTTTGACTAGCTTCTTCATTATGGACTCAATCAATTCACCAAGAGCTATGAACTTCCTCTTGGGGGATACTTGTTGCGGGGAGGTGGTCCTCCTTAATTACCAAATTTTTTTATTTGATTGGTGGAAGATGGTTGTGGTTGTGCTACTACCACATTAGTCTACACATTGTTGTGATTATGATTTTGTGGTTGATGATGGTTTTGGGTATTCTTCTTAGGGGCACTGATGACCACTTTAGCATCAACCACGTCGTTGTTCGTGATATTTTTATTCCTTGACCATGTTCGAGGCTTATCATTGTAGTTGTTAGATGAGCAGTTATCCTATGGTGGAGTGAATATTGGTGTGCCTCCTCGTGCAATAAGGGCTCTTTCGATGTTGAGCACCTTTGGAATTAGTTGATCATAAGATGTGATGCACTGCATTTTTAGGTAGAACGCCAAGTTTTCATCTAGATTGGCTATGATGGTGCAAACTTGTTGTTCCTCTGGCATGGTCCACTTGCTCTGATTGGCCTTGGATCACCATCTTTGCAAGAAGGATGTGAATAACTCTCCTTTTTCCCTATTTGAGTGTAGAAATTTCTTCCAAACTAACATCCGCACCCATGTTGAAAGCATAATTCTTAAGGAAAGCCTCCACAATTTCCTCGAATGTTTTAATGGTTGTGGGTAGGTGAGAAAACCATTCCATGTCTAGACCAGTCAGGCTACGAGGGAAGAGTCACATCAGGTATGTGTCATCATATGCGACCTCCATGCAATGCACCTAAAATTACCTGACGTGGTTTTTAGGGTTACCCTTCCATTGTACTTGTCAAATTTGGGGATCTCGAATCCCTTTGGGAATGGTATCATGGTGAGGCTTCTATCGAAAGGGTAAGGGCATAAGTTCCCTAGTCTCCTTGTGGTTTTTCCTTCTTGTAAGTTCAACACTTGTTTCCAAAGTAGTTTGATTTATGCTACAACATCTTTGCTCGGATTGGGAGGTGGGATAAATGAGTTGTGAGGTGTTTGTTGGCTGGGGAGAGTACTAGTGGGCATTTTCTATGAGCTCAGTTGTGTGTTCAAAGCCTGATGGTATTTTTGCATTTGCATCAACAACGCTTGTTGTTGATCTTGTTCTTGTTGTTCCAATAATGCTTGTTTTTGTTCCATCTGTTGTTGTTCCCATGAAGCCTGATGTTGATCAATCTATTGTTGTGCTAGTAAAGCTTGTTGTTGGTCTAGCTGCTATTGCGCCAAAAAATATTGTTGTTGGTCGAGTTGCTATTGTGCCAACAAAGCTTTTTGTTTAGCTTGTTTTTGTGCCTGAAAGTCTTGTAGGGCTTGTTGGTAGGCTTGTAGATGGATCGCTTGCAATTGCGCTTGGTATTGTGCTTGTTCTTGTTGTTGGGCCTGAGCTTGGGCTTGAGATTGCGCTTGGGCTTGTGCTTGAGCTTGTGCTTGAGCTTGCACTTGGGCTTGTGCTTGAGCTTGGGCTTGGGCTTGGGCTTGAGCTTGTGCTTGAGCTTGCACTTGCTACTTTTTCTGGATTACTCTCTATTGTTTCCTTTTGAAGGGTTTAGATTAGCGTGGTGAATGAGTTTGTCATATTGGCTTTTGGTGGGTTTGGTGGTGGAATAAGAATCATGCCAACTATTGTGACGGGTGGAGGGATTGTGTGATGATTGGGATTTGGGTTGCTAGAGGGGTGGTTGAGATGATTGGTCCTTGAGATGGTATGCTTTAGGATATTTGAGGACCAATTATGGTGATGGCTTGCATGGTTGCCACTTATTATTGTGATAATGTGGGAAAGAAGAGGGAATTGGGCATGATGTTTAGATTGCTAGGTTCTGAGAAACCATCGATGTTGATAGGAGGAAAACCCAATCCAAGAGGTGATATGGTGGTAAATTAAAATGGGGGAAGAGATGGAATGTTACCTTGAAAAAAAGGATTTGCAATGTCACTTGTTTCAAACAAGATTCCTTCTTCAAGTGGTGGAGAAGTTTGTATATTTGTTTGATAGGCTAGTGTTGCACAGAATAAAGATGAGCCAACATGGTTAGGGAAGGTGAGTAGGACGTATGGGTGGAATAGATTTTATGGAACATACGTAATCAGCGTGGTGGTGATGACTGCTTCTTTGTTAGCCACAAGGTGATGCCTTTGTAATTATTGGAACATGGCACTCCCCTTGTTCACATTTGGTGTGGTGGGAGGTATTTTTTGGTTAACATTTAAAATTCGAGATGCACTTTGAATAGACACATCTTTACTAGTGCTTGCGTGAAGGTCAGGAGCAAACTGGACCCCTCCTCTTGCTAGCATATTTAGGTATTTGAACATAGCACTAACAATTTTGTGGTTCTCTGTATTTTGAACCATCTTCATGATTTCAGATTGTGTCATCCCTATGTCTTCGTTCGTGATGTCCTCTTGATGAATCTCGTCTTGAGGATTTTGTGATGATAAGGGAGATTTGCTTGATCCTGCTAGGTTCACTTCAGAGTTTAACTAAATCATGTCCACAAAAGTTGTTATTTCTCTAATATTCTCCATGTTCTTCTTGTATTGAGATATTGTTTGGACCATAAAAGAATAGTGATTTGTTTGATCCTAACATTTTAGGCCCAAAAAGAGAAGAACTAGGGAAGCTAAAAGATCAAAGATGGTGGAAATGGTGATGGGCTAAATGGCTGGGATGAGTGAGTGAAAACCTTTTTGAATAACTTTTTGAAGGTATATGCTAAACTTGTAAGGGCTTTTAGATTGATTGTGATAATTTGACTAGATGTGTTAAGTCAAACAAAATTGTTGTGAAGTTGTATTCCCTAGGAAGTTGTGTTATCTTAGGGGAACTTGCACAAATGGATGAATTGGCTTAGTGTGTTAAGCCAATGTAGTTGTGAACTAATAGACTTTAGGAAGTTGTGTTATCCTAAAGATAAATTTGTCCAATGGTTTGACTATTTTGGCTAGGTGTGTTAAGCCAAGATAGGGTGATGTTGGTTTAGCCCTCTAAGTTTAGCATGATGATTGTTTCTAGAGTTCATAAAAGGTTTGATGATGAAATGATATTTGGTTGATGGAGGAATGAATGAGAATGATGACTTTGATCTTGAACCTTAACCTAGCAATGACTCTTTCTACAAAACCTCGGTATTGAAGAACATGCAAGACTTCCTGTGGGAGAAAAGAAAACCTTTCAAAAATTTTGGGATTTTGTTGACAATAAAATGCATACAATGTAGGATTATTCATTGAGGATTTTTTGTAAAAGTTGTATACAAGTCTTTCTCTTACTTCAAATAGCATCTCAAGGCATTGCTCACAGACTTTTAGACTAATTTTCTTGAACTTTGGTTTTGGGATTTCGATCTTGCGGGAAATCATTGGAAACAACACACATGAAGTTCAATTTGTCTCTTTATCTTGGTTTAATGAAATTATTTTTATCCAAGACACTTGCTTGCTTAGGTTTCAAAGTATATGTCTAGTGTCCCACTTTCTTTCTTATCCCACAAGGTCCTTTGTGTGGAAATCGAGGAAAATAGGGCAAAAGTTCCTTATGTTTAACCTTGTTGAAGACAAATGATGGAAGAATTTGTGCAGTTAGAAACCTCTAGGAATATGATCCCTAGGGAAAGAAAGAGTGCCCAAATTCGTCAAAAGTATTTGTTTCTCACAAGGGGTTTGAAATTTGAAGGTCTTTGTGAATGTTTGTTTTTAAAATGTTTTCAAGATCAAGCAATGTATTCCTTTTCTTCCAAACACTTTTACACTCCTAGGATGATGAGGCAATATCTTGTTAGGCTCCCACTTGGATAAATTCAACTGCGCATATCTTGTGTGAATGGCTAAATGCTTGACCACACTGGCTCCCCTCCACGACACTCACTTATTCGGGTCAGCCAAGCACTAGTACCCATGAATTTCCCATGGCATATTTTCCATTTCCACAACAAGACCGCATGTATAACATGGGGCGGTTTCAAAGGACATGGCCTTTTGCACCAACAAGATAGACAAGGTTTTGGCCTTTTTCTAAACAAAGGGTTCTAATGCAGGCATTTCATTCGTGGGGGATTATCCAAGATCGGCGAGAGTACATTGCTATCCATCTAGTTAGAATAATCCTTGTGATTCTTGAACTTTCCTCAAGAATCCACACTTATATATCGGTTGGAAGTCGCTTGGCTTTAGCGTATTCCCAGTTGGATCATTCCCTTGGGTGAGTACTTTTTCCCACAAGGTAGGCCCTCTAAGATAAATAATAGTGAACAAACATTATTCGTAGTTTGAACAACCTTTGTTTAAAAACAAAAGGAGAACACTCACAATAAGTCTATTCACACTCCCATGTTTTGTTCATTTTTAAGTGCCCAAATTGAAATGTGGAGGCAATCTTTTTAACAACCTAATATCACCAAAAATGTTTTTGATTCTCAAGATCGCAATGAAGCGTGAGAGAAGTGCATACACATTTTGAATGATATTAACTTGTAAAAAAGATTGCAAAACATGGAAAACATTTGTTCATTTTAAACCTCAAAGAAATGATGACTTCTTTTTAAAGCACCAAATGAAGTGTGAGTTTTCCTTGTTCAATTGTTACCTTTTAAACAAAATCTAGTGTGTTTGCCTAAAGTTCTTTTTAGCCCCTTGGCATCTTTTGAAAGGAAATTTGATTGTTAATTTTAGAACCCAAAAGAAAACTAGTGTCCTAAGATCAATGAACTTATCAAATCCTTTAGAGAGTGTTTAAAAACACTTTAGTGTTCAAAAATACTTTGTATAAAATAAGCATGGTGTCATATATACAAAAATAAAAATAAAAATTTGTTTGTTCTTTTTGAACCCAAAGTAAAATTAGTTTTCCTAAGACCAAAGATATTTTCTTAAGGATTGTTAAAGAACACTTTTAGTGTTTAGGAACACTTTGGGTTTATGAATATGGTACCATGATAAACTTCTTCCTTTGCTCCAACCTGCAAAAAAAATGATAGAAAATAGAGAGCAATAATATAGCAAGCAAAGTCAATGCTCAAAAAATTTAAAATTAAAAAAAAACTTGTCCAAATTTAAAAATAGACTGTTCCCCTCAACGTAGTTAGTGAGTGCGGTGCTGTTTAGCAAATAGGCGGTGCCATACAGTGCCGCACGGTCGACTGTGTGCAGTGCTCTGCAGAAACAGAGACTGCGAGTGCAGTGGATTTTGGCACACGGTGGAGTTTGGAAACGGCGGAGTTTGGCAAATTTTCAAATTTCAAGCGCGGGAAGCCATTGCGGTGTTGTATGGTGTCGCGATCTTTGGGGGGTGCGATGCAATATAGTGCCACATCTGAGTCAGTGGTGCAATACAAGACCACATGCCTGATCCGCGGTGCAGTTTCCTATGTGTGGTCAAAAAAATGTGAAAAAATGATGGAATTTTCCACAAAAAAATGTGATGAGATGGTTGCTGCCCTCCTTCTAGCGCCAAAATGTGAACCCCTAAACCTACAAATGCACAAAGATGACAAACATGGTTAATGCTAGATCAAAATGCATGCAAATATGAAGGATTCCCTTAAAATCCATCTATTCAAGCTAAAATTAGGAAAATAACAAAACTTAAATAACAATGAAAGAAATCCTAATTAAGCTAATAGCATGATGATCTTATGGGGTAATTGGTGCTAATGAAGTGTTGCAATTGGCCCTTTCCCAATTCCTAAGTAGCAATGATATGTGTAGAAATGGTCAAATCTCCAAAGAGATTTGAGCATAACCTTGGTATCAAGTGTGACAAAATGATGAATGCTTGGATATGATGAGAAAAATTAGTTCTCAATTGGAGAGAGTAACTTTTCATATGAATTGTGGATGAAGATTGAGAGGAGAGGTCTCCAATTTATAGACTTCTATTTGAAAGAAGTGAGAAAGATTGAGCAATGTGGGATAAAAGAGAATCCAATGGCATTGTGCCACTTGTCCACATGTGATTGGATGAGGATGAACACATTTTGTTCAATGTGCATTATAAATGCATAAATTTGAATTTGAAATGGTGAGTTGACTTGTTGAAGGGGGAAGAGAAGTGAAGTTAATGTCACTTGGCTCAAGGTCAAGGACATGGAAGAGGCATTGAATTCCTTGTTGGAAGGACCAAGTCCACTTGGCCTTTTGAATTCAAATGAGTGAATATTCCCTTTTGATGCTTTGTGAGGGAAAATAGATGAATTAATAAATCAAAGTAATTGATTTATTGTGCAAGTTGCATTCTCTAGAGGATTTTAGGGAGAGAGATTAACTTAATCATGGTTTTGATTAACTTAATGAAGAATTAGATGATGTGACAATTTAGACTTAGATAGATGAATTAATTTAAATAAGAATTGAGAGGAAATGATTTATTAAATAAATGATTTGATTTATTTAACCAAGGAGGGAATATGTTAGATTAAATCAAATAAAGTTTAATTTATTTAATTTAATAAGAGGACTTTAGAGATTTTAATTAAATAAAATGATTTATTTAATTAAATAGGGATCCAATGGTTTATTAAATTAATTGATTAATTTAATCATTGAAAGAGGAAGACTTAATCCAATAAATAATGATTTATTAAATTAAGAGATAGGATGTGATGAAATGTTGAGAATGTGATTTAAGAGGAAATGTTGTTAGTTAATCAGGATCAGGTGTGCCAAACGAACTTGTACATTTTCCATGTCTACAGGAACCTCTCCTTACCACCTAGTGTATGGTTTGGAACCTGTATTTCCCATCTAGTTTAAAATCCCCACCCTACAGTTCATTAATGAATATTATGATGAAGAAGACAAGCGTGAAGCCCGCCTGGCTGAATTGTTGCATCTTGAAGAGAGAAGAGATGAAGCCCTAGAAAACTTTGCCAAACATCAAGGTTTTTTTAAGAGATGGATTTATAGAAGAGCTAGTATGAAATATTTTTAAATATTTGTCTTGGTTCTCTACTAGGATAAAGCACATGACCGAAAAGGGGAGCATGGAAAATTTGATAAAATTGGGCTCGGCCCTTATTAGATTTTAGAGATTCTGGGAGATAATGCTTTTCACTTGAAAACCCTCACTGGAGAGGATATCTTACTGCCTGTTAATGGGAAGTATTTGAAGCATTACTTCCAATCATGAGTTGATTACAACTCTTTCCTTATGCATAGATAGATTACGTTTCCTTTATTTTGTTATGTTTTTATTTTGGTTAGAGTAGGTATTTTTTGCTTAGTTTAGGTTGCTATTGTTTTTCTCTTTCTTTCGGTTTTCTGCTCTCTCTATGGATTGTTTCACCTACATGGCAACTATTATGTTATTGGGTTTGTTTTGAAATGTTTCTTTTATAAACTTCAATCATCCTTCCAGAGTCAATTGGTGAAAGTCCTTTATTTAGTGTCATATGTATTAAATGCTTTGAGTAGATGAGTCATGGGATTAAGATAAATTTGGAATTTATTTGGGTCTCATATTCCTACATAGATAGTAAAGATTCCAAGGTTTCATATTGTCCCTAGGCGGTCTAGTCAGGTGAAAAATCTTATATTCTACTTTAGCGCCACTATGGTTCTCAGTCCTGAGTGTGAGCTTCATTGCTTATAGGGTGAAAGGGAAAGTTGAAGAGATCTTAAAAGAATATCAAAAGACAAAAAAAAAAGAGATAATTGTGAAAATCAAAAGAAATATTCACCTCATTAGGGATATCCTAGTATCTTTATCGGGTCTATGGACGCTTGGGTGGTAGTAGAGCTATGCTTGGGAGGACCATAGCGATAACCTCATCAAGGCTATTGACACCTGACTGGCAGTGAGGCTCTATCTAGGATTCTTTTGGAGTTAGAATCTTTATGTAGCCTAGTCAAACCAGGTTTTGTACTTATTGTAACTAAGGGAAATGAATGCATGTACACACACTTCGACCATACTTCAGGAAAGGTTTACTAGCTTGTGAATTTTGAAGCTCTATCAATAAGTGACCTGATGTAAGGATTGAAACTAGAGATTTTGGGTTCTTGATTCCAGTTTGTCATGGAAATCCTCTAGAACATTTTCCTAATGGATTCGCCATTTTTTGTGTAGTTTTTGTATGCACGTCCCACTAAAAGCAGGGACCCTCTTTGCTTGCTCATTTGGGTTTTTCTATAGTCTTTCCTTTTGAAATAGTCTTTGGTCTCTGGTGCTTTTGATATTTTGATTATAAAATTTGGCCCCTTTGAGACATGCTTGGATGTTTATTTTTTTCATTCAAATGATCCCTTGAGGTTACTCATCCAAAATCCTAAGTCTTGGGGTGATTTCGGGTTTTTCACTGGTTTCAGGAATTTCCTCTTTGGGAAAAATTCCCTGATTTCCACCCAAGCTCTAGATACCCAATGAGGAATGCTTTGTATTTTGATTCAAAGATTTTGGCTCTTCATGGAATCTCGTGCTGTTCGAAAATCCCCAAAATTCCTCTAAGCCCTCAGATTCTCAAATTTCCTTCACCTATTTAGATCCTTGGAACATTTCCTAAGCTGTCATGTCGCCTCACTTATTCCTTTTGTACAAAATTTGTAGCCTACAATTAATGAAGTTTGAAAGGTCTTTATGTTGCTAGGCCTGGTTTTATTTATTTCACTTTGGATTTGGGTTGCTTTGGAGATTGCGAGTAAGCTAAACTATTGAAGCCACAAATGATTTCTTGATCTTGCTTGCTCTCATGTGGGATTTGAAACCAATTGGTGATCGTCCCCTGAGTTGTGCTTTGTAAATGGTATGTATATGATGTCTGTGCCTTTAATTTTATGATTATGCATGTCTCAGGTTTAGGGTTTCTGCATGCTTGGGTGTCTACATGTTCAAAGGAATGTGATTAAACTATTGTAATTCCCCTTTTCCATTTTGATGCCTCTAGATATTTGTCTCGCCATCCTTCATTGAATCGGTTATTTCTTTGTGCAAATATTCATTCATTTTGCCTTTTGAATTTGGTGTTGTGCATGATGGTGTTTGGGTTTAATGAGTCTAGTGTTTCATGTTTTCAATGAATTGATAAGCTAAGTGCTAGTTTGGATCTTTACTTTCATTCACATTTGACTAATGTATGCCTCTTGTTTTTGGGGTAGAATTAAATATGACTTGATTAGACGGGTGAGTGTGTTGAAGCTTTCAGCTGGTCATTCATGGTGGAACCTTAGGGTTTCACATTTTAGATCCCTTGCCAAAATCCATTAAATAGTGCTTGGATTTTGTGTAAGGTCAAAATTGTGGATGAAAAATGTGAAGTAAGCATATACCTAAGCTAACATAACAAATTTGTGATCATTCGATCAAATAAGGTGAAACTATGAAAGGTTGTGGTTCTCAGGAAATTTGGGTTCATCATGAAATTCCTTTATGCGTAGAAATTTCTAGAATTTCCAGTGTCTTGTCTGTTCCCCAAAAATGCTTTTAAAGGCGAGTGCTGGATGTCCTCGTTAATTTTCGTCTAGGCTAGATATTTTTGAAAGCTTCTCAGAGATCTAAATTATGGGAATGAATGAATTGGCATGGCATGATTTCGATGTTTCATGATTGGTCTAATGGATTAAGGATAAATTTTCCATTTTAACGAGCTTTAATTTTGATTCCATGATTTTGTATGGTAATTGTATTCTCTTCGTTTATTTCCATTTTTTTGTGAAATTACCAATTAGATTGGTAATTTCACAAAAAAATGGAAATAAACGAAGAGAATACAATTACCATACAAAATCATGGAATCAAAATTAAAGCTCGTTAAAATGGAAAATTTATCCTTAATCCATTAGACCAATCATGAAACATCGAAATCATGCCACATAAATTCATTCATTCCCACAATTTAGATCTTTGAGAATATTTCAAGAATTTCCAGCCTAGATGGAAATTAACAAGCATATCTAGCCCTCACCTTTAAAAGTGTTTTCAGGGAAATGAGAAGACACTAGAAATTTCAGATATTTCCAAGCATAAAGGATTTCACGATGAGCCCAAATTCCTTGAGAACCATAACCTTTCATAGTTTCTCCTTATTTGATCGAATGATCACAAATTTGGGATGTTGGCTTAGGTATATGCTCACTTCACATTGTTCATCCATAATTTTGAGCTTACACAACATTCAAGCACTCTTTAATTATTTTGGCAAGGGATCTAAAATGAAAAACTCTAGGGTTCTGCCATGAATGACTAGCTAAAAGCTCCAACACACTCACCCGTCTAATCAAGTCATTATCAATTCTACCCCAAAAACTAGAGGCATACATTAATCAAATGAAAATGAAAGTAAAGACCCAAACTGATAATCAACCTATCAATTCGTTGAAAAAATGAAACCCTAGATTCATTAAACTCAAACACCATCATGTGCAGCACCAAATTCAAAACAAAAAATGAATAAAGATTCACACTAAGAAATCACCAATTCAATGAAGGATGGTGATACAAATATCCAAAGGAGGCATCGAAATGGAAAAGGGGAACAACCCTAGTTTCATCACAGTCCTCTGAATATGTAGACACCCAAACATGTAGAAAACCTAAACCCAAGACATGCATAATCATAAAATTAAAGGAATAAACATCATATACATACCATTTACAAAGCACAACTCAAGGGATGACTACCAATTGGTTTCAAATCCCACATGAGAGCAAGAAAGATCAGGAAATCGTTCACGGCTTCAACACTTTAGCTTACTCACAACCTCCAAAGCAACCCAAATCCAAAGTTAAACGAATAAAAACAAGCCTAGCAACATAAAGACCTTTCAAATGTCTTCAATTGCAGGTTGTAGAGGCTGTACAAAAGGAATAAATGAGGCAACATGACAGCTTAGGACAAGTTACGGGGATCCGAAGAGGTGAAGGAAATTTGGGAATCTAAGGACTTGGAGGAATTTAAGGGATTTTCGACATGCACAAAATTTCATGAAGATCCAAAATCTTTGAATCATAATGCAAAGCATTCCTCACCGAGTATCCAGGGCCTAGATGGAAATCGGGGAATTCCACCCAGGGAGGAAATTCCCGAAACTAGTGAAAAACCCGAAATCACCCCAAGACTTAGGATTTTCAATGAGTAACCTCAAGGGATCATTTGTATGAGTAGAAAAAACACCCAAGCATGCCTCAAAGAAGTGAAATTTCATATTCAAAATATCAAGAGCACCAGAGACCAAAGACTAGTCCAAAAGGCAAGACCACAAAAAATACCCAAAAGAGAAAGCAAAGAGGGTCCCTTCTTTTAGTGGGGTGTGTGTACAAAAAATACACAACACTATCTATTGTTCTGATTTCTGAAATTTTAGGGTGGTGTGGCCCTCAATACCATCGGGTGCATGTTTAATTATTTTATTATTTGAGAAAGAAATGTCAAGAGACAAGTTTGTTTTCACCCTTATGAGGTTGAATATCAATTAATCTAGTAATATCATCTAGATAATCCCCATTATCACTACTATCATCATTAGTTATATCTTGTATCTTGTTAACATTCATGGCATCATTCTTGTTATCACTAGCTTTCACAAATGAGACAAATTCATTTGGCATTGGATTAGTAATGATTTAAAAAAATTAGTTGGGTGGGGCAATGGACTTATTTCCTTGATCATTAACATTTCCCAACTAGATTTGAATGGAATCAATGAGGTATTGCACTATATGTTTAAGATGCATGCATCATTATGTATCATGTCTAAATTTTCAATGATAGTGGAAAAAGTTATCTGAGTTATAGTTCTAAGGTAAAGGCTTAGTGGTATCAAGAGGTCTAATGAGAGGTAAGGTGATTAGGTTCTTTCTCAAGAGTTGCAACATAATCAAATGGAGGGTATCGGGTAAGGAGGTGAATCACCTATTCCTATCATAATATTGGTATGGATTTGTTGTTTTTATGGTAACCACTTGAGGTTCAACATGGTTGGTTGGTTTAGGTGGATTTATCTATATAAATCCCTTGTATTGTTTCTTGAAAGGTTGAAAATTGTTGAGGTACAATTTCATATTTTTTAGGATGAGAAAGAATTTGTTCTATGCATTGATTAAGTGATTTTTGATAATCATAGAGATCCATGCATAAGAGTGTAAAGGAGGGAAATTTCATCATCCCAAGCTTATATTGGATATTTATTTGTAAGTTATAAATTAACTAAACCATAGGAAAAATGGATGCTTTATGATTTAGGTCATAGAAAACCACTTTTCTCCAGCTAACATTCAAGGATGTCCTAGGATCCCAAACTTGGATTGACTATCAACATAAAGGTGAGTCAATTATCAACAAGGGAGACTTAGGGAGGCTCCTTAGGCTTTGAAGGCTTCACCATTAAGAAAAGGCTTGGAAAATACAACTTGATATTTAAATCACAAAACCTAATAATGCAAGAAAAAGAATGAGTGCAAATAACAAAATTAAGTGATAGTAAGTTAGGGTGTATGTACTTGGAAAGTCTAGAAATGTGATAAGGATTTTGGAAATGCACAAAAACTATCAAAATATGCTAGGGAGGAGAAATACGCCCTTGTTGTTATCTTAGTCTTGTTGCTATTTTTTGAGGAAGATGCAAAATATTCAAATGTTAGAACAAAATCTCAAAGAATCTCTGCAAAATACCCATTTGGAGGACTAAAATTCCCTTACTACAAACTTTGTCCCAATTAAAATTTTTGTAACCTTGAAATGTGATCTTGAGGTTCAATGTCTACGCTTCCTTCTTCCTAGATCTAAAGTCCCTAAACCTCAAGATCTGGCCTGTTGGTGACTTTCCATGAAGATGATGACTTTTCAATGCAACTTTACAACTCTACAACTTTTCTCTTCAAATGATCTTCAACCTAAATCTGCAAACATAAACACACAAGAGATGAAACACTTGTTGATTGCTAGTAAATTGGGGTTTTCCTTGGCCAAACCCTTTGTTGGTAAGTAAACATTGGAATGAAATGAAATAATGAAGGGAAATGATGAATGAACAAAGTGCTATGGTGCAACTCACCAAAACCTTGTTATGAAATCAGATTTTTTTTGAAGTGGCTAGCTAGAATATAGATCTTGAATCAAAGGGAACTCTTGATAGATCTTGACTAGAATTTCTTGTTTGGATCAAAACCCTATATCACAAATGTTAGCTCAAAAATGTTGAACATTCAAAAATATTGAGAGGGGGGGTGAATCAGTATTCCAAAAACTCATAATAAAACCCACTTAGCCATTATCATAATTTTAACTAAATCAACAAGAGAGAACATAGAAAAAATTCAATGCAATCATACACATAAACACCAAGATTTTTAGGTGGAAAACCCATAATGCAAAAATCCATGGTGAGAGTTAACTAACAATATATTATATTCAAATACAAAATATTACAGGGCTCACTACCAAGCCTCACTATCCTTAAAAGGCTCATGACCTAAATACAAAAGATGGCTGGCTACCAAGATACAGTGATAGTGGCTAACTACCAGAAGAATGAGCTGATGGAATACACCTTCAATGTGTAGGGTTCAATTCCACTAAATCTTAGAAATAAAGTAATGCATCGCTCAAAAAATATGTACTACTTATAAAGAATTTAGGCTCTAATCTTCTCCTTTATTTGCATTCACTTCTCCTTCTCGCTCTCATATGCCTCTCTCCATTTTTCTCTTCTATCTTTCATCTTATATATATACAAGTATATCTTATTCATCAATTAGGTCGACCTAATTGGATGAACACAAAATAACCAAAACCTTTCTTCATTGGCACCATATAAGATTTGAATATTTTATCCATGTAGTGCATTATGCCAAGTCAACTATTAGTCTTCATAATATATTGCATTCATTGAGTCAGCCAAGACTAAAACACAATTCTCCAAACCAACAAGTAATCCTCAAAGAAAACACCTTCTAGATCTAAGAACGCATTAATTTCCCATCATACTACCAATAAAGAGACTATCAATGAAACCACAGTATAAGAATGTTCACTTTAGTAGAATGTGGAGTCTCCCACACAATAAACCTCACACAAAAATATAGTAGGATACAAAGTTAAAATTTGTCAGAGATAAATTTTTGTTCATAGAAAAAGACATCTCAAGATCAAAGATATAGCTATCTGAATGACTCAATAAAGCATGGTTAAGAGATTAGAGTCATATCAGATCTTGCAGTGAGTTCTAGACTCAAATACCAGCACACTAATCCATCACAAAGGAGTATTATCAGTAGAGAACAACTTTCAGTAAACCAAGAAAACTTCCCATATAATTATCACCATGTAGTTATTACCATGTTGACATCAATGAAAACATAGGATCAACCATCACAACCATCCATAATTCATGCTTATGTTGGAAATATTCCAACAATCTTCCCCTTTGGCATTTATAACAACATGCATGACAAAAAAATATTTCAAGTATAAAACAATTGAATTTTCTGACTACTCCCTCTATCAAAATTGTTCTTCACAAAAAAAATTTCCTCTAACTCTTTATCTGTTCATCTCTTTATCTCTCACCCTTTTACATCAATGAAAAAGGAAGGGGTCTGGTACAAATGTACATATGCATAAAAAAGTAATAAAAAAGATATGAACAATAAATTATCCTGAAGAAGAACCTCTGAGACTCTCTAAGATAGCCTTCCATGATGCTTTAACTTCTTCCCATGAAACTTTTACACTAACAGGAGTCTTGTAAGATAGCTCAAGTTTAGTTAGAGACTATATACCATCTGTTAAAGTATTAGGACTAATATTTATCATTGATAATTCACCAATACAGGAAAGAGAACTAGAAAAAAAAGTATGTCTGAGTTTAATCATGTCTTTGAGTGCCACAAACTTTTTGATAACATATATTCTCTGATCCGACAAAGAGAAGAATTTGTCTTGAAGCTGCACAATGTAGGACCACCTCTAATTATCTTTATCTTTTGCTAACCTATATGTATTTTCTTGAGTGCTCAGTCGAGACTCACTCATCCTTATCTCATTTCTCATGTTAAATGTATTTCTAGACCAATCTATAAAAAAGGAAAGTAGTTCATGTGCCTCTTTTTCACAACCTTGTACACTCTCCAATTCATTTATCACTTGATCATGTGCATTCACACATTTTATTTTGATATCCTCCAAATCTTCTTCATCAGATCTAATTCTAATAGACATTTCAAGTTTGAAGATGTAGACATTCAAATAATTAATCATTCCATGAAGATTATCCATAATAGAAATAGATGAATCAAAATGTTCATTGGGAATAACCTTCTACAAATCTTCCAAAGCTCTCTGAATATTTATTCTTTCATGCTCATTTTCAAGCTTACTTTCTTCTATACCTTATAGATTCACTACACTCTTCCTTTTCTTCCCCGTTCCAGTCACACTACTAGAGGTACTTTCTTCATTGAGATGCACAGGGATTTCAAAGAGAATTTTAGAATATTTATCAATTTCTCCCTTTGAAACTTCATAATCCAATTCAGATATCCAAACTAACCTTGATTCAACTACTTCCATGTGACAAAAAAATGTAGACACAAGGAAATTTATGCTTCTAGAGTATCTCTCCACAACACTTACTAGAATCCTAGACCGTGTGTTCATCCTCATCTAAAATGTTCTAAAGAATGCAATAAGGGAATATTCTTGTACATCCAAACTACAAAGATTTATCATGGAGATCTTGATTTGATAGGAAATAGGCTATAAATTTGACCATTCTAACCCTCCTATTACCAGTAACTCTTTCAAAAAGTAAAAGAGTAGACAAACAACCAAATTTCCATAGTGAAATGTATTCTTTTTTCTCTTCTTTACCTCCTTTAAATTATTCAAAAGATGTATGCGAAGTAGTTCACACAAGTCATATTCCATAAGTCCTATTACCATATCAATAGATATATTCACCACAAAAATTGAAGATTCATTGTTTGGGATACAAACTTTATAACCAATGACCATAACAACATACCTTATTATCGGATCAAAAATTGATCTCAAACCAATATCTTGTCCTTTAGAACTTGCACCTGTAACCTCAATTATTTATTTCTTATTCATAGTCTTCAATTTAGGAACTGGTCCAAAGGAACATAGACCAGTTGCATCTCTAATTGATTCTCTAGTGACCAGATGTGCCTCATCAATCCACAAAGATTCATCATGAATTCTACTCAATACTATTTGAATATACTTCTTTTCAAATTGAAACAAGGGAACTTTCCTCTAAACATCCAAATTTTTCTCAACTAATACTCTATAGGCATCACGATTCTCTTTTAATTCGTTTTCCCAAAGAACATACAACTGAACTAACATCATTTCTTAAATCTTACTATAAAAAAATGCATAAACATATTCTGTAGGAAACACTCTTGGAGGGATGCAAGAGAATGCACCAATAGATTCTTCTGACACATTCCTTATATATCTCTTCAACCTAGTTTTATCCGCATAATTCACAATCTTTCAATTATCCATCAATAAAAGTGAAAGATTGTGCAAATTGGAATACCTCAACCAAGGAATGTATAAACGTTCTATTTTTGGAGTTCACTTTGAATTCATCTATTATTTTATTCAAACTCTAAAACTCTGAATTCCCTTCTAAACTTCCTTTGAATGCTTCTTTGAGAATACACAGGCCTTTAGTTTTATCCGAACTTATTCCTTTCATTCTGAATGATTTTGCAATAAAATTTTCAACTTGCAAGTAGGCCACCTTGAAAACTATGTACACCTCCATTCCTTCAAATTTTTCAGACCTCATTCTTCACACATGTGAAAAATACCTTAATCCTTTTACTACATTTAATATACTTCTATCATGATATGACACAAGTATGAATGACGGGGTTTATTAGAGACTTTGATGATTTCTCCCCCTTAGCCACTGCTTTTATTTAGAAATTGATAGGAGTATCTATACTGGAGGTCAACACAAATGAGAATGATGATTCCTTTAGAACTCCAAATCATTTCCATTTCTTTTCTTACTTCTTCTAGATCAAAGATCTGATCATTTTATTTTCTAGATAGATGTTATTCTTTGTTCTGCTATTACTACCAGGATGTTCCAATTTTCTACACTTACAACAAGTAACATTCTTCTTTCCATTTTACCTTTTATCTAATAGACTATCTTTATATCCATTCTTCTTGCCCTTATAGTCATTAACATTACTTTTGCAGTCCTTTTCCTTATGACCAAATTTCTTGCGGGAATGATAAACACCATTGAAGTATAAATAAATTTTTGCATCATGTCATTTGAAAGGACTTTTTTTTGGAATTGCTTCTTTTCTCCTTGATTTGTCTATGTTTGTATCGTGTCTTCTTACTAGTGAATTTCTTCGCCTTAGAACTCTGACCTTTTTCAAACCCTAAACCTCTCTTATCCATTTTCAATATTTGCAAGGTAATCAATTCATCACGCATCATCAAGCTTATCTTAAATTTGTCTTCAAAACTCTTTGCCCTTTCTAGATTAGATCTTAGGATTTTTTCTTCTAATTCAAGATTTGTGCATTCATCCATATTCTTTCAAATTTCAATTTCCTAACATTCCTCAATTCTTTTCTTCTCATCCAATTGTTCCAACAAGCTAGTGATGATTTCTTCTCCTTCAGTAAGCAGATCAAATGCATCCATACTTGTACTTTGTAGCTTTTCAATATGCTCATTTTATTTTATCAACTTTTCCTTCAAGGATTCCTTTTTATCTTAAAATTTAGCAGAGACTATTTTTAGAGGGAAAAGAAGTTCATGTTCAAATTATAGGACCCTCAAGCTATTAGGCTTATTCCAAGGAACCAAGCTCTGATACCAATTATTGAACACCCAAAATACTGAGAGGGGGGTTGAATCAGTATTCCACAAACCCATAATAAAATCCACTTATCCATTATCATAATTTTAACTAAATCAACAAGAGAGAACATAGAAACAAGTCAATGCAATCATACACATGAACACCAATATTTTTACATGGAATCCCAAAATGGGAAAAACCATGGTGAAGGTTAACTTATAATATATTATATCTGGATACAAAATATTATGGGGCTCACTAGCAGGACTCACTGTCTTTAAAAGGCTCACAACGTGAATACAAAAGATGACTCACTGCCAAGATACAATGATAGTGGCTCACTACCAAAAGAATGAACTAATAGAATACACCTTCAATTTCTAGGGCTTAGTTCCACTAAATCTTAGAATATAAAGTACTACATCAATCAACAAATATATACTACTAATAAATAATTTAGGCTTTGATCTTCTCCTTTGTTCGCATTCACTTCTCCTTCTCTCTTTCATATGCCTCCCTCATTTTTTCTCTTCTATATTTCATCTTATATATATACATAGGTATATCTTATTGATCAATTAAGTTAGCCTAATTGGATGGATGCAAAATAATCAAAACCTTTCTTCGTTGACACCATAAAAGATTTGAAATTTTTATCCATGTAGTGCATTATTCCATGTTGGCTATTAGTCTTCATAATATATAGCATTTGCTGATTCGGCCAAGACTAAAACACAATTCTCCAAACCAACAAGTAATCCTTAAAGAAAACACATTTTGGATCTCAGAACATAGTAATTTCCCATCATACTACAAGTAAAGAGGTTATCAACTAAATTGCAATATAATAATTTTCACTTTGGTAGAATGTCGAGTCTCCCACATAATGAACCTCACACAAAACAATAGTAGGATAAAGAGTTAAACTCTGTCAAAGATAACTTTCTATTTATTAAAAAATATGCCTCAAGATCCAAGATATAGTTGTCTGAATGAGTGAATAAAATATGGTTAAGAGATTAGAGTCATATCAAATCTTGTAGTGAGTTTTAGACTCAAATACCAACACATTGATCCATCACAAAGGAGTATTATCGAAAGAGAGCAAGTTTCATTAAACCAAGCAAACTTCCCATATATTTATCATGCTATGTTATTACCGTGTTGACATCAATGACGACATAGGAACAACCAACACAACCATCCATACTTCACACTCATATTGTAAAGCTTCCAACAAAAACCACACATGATGCAAGAATATCTTTGACATGATGCTTTAGTCTTGATGATGGCTCCAAATTCTTGATGAATTTCTCTTGATCTCATGAATTTTCCTTAGGAATGCTCATTCAACTTGCTAGATGAGAAATGAGTGAAAGAACCTTGTATTTATAATTTTCTATGCTTAATATCTTGAAATTACATCACAAAAAGATGAAATATGAATTCATTAGTTAAAGGAGGCTGAATCCCACCAAGATTTTAAATTAAATCTCAAAAATAACTTGAGTGGGACTAAGACAGCATAGGTGGCATCTTAGTCTTGAGGCTTGAAACTCGGGGGGACAGACTCCAAAAAGGGGCAATTTTAAGGTGCTTCTAAAAAGAGGGTCCCAAGACCTTTGGAGGACAAATATGCCCTAGATGGCATCTTAGTCCCAGTCCAAAAATTAAGGATACACAACCAAAAACATTAAATTATCATTTACCCTTTAATGTTTATCGAGATTAGTGATAAAAAGATATAATTTATTAGGCTTGTGGATGAAAAATAGGACCAATTAAGAAATAAATAAGGATAAATAAATCAAGGAGGGCCCAAAAAAGTGTGAAAATGCAAGGGTATGCATTCTACCACACTACATTTAGCTTCCACTTTAGTGAGAGGGTGAACTTGCTTTAAACTCACACTAAAGTAGCCAGCCACAAAATCAAGAGGGGTTCAAATGTACAAATACTAGTAAGATAGGATGACAATAACCAAGAGGGTGGTCAAGCCCCCAGGATTAAGATCCTATGATAGACCAGCATAGGAACAAAGGAATACACTTGTAGATGATATATGAAGCTGTAACCAGATCACCAGCATACACCATCAAGGATAGAAGAAGAAAAAAGGAAAAATAAAAATACAATGGATCGAGGTTTGATTGGTTGTCCAACGCATTGTGGATTGGGTTTAGTTTGTTTGTCCAAAAAGGCTTACAAGTGGAACACGCTATCTACTATGCAAACAAAATGCATGCTCACAAGGGCTGGTGAAGTTAGTTTTCAACTAGGTGAGCCCCAAGGAACCATATCAAAACAATACCTCCATGAATTGAATAAGGTACAAAAATGAAACACAATAAGAAAGAGGGAGGTTCGAAGATATTTTTCTTAGTTTGTGTAAGATATCTTCTTAGGTAACATCATGCCTAATGTCTCCAAGACAAGACAAATGCAAGGTCTCATCTTAGGGAACATTGTACTTAATGTTTCCAAGAGAGGACAAGTCAAAGAAATATCACACTCTTGGAGGAAATCAAACCCAATGACACCACCAAGAAAGGAACACATCGTAGGAAGTTAGAAAATCGCACAAGGAAACATAAGTTTAATGTATGCCCCCACTTTAAAGAAATTTCTAGCATCAATGCTATGAGAAATTTCTTTAAAGTAGAAGACATGAGAGCTTACTCAAAAAGCCCTATGCCAAGTCATATGTTTCCAATAGGCTACGCCATGAGAAGGGAAGGGGTTGCCCAAAAAATGTATAACTCAATACACCACATGTGAGCCAACTTAAGGCATGTCGTTTACATCCCAAACCTGCTCTTAAATATACATGGAAGGTGGTCAAATAGCCAGAAGAGACAATGACAAGTGACATACAAGGAGAAGGCTACTTAACCCCTTGCCCCTACTTAGTGCAAGACAAGGGTGAGTCAAAATGATTGATGAGAAACATGCTCAAGTAAAAGTTAGTATCAATTAAAGAAATTATGTGTTTCAACACAAGGGAGAGCACCACACTCATTAAGACATTGAATTTTATCATGTAAAGCATTGCATTCATTAGTAACATGACCATGAACTCTATGATTTTCATAAAATGAATTCTTGTAGTAAAATTTATTTTATGTCCTTGGAGGGAGGGATAATGATCTTGGAGGAGTCTTGACAAGATACCCTCTTGATTAGTGGTAGATATTGCTTTATTTTTTGAAAAATATATCTCTTGCTTAGTAAAAGATATTATACTTACACAAGACTCTTTAGATTGAAATATTTTATTCTCTTCTTTAATGGGAAGTGTAAAATCTGTTGAATTAAAATTATAAGTGTTTTGTATGATGACATTGATGTTAAGAGAGAATTTCTCTATTTCTTTCAAAGGATAGCAATCAAGACCACTAGTGTCTATTAAATTGGGATGCACTAATGTTAAAGTTGGCTTAGAGGAACCTTTTGTAATAGTGTTTATATTAAGTGAAGGCTTGTTTATGTCTTTCGATGAATAATAACCAAGGCCATGAGTATTTTATTGCATGTGAGGCTCTATAGAGACACAAATACCTTATTCTTGGTCACCACATCCTTTTCCACTATAGAACAATTTTTTCATAATCTCATAACATTTCTCGTAGAGATTCTTCATCTCTTCCATCTTCTATGGTGGCTCATAATTGTTTGTGCCAAATTCAATTGTGTAATTGTTTTATGTTGAAGATTCACCTTGTGTAAGGTCTTGTTGTGTTGAAATTATTTTTTTTCCTTTTTGTTCTTCACTGTTGTTGTTGATTTTGTATTCTTTTATGAACAAAGGTTTGAAATCTAATGAACCCTAGTCATCTTCCAACAATTTTATGACTTCCTGAATGTGTTTTTATTTTTGGTGCATGTGATCTACCTGTGTAGTTGGTGATAATATTTTGAAAGGATTCTCTTTGTTTTTCTCAATGTTCAAGCAACTATTTGGTTCAAGGTCGACTTTGAGTGTGTAAACTTTGTTATTGTAGACATACTTCATTTTATGATGAAGGGCTAGAGGGAATTCCATTCATTTCATGGATCCACAACCTTCCCAAAAGAAGATTATATGAAAGATCATGAGGCATAACATGAATAGGAATTTGTAAGGTATCCTTTCTAACTATAATAGGTAAAGTAATCACTCCAAGCGGTTGGTTTCCTACATTTTCAAATCCCTTAATAGATAAAGAATCAGGTTGAATTTTTTATTTATCCACGCCAAGCCTATCCAAAAGGGTTACACTACACACATTAAGGGTTGAGACATTTTTAACAAGGGTTCCATTAATCCCTATCATCTTATGAATACCAATTATAATGAATTATTCATTTTTTTTTTTGCACTTCCAAAGGAGGGAGCTCACTTTGGTGGAAAACAATGTCAACATTCAGTCCTTGAATCATGGCTGCTATGTCATTCAGTTGCACATTAGAAGGGATAGGAACTTGTTCTAAGGAATTTTGAACCATTTTATGATAGTGAGTAGAGGCTTGAATAAGGTCCCACAATGATATCTTAGCAAGAGTGTTCTTAAGTTGTTCAACAAAATCATACTCCTTTCCACTTTGTGGAGGCAAACAATGAGGAATGGGTAAGATAGGGTTAGGAAATGGGAGGGATTGTGAAGGTGTTTTTCCTAGTTGTGGATTGTTCCTAGATTTATATGTATGAGAAATAGTATAATAACTCGATTGTTGTGACACATTATTCTTAGGTGATTCAAGGATAAGAACAAGTTTTTTTGTAGGTTGAGGTTTGTTTGAAGATGGATAATGAATTAGAGGATTCTTAGGATGTCCCACAGGGCATATTAGAGGTCCAATAGTCAAGGGGGATCTAATGGAAACTTGTGCATTCACAACCTCAATAGTCTTAGTTTGATGTATTTCCAATAAACGGCAATCTAGTATAATCTTTTCACCATAATTCAAGGAAGTCACATCACTATCATTTTCTTGCACCATGATATTTTCCCTAGGAGGAGAGTTATTAGGAGAACTACAAACCAAATTGTTTTGATATTTAAGGATTGGTTCTTCATCAAAAATAGGGGAATGATCAATGGTTGAATTTTCTTACTCAATAAAGGTTTCCTTAGGTGAAGAGGGACAACATAGATTCTCATGATTTTCATCAATCAAAGTATATTCTTCACAAATCTTCTTCACAACTAGGAAATATACTAGGAGAAGGACAAGTATAAATTTTATGATCATTTATGATTTCATTCCATTGTTTCCTAATGTATTCCAAAATAGGATAGGTAGGGGAAGGTTCATAAAGAGGGTTGTTATAGAAAAATATATCCTCATCATTTACAATCTCATCTTCCACTAAATCATTATCACAAGAAATAAGGGAATGAAAATTAGTTTAGGTAATGTTTAGGAATGTGTCTATGATCTCATTTTCTTGTGCTATAATATCTTCCCAAAGGGGACAAGGAGAAGGACAAGCAATATATTCATGATTCTCAACGATTATATCTTCTTTCACCAAGATACCTTTGTCACTAAAAGGAGAGATATAAAGAGAAGAAAAACTATGATTGTCATGAATTTCCATGGTTGTATCATCTTCTATCACATCATTCCCACAACTAGGATAGATAAGAGGGGGTGTAGGTTGAGGGAAAGCATCACAATTTTAAATCTATTGTACTAAGAGACTCTCATAACTAGGGAATGTATTGAATGAATGTCTAACATTATTATTGACTGAAATTTTCTTTGCAAACTTGGAAAAGACCGATACAAAAATTTGTGAAAGTAATTTGCGCAGACTAAAAACTAATCATAGGGCATCCTTGAATGTTATGTCGGCTTCACCAAAATGAACCATAGGAAAAATGGATGCTTGATGACTTAGGTCATAGAAAACCACTTTTCTCCAACTAACATTCAAGGATGTCTTAGGATTTCGAACTTAGATTGACTATCAACAAAAAAGTGAGTCAATTCTCAACAAGGGAGACCTAGGGAGGTTCCTTGGGATTTGAAGGGCTCACCACCAAGAAAAATATTGTAAAAGACAACTTGATATTTAACTCACAAAACCTAATAATGCAAGCCAAATAATGAGTGCAAATAAAAAAATTAAGTGACAACAAGTTAGGTGTATGTACCTAGAAATTTTAGAAATGTGATAAGGATTCTGGAAATGCAAAAATGTTGTCAAAATATGCTAGGGAAGACAAAGACACCCTTACTATTATCTTAGTACAACTGCTATTTTTTGGGGTAGATCTGGAATCTTCAAATGTCATAAAATATTCTCAAAAAAATACCACTTGGAGGACTAATATTCCCTTACTACCGACTTAGTCCTGATCTGAATTTCTGTAACTTTGAAATTTGATCCTGAGATTCAATTTCTACACTTCCTTATTCCAAGATCTCAGGCCCTAAAACCTCTAGATTTGGCCTATAGGTGACATTACATGAAGATGAAAAATTTTCAATGCAACTTTGCAACTTTACAACTTTTCACTTCAAATGATCTTCAACCTAAATCTACAAACATAAACACACAAGAGAGGAAAAACTTGTTGATTGTTAGTAAATGGGGATTTTCTTTTGTCAAAACCCCTTTTGGTAATTAAACCTTGGAATCAAATGAAATAATTAAGGGAAATTATGAATCAAAAATTTCTATGTTGCAACTCACCAAACCCTTGTTATGAAATCTATAAACTTGTGTGAAGTAGCTAGCTGGAATGTAGATCTTGAATCAAAGGAATTCTTGATAGATCTTTAATTGAGTTGCTTGCTTGGGTCAAAACCCTACATCACAAATGTTAGCTCAAAAACACACATGATGCAAGAATATCTTTGACATGATGCTTGAATCTTGATGATGGCTCCAAATACTTGATGAATTGCTCTTGATCTCATGAACTTGCCTTAGGAATGCTCATTCAACTTGCTAGATGAGAAATGAGTGAAATAACCTTGTATTTGTACTTATCTATGCTTAGTATCCCAAAATTACATCACACCAAGCTCACATATGAATTCATTTATTAAAGGAGGCTAAATATTGCCAAGATTTGAAATTAAATCCTGAAAATAACTTGAGGGGGACTAAGACACCCTAGGTGGCATCTTAGTCTTGAGGCTTGAAACTCGGGGCACAAACTCCAAAAAGGGGCCATTTTAGGGTGATTTTAAAAAGAGGGTCCCAAGACCTTTGGAAGACAAATATTCCCTAGGTGGTGTCTTAGTCTCAATCCAAAAATCAAGGACACAACCAAAAACCATGAAATTATCATTTACCCTTTGATGTTTGTTGATATTAGCCATAAAAAGATATAATTTATTAGGATCATGGATGCAAAATAGAACCAATTAATACATAAATAAGGATAAATAAATCAAGTAAGGCCCAAACAAGTGTGAAGATGAAATGGTACACATTTTCCCACACTACATTAACATTATTTGAATATCACCATTGGGAATTTTAATGTTAATTTATGATTAAAGTAGTTTATAACATGGAATAAAATTAGTGACCATTTCATTTGCATTTTATTTACATTGCATTAAATTAGGTAGGGTCATCTTAGGACCAATGTACACTGTAAATGGTTGAGAAAGGTATCAACAAGCTCATTAAATGATTTTATAAGTTATTCAATAAGGAACAAAATCATTCGAAGGCTATATCTTTCAAGGACCTAGGAGAAATCTTATCCAAGAGCTTGTCTTCAAAAATAAAATCACTATATAAGGTTTTATATACTAAAACATGGTTACTAGGATATCCTTTACCATCATATTTCTAAAATATAGGTATCTCTATGTCTTGTGGAATTTGTGCTCTAAATATCTCCAATGAAAATTGTTTTATTTTGACATATTGTGAAGGTTGTCCATTTTGGTTTTGGTTTAATGTTGCTATTTATTTTTGGAGTGATGTGACATTTTGCAAAAGTTGGTTTATGACGGAATCATTAGTTGTGTTTTGAGATGGAGGTGAATATGGTGGAGGTGTATATGTATTGGGTGGAAAAATAAGTTGAAATTTTTTTAAAGGAAAGGGGTTTGGAGGTATGTTGTTTGAATTCACAAAGCTAAAAGGATTCCTAGTGGAAATACCCAAAGTTGGATTGACATTACTAGTTGGTTGCATTGTTGTAAAAATAATTGGATTAGTATATGTAGGAATATAGGCTATGATTGAAGGGGAGGAATTTGATTTCCTCCTTGAATTTGAGTGTATCCCAAAGCTTGAGCACAACTAGCCATTGCAGGAACATGATTATCAATAATGTGATCTAGACTACACACAAGCTCTATTCCAAGTTCATTATCAAGTATTCTTGTTAGGTTATCTATGATAGGAACAATTGTACCAACAATATATTTTTTACTCACATAGTCTTGAAATTTTCCTAAGGCTTTATCCATTTAAAAAAAAAATCTCTTGAGGGATAGGAACAATAGTGGCTTCAAAATCAGTAGAAGTAGTGGTATTAGGACATGTGATATCAAGGATGCAGTCCAATATGGGTTGAATAGTCTCAACACTATGAGTGAAATATTTGTAAAACACAAGATCCACAAATAATGTGCTAACGCGGGATGCTATGAGTCTTGAACTACTTCTCACTAAAGTATTGGAAATAGGACACTAGGTTGTGGTACTCATAAATGTATCATCAAACCAAAAGTGTACCAAAAATTGATGAAAAACACTAAATAAAGATAGTAAACACTTAGAACTAGGAAACACAATGCACTTATTGAAGAAGATATTGCAATTTTTACATTTGAAATATGAGAATTGATTGATTTTAGAAGAAAAAACCTGAAAAATATTACTTTTGAATGCCAATTGTTGCAAGGTGTGCTCCCTTAGTCTCCTTGTTTTGTGCAACACAATGCTTGGGTTTGTGACATCGCTTAACCACCTCTCATGGATTCATTAACTCTAGTGGTTGTATTAGGAATTAGCATGTTGATATTTTGGTGCAATGACAATCATTTGTGCAACAATTGGTATTGAAGCCTAGGTCATAGGTTCAAACCCCTTGCTTACATTGTGGGCATTGTTTCTAGGTGTGTGCCCCTATTATCCTTGTGTTGTGTAGCATAATGCTCAGATTTGTGACATGGATTAACAACATCCCATTGATTCATTAAATTTGGTGGTTCCATCGAGCATTAATTGGTCAACCTTTTGGTGCAATGACAACCGTCTATACAATTTATTTTATTTTAAACAATGCACTATTTTTCACCAATTGAACTAAATCAAAATAATAATAGAAATATGTAGTTTTTTTAAACTGAAAAGAAGATCTACAAGATGGAATAGGCTAATAACACAAAGACAAAATATTGTTCATAAATTTGGAAAAGAACCTGCACTAGGACAAGCTCTCCCTAGGGAAAATGAGTACTAGGATAGGGGTCTAAAAAAATTAAATTTGAGTGTTAAAATTGATATTTAATCTCATTATTCCTAACAGAAAATAGATTCTTTAGTGACAACTTTTCCAACAATTCAATGAAATGTAAATACTATTGAATAGTCTGGATAACTGAGATGGGGGGTGAATCAGTTATCTCAAAAATGCTTTTCCTTTTCTTTACTTAATCCAAAGAAATTATAAATCAATCATATATTAATTAAAACACATACAAGTAAAAATCAAAACCATGCACAATGAACACAAGAATTTATGTGGAAACACAAGATGGGAAAAACAACAAAGAATAATAATTCTCAATTATAAAGAACTGATTAAGGTGACACCATTAAGGTTAATTTTACGAGGGCTCACTTCAAAAAATGCTCAGTGAAAGTAAGGCTCACTATCGGGATGCTAACTACCAGTGGTCTCACTACCTGAGATACAAAAATCACTGATTACAAAAATTGAGAAAACATGAATTGATGAAGTTGCATCCTCATATGCATGAATTTGATTCCAATTAAGAGAACAAAATCTAATTGCAGTAGATCTAGTTAAGAATATTCTGCCAATCTTCCTTCCACTATTTTATCAAAATAGGTTACTTCTACTTGACACTTTCCTTCACTTTCTTCTTTGATCCTTGTCACATAATCCTTTGCACTTTTATCGCTGTTCACACATTCCAAACTTCTTATTTTCAAATGCCAAAAGATGTTCCACATATATGTATATATATACACCTAGAGAACAAAATGATTCAACCTAAAAAAACATGTCGACTTGAAGAACAACCTTGAAATACTCAATAGGGTTTGGCATGCTAGCATTGGACCCAAAAGATAGGTTGCACATAAAGGATCTTCTTTACACATTACACTAGGACACATAAATAGTCATACATAAGATATAGCATTATTACTAAAAGATAGATAAATTTGAATTACATGAGATATATTCAGATTCGATGGGAACACCACAACCAATACCAAAACTTGATTAACATAAATTGATAGGAATGCCACAACCAAGACCAAATATCGATCAACATTAATTTGATAGGAATGCCACAACCAAGACCAAATCTTGATCAACATCAATTTTAGTTTCAATTGGAGAAATGTAGTTTAGTCATACCAAAACTTGTAACAAGCTACATGTATGTCTGGACAACAAGGATACCCTAAATAAGCTTAAGACACAATAGTCGATATCAAAAGATTAGTCTTCAATATTTTGCATTTACTATCTTCCACAAATGTCCCAAATGGAATTACTACCATTATCTGGATCAGGGATACCATCCATACTATGCAACATTATAGGATAGATCATTTATGTATATCATCTAGAGCACAAACTTTTGGATCCCAAGCTTTGACATCAATGAGAACAATGCCATATTAAAAAATTCTCAACAATCTCCCCCTTTGGCATTGATGGAAAAACAACAAAAATAAATAAATCCAAGAACTCCCCCTTAGCCAAGAAATTCAAATCCTCTTTTTGTTTTTAATTTTTCTCTTCCTTTCCTTTTCTCCCCCTTTTTTCCATTAAAGGAAAAGGTCCAAATAAGAACATTCAAAAACTTAAGTAAAGATAACACTTTTCACAAAAAAAAAAATTCTTGTACCTTCCCCTCACAATTGGTAGAATATTCTTCTAGGCTTGCACTGTAGACACCATTATTGCACACACACTTTCTTGTAGAATCAACATCCCAAATGAATATGACCAATCTAGAGATAGGAACTATCATTCACAATCCTCTACATCAGAAAGTATCCTAGAGAGATGATCCAACCAGACCTCAACAATTTCTTTGACCAACCAAAATGGTTTGAACACATCTTCCCTTTGTCTCTGAGTAGACAACAACTCAACTTGAAACTTAGAAAATCTTATCCTCTTTTTGGCATATTTATCTTTGAAGAAGTAAAAACACTTCCCAATCTCATTAAATTCAGATTCAATATCTTCAATTTTGCTTCTAAAATTATCAACAACAGTAGGCCACCGGAGATACTTTATGTAGATGTCAGACATCTCCTTAAGGCATTCTCTTGTCTCACAAAGGTGTTTGGATTACTTTTATTTGTTGGTAACACACCTTCTTTCAATTATAGGTTGGAATTTATCTCCTTCAGATATTTCTTGCAACAACCTTTCTTAAACCACTTCTACTAGATCATCCGGTAATGAGTCAATAATAGTAGAAATTGTAATATCATTTGTTCAGTAGATAATCAACCAAGGAATCTTCAATTCTAGGCCTATTTCCTGGAGAGAAGGCATTACACATTTCTCCAATATTTTTCATATCACCTTCATCCAACATGGACCAAATTTCAATAGAATTAGGTAGAGACTCTTCTTCCTTCTCCTTCTCTTATGAGATAGTGATGATATATTTTGTGTTAATTTTCCTCCTTTTAGGTTTTGGGGGGGAACCACCAATGAAAACCTCTAATTATCTCTTACTAGAGGAGGAGCCATCCTCAAATTGACTGATAGGCATAGCACTAGACACAATCACACATAAGCATAGATTCAATTGCAAGGATGAGAAATAATCTTTGCATGCATTTACTTTATCTTCCAAACATTCCAAATACCTATAGAATTTCTTTCTAATAGGGATGCTAGACTTCCACTTAACATTCTCCTTTGATGGCAATGAATTCAGAAAGTAGATTACTAAACACTTCAGTAGAGACCCAAACTTATAGGGATAACTCTCAACACTAGACATTCTGTAATTCTCAATTAGGTTTTCAATTAATAGGCTACATAGATCAAACTGTTGATTTTCCTTTACCATATTATGTGTGAGAAACACAACTATAGAAGATGTGGAACCTTCACAATTTTGGAAGTAGATTTTGGATGAGATACCATAAGAAACATACCTTACTATAGTATCGACAATGATATTTATCAGTAAAGCTTAGGGGTCTTTATCGTTAACAATAAGTTCCTCCATGCCACTATATTTCACAATTTTCTTCCTTGGGATGTCACCAACTCTGCATAGCCCAGTAATAGCTTCAATGGTTTACTTCACGACTTGATAGGGTTTGTCCAAAATGATGATTCCATCCTTGAAATGGATCAATAGGGACAAGTGAGACTCCATATTGAACTAGGGGAATTCTCCCCAAAAATCTACACCTACGACACTCACATTCTATAATTCATTAGACTTCAACCCTAGCTCCATTTCCTTCATCTTTTAATGATCAAACACATCCAAATCAACTCCCTTCAGCTTCAGTAGAATACCACCACTGGACTCACTACCAATCAACACATATTCCATCATCTTCCTCAAATTATTCAATCTTTTATCGCTCAATGAAAAAATCTTCTTCTTCTTTGCAAAGTGTGGTAAATGATTTGAAACTCCATCTTTCATCCTTAATTTCTCATGATGACCTCGCCACCAAAACATGCATTGATGACACAAACAACTATACTTCTCTTTTCAATCATTCAGATTAAGCTTCATCATGCAACATCATCTAGATCCAGCTTAGTTATGTCAAAAACACATCAATCTTTCTTCAAGATGGGAAATCGATAGGATATGCATTACAAAACTCCCCCTGAGCCAAGGCGGTTGGCTCAATTTCTAGAAGAGCTAGTATCGGGATCTAGAACCATATAATTTCTCTCCACACTCATTTCCCTTTTCTTCCAAATGGTGGCATTCTTCCTTTTAGATTCATCTGATTCTGCAACCTTCTTTTTGTCTTCAGTCCTTTCCGAAGTAACATATCTACATGTTTTAGAATATTTCCTGGATTCATTATACTTGTAACATCTTTTCCTTCACCTATATGAGTGAAACCTAGATCTGCACTAATTATCTTTTTGACCATAACCATGGCATAAGTAGCAATAACCATGAAATATATTGTTCAATTCATTCCTTCCAGTCGAATTAGATAGTTGACTTCAAGAATGACTTGCTTTGTGGCAAAACTTGTGACAATTAAAGCATTGAATATCTAGTTCCTTCCTAATTCTACACTTTATAACCTTATTTCCAAATTTTTTGCACAAAAAATAATAACCATTGATGATAAGTACCTTTGAGCATTTGGTTTCCTTATCGAAGGTCCTTTTGTAGATGTTCTAGAGTTTTGAACCTCACTTGTTACAGTAGATATTTCTTTAGCTTCAATGACATTGTCTTTACCCTTAGTGTTTAGATTTTTAGTTTTCTCTTGAGAAGCCAAGTCCTCCCTTGTGCTTGTGAAATTTCTATAGGGACAAAAGCTGGTCCAATATCATGTTGCTTTCACATACTCTAGCTTTTTATTTCAGCCTCTTTAACTCTTGATCTAACTTCTCATTTTCTTCTTTCTGTTTGATGGTATCTTTAAGATTTTCTTCATTCTTCTTCCATTCTTTCATTTTCTATTTGATGGTATCTTTAAGATCTTCTTTAGTCTTCTTCCATTCTTCCATTTTTTGTTTCATAGTGTCCTTGAGATTTTCTTATGTCTTCTTGTATTCATCCAACTGAATCTTTAGATTTATAGCAGTTTCCTTTGACTCCTTTAATTCCTCATTGAATTTTCTATGTCTTGCTTTGAATTTTTGGATTTTCTCCCTTAGCTTTGATATGAAAGAATTTTCCTTCTTGATGTTTTCATTCAATTCCCCATTTTTAGATTTCGTGCTTTCCATACCACTCAATATTGAATTAATTTATTCCTCAAAGTAATAATCTCCTACCATCTATTCAAACTGCCAAGATCTCCCCCAAGTGGTTGGGGGGGGGGAAGGGGGGGTGAATCAATTATCGCAAAAATGTGTTTCCTTTCCTTTACTTAATCTAGACCAATTATAAATAAATCATATATTAATTAAAATGGATATGAACATGCAAGTACAAATTGACACCATGCACAATGAAAACCAAAATTTACGTGGCAACCCAAGATGGGAAAAACCACAGAGAATGATAATTCTCAATTATAAAGCACTAGTTAAGGTGATTTTTACAAGGGCTCATTTTTGGGTGGCTCACTACTAGTGGGATCACTACCCAATATACAAAGATTCTGATTATAAAAATTAAAAAAACATGAACTGACGAAGTTGCATCTGCATATGCATGAATTCAGTTCTGGTTAAGAGCACAACATTTGATTGCAGCAGATTTAGTTAAGAATATTTTTCCAACCTTCCTCCCACTACTTCAAAAAAATAGATTACTACTACTTGAAAATTTTCTTCACTTCCTTCTTTGATCCTTGTCACATAATCCTTCACACCTTTATCATTGTTCGCACATTCCACACTTCTTATCTTCAGATGCGAAAAGATGTTCCAAATATATTTTTTGCAAGTATGGATGTGTTTGGTGGTGTTTTCATTAAATTTTTTATTGATGTCAACACAGTTTAGGTTGAGTAAGTTGTGTTTTTCCATGTTCTTTTGAGAAAAATTGAGAAATAAGGAAAGTAGTGTTGAAGTGTTGTTTGAGCATGCTCTGGTATTGTGATCTATATTTACAATGAGTTGATCCTATGCCTATGCAGATCTGTAGGTGTGTTCATAAGCTTCAATGGATATTATATTATGAGTTTTAGCTTCTAAGTTGATGAAGAGTAGAAGATATGTTCATTAGTGCATGAGCTGGTTTGTTAGAACTATCTATTTGTGGACTGGGAGAATTCTTTTGGCTTCACAATCTTTTGATATCTAGTTTCAGATCTTGCAGATCTGGGAGATGACTCTTTCGAATGGTTTTTGTGTTTTGAAAAATGTTCTTGTGATTTGGTGCTCTGGAAAACTTTCTGTAGAGATCCCGTGTTTTTGTTGGTTGGTCTGGTTGAACTGGTGAAGAGTTCTTTGCTAATGAAGTTTGTTGTAATTGTTGTAGATGTATCTATGGTGTTCTCAAAGATGGTAAAATTACTGGTGAAGCGTGTTGAGTAATCCACATGTGATTATCTTGCTGGAGCTGCATGTACTTCAAATATCATTGGTGTTTTCATTAGGTTTGGCCGACCTAGTGTTTACACATTACATTTGGATTTTGCATCGATTTGAGAAAGAATGTGCATGATCCAAGATTCTATTTTGGGTCCTAAATTAAATATGTAATTTTTCTTCTCACATTCTTATCCACCCTAAGAATGTTGAGTAGCTGACCTAGTTTGAATTTGTAATTTGAAATTGTATAGCCGACCTTGGTGAATGTTTCTAAGGTTGAAGATGGTATAAAATCAAATCAAGTTGTGGTGAATTTTATATCCATCCATCTATCATCCATGGATTAATAAATTGTGTGAACAAGTGCAAAAAGAAGAAAGTGGAAGAGTGAATTGTGGAAATAGTACTTTAAGGTGTTTACAATCTTCTAGTCAGGTTATGAATGTGTGGAACCCTAGTGGTGGATCTTCATTTATCTCTTTTTTTATTTTCTATAGTGAGTGAGCCTCCTTTCTAGATAGTGGGTCCTTCTCAAGGTAGTGATCCCTTAATGTGGGTAGTGAGCCTTTGTATCTGGGTAGTGAGCCCTCTGGTAATCAGCCTTTGTATCTAGTATTGTATTACTACTATATTGTGAGTTAATCCTCACCATGGTTTTTCCCTCATTGGGTTTTCCACATAAATCTGGTGTCTTTGGTGTTTGGTTTTTGTTATTTACATTTCATGTTCACACTTAATAACAAATTGTTCAGTTAAGGTGAAAATATAAAGTTTATAAGTAAAGTGATTTGATAAAACTGATTCACGACCCCTCTCAGTTGTCTTGTGCATTTCAACAACTGGTATCAGAGCTTTTGTTCCTCAGTGAAAAGCTTAACCACTTGAGGTAGATCAAATGGCACACAAGTTGCAAATTCCTATTTTTGATGGAGCCGATTATAGTGACTGGAAAGAACAAATGAGAAGTTATCTGATTTCACTCAGTTTCAATACTTGGAAAGTTGTGGAGACAAAGTATGTGATACCAATAGCTGGTCCTTCCTCTATTGATGAGGTTGTAGCTTTTGAAGAGAATGAAAGAGCAATGTATGCTATATTGATTGTTTTATCTAAAATTGAAAGATGAAAAGTTATTTCTTTAGCTACTGCTAATGATGTTTGGAAAAAATTGAAAGAAATTTATGAAGGGAATGATAGAGTAACGTTTTCAAGGAAACTAATTGCTAAGAAAATACTAGAGAACCTAAGAATGGAAGATGGAGAAGACATTGCAAGCTATTATCAAAGAGTTGAAACTATAGCAACAAAAATCAAGAATCAAGGTGGTACCATGAGAGATGAAGATATAATTAAGAAGATCTTGATGACATTACTAGACAATTATAGTGACAAAGTATCTTCTCTTGAAGAACAATATGATCCAAATACATTTACTAAGGAGAATCTATTTGGAGTCTTGACTGCATTTGAAATGAGAAAATTTGCAAGAGATAAGGAGAAGACTAAAATAACCTTTAAATCCATGAAGATAGAAGATGATCTAAATGATGATGATACAAAATATTTGGAAGAAAATTTCACAAGGAGATTGAAGAAAGGTACCGGTAAATATAAAGGTAAGTTGCCTTTTAAGTGTATCAGTTCTGGAAATATTGGTAATTATGCATCAAGATGTTCTAATAGAGCTACACAAAAGAAGAACAAGGATAATAATAGTAATTACAAAGATAAGAAGGATAATAAGTTCAAGAAGTTGTATTATATCAAGGAAGATGTAGGTATTTTGATGATGAATCTAACTTTGAGGAAGACAAAGATGATTTTTTGTTTCTAGCCTTGGAAAAGAAATGTGCAATTGAATCTAGTCCGAAGAACAAGAAGGATGAAAGAAAAGGTACTATGGTAATATATTTTCATGCCAGAAATGATGAAGACTTTTGGGTGATTGATAGTAGATTTTCAAATCATATGACTAGAGATAAGAGTAAGTTTACTAAACTTGAGAAGTATGATGGAGGAATAGTCATGTTTGGAGATGACTCTGGTGCTAAGATTTTTGGTAAAAAAAACAATTAGCTTTGATGTAAAACATAATACTGACAATTTTTATTATGTAAAGGGTTTAAGGCATAATCTCTTAAGTGTTGGAAAAATGTGCAACAAAGGTTTTAAGCTTTTGTTTGAGGATAACGCCTATGATATTAGGAAAGGATCTAGAACAGTGGTAGAAGCTGGAACAAGAACTCATCGAAACATCTATCAAATTAAGGGTGGTGATGGTCAGTGTTTTGTTTCTCAAATCAATGAGAGTTGGCTCTAGCACCAGAGGATGAGACATGTGAATTTTGATAGTCCAGTTAGGATCAATTCAAGGGAAATTTTCAAAGATCTTCCTAGAATCACAAAGCATTCAAATTCAATCTGTGGAAGTTTTCAGATGAGAAAATAGACAAGGAACAATTTTAAAGGAAAGGATCAATCATCTATCAGAATGCTAGAATTAATCCATACAAATCTCTATGGTCCTATAAGAAAGGAAGCCTAAATGGTGACAGGTACTTTATACTCTTCATTGATGATTAGTCTAGGATGACATGGCTTACATTTCTTAGAGAAAAGGCTTAGGATCTTGATAGATTCATGGTCTCTAAGGAAAGAGTAGAAAATGAGGCAAATATGAAAATCAAATGCTTAAGGTCTGATAGAGGTGGAGAGTTTACTTCTTGTGAATTCAATGCATTCTATGAAGAGCATGGCATAAAAAGACATTATTCTTCTCTTAGAACCCCTCAACAGAATGGAGTAGTAGAAAGAAAGAACTAGAATATACAAGAGGCTACCAGAACTATGATGAAAGAAGCCAATGTTCCTGATGTTTATTGGAGGGAAGTAATCCATACTATTTTTTTGATTCTTAATAGAGTTCAGATCAGAGGTAACAACACTAAAACCCTTTATGATTTATGGACTGGTAAGACTCCTATTGTGATATACTTTAAGGTATTTGGAAGTAGATGTTGCATTAGGAGAGATGAAGAAAATATTGGAGAATTTGATGCTAGATGTGATGAAGGAATTTTCCTTGGATATTCAAACAACAACAAATCTTACAAATGTTTTAATAAGAGATTGAGAAAAATCATTGAAAGTACTAATGTGAAGGTTGATGAAGCTATGTGTAGACCAGAGGAAATAATAGAACTTGAACCTGATGAGCCTATCTATGAGAAAGTACTAGAAGAAGAAAAGGAAGAGAAAGAACAAAGTGAAGAAGAAGAAATTCCATAACCTACACCCAAGACTCCTAAATATGTTCAGAAAAATCATCTAGAGGAACAAATAATTGGAGACAAGAAGAAAATTAGTTGACGTAAACTTGTGTTTACTTTCTAAAATAAAACCTAAGACTGTGAATGGAGCATGTAATGATGAAAGTTGGGTTAGAGATATGAAAGAGGAACTATAACAAATAGAGAATAATGAGACATGGGAACTAGTCCCTAGACTTGCAAACAAGAATGTAATTGGTTCAAAATGGGTATTCAGAAACAAGCTGAATGAAGATGGTGAAGTAGCTAGAAATAAAGCAAGAATTGTACATAAAGGATATTCACACGTTGAAGGAATAGATTTTGAAGAAAATTTTGCACCTATAGCAAGAATGGAGGAGATTTAGATATTCTTGGCATTTGTAGCTCATAAAGACTTCAAAGTATATTAGATGGATGTCAATTCTACATTTATGAATGGGGAGCTCAAAGAAGAAGTATACATGGAGAAACCAAAAGGTTTTTCACTGTCTGACAAACTGGACATCGTTTTTAAGTTAAACAAAGCATTATATGGACTGAAGCAAGCTCCTAGAGCTTCATATGCTAGATTGCATAGATACTTGACAAAGCAGGGATTCAACAAAGGGTCCGCATACAACAATTTTTACTTCAAGGTTGAGAAAAACAAGATACTGATAGTTGTGGTATATGTTGATGAAATCATATTTAGTGGAAATGAAGGTATGTGTAAGATATTTGCTAAAGACATGCAAAAATAATTTGAAATTTCTATGATTGGTGAACTGAATTTCTTCCTTGGACTTCAAGTAAATCAAACTAACAAAGAGATATTCATTTCACAATCAAAGTATGTTAAGGATTTGTTAAAGAAGTTTGGAATGGATGACTCCAAACTGGTTTGTACCCCTATGGTAACTGGATGTAAGCTGAGTAAGGATGATGAGTATGCCAAAGTTGATCAAAGCATGTACAGATCAATGATTGGTGGACTGTTGTATCTTACTGCTACTAGAACTAGCATTATGAATGCAGTATGTTTAGTTGCAAGATTTCAAGAAGAACCGAAGGAAGCAAATGTTACCGCTGTGAAGAGGATATTCAGATATCTTAAAGGAAATCCAAATTATGGGATATGGTATCCAAAGGAAAATGATTTCATCTTGAATGCCTACACTAATGCAGATTGGGTTGTCTATATAGATGAGTAGAAGAGTACAAGTGACGGTGCATTCTTCCTTGGAAGAAGATTAGTTTCATGGTTGAGCAAGAAATAGGATTTGGTTTCTTTATAAACTACATAAGAAGAATATATTATAGTAGAATCTTATTGTACATAGGTAGTTTGGATGAAGAAAACTTTGATGGACATAGGCATGGTACATGACAAACCTATCTCTATATTTTTTGACAAAAAAGTGCTATAAAAATTTCAAAGAATCTAGTGATGCATTCTAGAACAAATCTCATATCTATCACGTATCACTTCTTGAGGGAGAAGGTATTGAGGAATGAAGTTAGACTTGAGTATGTACCTACCAAAGAACAAGTTGCAGACATATTCACTAAGGCCCTTCTGAATGATACTTTTGAGTATCTCAGGGGGAAGTTAGGGGTTACTGCCCCTCCTTCTTTGAACTAAGTGCATATGGAGGTGCATCAATCTAGTGGATTCACATACTCTTTTGTTCTAGACTGATGATTGATGTCTATTCCTTAGGGGGAGTAGAGAAGTATATTTTTGCAGTATGTGATGTGGATGCACTCCTTAGGGGGAGTGAACAAATATTTACATGGAAATACTTTCCTTTACCATTGATTTCAAAGGGGGAGAGAGAATCATGTGAAATTTTTATGCTTGGAAAGTTGTCGCTTATGAAAATCATGTATGTTATCTTTGATGGTTTTTCACATCATGTTTTGTCATCAATGATAAAGGGGGAGATTTTCGCAAGTATGGATTTTTTTGGTGGTGTTTTCATTAATTTTGTCATTGATTTCAATATAGTTTAGGTTGAGTAAGTTTTTTTTTTCCAAGTGCTTTTGAGAAAAATTGCGAAATAAGGAAAACATTGTTGAAGTGTGTTATGAGCGTGCTTCGGTATTGTGATATGAATTTCTTATGAGTTGATCCTATGCCTGTGTGTATCTTTAGGTGTGTTCACAAGCTTTAATGGATCTTATTTTCTAAGTTTTAGCTTCTAAGTTGATGAAGAGTAGAAGATATGTTCACGAATGTGAGAACTGGTTTGTCAAAACTATTTGTTTATGGATTGGGAGAAATTTTTTGGCTCCACAATCTTCTGATATCCGGTTTTAGATATTATGGATCAGGGAGATGACTCTTTCTGATGGTTTCTATTTTTTGAATTTTTTTCTTGTGGTTTAGCACTGCAGAAGACCTGCTCTAGAGCTCCTATGTTTTTTTTTGGTTGGTCTAGTTGGACTGGTGAAGATTTCTCATCTAATGAAGTTTTTTGTAATTTCTACAAATGTATCTGAGGTCTTCGCAAAGATGGTAAAATGACTAGTGAAGTGTGTTGAGTAATCCATGTGTGATTATCTTGTTGGAGATGCATGTACTTCAAAGATCATTGGTGTGTTCATTAGGTTTGGTTGACCTGGTGTTTACATGTTACATTTGGCTTTTGCATCGATTTGAGAAAGCATGTGTTTGATTCAAGATGTTGTTTTGCGTCCTAAATTAAATATGTAATTGATCCTCTCATATTCTTATCCATTGTGGGAATGTTGAGTAACCAACCTAGTTTGAATTTGTAATTTGAAATTGTATAGCTGACCTTGGTGAATGCTTATAAGGTTGAAGATGCTATAAAATCAAATCAAGTTGTGGTGAATTTCATATCCATCCATTTATCATCCATGGATTGAGCAAGTGTGTGAACAAGTGTGAAAATTAGAAAGTCGAAGAGTGAATTGTGGCAACAGTACTTTAAGGTGTTTACAATCTTCTGATCAGGTTGTGAATGTGTGGAACCCTAGTGGTGAATCTTCATTTATCTCTTTTGTTTATTTTATGTAGGTAGTGATCCTTTGTATCTAGGTAGTGAGCCCTTTGGTAGTGAGCCTTTATATTTGGTATTGCATTACTACTATATTGTGAGTTAATCCTCACCATGGTTTTTCCCTCATTGGGTTTTCCATGTAAATCTGGTGTCTCTAGTGTTTTCTTTCTATTATTTCAAATTCATGTTCACACTTAATAATAAATTGAAGTTAAGGTGAAAAGATTAATTTTATAAGTAAAGTGATTTGATATGACTGATTCACCTCCCCTCTTATTTGTCTTGTGCATTTCAACAATATGTATATATATACACCTCGAGAAAAAAATTAGTCATCCTAGCAAAACATGTCGGCTTGTAGAACAACCTTGAAATATTCAATAAGGCTTGGCATTGCTAGCAAAAAACCCAAAAGATAGGTCACACAATAAAGGGTCTTATTTCCACATTACATTGAGACCCATAAATAGGTCATACATATGATATAGCATTATTACCAAAAGATAGCTAACTTTGAATTACATGAGATATATTTCCTATTCGATGGGAACACCACAACTAGAACCAAAAATTGATTAACATCAATCTATAGGAACACCACAACCAAGACCAAATCTTGATCAAAATTAAATTGATATGAGTGCAACAACCAAGACCAAATCTTGATCAACATCAATTTCAGTACCAACTAGAGCAATGTAGTTTAGTCATCCCAAAACTTGTAATAAGCTACATGAATGTACAAAAAGCAAGGATACCCATAATAAGCTTTTGATACAATAGTCAATTTCAAAAGATTATTCTTCAATATTTTTCATTAAATGTCTTCCATAGATGCCCCAAAAATAAGTACTACCATTGGGTGATCCCATAATGCTGGTTTACAATTTCTGGAAGATTCTGATTTTTGCTAAAATAACATATTTTTAGAAAATATAATGATTTAAGCCTTAAAAAGTTCCATTTGAAGGATTCCAATTGAAGAGGGTTTGATAAAACCACCTTAGATCAAACCCCCTTGGATAGAACCTCACTAGTTTTAAACTATACCTATAACAGAGTCTCCTTTACACCTATCAAAATGTTGATAAAAAACCACTTTTGATTTACATTTTGGGGGATCAAATGAATTCATTTAAAATTTATGTTTTGTAAGCATGTAGTCCTTATTATAAGCTTCCCAAAAAGTATAATTTTAAATAAATTTATTTTTATTATTATATTTATTTTTTATTTTTTGTGAATGTAGGTTTTTCACCAAAAATCAAGCTCTATGTTCTGCACATGTGGAAAAATAGAATATTATCAATTTTTTTTTGAAAAATATGAGTGCACCGGATATTGAAATCCTTGATCTAGAAAAAAATAAAAGTTGAATTTTGATACATAAAAAAAAATTGTGTTATATGACCCGCATATGTCTGAATTGTAATTGATTTGACTTCAAAACTTGATTAAGGAAAAATCATTTGATAAAACACTATGAAACCAATTGGAAGCACCAGATATCATATTTACAAATCTAAATTTGAAAAAAAATAGAATTTTATGCTTGATGGAAAAAATATTATGTGTTATACAGTGAGCTTCACTCCTTAACAATGGTGTTTACTTAAAAAAACTAGTTTTCAAAGGAGATGGAAAAAGAAGTGTAATCTGATTCCAAAAATTTTGGGAAAACAAAATTTAGAATCTAGAGAAAAAATGTCACAAATCACTAGTTTTCATCATCTTAAAATTCCTCATGGTTTAGCCGCTATAGGTGTCTGAAAATGAAGATTTAGTTAGAAAAAAATAGTTCAGTTTTCAGTTCGGCCAAAAATTGTAATCCAGTATTGTGGGATCACCCCATTATCCAGATTGAGGATGGGATCCATACTATGCAACATTATAAGATAGATAATTTTTGTATATCATCCAGAGCACAACCATCCGGATCCCAAGTTTTGACATCAATGACAACAATGCCATATTAACAACTTCTCAACAAATACAATTTAAATTAAAATATATGAACAAAATGACAATTTTTTAAAATTCAATTTTGGATGAAATGGTGATCTAAATGACTAAAATTCACTTTAATGCAAGTTATTAAGGAGAATGTATGTAATTTTTTTTTGGATTTTAATGAGTTTAAATGATGCAAAAATGCAATTTGTAACCCTAAATGAGATGCAAAACCTAGTGTTATCACTTAGGATTTCACCATAGCTAAGTGAGAAACTTAGCCATCATATGTAACATGGAAACATACTCAAGTTGTGGGTTGATTATAATGAAGATGAATCTCCAGAGTGAGTTGGTTCCATTTTATGGATAACTTAAACTACTAAACTTCAAGGAAAAGGGAAAGAAGGATTGCTTGAAACTAAAAACTATTTCCTAAGAGGTGATGCACCCAAATCTATATGTTTAACTATTGTAATGTATCACAATATGACTCAATAAGGTTTTTAATTGTTCACAACTTAGATCAAACCATGAAGCACATAAGTATTTCATATGAAGGTGCTGGTTTTAACTTATTGTATGAAGGAAAAATAGTTTTCACAACTAAAATTAACTACAATTAACACACAACATATGACCTGCACTTAGATGTGTATCCTTTTCCAAAACATTACACAAAGTAGGACAAAAAGAAGGAATGGAAACTTCAATCACAACTAATCATCGACCAATTAATTTGCAATGTGTGACAAAAGAGATTGAGAAAGAACTACTATCATCATTTATTGAATCAAAAAGGATTGTTCACACTGTATTTTAGACTGAGTTACAATGTCAATCTTTTCTACTATGAGCATGAAAACATAGCAAGAACTAAAAGAAAGAAAGGTTTAGAGATGCCTTTATAAAGAAAATCCTATTCTAATTCCATCTTTTATTGATTTGGAAAAAAAAATCAATCATACAACTTGACTGATGTTGACTTGGTGACCTTGAATGCTACAAACTCCTTGAAATCGGCTCCCAGATTGAAGGAAACTCCTACTCTGCAAAACTAGACACCCTTTTTTATAGCTAAAGATGATTCTAATATTTCCATTTTCATATGAACTCTTCTCTTTCCATTTATCGCTATCAAAATCCTACAAATCAAGCCATTTTTTTAGTGTTTCTAACTTTGAAAGGTTTCCTTAACAAGGAAATCTACCCTTGACATCAAATTCTACAATCTTCCCCTCAAATCAAGAAATTATACCCTTGAAAATATCCTCAAATTAGCAACTTTCAACATTTGCATCATTTCAAAATCTGATTCCATACCCAAGGCATAAAACATGAGCACAATTAGAATGATAATAAAAGAAAACTTAACATTAATCATTTCTCTTCCAACAAACCATTTGTCATATTTGAATGTCTTCACCAATTTGATGAAACTCTACTCATGATGCTTGAAAAAAAAACCCCTGGCCACCAATAATGCCACTTGACAATAATTATCTTTGATAAGGCACATTCAAAAAGTTTTCCAAGTGTTTTTTCTTGAAGGAAATGCATGTGGATTCATGGTAAAATCTATAACAATTCCTTCTATTGTCATTTCTCCATTATGCAACTCTGCTCATTTGTTAAGAATTCCACCATAGCTACTACCACTAGGCATATGACATGAAAATAGTCATACCTTGATCTATTAACCTTGAAAATAAATTATCTCTTCAGACTGTGAGGCTCCTCCTTGATTATGGTGGCTATTCAGTTGCTTTTCATCCTTTAAAGGTCCTTGTAAAAACATTACTGAACATACATATTCATATATTTAAAACTATGAATAGCACTATCCATTCCTTTCTTTGACCATTTACACCTCAAATTTCAAGAGTTTCTCATGACTATGAAGAATATTATGGCAATTGTGCGCTATCCTTGGGTCTTTGACAGTCCTTATGTTTAAATTCCTCATTGTGTTCAAGAAAGGAGACCTAGCACTATGTTCTGATCCTTTCCACAACTCACATGAAAAAACTAGCCACTCATTGCCTCCCTTATAAGAATGACAAGGGACTGAAACTATATCCTTCACTTTCTCATTCAATCCTCCATGAGATAATGCTATAAAACTCGGAATTATAAAGATCAAAGCACTTTCATAAGGAACAAGGAAATCACTATGACATGTTTTCCTATGCAACGGGCTTGTACTAAGCATGACAAAATGAGACTATGTTTAGAATAGTAAGACAGTCCGTCAAATAACCTAGCATGCCTCCCTTTTAAAAATAGTGCAAATTTTCCATTGAAATTATTTGAAATCTCCAATGTATACCACAGTCCAAAAGTCCCCAAAATGACACTAATACACAACAAGGAATCACTGTCCCAGATCTTTTAAGATTAAAATCTATTACATGAAGTCACAAGTAGCATAAGGGACACAATGGATAAATCTAGGAATCCTCTTGAAGTCTAACAAAGTAGATGAAAGGCCAAGAAACAAAACACAAGCACTAAGAGTATAATGTGCATTTGGGACTTGACTACCACACCCATATTTTGAGCTGCTTTCATAGGCATATCACTATAATATGCATTTATAGATGGACTATGCTATTCATTCATAAATGTGATAGAACTCATGGCAACATGTTGTCTTCTTCCTTCTTCTACATATAGGACTGTTACTCTTTTTACATTTTTTCATGACACTGTCATTAGGTTATCCATTGCTCTTTTATATGTCAAAATAATAGTGACTTCTATACAGAAATTTGTCACTTTGGATTTTATAATGAGTGTCCTTTCCTCACCTAGACCTATGCTCCAAATATTGTGAACTATCATTTAAAGGAAGTCTTGTCAATGCTATGATTGTCCCCATTGTAGATTGTTGGCTAAATGCACTTGGCTATGATTGTCCTCTCCATAGCATAATCCCTAACTTTCCCTTGGTTTGCACCATGCATAGCTACCATGGTGACTACAATTTGTTATCATGCATTGGGCATCTCATGAATAAACTTCACTATCATTAATCTCCTGGAGGTTGAATTGTAATTGTTTTCCAAAAAAATGCTATAGACCCTGCTTCATGAGCTTTTAAGGCACTTCCATCAAAACACCCATAATGGAAAATAAACAAGGTTGATGCCTCCTTACACACAACACTGGTGGTTTACTGAGACTATAATCATTTAGACATCCATCAACTATGAGTTTCACTTGGACCTTATGAGGGATGTACTACCCTAATTTATAACTCGTAACCCCTATGCATGTCATAACCCCAGTTAATTTTACTTGGTTTTTAATGCATCCATCTAAAACACTAAACACCACCAACTCCCTTTGTCATTTTGGAGGCTACATTGTCAAATCCATTGTTAAGGGATGAAAATAAAGTGAAAAATATATATATGGACCCCTATGAAAGCTACTTATGCCACTACACTTACATAGTCCATAATTTGTTTATAGTTATCCCCTTATGCATGAACCTCATGATGGTAGAACTATCATAAAAGTGTATCCATCCTATCATTAAATGCTAACATAATTTGCACTGTCAAACTAAAATAATAGTGTCGTTTCCCTTATCGCACTAAAAGGTCCTCTAAGGCTTGGATTGTTAACACCAATTGGATTTAATTAATGTTTATAGTTAAAAAAATATCCCCACACTCAGACACATCAACATAATTGAATGAAACAATAACCTAGAGGTTATTAATCCTCAGAGTCACTATGAGTGAGATAAAACTCTCATGAAACTGCTCAAATACATCAACATCCATCTGATCATTATTTCCTTTTCCAATTTTTCACATTGATTTCCACAAGGAAACCTTGAATATTGAGATCAATAGCTTCAAAATTCTTACTATGGATGCTTGATTGCATAAATACTTAAAGATTGACTGCAAAACAGTCCTATGTTGCCTCCTTAAAACCCCAAGATTTTGTTTAAAAATATAGGAAATAGATAACCCCCTTGAAATGATTCATTAGCAAAGATCTAGAGCATGAAAAACTCAAGAAACTATTACAACATTCCATATAATAGAGGAAGAAAAATGTAGAGCTTTCATATGGAAAAGAATTCAAGGCACAAAAAAGAAACCCTAGCCTATGGGTACAAGGAAAAGAGCCCTTTAAAAGATAGAAAACACCTTGATATGCAAGCACAAGAGACAAGAACACCCTCTTTTCCTTATGCAACCCACAACTAGAACCAAGCAGCTCTAGGAAGATGAAAATTGTAGAAAAGAGGAAAATGGAACAACCAACCATGCAAATGAAATCTGGGAATGCTGAGAAACACTGCCATGAAGCTACCCCACAATCATGGCTAGGTGAAACTCAAATGACTACCCCAAAACACTACAAATTTCCTCTTCAATGCAGAAAATATCAAATATAGTGTCCATTTTGGAGTGGTGAAAGCAACAATCAAGGAGTTTCCTTCACAAAACTAAATCTTTCCTTGAAGAGCTTGTACTATTTTCAGTTCTTTTTCCCAAAAACAATGAAAATTGTTTGTTTGCAAGGAAAACTGTGCAATATTTCCCTCCTTTCTTCAAAATTCAAGATTTCAACTTCATCTAATTGCCCAAACTCACATGAATTTCAAGGAAATAGGCTTCAAAATGCATAAAATATTTTCTATAGTGTTTTGTTATTAAAAAAAACCTCATTTAATTTTAAAGAGGATATAACATAAAGACCAAAACATCCCACAAAACATGAAATCCTTTAAATTAAATAAACCTTTAATGAAAAACCAATTTGACCTCTTAAACCTAGGGTTTAATACCTCAAGATTAAAACCTGAGAAATGTCAGAAACTTTGGAAAAATGGAAGACACTTTGACACCATAGGATGATAATTAGGTTTGGAAAAATACAAACTAGGTTCATACCTGATTTGGATTACACCTAGATCTAAGGTTTGAAAGATATCTAAATTAGAAAAGGTATGATGTACAATTTCTAGTTCACCAAAATGAAAAGTTGGGAAAAACATTCCTTAATAATGGTAAGGAGGTGTCTTCTCTATTTTCAACTTTCACTAAGGGAATTTCATTAGGAAAGAGATTACCAAGCATAAAGATTGACTTTCAACCTTAATGGTGAGTCAATTAGACCTAGATATTAGTCCTTAAGACAATAGGATGGATATAAAACCAAATTTAAATGATATGCAATGATCAAACGAAATGAAAAATAAGACCAAGAACATGAAAATAAAATTACCAAAAGTATATAAACTAAAATCACAATTTGTAGGTAGATCTAAGAAGGGCTAGGACACATATACTAGTCACCAAAAGTATGTTTTGAGCTCTATTGAAGGACATATTCACCCTAGGGAAAATGGGTCTTGGTTAGGGGTCTTGAAAATTATTTTGGAAGTCCTATAAGGTAGGATCTTAGCTTCTATTTTTAATAGGTCCCATTGTCGAAAAGTTGGAAATAGTTTTTGCAAGTTACTTTTCATGGCTTGACAACAATAATGTCAACTTATGCAACATCTCTTCAAGATCATTAATCCTTCTTCAACCCAAAATCTACATATACAAATAGGGAAAAAATGTTTTTATTGAATGGGGGTTTGCCTTAGTCAAAACCCATGTTTGGTAATTAAACCTTAATAGAAAGATAATAGAAATGGAGAAGAAAATGATGAATGAAAACTTTCTTATTATAACTCACAAAACCTTCAATGGCTTCCCTTAGAGGATTGAATAAAAACACATCACTCCTAGGAACTTGATCTTTATTTTCTTGATGGATTCAGAAACTTGAAAATGCTTTGATGCTTTAGGATCGAGAATGCATATTAAGCTTCACGAGATGATATTAACACACATAAGCTTGAACATGTGTTTCATTGGTGGTTTACGCTACACTAAAAGATTGACCTATTAATTCCTGATACAACTACCAGATTTATACAAGATCCACAAGAGGCAGTTAAGCCATGTCACAAACCCAAGTACTACACTTCACATAGGAGACTAAGGGACACACCATCTTGGAACGATTCCCCCAGTGCAAGTGAGGGGTTTAAACCTGTGACCTCAACTCCGATACCAATTTTTATGTTGGTGGTTGTCGTTGCACCAAAACATTGACCTGTTAATGCCTAATACAACTTCCAAATTTATACAAGATCCACAGGAGGTGGTTAAGCCATGTCACAAACCTAAGCACTACATTGCACAAAGGATACCAAGCGATGCACCATCTTGCAACAACATGTTTATATGATCTTTAATGCTACAACAATGACTAATAAATCTACTCTTGAATGCTCCTGACAATAATATTTTCTCTTGAATTAATCTCATAAAGTGTGTTAGATTTGAATTGATAAAAAGACTGTATTTATATATGTTCATCTAATTTCTCAAAAATTAGATTCTAAAAGCCGACAATTGTAAATTGAATTTGAATCATTGGAATGCTGCCAAAAAAATGTTTTAAAATGTGTCCTAGGACTTGAAGGGAAACCTATTTTCCCTTGGGCAAATGGGTCCTTGCCTAAAAATCTTGGACACACATTCTCTAATGTGATTAAAATATTAATTGCATTAATTAAATGTTGGTCTTGATTTTAGAAAATAGGAATAATAAGGCTTTGAAATTTATAATTTTTCAAATTAGAAGCTTAATTAAGTCGAATAAATTAAGGGACCCAAACATAGTGTGAAATTGTAAAGGTATACAATTTCCTACACTATAGAACCCTTATTGGCTTATCCTTACATTATTATGAGTATGAGCATAATTTCATAGTCACTAAAGTGGGGGATAAATGCAACATCATAAATTGTCACTCCTAACAATTTCACACTAGGTTTATCTCCCCTTATGTGTCTGAGCCTAACTATGCTTTTAAATTTCCCCTTTTCTTGGAATTTTTTGAGAAATTAGAATTAAATTGGGAATTAATATTAAATGATCATAAAATGGTAACAAAATCCCTAAAATTAGTTTGAATGATGTGGACATTTCCATAATTAGACTTATTTTGTCTCAATTTTTGATATGTTATTATCAACATTTTAACATTTACAAATCCAATTTCATTGTTGGATTTTGATAATTAATATTTTGAAAATAAAAAATACATATAAATAAAAGTCCAATACATCATTTGAAATCCTATATAATATTTTTGAGCAATTTGAGCATCCTAAAAATAAAACAAGAGAAAAATTAGTAGGTTCTTACAACACTTTCATCAATCAACATTCATGTTTGCAATGCATCAAGGTCATATGTGAGTTTATGCATGTTTATGTTTATTTGTTTTATGAAAACTAACACTTGTAGGAATTTCAATCAAGCAACCAGTTATTCTTAGATGAGACAAGATCAATGAATTTAGTCCATCAAGGAAATCATATCTGAGTGGTAGGTTGCAACACTTGTCAATTTTCACTTGATTTATCCATTTTTCCTCTACTTGATCTAGGGTAAGCATTATTGATATCATCATAGCCATTGCGGAGGTGGAAACACCAAAAAACGTTTTGAATTAGGCAAGCTCCTATATACCACAATCATTTCTCCCATATCTTGTGTATAGCTAGTAGATATAAGGTGGATATGCTACAAGATTCAAGACCTAATTACAAGATCAAGAATTCAAGATCCATAATTCAATAAATTTAGGAAAGTGGAATTAATCATCAACATACGAAGTTTGAAGTTGAGTTTAACTAGGAGGAACCTACAAATTACAATCATTTGGATTTTTTCATTGATTCTTGAGATCTATATTATCAATACTATTGTGGTAGTGTTCTTGTCCAAGCAAGTTGAAACCTAATATATATGCTAGGTTCCTTTGTCTCTGCACTTTGTTGTTTTGTTGTCATTTTTTGTCTTTGATTTTGTAGTTTTTTGTATTAGCATTAGTTTATTGTAGCTTCATAGTTGACATAGATATGCATTTACATTATTAAACTAAAATAATCCTTAATCAACATCGAATCTGGACATCTCCCAAAATAGATAGAACTAAAACCTTAATCCACCATTTTAGATCTTTCGTTGAGGTTAGTAGCCAATTGGGTGTATGTGATCAATTTTGGTTCCTTCTCTAATGTAATATAAGAGGAAGTATGATTTATATGCTAAATACCTCTTTCTAATAATACACTATATATACATGTTCAAGGAATGACTACATTATAGTTACTCTTGGAATTACATATTGTTATCTATATTTGTAGTAATTAGTTGGTCATCATTGATGTCTACCATCAAAATTCCTCTCTATGTGCCATTTCCATTGTATGCAACCTATCTATGATCCCTCTCATTATCTCCATTACTACCATATCACCATTTTGTGGCCCTCTTTTCATATGACTTTGTTCCTTATTATTACCCTCTACAATTATAGGTTTTCTTCTCTTTTCACTCACCCACAAAAATAATCAAGGTTTTTTTTCAGAAATGTCAAAATCCAAGATCTGACAAAAATTTGATACAATTCAAATTTGTGTGCCTTATCAAACTATTTTTTTAATAACCAATAGAATCTTAGTTATGCATTCTCATTTTTCAATTAAAATCAATTCAAAATTTTATAGAAAAATAGTGGCAAATTCCTTTTATTTCTATAGTAAAATCTATCACAAACATAGAATTTTAATTCAATGCACAAAAAATTCATTTATATTTTTCAATTACTCATTCGTCTATTTGTACATCCCACTTTACTCTACATATTATTCTCCTCCATTGAATATATGTTCATTTTCTCAACCCTTGCATAGTCCACTATCAAATATTCATTTTTTTATTCATTTCCTCTACTACGTAGCCCATTCACCTTCCAATTAAGTGATTTTTTAAATTTTAATCTACCTTGTATCTCTCTTCACTATTGGGCAGCCCACTAATATTAACTTTTATAGTACAATTTTTTTTTTATTATGTGTTATTTTCCTCATGGAAACCCCATTTATTTTGTGTTGGCTTCCTTTGTTTCCCTGCGTACCCATCCTCCTTCTCTTCCTTTCACTACCTACTCATCTTCATTATGCATGATCTTCTCCACTCTACATGTGTGACCCTTATTTTTCTATTTTTAAAAAAAAATTTTACCTAAAATGAATTGACTCTCCTTTTCTCAATGATACAACAACTCATCATCCCAACTTAAATTAATTTGGTAGTTAAAACAACATAGATTAGCCACACTCAACAAGCTGATTGAATAAATGGTTATCCCATTCCCCTAATCAAGCTTTAGGAAGAAAATAAAATTTAATTCAATGGATAGTGAAGCTTCAAAATACATATCAAAAGATGAAATTTTATCAATGAATGAAAAAAAATCATTCAATTTCCTCAACTCAGTCAAAAAATAAAATTGCAACTTCAAAACGAAAAATAGAAAAATAAAGATTTAAATGTTTCTAGGTGACATAGATTTCCCATTCCCCTAGATACTCTTGCATCACTTAACATCCTCTCATCTAGCCTAATCTCACATGGATATTCAATCATTGACCTTTAAATCACGTACCTACCATCCATCGTTCATCCTTAATATCCAAAACTTCAATTGATCATACATGCGGATATTCCAAGATTAGATCCCTCCCTTATTATGAATCATCATTATTTACATCCAAATTCCAAACCAATAAAAAATATACATGATTCACCCACATATTTTATTATTACTCTATAATGCCCCGCCAAGTAACCTTAAAAGGAAGTTGCAATTAACATCATAAGCGAACCAATTTTTTTTTTTATAAAGTGCATTTAACATACAAATTCACTTACTAGTTAACAACAACCTCTAAGGCTACAAGGTTAGGATTACTTAAACCCACACATACATATTACATATAACCATAGCATTATGAACCTTATGATATAAACATCATACATCATAATAATACCACATAACATAATAAGATAATCAACCAAGATACAATCTCATAAATATTAACTTAATCCAATAGTTACATCACTCATTCCCAGGAATGAGGCAATAGTACATAAGATTACAATTACAGAATTCCACCTCATAAACATAAGAGGGATAAAATAACTTATACAAGTTAAAATATTACAATGCAAGATAATACAACAAGAACCACGAGCTGTCCATCTGGATGTCTCGCCACCAAGTACTGAAGATCGATGGGGACCCAACGGTTTTGGTGCATATTCCACCCAACCAATGTGGTACCCGAAGGCCCACCCCCCATGCTAGGAGATAGTAACAAAGTAACATGGACAAAGATCTACTACCTCTAACCAAAGGCAGACTCAAACTGACTCATACTGTTATAACCAACCAAATGAATTAACAAGTACGAATCAAGTACAACTCAAGTATAATACAAGTACAAATCAAATACAATACATGTGCAAATCAAGTACAATACAAGTACAAATCAAATACAATACATGTACAAATCAAGTACAATACAAGTACAACTCCAACATCACTGACATAGGTCACATTGCTTCCAGACATAAAGTAGATCAAGTATGTTCAAATAACCATACACATAAAATAATTAACAACAGTTGTCATAGATAGAGTGTCATCACAAGGTTTGTCATGAGATCTCCTCTTGGCATTCTTCATAGGCTCCGACACAAGTAATCCTGGTGGCCTCAACCGAATCCCGACACTCATACTCACTCATGCGGAATCAGCTATCTCTCGTACAGATAAGATAGTTGATCTTGCCATTCCAAGCCTTCCCACTCATCCCAAGTCTAAACAAGCCCTTGTGTCTATGAGTGAGGTAAAATTATCTTGATTAGTGAGAAGTTAGTCCTAATCTTCTAAGTACATTACTTTAATTATCACTTGTTTAAATCACTCCTGAAGGTTATCCAGTTTACCTCTTTGGGCTCTGGCACCTAACATAAGCCACTCTTCTATTCGACAACACACACTCAGACAATCCACCAAGGGAACCGCAAGTGCATACCAACTAGGCATCATAATCCACTCCAACACAAGGAGGATACAAATAATAGAACTCACTCCAAACACCTTGGAGGCAACAAACACATAGTCCACTCCTTTCATAGGAGGCAAAAAGATGAAACCACATAACAAGGTCACTCCATACAAGGAGATACGGATCCCATAATCCGCTCCTAAACCAAGGAGGTACAAACATCCTTGTTCGTGAAAACTGGGTAAAATTGAAAAGACGCCATACACTACCCAAGGGAAAACAACTGGATGGCATAAAGATTCAACAACCCTTATCCTCTAAGTTCTTCTAGAAGACTTATAATTTAGGACTAACACTAAATCCCGAAACCCACAATGCAACTTGACGACATAACAACAAAAACATTCAAGTCATTAATCAAATCTAATATTTGGATTTCCTAAATCCATATTATTTCAATAGGTAGTGTTGACAAAGTCAAAGACACGATAACTAGATCATCTAAAATAATCATAACCCCTATTTCCCTTTTCATTATTGGAAATCTAAAACAATTAAACTTACTTCCCTTTATTGAATACAGAGAATTAAATCCTTTAAGATAATCATGAAGAAAATACTATTTTTGGATATACTAAATCCACATCTCTTTCATAATCCAATCACAATGATTCAATTAATCTAAATAGAACATAATTGATTGCCTCATCAATAAAACAACTTCTTAATTTAGTTTTAAATCGACACAAATCCATGCAAGTAAACTCTTTCCATTTCCTAACCAAATCTTACATCTCATTCAATTTTCTATTTAACACATTCAATCACTTTAATATAATAACATATTGTTTCTCTATCCATTTTCCATATACACTAATCAATCCAATTTTAAATCTCTATTCAATAATATATTGCATTCTTTAAATCAAATATTTAACTCTTTCAATTAAACTTTAACAAGCCATTTTAAAATAACAATAATTTCCCATATGTTTATAATTTTAATTCCACTAATCTAATATACAAATTTTATTTAAAATAATATAAATAAATATAATACTTTAGTATTATAAATTATAATATAAAATATTATTAAATAATATTTTAATATTATAATAACAATACATAAAATATTAATATTTATAAATATCAATTTATTATTATTTTATTTTCAAAGCAGCCATGGGAAAATAATTTAATAGCAGTCTCATGTTTCAAGCATAACTCAAAAACTACGATCTGGGTATTTACGATTTTTTGATAGGGATGAGAAAATTCCAGGATACAAAAACTCTTTAAATTTCCTAAAAACCCAGTTTGTGAAAGTGGAGTTATAGGTGGCGCAACTAGACCATTTTACCATGAAAATATAACTATACTGCAGATTTTAAAATCTGTTTTTTGATAATAAATAGAAAGTTTCATTTTCTAAAAACATTCTAAATGCATTGTTCAATCTCTATGTTTGATTTCAATAACAATAAAATCAATTTCTCCAAATAATTTAAATTCAACTAAGGTTTTCACAATTTTTACTCAAGAATTTTCACAAGCAAAGGCTGTAAATTTATTTAATTCTTTTCTTCTAATATCAAGTTTGTTTTCTAAAAAAGATTTAACAAACAAATCTTTAATCACTACTATTTATAAAAAAACAATCAAGAACAATAAAACACAAAGAGGAAAACCTGGTACAAGAAGCTACAGGAAGAGATGAATTTTTTATGCAAGCCTCCTCCAAAGATTTCCTAAATTTTCTTCAATCCTCCAATGAATCCAATCCAAAACCAAACAAATTCAAACAATCTTTCTTTCAATCAATTCTACAATCAAAATTTCTTCAAACCCTTGTGCAAATTTTCCAAAATTTCTTCCCTACTGTAAAAATGTATTTTCCTAAAAACTTTTCTGCCCTAAAATTAAAACATATATTCTTATAAATCAAAAATACCTAATTCAACACTAATTCACATTACATGCAAATTAGATATTTCAATTTCAATTTCACTTTTCGAAAATCCACTTTCAATTTAAAATGCAATTTTAAATAATAAATTAATTTCCAAAGTTGCAACTAATTTCCCAAATAAATATTTAATTACAATTTCTAATTTAATTCCCACACGTCTAAATTAAATTCCAAAATTAATTTTAATTATTTTATTTCCTTTAATTCTCTTGCATCACGTTTAATTAATTAATTTAATTATTTAATAACTAAATTCAACCCCCATGGATTAAATTTAATTAATTAAATAAATTAAATATAATTAATTAATTTAAATATAAACTTTTATCCACATTGCATTATTTAAATTAAATAACCATCAACATGATTTAAATGCAATTATTCTAGATATCTATTTTCAAATCAAGAATTCTTCATAATTAAATAACATCAAAGCAAGACAGACAATGGCTCGACACACATGACTGATGACACACTAAGGCTAGGGTGTAAACTTGACACATGTTACCTAGCTACTATCTCCCATTCAACTTAACCATTAGATCGACACGCTCAAACCTGTGAAACTAGGTGGAGTCGATGTCATGTACCTGCAATCCTACAACCAAGTAAACAACATCATACAATATATCCAGCATATAATACACACCGTGAAGAAGAAATTACGGATTCGTAGGGCGCTCACAAGCGAGTGATGCGAAACCGTCCTCTTCACCAATACACTCATCGAAACTGACACTTCCATCATAATTCGAATAATCTCATAATAATATTTCATGTTAACTCTACAACATCATTAATCCATAATACATGTGAAACAATAATCAGATAACTACATCCCACAATAATGTTGTCGCTCAATAGTAGCAATCAAAACATTATAACAAAATGTATCCAATATCAAAGTAATTGCAACCAAACATAGCATAAAGCAACTTGAACAAGAATCAAAACGGAGGGGTATTAAATTTATGATGAGTTTTTAGAACTTTTGGAAATCAATTTTAAATTCACTATTGACTATCAATTTTTTTCTCTAGTAATAATTCCATCACCAAAATCTAGCAAGAATAAGGATTTTAATATATTTTTTAGACCTTAAAAAAACATGTGCTAATGATTATTTATATTTCCTAAAATAGATATTATCATTAACTCAATAGTAAAAAATGAAATTTTATCACTAATAGATGAGAATTCTATATATAGTAAAATCTATATTTCCGTTGATGGTGAACACAAAATAGTTTTTAATACACATTGGTGTTCCACTTGCTACCAATCCATGTTTTTTGGGGTAAAAAATGTATGCTAAACGTATCAAAGAGCTATTACAATTAATAATCATGATATTTTATATGATATAATTGAAATATACATTGATGATCTACTAGAAAAAATAATAATAAGATATGACCATCCATAAGCACTTGAGTGGTTGTTTGACCATTGGAGCAAATAAAAGGTTTAATATAATCCAAATAGTACGTATTTTGCATTAAATCTAGAAACTTCTCAAGCTTCAGTAACCCCCAATGAGGAATTAAATTTGGTCTTGCCAAACTTAATGCTATCATGTAAATTCCACCACCAAAAAATGTCAAGTAATTACATAGTATCCAAGGAAAGTAGCAATATATCATAAGGTTCATTGTGCAAAAAGTTGAAAAATTCTAATTTAACTACCATATATCAAGAAAAAGTATATCTATCACCAGAATGACTCATGTTAGTGAACCTTTGATAAAATAAAAAATCAAATAGTTTTTGGCATCACTTTTGATCTTCATAGAATCCATTTTGGGTACACTATTACTACTCAAAATTTCAACCAAACCATTCACCCTAGTGGCACTATTAACACATCATGATTTAGAATACCATGAATGGCCTATCTACAACATCAAAAAATTCTAGTCAATTATGAGGGAAAGTACATATAAATGTGGGATAAATTATTGTCCAATATTTAGTAGAAACTTTTTTCTTAATTATCCCAACCATTTAGGCTTAGATATCCAAGCCTAAGGGTTGGACATCTTTTGTGGCTCCTAAATTAATGTTCTTAACATAATATAGATCAAATTTGAGCATCAACCTCATTAGCTTTAGATGTTTTAAAATATAATTTATAGCTCCACCATTATGATAAATATTTTTTTATATTATATGTTCAAATTTTTCCTTTGCTAATTCCTTTGTGAATGTGTATCTCAAATAGTTTTTTATCTATAAAAATAAAACATGATATTTTTTTTGTTTCCTAGTTTTCTATTAAAATAATACCTAGTATCAATATTCTTACAAGTCACTTATAACATATAAAAAGATAATAAATTCATTTAAATAATAATAAGCAATCATTAGTCACCAAAATTGAACATTCAAACCTCTCTTGATTTTTATTTTTCTTGACATGTGAATACTTATGCTTGTATAATATTTTAAACATATTTGTGGTAATTTTCCAATTGGATGCACCAATCCATACATAATTAATCCATATATAATTTTTCAAAGGTTGATTAATCTTCCATTCCCTAATTAAAAAATAATCTTCAATCCATCAATAGTACAAAAATGAAGATCCCAATATACTTTTTAAATATCCTTGACAATTACAATGAGAACATTAGGAACACAATACTTTTTAAATTTTATTTTTTTCAATTGTATTACCTATAACATCATTTATATTTTATTTACTTTTAACATATCTAAGGTCATCATTCTTTAGCCTCCCAGTTGGTCTAATGGACTCTCTAATTCATGTGTCATACTTTCTCAAAGATTTTCAATCATAGTTTATTCTATTCATAATATTTAAATTAACATTCTTTGCGAAACATCCTTAGTTATTTTCATCACATCTTTCAAGATTTCTAGATTTAAAGACATTGTTATCTTCAATCTTACACTATTTACATAAAAAATCATTAGCTATATCATTATATCAAAAAATTAAAGAAATGAATAGCACATATCATTTGTATCACATGAGACACTAATTTGTGTAGCCTTAGACCTTAGACACATACTTTCCTTTAGGCATAATACAAGTAATATATCTAACTAATTATTTTGTAATTTAAATTTTGATATTTTGTACTTTAGAGAAGTATTTTTCTTTGAATGTTTTTTAAATTTTTAATCAAACCAATTCATCTTTTATTCCAACTCCACATTTTTTTGATAAAAAATATTAGTTCTCTAAAAATATCATTTCTCACACAGTAAATATTTTATTTTTTTTACACTATTTTACTAATATTTTTGATTAGAATAAAATATTTAATAATATAATAAAATTTTAATCACACAAAATAATCACTTAAGTGATACTTGATGGAAATTGACTTTTCTCACTTCATGTACATCTCTTTCCTTTGTATTATATTATTTCTATTATCTTTAGTGGTTATCCCTTGCACTATTTTGCATTAGTTTATCCTTAAAAATTTCATAAACATGAATATGATATATTTTTAATATAGGTGGGTGTTCCTCTTAGAACAACAATTTTTTAAATTAGCGATCCAATTTGTTTACTTTGACATTAGATAAAATTTCAAGAAAGTAATTAATATCTTATATGATTACCTTATTCCTTGACATCTATTGTTTGATTAAGAAAAAGGAGTGAATTAATTTTTAATTCCCTTTTCTAATTTAGTAAAACGTATTTGATTTTTCAAAGATTAATTTTGATACATTAAAGCCATGGTTTCTTGGCATATAAACTTTTTATTTTATTTTCTTATAGTCTTTTCGCTATGACCCTCATCACTCTACCAAGTAGCAAATGTTAATGATGTTCAAAAAACACTATTAAGTAGATCATATATGTCATATGTCAGAATATTTAAATTGCTAATCATTTGCATAAACCTACATGTCCATGAATAGTAGATTATATTTTATTCTTTCATTGGTCTTTAAATTTTCCTAAAATAATATTTATAGATTGTTATAGGCACAAACACTTTTGATGTCTTTATATCAATTGTTGAAATTGGAGAGTATGTAAAATGTTTTCTCTATATTAAATTTATGGGTCCAAAGATCTTTAAATAGATCACATGTGCAAAAATGTATCTCTTACATAAGACATGACTCTATAGAACATATGTGTTGAATTTTTTGAATAAATATAGTTTATATTTTTAAGATTGACATGCTACAAAATTTGATGGAAAAATTTGATATTTGTGATAGCTAGATCCATTATTTTTATTGTGTCTTTGTCTTAATTGAAACCATTTTCTTTCCTCATTGTTCCAATTTAATTTGCTTTATTTTAAGGATGCCACTTCTATAGATTAATGGTAGCTAATTTTGGACCATCGAATTTGATTTAAAAAATTTGGTATGTTTATATTCAGTTTTCTTTAAGAAAGTGATATGTTATTTCTGTTTATATATTTTGATCAATAAATATAACTTCAAAATTATGATTTGTAGAAGATTGATTATTTATGTCACTACAAAATTTGCAGTTATGATTGTTATTAAAGTTATTTTAATGAAAAAACGAATGTTAAAATAACTGAAAATAAGTTAATTGTATATGAAATAAATTAGAAAAAATTTCAAATTGAATGTTTATGTTTTCAGCTTTTTATATTTCATTAGTTTCATGATTTATTTTAATTCTTGAAATTGAAGAAAATCTTCTTAAATTTTATCCTTTAACAGTAATGACAATTGTTACTGCTCCAAAAATATTTATAGAATTCTCTACAATTCTTTAATTAATATATTATCTTTTTGAACCAAAAAAATTAGAATTTTTGAACAGTTCAAAAGTATAAAAATATATCCATGTTGAGAACAATTTATAGCCCAAATTATTTAGCCACTATTTACGCTAGACAGTATAGATACAATCACCAATACCATATTCTACACTAACAATATGAACGAGCAATGGCGGTGTTGCCCTGTCAATAGGGCCTGGAATTAATGTAGTTACCCGGTGGGTCATAGTTGCAGGTCATGAACGTATCACCGCTGGTACATCTGATGACAGCACAGCCGACGCTAGAGGTGGTACGCCAAACCATTTGAGTGTAGTGGGAGCAGTCAGGGCCTGTGCAGGTGTTATTGGAATAGTGATACCACTTTTTTTCCTCCACCCACGCTCGTACTGCTTGCTCAGGTCTCCAATGTCTGCCACTGCCCCAGAATATGTTTTCACCGTAGGGCGATCCTTCTGAATGTTGAAGAAGGCAGTCGCCCCTTCTCTGTCTCGCATAATTACGAGCATAAGCGGTAAGCTTGTTGTTCCATGAGAGCGGGGGGACGCCAACTTCCTTTCTTGCCTCATTCTGTGAAAGCAGGAATGCCTCAACAACCTTGGAACTGCTTCTCATACCGTCGACACACCTTAACGCTACCAAGATGATGAGTAGCTGCCAAAATCGGGACATGTTGAAATGAGACGTTTGAAATATTTGATTCAATTCGCCAAGCTAAGCGTCTGATGAATGCTGTGAGCTGTGACTATCAATGGAACAACCCTTTCTTAAATACTATTATGATCGTGGCTGGCCGATCAATTAAAAAGAATATGCTGGTAATACTCAACCTTTTAAAATATGTTACGAAGCCAGAAATTGCGACCTTCACCTGAACAACTCTATCTTAAATACAATCATGATGGCGGCACACCGTCTTCTCACTACATGTTTGCAGACATATTAAAAAGAATGTGCTGGCAGTACTCAACACTTAAAAACCTGTAGCGAAGCCAAGAGTTGTTCCAATTATGCGGTCGTTGGCCGTCTTCTCACCACACGATGGCTGATGAATTAGAAAGAAAGAAAGTGCTGCCAATACTCAACCTTCAAAACGTGTTGTAACACCAAGAGTTCCTACGATCCTTATCACATTGGACCTTTGATGGCTTCATCCTTACGAATGATCCAGTCTTTGTACTAGTTTCTTCTCATCCCTCAACGACCGCACCTTTAGTCACAAGTTTCCTTTTGTTAAAACGATGTACGGTCTAAGTTGACTACTAAACACTACAAATATAAGTAGCTTGACACATGAGAAAAATTCGGGATTACTCTTCTTACACAGAGTAGTCTACCGTTATTGAAAATAGCTATCAAAACCTTATAACTATGGCCAGCAATATCTATTTTCTTCTTCTTTTATTCCCGATTGCATGCATTTCCTGTTTTAGTTACAATGTATGTGAGCAAAACAATTGCATTATTACTGCATGTTAAAATTGTTATTTGATTGCAACGCTGCCAAACATTTTCCTTTCGTTACATTAAGATGCGGATTGCGAATTTTTGAAATTTAGAAACACCGAAAGTAGAACGTTTTCTTTAAATAATATTGTAACAGTGATTTTTTAAACATTTTTATTCTTTTCATTTTTACTTTCGGCTAAAAAGGATAAACATATTAATTTGAGTAAGAAAAGATTATAATAAAAGGATTTTCAAATAACAATAGTCATAAATGGAGTTCAGACAATGAAAATATGAGGAAGTTTTTCAATATTCTATGAGCTGAAAGAAAAAATCAAGAACTCAACAAAACACATAACTCCAATGAAGAACGAGCAAGAAAGATGAAGTCAAATCATTATGAAGAAGTTGAAGAAATGTAAAGATTAATCAAAAGAAACACATTCCAATGACATTTCAGTCACAATTAACTTCAAAGGCCCATTAGACCAAGCAATGCACATCAATTTTCCATTCCCTATGAACATGGGTAAAAGAAATGGAATCATAATTTGAAGACAAAGAATATTTTTCCAGTGATACTAATGTTCAAGAAGAAACATGAAGCTTCTATTTATTTAAAATTTGGTGAAAAATTAATTATCAATAGGTGGAAACAAAAGAGAGGAGAAAATAATAGGAAAAGGAGAGAACAATACATTTAGTTAATAGAAGGGAGTTGAAACACAATAGCAATAATAGCCAGGAGTAGAAAAAAAACTTTTGAAAGTATATACAGAGCAATATGAGTAGTTCCAAAAAGAAAATGCATTAAATGGGCTCTAGAGAGGACATACATATTGACAAGGAGAACCATGTATAGATATTTTGTGCAAGTTTTTTTATATAAACATTAAAAAATTCTCTATATTTAAAAGAATAGTCTCCTCTTGTAGTCTTTGCAATATTATTTACTTATTTTTTCCAAAAACGTCACCTTGGATTTGGAGACATCTTATCTTAAAACTCCCACCAAAGTCTACTTATAAATACAAGCACAATTATTTATACCAAAAAATTAGTCAATTTTAAAGAGCGAGAATTTTGGAGGGAAATTATTGGTAGGTGGAAACCAAAAAGAGCATAAGAAAATGAGGAAGAATATATAAGGGAGTTGTGGGAGAATAAATGAGAGCTGAAATATAATAGTAATAGGAATGAACACAAAGTAGCAACTTCCAATGGTATGGGTGGAGTAGTAGCAACAACTCCAAAAAGGTGAATACACTCAACATTTCTAGGGACGATATGCAAATAAATATTGAAAGAAATTATACACAACAATAGCTCTAGAAAAGAACATGTATAACAACAAGGATATATATTTTGTTCAAATTTTATAAATTGTTTCTAAATAGGATGAACTATTTAGGATATAAATAGATAATATACTCTTGGATTTTATGAATTGTCTCCACGTATCTCCCAAGTTTTTAGTTTTATTATTTTTGTAATAGATTGGTACTAGAGTGGTGGTCTTTATAGTTATTTTTTAACAAATTGGTATGAGAGTCAAGGTTCTAGATCATATTGGGAAGTATAGTTCTAGGTATTAGAGTATAATTTTGAGTTCTTAGCATGGTTGGAAAAGATATTAAAATTTTGTAGCAACCAGTCATGTTTGATGGGAGAACTATGATGTATGGTCAAATAAAATAGCAACTGTTTTAGTAACTACTGATTTATGCAAACTATTTTTGAATGGATTCTCAATTATAGTAGATGCAATAGCATATGCAACCCTCAAAAATTATCAAAGGGCCAAACTCAAGAAGACCTATATGAAGAAAAAAAAATCTATTTGTATTATTAGATTAACAACAAAAGAAGCCATCTTACCCAAAATAGTGAAAAATAACTACTCAAATGAAACATGATCGATTATTCAAAACTCCTACAAAGATATTGATAAGGTAAAGTTATTAAAATTATAGTTTCTTAGAAGAGAGTTTAAAAATATTAATATTCAAAGAATACTAAGTCCATTTTATACTTCCATGAAAGAGTACTTAGCCTTAAAATTTTGTTGAAAATAAAGAGATATTTTAAACATGAGAAGATAGTTAAAAAATTTCTTAGCAATTTATTCGTAAAATTTAACCCAATATTGATTCTAATAGAAGAAAATAAATATTTGTAATAAATTATAGTGGATGAGTTGATGGATTCACTTCAAACCTATCTATAATTCCTAAAAATATCTATTTATTCTTCCATTCAACTAACCTTCAAATACCAAGCTAATGTGAGAGATTGGGGAAGAGGAAGAAATAGCTATAGAAGAAAATCCTTAGGTAAAGGTAGAAAAAATTATAGAACATGTGTCTTTGAAAAAATGAAAGGTGGAAATTTTTATGCTTTTCAAGGGCTTAGGACCTAGAATGACAATCTTCACTCTCTCTCATTCAAGGAAAAACCCTTGAGATCTCAATGTAAAGGAGAAATAGATCCTGTAATAGGGTTGTCCTAGGGGTTGAATATAAAATAATGAGGGGTTCACCACCAAATTTAGACTTGGAAATATAAATGAAATGCAAGGTACAATGTGAAACCCTAATTTCATGTAGAACTTAACTAAATGACCTAAAAATGCATATAAAATAGAAAAACAAGTTGTAAGATGGATTCTATGCACTTGGGAATCAAAAGATGTCTGGAAGGAGCTCTAAAATATTGGAAATTTTTACTTTAATACTGACTGGGACTCATTCACCAAGCTAGGATAATTAGTCCAAAATATGAGTTTCTGTGCAGGAACTGGAATCTGGTAAATGGGTATTCGAATCTACAAAAATCTAAATTTTGACCAAAACTATGCCTCATTCGCGAGAAGTGGAAAATTAGTCCAGTTAGGATTTTCTAAAACTTCAAGATCTGAATCTTCTCGTCTCAGTCTACTCAATCTACTTCTTTAGTTTTTCAGATTGGAATCTCTTTAAAACAACCCGTAGGTGCTCTCCAATGTTCTCCAATGCTTAATGACAACTTTGACAACTTCTACACACTTTGACAAATTTCTCCAAGCTTTCTCTTGAATGTGTATTCAATCTAAACCTAAAAATCAGACACTAAACTGAGGGGAAAGTGTTGTTTTGTTAGTGGATAGGAGTTTGCCTTGGTCAACCCTTATTTTGGTAATCAAACCTTGAAATTGAATGAAATAGGAATAGAGAATGTTGAATGAACAAAATATGATGTTGCAACTCACCAAACCCTATCAATGAACTACTGCAAACATGTGTGAAGTGGCTCCAATGGATGTAGATCTTTACTCTTGATTGTATAAGATAGATCTTAAATGAAATGCTAGCTTGAATCATGAAACTCTACATCACAATTGTTAGCTCAAAAAAAAACATGATGCATGAAATATTTGAGATGATGTTTGATGCTTGAATGATGCTCTAGAATACTTGATAATCTGCTTTTGAAGACTCTTGAGTGCTCTTTTGAATGCTTGAATGCTCTTGTTAACTCAATTTTTTTATAAGAATGCTCATTCAACTTGCTAGGTGTAAAATGAGGGACAAAGACTTGTATTTAAAATTAATTATACAAGAATTCCAAAAATCAAAATACTACAAGACAAACATTATATATAGGAGGATGAAATCGTGCAAAAATTTGAATTAGTTTTGATTTTGGGCCAAACGAGACTCATTTGCCCACGGTGGTGAATGAGTCTCATTAGGAATAATTTATGGGACCATTTTAAAAAATGCTTCAAAAGGTGTGAAACTAGGCTCGGGACCCAAAAACCTAGGTGGGACTCATTCACCCAAGGTGGTGAATGAGTCCCATATCACTAAATCTAGGGCCATTCAACTTGAAACACCTGGATTATGATTGGATATTGATTTGTGTCAGGATTATCCTCAAAACAATATATTAAATGAGGCTTGTGTATGTAAAACAAAGCCAATTAAATCATATAGAAGCCCAATTATTAATGAAAACCGTATAAAATTGTGAAAGTGTGTTACAACACTTTACAACACCCAAAATAAGGCAAGATTAAGGTTTATTTTGATTAAACAGAGGTTTAATAGGTTTAGTCAATTAATAAAACCTTAGAAAAGTGTGAAAGTGTGTTACAAAACTTCACAACACTTTAACAAGGTACCATTTATGTACATTAGTTCACAAGGGCCCAATACCTAATGCGAGGGTGTTAAACATATTACAACACTAAGTCAGGACATAGTTAGGCTCAATTTTACTAGGGGGGCCCGAACAAGTGTGAAAATTTCACCGACAATATTTTTTGACACTACATTTAGCCTCCACTTTAGTGAGAGGATGAACTTTATTTGAACTCACACTAAAGTAGGCAAACATGCATCAAGATGGTTCCAAGTGTACCAATGTTGGTAATATAGGATGAAAATGATCAAGAGGGGTTATCAAGCCCCAAAGGTCAAGATCCCATGACAAAACAACATAGGCACAAAAGAACACACATGGAAATGATAAAAAAGAAACAAAAATGCACAAGCATACATTGCCAAAGACAAAAAATAAAAGGTAAAATAAAAGATTCAGATCAAGCTTTGACCATTTTCCATTGCGATGTGGATTAGATCTAGGTTATTTGTATAAAAAATGAAACCTCACTCTGAGGCAACAAAACTTTAAATTGTCCACTAGGTGAGGATCTGAAAGAGGTGAGACACATACATACACAATTGGTATGCACTCACACTCACACGCGAGTGGCTAAGGGAAATTCATGCCTCAATTGGGCTTCCCGTCAAATTATACCAAAGTTATACCCCCTAATAACTTTAATAAGGTGCCACAAAAAAATGATTTTCGAGCTTCATGAGCCAAGAAAAAATTTGTATGCTTGGAGCTCATGAACAATGAACTTTGAGCTTCATGAGGCAAGAAAAACTCTGTATGTTTGGAACTCATGAAAAAATAAGGTGGCTCTATAGGCATGTAAGATGTATTATGCAAGGTGGCCATATAACTAAAAATGAAAAATGCAAAATGTAAAGAAAGTTCAAAGAAGTCTTAGTTCATGTGAGGTCTTAACTTAGGGAACATTATGCCTAATGTCTCCAAGAGAGGACCAATGAAAGAATAGAATATTCACAACTTAGGGGATGCAATGTGTCAGATCAAGCCATGAAGAGGAATGTAATATGCTAAGATAGATCACACTCCTGAAGGATGTCACACCCATTTCCATACACAAAGCAAAATACGAATCGTATAAATTCAAAATACTACACCCTGAACCATGAAAAATAAATGCAAAAGAATAATTCCAATGTATTCCCCAACTTTAAAGAAATTGCTAAACACCATGTTGTGAGAAATTACTTTAAATTAGCAATTGATAAATGCAAATGATAAAGAATACATGAGATCTAACTTGGCAAGCCATATGCCAAGTCATGTATTTCCAAGTAAAGCTTCATCATGTATGAGAAAAATAAGAGAGAGGGTTTCCCTAAAAAATCAAAATATATATGGGATCTATGGTGTTTGAGGTTGGTATGTCCTTGCTACAATGTTTTTAGAGAGCTCAGAGCTATCATCATTACCCAAATACACATAGAACTGGAAGATTGACACAAAGAGAGCAAAAAAAATGAAAAACCTTTTGGGTCAATATGGAAGATAAATGAATGTCTCGATGCCTTGTGTGATCCCCAAAAGGAAAACACAAGACAAAGAAAAGATTTTGGGTCAACATGGAAGAGACATGAATTTCTCAACACCTTGTGTCATCCCCGAAAGGGAAACACAAGACAAAAGATAAAAATGAAAAAGATGTATGACATAGAGAAGAATGAAGGTACAAATAGAGGAATGCCACAAAGAGAGAGAGAACATCAAACAAAAGGGCACAGGGGATCACATCATGCAAATGCAATCAAAAAAGAAAGAACTAATGCAAAATACTAGTAAGGGATATGCGAGTCAACCTAAAGCAGTTCTCCTACATCCCAATCATGTTCATTGTATACCGAAGGTGGATAACTAGCCAAAGGGATAATAGAAAGTGTCAAACTAGGGCCATCAAGTTCAACACTCTTCTTAGGAGAATTGTCATTTAAGTTCATGAAAGAGGAAAAAAATATATATTCAATTCATTATGCACCTCTTCATTAATTTTAGAAATTTCCTCAACATCATCTGAGTTAATCACGATAGGAGGTAAAATGATAATGTCTAAAGAAGTGTTTGTCTCTTAATGTTGTGGCATTGTAGGATCATTTTGTTTCAGCAAAGGGGGAGGCTCATCATGCACTTCTTTATTCAAGTTTGGGTTTTAATTTTCTTTGTTTAATTCTTCATGTAACCTATGAGCAAGGGCACGATGTCTATGCTAATGCTCTCTAGCACCTTTAATTGTTTTAGTTCTATTTTCAAGTTGCATTTGTGTAGCAGCGGGTTGATTGACCATAGGTTTATTCTCTTCCCTAAGGGGAGGAATGGAAGGAAACAAGAGAGGTTGTTCAACCACTTTCTCTTTGACTTTGTACAATTGTTTTATTCTGGGAGTCATGATGGGGTTATTTTCAATATCTCTGTCTTTTATAGGAAGTAGGTGAAGTGTTTGTCTTAGGTTGGTTTTGGTTATTTGGGATTTCTTTAGGTTGAATCATGGTTTCATTGACAATGGTAGGTTCAGTGGTAGGTTGAGGCATGTTTCAGAGGGATAATTCTGCTATTTACGTTACATTGAACTTTTGATAGGACAGGAAAAATAAGTCTTCTCATGGTTTGAGAGGTTTTATAGGCTTGGGCCAAATGAAATATAAGGAAAAGCTTCTATGGGAGGAAAAATGGTTAAAGCCACTATAGTGTATCATGAATATTTCATTGTTAGAGGGAAACTTTAAGCATTTATGTATGACTAAAGGGACTGCATTCATGGAGTGAATCCATGATTAGCTTAGCTTCACATTGGACTGATTATGGGATGCTGGAGAATGCGATATCTAATATTTCAGTCCTATTTGCAATGGTAAGGTATTTGATCCTATCATAGGGAAAGACAAACCATTGTGTGTCTTGACCCATGCTTTCAGTTTATAATATATATCTTGATAGAGTCCATGCAGAAGTAATAATTCCTTGGTGATCATGTTCTCTCCACAAACATAATTTATTAATATCCCATTAGTGGACTTATCATAGATACAACCTACTATGTAAAGAGGACCATCAGGTGCATTTTTAAGCATATCTTGTGATGAGAAAGTAATCTCAAGAGGATATTTAGGCTAGCCCTTATGACGTTTAGTTTTGACTAATGCAACCAAACCATCTATAGGGATTTTTTCTTGTTAATCATTATCCATAGGACTTTGTTGAATTGTATCCATGTTCTAATCATCCGTGTCAACATTCATTACATCAGTCTTTTTAGTTTCACTAGATTTGACAAATGAATATTATTGTTAGAATCAAACATGCTTTGATACCATGTTAGAATTGGCTATGGATGCTAAGATCTATGGACCAAATAGAAAGCACAAAGAAGAGAGAAAATAATATGACAAGAATAAACTATATTCAATGTCAATGATAATGGAATGATCTAATGTGTTTTTACAATGAGAGACCCCTTGGTTATATAGCCAAGGTGAGAACATAGGAGTGCATAAGATTATGACAAGTGTCATAATCTTATGACATGAGACAACAATGAAAAGCTATCACTCCACCTAAAGTGGAAAGGTGATAATGTGAAAACCACCACAAATAGTGGATCTACCACAAAAGGTGAAACCCTAATCACATGATATGTCTATGAAAGGTGGAGGTGATAAAGTAATAAGAAGATAAGTCCACCAAAGGTGGAAATTCTCCAACAACTCCTATGTGGTCCCTAAGTAAACTTAACTAAGGTGTAATTATGACCTAGGACAAGGTATAAAACATTTAATTACACCAACACCCCCCCTTAAGTGCAACTTAGGGAGAATGTACACAAATGCAAACAATGCAGGATGGGTCCCGACAACTAGGCCATGTTAGGTACCCATGTATAAATGCAATGCAATCTCTCACAAACAAAGAAAAGGAGAAAACCCAGTCGGACAAAACTCCTCCCCAAAAGAGAGATGAAATACAATAAAGAAACGCTCTCAATGAAGAATGAGAAGGTAAAAACCCCATGTGAGGAAAAAGACCCCCCCATAAGAGAGAAGTAGAAGAGAGACAAGGTAGGCGCCTCTCAATGTTGAGTCTCCTACAATGATGGTAGAAGCTCGACATTGAATGCTGAAGATGATCCAATTTTTCCGAACAACGCGCCTCCCCTTAGGAAGAAACAAAACCAAGAATGTATGCAGGATGTATGATGTCTCTGAAGCATGCTCAAGTGTCTCCATGTCGACGCCGAAAGATGACACACTCCAAACAGGCATTCTAAGCCACACTGCTGAAGAGTACAATCCAACATCTAGTAGAGAAGAATGTAGAACATGATCCAAAGAGAATGATATCTCCTCTAAAGAATGCCAAACTGCAAAGAATGATCATGTAGAGAATGAACAAGAGGGTTAGAATGTTCCCTCACAACAACTAAAGAAGGAGCATCTTCATCAAAGAGAAGATGGATGTCATCAATAGTGTCCCCCAAATCTGCAAGATGAGACTCCACAAACAAGTCTAAAATACCTATCAAGAAGCCATCCAAAGTAGCCATATCTGGAAGACAATGTATATCCTACTACACTAAATCACAAGGAACCCAAACTGTGGAATCACAAGCATCATCAACTGCAACAGTAGATGGAGGAGATGAAATGCATGGATCAAGTACTGGATCTGATGTGAGAACTCCCAAGTTCAAGTAGCCAAATGTCTCCTCTGAATGATGGTTCACACTAGAAGTGTGATGAATAGCTGAAGGAACAATGTCATCATCAAAAGCAAAATCTGCAAAGGTATACGATTGAGATGAATGATCAACCACCCCAGTAGCAATGATCTCTCTACTCTCCAAGTCTCGAATGATGACTGAATCAGGTGTGAACTCCACAGTTCTCCCATTTCCACCATGTGTAATCTGATATATGGAAAGAAGATTGTTCATCAAATGAGGAACACACAAACATCTTGGAAAGTGTTGTCCCCAAAACTAATAGATCCCTTCCCTAGTACACTCATGTATGTATTGTTTCCCATCAAGATAGGAGACATAGAACAGGGCTGAAATGAAGAGAAAATAGATTGTGAAGATGCCATATGATGTGATGCTCCTGAATCTAGAAGCCATCTACTTGATCCTGGACTTGAATAAGCACAAAGTGCTTGACCTTTATATCCTTATGTAGATGCTTGACCTTTGTCCTTAAACTGTTTTGGAATGGAGTTGTTAAAATTTGAGTGTTTTGGTTAGGAGGGGAAATGTACTTATTTTCGTGATCACTAACACCTCTAACAAAAAGATGACCAGAATCAATGAGGTCTTGGACAAGATGTTTAAGACACTTACATTGTTCTATATCGTGTCTTTTCTTTAGTGATAATGGAAATAAGAATTTGATATAAAGCTCAGAGGTAAAGGCTTATTAGGATTGAGTGTTTTGGTGAGAGGAAAGGTAATAATTTGTTGTTCTAAAATTTGGGACATTGTGTTATGAAGGGTATCGAATAAGGGAGTTTCCGGGTCTACATAGCTAAAGGGTGTCATGACCTTAATAGAAGATACTTGGTTATTGACATTCGGAGTTGTTAGTTGAGGGGGATTAAATTGAAGGAAACCTTTGTTCCTTTTTTATAAAAGGTTGAGAATTATTTTGGTTTACAGGCCTAGATTTCTCATTATGGCTAGAGTTGTATTTTGTATTGCGACTACTAACTGAATTTTGATAATCACAGAGGGTTGCATACAAGTGCATGAAAGGGGGGAAATTTCATCATGGTAAGCTTTTCTTGTGTCTTGCTTTGCAATTTTTTTATGAACATATTGTGAAGATGAGGGTCAGGGACATTGACATCGATTTGGGAATAAAGCGATCAATAGAGTGAGATAAATTTAATTATCTTTACATCTTTTTGTTTACATCTCATCAAATTGACCAAGGTCATCTTAGGAGTCATATGCACTTGGAAATGGTTTACAAATGTTTCAACAAGTTCATTGAATGAATGAATTGAGTTGTTCGGTAAAGAAGAAAACCATTCCTAGGCAGTATCTTTCAAGGACCTAGGAAAAATCTTAGACAAGAATTTATGATCAAGGACAAAGTCACTATATAAAAAAGTATAATAATTAACATGGTTAGAAGCATCTCCCTTTCCTCCATATTTCGCGAATCTTGACACATCTACACCTTATGGTATCGGTGTTTACAATATCCCAAAGGACAATGGACTGATTTTGACATAATATGTAGGTGGGCCATTTTGATTTTGGTTGATGGTGGAAATCTATTCTTCAAGGGATGAAACAGTTTGGAAGAGTTGATTTATGAGAGGGTCATTACTTGTGTTATGAGATGGAGGTGAAAAAGGGGAGGGGGTGTATGTGTTTGAGGGACAAGTGAATGGAATCCCTATAGGTGGTAAGGTAGTAGGAGATATGACATGCGATGCCACAAGGTACTAGGGTTGTTAGCAGAAACACCCAAAGAAGGAATCACATTACTAGTTAGTTGCATTGTTGTTGTGATGTGAGGATTGGTATAGGTAGGTATTGAGACAATTGTTTTGGGAGGAGGAATTTGAGTTCCTCCTTGGCTTGTGACATTGCTTGTAGGTAAAGGACAACTAGTGGTTGAGGAGATGTGTTTCCCAAATATTTGAACTATGTTTTGCATAAGGTCAGGTCCATTCACTTTCAAGCATGTGATGAATGTTATCTATAGTAGGGATGATAGTATTTGAAATGTTGTGCAGGTGTTATTGGAATAGTGATACCACTTTTTTTCCTCCACCCACGCTCCTACTGCTTGCTCAGGTCTCCAATGTCTGCCACTGCCCCAGAATATGTTTTCACCGTAGGGCGATCCTTCTGAATGTTGAAGAAGGCAGTCGCCCCTTCTCTGTCTCGCATAATTACGAGAATAAGTGGTAAGCTTGTTGTTCCATGAGAGCGGGGGAACCCCAACTTCCTTTCTTGCCTCATTCTGTGAAAGCAGGAATGCCTCAACAACCTTGGAACTGCTTCTCATACCCTCGACACACCTTAAAGCTACCAAGATGATGAGTAGCTGCCAAAATCGGGACATGTTGAAATGAGACGTTTGAAATATTTGATTCAATTCGCCAAGCTAAGCGTCTGATGAATGTTGTGAGCTGTGACGATCAATGGAACAACCCTTTCTTAAATACTATTATGATCGTGGCTGGCCGATCAATTAAAACGAATATGCTGGTAATACTCAACCTTTTAAAATATGTTACGAAGCCAGGAATTGCGACCTTCACCTGAACAACTCTATCTTAAATACAATCATGATGGCGGCACACCGTCTTCTCACTATATGTTTGAAGACATATTAAAAAGAATGTGCTGGCAGTACTCAACACTTAAAAACCTGTAGCGAAGCCAAGAGTTGTTCCAATTACTGGAATAACTCTTTCTTAAAGTTACAATTATGTGGTCGTTGGCCGTCTTCTCGCCACACGATGGCTGGTGAATTAAAATGAAATAAAGTGGTACTAATACTCAACCTTGAAAACGTGTTGTAACACCAAGAGTTCCTACGATCCTTATCACATTGGACCTTTGATGGCTTCATCCTTACGAATGATCCAGTCTTTGTACTAGTTTCTTCTCATCCCTCGACGACGGCAGCTTTAGTCACACGTTTATTTTTCTTAAAACGATGTACGGTCTAAGTTGACTACTAAACACTGCAAATATAAGTTGCTTGAAACATGAGAAAAATAGTCTACCGTTATTAAAAATAGCTATCAGAACCTTCTAACTATGGCCAGCAATATCTATTCTTTTCTTCTTTTATTCACCGATTGCTTCATTAGCATCCATAAAATACTCGCATTTCCCTGTTTTAGTCACAATGTATGTGACCAAAACAATTGCATTATTACTGCCTGTTAAAATTGTTATTTGATTGCAACGCTGCCAAACATATTCCTTTCGTTAATTTAAGATACAAATTGCAAAGTTTTGAAATTTAGAAACACCGAAAGTAGAACGTTTTCTTTAAATAATATTGTAACTGTGATTTTTTAAACATTTTTATTTTCTGCTAAAAGGGATAAATATATTAAGTATAAGTAACGAAAATATTATAATAAAAGGATTTTCAAGTAACAATATTCATAATTGAAGCTTAGAGAATGAAAATCTGATGAAGTTTTTCAATATTCTATCATTTTAAAAGAAAAAATAAAAAACTCCACAAAACACATAATTTTAATGAAGAACAAGCAAGAAAGATCTAAGTCAAATTATAATGAAAAAGTTGAAGAAATGTAAAAATTAATCAAAAGAAAGACACTCCAATTCTATGACATTCCAGTTGCAATTAAGTTCAAAGGCCCATTTGGTCAAGCAATGCGCAACAATTGTCCATTCTCTACGAATATGAGAAAAAGATGGAATCAAATTTTGGGTAAGGGAAGAAATCTAATTTTTGAGTGATAATGACCTCGAAGAAGAGTCATGAAGCTTCCATTTATTTAAAATTTGGTAAGAAATTAATTATTAGTATTTGGAAATAAAGAAGAGAAGAAAATAAAAGGAGGAAGAGAGAACAATAGCTTTAGTTAATAGAAGGGAGTTGAAACACAATAACAATAATAGCTATATGAGAAAAACAACTTTTGAAAGTATATGCACAGCAATACCAGTAGTTCCAAAGAGAAAATACATTATATTGGCTCTAGAGAGACCATATATATTAGTAGGAAGAAGTTTTTTTGATATGCATATGAAATTAATTCTATAAATTTAAAAGAATGGTCTCCTCATGTAGTCTTCATGGTATTAATTATTTATTTTTTCAAACAAAGTGATATTGGATTTGAAGATATCCCATCCAAAACCTTCCACCAATGTTTATTTTTAAATGGAAGCTCAATATTTTTTTGCAAACAATCAGTCAATTTTGAAGAGCAAGAACTTTGGAGGGAAACTATTGGTAGGTAGAAACCAAAAAGGGCATACCAAAATGAGGAATAATAGATAAGTGGTTGTTGTGGGAGAATAAAAGAGAGTTGAAATATAATATTGCTAGAAAAAAACACAAAGTAGAAAATTTGAATGTTATGGGTAGCGTAATAACAATAGCTCCAAAAAGGTGAACATACCCAACACCTCTAGAGAGAGCATACATAGAGAAATCTCTAGAGAACTTTATGCAACAATAGCTCTAGAAAACAACATGCACAACAACAAGAACAAATAATTTGTTCATATTTTATAAGTATGAGGTATTTTTATATAAATAGATAATATACTCTTGGATTTTAAGAATCATCTCCATGTATCTTTCATGTATTTACTTTTATTGAATTTTCAATAGACTGGTACCAAAGTAGTAGTCTTTAAAGTTATCCCTGCAAAACACTAGTCAAGGTTCAATATCATATTGTGAATTATAGTTCTATGTATTAGAGTGTATTTTGAGTATATTCAGAGCTGGATTAGGTGTGGCAAAGTCGGATGAGTTTGCAAGTCATAGGAATTGCTTTCTTATTGGCCTGATCTACCTTCTTGTGCAACTTTCTTCACCACACACTGTTAGGTGGGGAGTGCATTGGCCTCCCTAGTATTCCCTCTCTTTTTCTTGTGCTAGTGGGTATGTTGTGGGGTTTTACCCTTCTCCTTTTTCATTTTTCTTCTTGCTTTTTGTGCTTGTTGTAGTGCTTATTTGTAGTATTGTATGCATGAAAACCAAAGGGGATTCAAGGGACCCCACAATCCCTTCTTTTATAATTGTTTTTAATCGAGATGAGCCATCCTCATCTAATCATGCTCATACAATTGATATTTGTTGCATGCATCAGAAGAGCCCAAATCCTGTCAAAGTTCTAGATTGCACCCTACCCCATAGTTGTTTATAGAAATTTAAAGATCATACTATGTATCTTTTTTTTTTTGTAAATCATTCACCTTATGTGTATCCTTTTACACTTATGGTTGTTTGACTTAGGATCTTGGATCCTAGGGGCTTGCACAACCTCCTTAATCTTTGTTATCCTAGACCATCTACATTGGTACAATTGGACCCCTCTTTTGAATGTCTAGTTTAGTGCGAGTTTGAAGCAACTTCATCCTCTCACTAAAGTGGGGGATAAATGTGACAAAAAAATGTATCTTTGGACATTTTTATGCTCATTTGAGTCTTTCTTATAGATTTTGGCCTATTTTTTCCTAGATTAATGTTGTGATGTGGCCAACATGTTCACATTAGGCCTTGAACCATTATGTGTCAATAAAAACTTTATTATGTCTTGTGAAAGAGTTGTGAAGTATTGTAACCCACTTTCACACTTTTCTAGGACTTTTCTAATGTATTTCACTTAAATAACCTCTTGCTATCACTTACCAAGCCTTATTTCAAAGTTTTGTAAGAATTTTTAACAAACTCTCACACTTTTCTTGGCTTGTCATCAATAATTACACCTTTCTTGTGCCTTAAATGACCCCATTATGCACTTGCAGGCCCTATTTAAGTGTCTTTCTGAGAATAAACTTGATAAACAACATTTAATACATCTTAATTCCTAACACCCAGTAACAATTCATAATTGGGACCAAGTTTCCACTTGGGGTGACTTAGTCCCTTTTGGCTCAAAAATCAAAACTATTTCAAAAATTTGGCAGGTTTTTATTATCTAAGACCTAAGGTCAGCCTATGATGAGGTATCTTTAGGAATTAGGGCATAATTGTGTATAAATCTAAGGTTTTCTACTCATTTTCACAACTAGAAGCCCTAATCTAATCTATCCCCTCTTCATCCATCATACATCATTCATATCAAGTCAAGCAAGCTAGTGTTTTGCAGAGATAACTTTAAGAAACCCCCCCCTCAACAAAGGTGTAAAATCCTGATGAATCTTTCCTTTTATTTGAAAAAAATATTAATTTTCCCTCGCAAATCTTATGAACATTATTCAAAAAATTGTAAAATCTTGGAAAATTGTAATGAATAATTGGTAAAAAAAATATCACACTGGCAAATCCTAGTGAATAATCACTAAAACAAATAATTACAATGGCGAATCTCTCCTTTAAAAAATTGCATAGTTGGTCGGCGGAGTTCCCCCATATTTTTTTTGGTTTTTTTAATATGGAAGTAGGGGACCAGGGGCGGAAACCACCAGTGGGGTCAAGGGGTAGTGCTCCTTGTGGGGTTCAAGGGGGCAGAGCCCCCTTGTGGGGGTCAAGGGGTTATCGCCCCCTCGCGGGGTCCGGGGAAAACACATTGGAGCACACATGGATGAAGTGTTTCTAAAAAATATCACTTGAAAAGTAAGACTAAATGAAACTTGAAAATTTTATGATCTATTAGCTTTTAAATCAGACGGCTGCAAGTTCATTCTATGAGTGAATATCGGTGTGAGTAAACATCATCGGTGGGATACTTAGGGATTTCCTGCCGATACAACGATTTTATATGCACTTAGTGAATTTCGTGACTTTATGAATTCCATGACTTTATATGCACGTAACTTTTAAAAAGGTTGTTGAGTCCCAAAAAAAAATTTGGCCCACATGATCAAATCTAATCGTGTGGTCTAAAAATTTGGCCCACGTGCAAATAAAGTCATGGAATTCACTTGTAGCCATTCGATTAAAAAGCTAATTGATGACAATAAACAATAAACCTATTCAAGGCTAAAATATCCCTAATATGAAATGGTAAATTATTATTAGTGGCGATATTTACCAAAAATTAATTGTAAGAATATAACATTATTGGCAAATATAAGTAATATTTGTATTTATAGTATAAACTATTGGAAAATTAGTTCTGATGATGCGTCGTTTAAAAAATAATGCATTAGTGAATTAATCAAGAAAAAAATATTGTTTTGTAAAAACCTGGCCATTCGACATCCTTTCTAGCTTGTATTATTCACCATTTTTGGAGGTCCCGATTTCAAATATTCGTCAATTGGCGAAGATTCACCACTAAAGTTTTCCCTGGTGTTTTGGTATTCTAAGTCATCAAGATAGCTTTCTAAGGCATTCAAGGGTAGATTGTTCATTCATTTTTGTAAAAATTCAAGATCTATCATCATGGAAAATTTCTAATTTATTTATTTCATGTTCATTCTTCATCTTATTTCTTCATTTGGCCTAATTACCTAAAAGGGGTTTGACCAAGGCAAATCCCCATGCCCTAACATTCAACATTTCTCTCTCTTTTCTTGTGTGTTTCCATATTTAGGTATCTTGAAGGCTTGGAGACCATTGAAGGATTGGTTGCAAGCTTGTTGAAGACATCTCCTTGTTGGAAAGATCAAAACATCCACAAAAAGTCACTTACAGTGACAAAAATTAGGATTTTCAATTTGGATACCTGGAGGAATAGAAAGTGTAGACCGAGAGCTTCAGATTCCACTTTTAGACTTTTAGAAAAGTCAAAGTGAACTAAGTCACCAATAGTGGTGAATTAGTCCCACTACACATGTTGACCAGAGTTTTCTGTAGATTCAGACACCCATTTGGCTTAACAGGCTCTAGTACAATTTTTGAGATTTGGGACTAAGTCGTCCAGAATGGCGTAAGTGTCCCAGTAGGCTAAAATTCCAGATTCAACAAAATTTCCAATCTCCATTCTAGTGTGCAACACATTTCTAGGTGCAAACGTTCTATTTCACAACTTTCTATTTAGTTTGGTTTATATTTCTAGGTCATTTTATACATGTTGCATATCAGATTATGTTTTCAAACACTTTGCATGTTTCAAATTTACACTTGGTGGTGAACCCCATTTATCAGTCCTTAGCATCTAGGGCATTCCATTTATACATATTTCAATCAAATTTAGATTTATCTTGAATGAGCCTCCAAGTTTTTGGTGGAAAATCTCTCTCATTTTAGGTGAAAAACCCTGGAAGTGTAAGAGAGCACTCTTTCCCCTAAAATTTACTATTCACTTATATGTATATCCTTTTATGAAACATAGATTATTTTTTATTCCTCTAGCCTGCATATGCACATAGAGTCATATGAGTCATTACGCTCTTGAAAACGATATAATTTCACACCTATTTTCAACCTATTTTTCCACCCTTGCATTAAATACCCTTTAAAATCATCATTAATAGGCCCTTAAGACCCATTATTTTAGATCTCAAGGCTTATTTCAGCTAATAACTTGACAAAATAATCAAACACGTCAAAATTTCCAAAAACCCAACCTGAAAATCTAGGGGAGGACTCATTCACCACCTTGGGTGAAAGAGTCGCCCTAGGTGGGACCTATTGCCAGAAGTGGAAATTGAGTACCATTTGGGGATTTTTTAGCATTTGAGTGATAAAATCACCTTTCTAATTAAATGGTTTGGTTGATGTTGGCTCTGGAGATCTGAATAATGGTAAATTAGGTGTTAATGTCTATGTTAGCAAGCTTCTAAGTCATTATTTCATCTAAGAAATCTAAGGAAGCATTTTCAGGAGAAATTTCAAGATCTAAGCATTCAATAATCTTCAAGCATTCTTGACAAGAGCATTCAAGAGTAAGTAATCAACAAAGTTGAAGCTTTAGAGCAACATTGGTGTTTTTTCTGGTCTTCAAACTCACTTTCATTTAAGATCTAACATTGTCAAGGGTTGATCATGGTTGTTTATGGTGAATCATGATGGATTCTAGGTTGGGGAGATGCAACTAGCCATCATTATAATCCTAATGACTTTTTTCCTAAGTGATTCCATCCTCCATTATCACTCTAGATTCAGCCTAAGGTAGGTACAAGCATTATTGAGTCTCATTTGGGTGATTAGAAATCTCTCAAAGTGAGTTATCTATTGTCATATTTCATTTGTGCATCTCATTCTTGCACATAAGAGTAGGGTTGCATTACATTTCAAGTTTCCCAATCTTAGACACATTTAAGTTTAGGGTTTACATTCCTATTTACATGAAAATTTCATTATTTCCATCAAGATTTAATTATCAAACAAGGGGTTTGACCAAGGAAAAACCCCCATAAGGAAATCAAATCTACATTCTACTTTGTAGGTCTTTTCATATATTCAGATCCAAAAATCAATTTGGGAGAAAAGAGCAGGTGTTGAAGTACAGATCTCAAGTTTGAATTCCCAAAAAATTGGAACGAGACTAATTCGCCAACAGTGGCGAATGAGTCCCACTACAAGTATTTTTTAATATTTTTTCAGATTTAGAAACCCTTTTTGAAAAAACTTGTTCTTGTGCAAAAACCTAGATTTGGGACTAATTCACCCAGATTGGCGAATGAGTCCTAGTAATTCAAAATTATAGAATTTTTAGAATTTCAGAGCAACATCCAGTCATATTCAAGTTTTTAGGTGGATACATTTCATCTTGTAGCTTTTTGTTTTGTTTTGTATGCATTTCTGGGTTATTTTGTAAGTCATTGCATCAAACTAGGTTTAAGAATTTCATCTTTCCTTGCATTTTTCTTTCCAAGTTCTTACTTGGTGGTGAACCCATTATTAGTTTTCATTCAGCCTCTAGGACAACCCTATTGCAAGATCTCTTTCTCCTTTGCATTGAGATCTCTAGGGTTATCCTTGAATGAGAGAGTAAAGACTGTAATTCTAGGTCCTAAAAACCCTAGAAAGCCAAACAATTTTCTTCCTTTCACCAGCCTATCTATGATTCCTCTCAGTATCCCCATTACTAGAATATCACCATTTTGTGGCCCTCATTGCCCATATCATCTTTGTGTCATGTTTAATACCCTCTATAATTGTAGGTTTTCTTTTCTTTTCATTGACCCACAAAAAACACTCAAGGTTTTTCTTCAATAATGTCACAATCCAAGATCTGATACCAATTTGATATAATTCAATTTGCGTTCCTTATCAAATTGAAAACAAATGTAACCAATACAATCTTAATTATGCATTCACATTTTATAATTAAAATCAATTCAAAATTTCACAGAATAATAGTGGAAAATTCCTTTTATTTCCACAGTTAAAGTATCACAAGCATAGAATTTTTATTCAATCAAAAATAAATAAAAAATTGTTTTTCAATTATTCATTCCTCTATTTGTACATGCCACTTTACTCTACCTATTCTTCTCATCTATTGAATGTCTATTCATTTTCTCAACCCTTGCATAGTGCATGCCAAATATTCATTTGTTATTCATTTCCTCTACTACATGCCCCATTCACCTTCTAGTCGAGTGCTTATTTTATTTTAATCTACCTTATCTCTCTCTCCACTATTGGACAACCCACTCATATTCACTTTTGCACTGTGATTTATTATTTTATTATGTGTTTTTTCATCATGTCAACCCCATTTATTCTATGTTGCCTTGCTTTGTTTCCCCATACACACATCCTCCTTCTCTTTCTTTCACTACCTATTCAAATTTCCTATGTGCTATCCCATCCACTCTACATGTGTCACCATATTTTTCTATGTTTTTTTATCTTTCTACCTAAAAAATAATTGACTCTCATTTTCTCAATAATCCAACAAATCATTGTCCCAACTACAATTAATTTGCTAATTAAAAATAACAAATAAGTCAAACTCAACAAGTTGAATGAATAAATGGTTATCCCATTCCCATAGTTTTTGAAAGAGGAAAAAACGAGTTTTACAGGGACCCAAAACCACAAAGTTTACAAGCCAAGAAAAGATTGACCAAAAGACAATCCCAGATGAGAAAGGATGCAAATAAAAGATAATAGGAGAGACCAACATCCAACATCAAAAAACCATTAAAAGGACAAAAAAAGACCAAAGAAGACAAAACCATAACTAACCCAGAGACTTCAGGGTCTCAACCACCTCCATTTCTAGGATGTCCATATCCTGGACCACCATCCTAAGATCCTAGATCTCCATAGGTGCAAAATCCTATCTTTTCTTCATGTTGGCCCTAGTTCTCTTAGAAGGGCCCAAATCCCCAGCTTTGTTCTTTTCAGTGTCCAGATCCATAATTAAGAGTCTTGGCTGAGTGATGTCCCTTTTTTCTGCCAAAGCTCTAAGGGTGATAGAGTTATTCTTAACAATTATGTGATTATGTTCAATAGTGGCCTTCAAAGCTTCCTTGATTTTCTCAACCTCTCTTCCCATGATCTCCCCATCCTTCTTAAGGCTTTTGGTAAATTCCACCTCTTCTTAGATGTAGTCCACCATGGCCATCTTGTCCTTCGCCATCCATAAAGGCTCAACCGGGTTCCGCTCCACCATTTTTGTTTCCAAAATCTCCATTTTTCTAGTCAGAGCTCTATTTTTCAAGTTTAGGTCCCTAATTTTGTGAAAGGCCCACTTCAGGATTATGAAATTATCAATAGCTTCGTTTCTAGCTAAAGATAGAATATCACCATGATAGTTCATGTCCGGTTCAAAACCTGGGTCATTAGGGTTTAGGTTAGCATGAGGGCTTGGCCTTTCTTCCCTACCAACAGATTGGAAAGAGGCGGAGGAGAGAAATTTTTTAGCAGGTTCCACAATGTTATCATTTAGAGAGTCCTCTGTGTAGGCCACCAATTATTTTACAAGAGGTTCTTCCCTACTTTTTTCTTTTGACACAGACTCCATGGGAGGAGGAATCCGAGAACACTCTCTTTTGTTATAAGGCTTGACAGTAGGAGTATTCTTTCTTTTCTTGCTAGGTGGAGGAGTAATCTCTTCCTCCCAGTCTGGGTCTGAACCCTTGACATCCTTAGGAGAGCTTGACTCAGTGTCATAACCCTTTGAGGCAGAGGCATAGATTGGGTGAGAAACTACTGACATGTTTTTGAAGTGCTCATAAATGAGTTGAATTAGTATGGCATCTAGAACCGGATTCTTATCTAGATTTTCCCTATTCTCCTCAATGTTAATATTCAAGGAGCATAACAGGTAATAGGGGAAAGAAACCCTAACCTTATATCTAAAATGGTTGAGTAGGACAAAATGATACCCATAAACTCTGGTAAATCTCCCATCCAACGTGATATATTCCATTAAGACTCTAAGCACTTCCCTCTAGATTTTCTTTATCTTGTTCGAATCAAAATAACTATTAGAGACTTTCACAACTCTCATCTTTTCCTCCACCATCTTCACAAAACTGATCACAGCTTCATCCGAGAATTTCCTGTCTTGATAAAATTTCACACCATCCACAGGGAAACCAGTAACTTCTCCAATAAGTGCCTCATCCACAATTACCTTTCTACAAAATAAAATGATCTCACCTTTATTCCAGTGCTTCACAAAGTAATCCGTAGCTCTTAGTTCAGGCCCATTAAGTCTTTCAATGAACAGTTGCAACCCTCCCTTCTCAATTTTCTTCCACACCTTTGAATTTTCTTTATTCTTAGTGCACATAGTAGGCTCAACTCTTTTCTTGGTACCACCCATTGTCGAAATAATTTTACTCTGACTACCGACACCAGGAAAAAGCAGACTTAAGAGAGCGTAGCAAAACCAAAGCACCCATAAAACATGCAAACTCAACCCTTCTATCATATTAATTACCATCATACCACCAAATCTTATGTTATTGCGGTACTTGGCACCTTGCTCTTTAATCATATTAAAATGTGGCTTCTCTCCCATGAGTACAATCATAGTTGATAAGGGCACTAATGTTAGTAGGAAAATCTTGGAAATTTTGCCACATCACCTTTCTATTTTGTCTTATTCCCTCATTGGAAAAGAATTGAGCCACTCCATTCCCTTCCCTATAGATATGGGAAATTTTAACTTTATCAAACTTAGATAAAGTGGCCCTAGTCTCATCAATCCAATATTTAATAGTCCACGATCGGGGGGACACACCCATAAGGCAATCAATGATGTTCTTAGAGTCGCCCTCAATCCAAACACTTTTAAAGTTCAAACTATAAGCCATATTAATTATATGGTAGGCTCCTAAAGCTTCAACTAAATGATTTGTTTTCTTCCCTAACAACACAACAACTACAACAATGAACATACCTTTATCATCACACGTAACACGCCTTCACTCCCAACCAATCCCGGATTCCCTTTCACTGCCCCATCAAAATTAGCTTTAATCCAACCCCTATGAGGGTGATACCACAGGACACCATCCCGATTATTTTTAGCAAGTTAAGAAGCCAAAGACACATCAACTTTAATCTCCCAAACTTTGGCCATCTTAGAGTCATAATCAGAACACATTGCACATTCCATCACCACCTTATGAAAAGGATCCAAATTAATGTTTTCCCCAATAAGTTTGAAAATTTTATCAAACACAAGTTTCTCTGAAGATTCCTTATCCCCGAACACTTTGTTTTTTCTCTCCTTCCAAACCCCCTAGACAACATAAGGAAAATTCAAGGACCATGATAGCTTGCAAATATGCAGGTTAGAGGATGGGGTCCTCCACTAAATAAAATTATCCTTAATAGTATTAGGCGACACTCAAGATATTTTCCACAGAGAGTAGATCCTATCCCATATAGACCTCATGAAGGTACAATGAATAAAAAAATGACCATTCCCATTGTTGATCTTTAGGAAAAAATGAATTTTAATTCAATGGAAAGTGAAGCTTCAAAATACATATATCAAAACATGGCATTTAAAGAATAAATGATAAAAAATCATTTAATCTCCTCAACTCAGCCACAAAAAAAAAGGGGAACTCCAAAACCAAAATGAACAAACAAAGATTCAAATGTATCTAGATGATGCAGATTTCCCATTTCCCTAGATGCTCATGCATCACTTAGCATCCTCTTATCTAGCGTAATCTCACATGGGTATTCAATCATTGACCTTCAAATCACATATCTACCATCCATCCTTCATCCTCAATATCCAAACCTTCAATTGATGATACATCCATATTCCAATCTTATATCTCTCCCTTATTATGCATCATCATTTGGTACATCCAAATTCCAAACCAATAAAAAATATACAAGATTGACCCACATATTATATTTTTACTCTAAGATGATTTTTTTTTAAATTTTGGAAATCAATTTTAAATTCCCTATTGACTATCAATTTTTTTCTCCAACATTACTTCCCATTCTACTCTACCCGAGGGTTTTCCTGGCCCTTCTAGGCTTGCTCGGTTTTGATTTGGCATTGATAATGTTGTCTTTTCCAACAAAGATCATAATGCTTCTTCCAGATCTAGGTTTTTCTCAGGCAAGCAGAGTTCTTCTACCATTTTTCATCATTTTAAGGGTTCTCTTGGTTTTGTATTTTGGAATGGGAAGTGGGTTCCTAATCCAATGTTAAGCCTTTTCACTGCAATCCTCATTGTAAGAAAAATATTCTCAAAGGAAAGCAACCTGTTTTTGACATTTGTGAATCCCTTTCATCGTCTTCATCTCCATCCCATTCATGGGCTGATGTGACTGTTGGGAATCATTCGATTCACAAGTGCTCACCTTTTGGGGCTCCCTTCATTCCAAAGTAGGATTCTGTTCCATCCACTTTTCCTAATACTATCCCTCTTGTTCGCCCTAAGCTTCTGGCCCCTAATCCTCTTACGTTCCCCAATTCCATTGCTCTTTCTTCTTTGAAAGTTTTTCCTAACAAATTAGCTTCAAACCCTAAGGTTCCTAACCTAGTTGAATCTGGCCGCAGTTAGGTCAATAGTAAAAATAAAGCTTCAGTTCAAGCCTAGCGGATTCTATTCGTAATTATTTCAATCGGAAAGAAAAATATTTTATTCATGGATACATTGGTAAGAAATGGCTACCAAAGGTTAAAAAAAACATTTTTCTCCTCATCAAGTTGAAGTTACGCTGCCTCATTCCATTATTCAACTGCAGATTATGGATTTAAAGGATGTCGCCTTGCTTGGTAAGTTTTGGAATTTTCTCCCAGATCTCGAGTTTTTAAAATATTGGGTTTTCAACACCTGGGGTGGCTCTAATCAAGTTTTTTTCTTAGATAAAAGTGAAGGTTATTTTGTTGTTATTTTTACTGATAAAGATTCTAGAAATGTTGTCTTCCAAAAAAAATCCTGGATGTGTGAGGGAAACGGTCTTTTTACGACTTTGTGGACTTTGAATTTTATCCTAACTATGTCAAGGTTAAATTTATTCCTTTTTGGGTTAAGTTACAAGGTTTTCCTCCGAAATATAGAGAGTCATGCATTATTGAGATTCTTGGTAACAAATTGGGTATTTTTTAAAATCAAGATATGGAGTTCTTCTCTAATCCCTCTTTACCAATCAGGCTCTGTGTTCTAATGGATGTTTCAAAACCCATTCCAAAAAGTGTCAAAATTAAAACAGTGCATGGAATTTGGGATCAACAAGTAGTTATGAAGGATCCTAAGAAAATTTTCTATCTATGCCATTTACCTCTTCATCCTTTCAAAAAGCATCAGAAGCTTGATTGTGGAAAAGCGAGTTTTAATCCTAATTTTGATAATTCATCTAAAGGTCTATTATCGGGAGTGTCGTCTATCATTTTATATTTTGGTATGGATAATAATATTTTTCTTGATTTCTCATTACTTGGAAAGATTACTGACTTTTGTCTCAATTGGTACCATTATTTTATTGGTTTAAAAAGGTCTCATAAGCCTATCTTAAATCAAGTTCTTTCAATCTATTCTCATTGAGGCCATCACATTACCCTCTTTAAAGTGGAGGGTGAGGTATTTCAATCTTCTTCATCTTGCAAAGGCATTGTTTTGTTTGATTAGATGTCTTACAACAGTAAAATTTTATCTTCTTCTGGATTTGTCCTTGGTAAGAAAGTCACAAATCAGTCTTTTCAGGACCCTGTTGTTGTTACTCTTGCTTCAGGTTGGGAACTATCTTTGTTCTCACCAATAAAGATTTTTCTTTATTCATTAAAGATTTTCTTACCTCAAATTAAATTTGTTAGTTACCTCCAAGAAAATCAATGTGCCTCTATGTTAACCCTTTGTGTGACAAATAATTGTGACAAGAGATTAAGTCTTTTTGATGAACAAAGTTTATTTGATAGCTCTCAGCCTCTTCCAGCTTTATATGTTTTAAATAATGATTATGTTGGCCTGCCTTCAGAGGAAGATCTTGTCAAATTTGTTGATCATTCATTAGTATTAGTAGGTGAGAAATTGATAGATGATATTTCCTCTGAGGTATTTGGTGAAGGAGATTCTTTAGATAATTTTTTATCAATCTCTCAGTCTATTCTATCTCCTTCCTCAAGTAAAAATTATCTTGCAAAAAGAGGAAGAAAATATTTAGCTTCAAAGCTACAAGAAGAAATATCAGCAGGTTTACAATTGACACTAGATGCCAATTTACAATTTTCCAGAAAGCAAAAAAGACCAAGGAGATCTTGTTGCTCTCCTAAGTTGCAATGACACTAATATCTTGTTATGTTAGAGGCTTAAATTCCTCTCACAAAAATTCCCAAGGTAAGCATCAACTTGATGCTTCAGGGGAAAATATTGTTTTTTTACAAGAAACTAAAACTTCAGAGGATTATTTTCAAGCAATTAAAAAAATTTGGCACAAATGGGAAGCTTCTCATTCACCTTCCCATGGAGCTTCAGGAGGTCTGATAACTTTTTGGAATGCTAAAACAATTAGTATCTCTGACATCTCTTTTGATCAAAATTGGAAATTATTGTAGGTCACTCACTTTGATTTATCTTTTTGGATTTTGAATGTTTATGGTCCAACTAGCACCTTTGATAAAAAGATGTTGTGGCATACTCTCAAGCTAAAAATTTATGTGTTAGGTCAAGATAAATTTGTTTTAGCTGGTGATTTTATTGCCATCAGAAATGACATGGAAAAAAAAGGAGGAATTAGTCCTCCTAAAGCAGTAATGGTTGATTTTACTTCATTTATTCATGATAATTCTTTGGTGGATGTAATTCCATTAAATGGTATTTTTACTTGGACAAATAGAAGGAAAAACTTCATGCAAATTGTAGAAATATTGAATAGATTCTTAACCTCTCCAAACTGGCTTCTTTCATATTATGCTCTTACTTCAGAAATTCTACCTTTGGTAGCCTCTGATCATTTTGATATTTCACTTCTTATCATGGGTAAGACAATCAAATCAAAATTTCAATCTTCATTTAAGTTTGAGGAAATGTGACTTAGGCATCCCGATCTTATATGTCTAATAAAATAATGGTGGTAGAGTGCTCCTTTTGCTATGGATCAAAGATGTTTCAATTAAGTAAGAAACCATACCATATTAAGAAGAATTTAAAATCTTGGAACCTTTTAGTCTTTAAGAATGTTTTTACCCAAAAAGACTTGGTGTACAAAAGGTTACTCGAGATCAATGAAAATATCATTGTAAATGGTCTTAATAATTATTTCATATGAAGAGAAAAGGAAGTTTCAATTGGAATGGAAAGAATTATTATTTCATGAGGATATTTACTCAAGACAAAAGTCTAGGGAACTTTGGTTGAAAGATGGTGATAAGAATACTAAATTTTTCCATATCTCAGCTCAAACTAAAAAATCAAAATCTTCAATCTTCTCAATTCAAGATAGTGTATTCAAAAGGAAGCAGTTAAGTTCTTTTCTAATCTTTTAACATCCAATGTTAATAATAATGGGAATTTAGTAGTAGAAAAAGAGGAGCTTCTACAACACATTCCTTCTTTGGTCTCTCCTGAAGATAATATTAGGCTTCTCACACTATTTTCTCTTAAAGAGTTATAAGAGGTTGTATTTTTAATGTCTCCTGATAAGGCACCAGGTCCAGATGGCTTTACAGCTATATTTTTTCAAAAATGTTAGGATTTCATTGGGTTTGATAATTTAAGTGCCTTGGAGGAGTCGAGAAATTCTGGGGGAATGTTAAAAAGATTTAATGTTACAAATATTGCTATCATTCCTAAAATTCAAGCTCCTAAATCTTTCTCAAATTTTAGACCTATCTTGTTATGTAATACAATATACAAAATATTTACCAAAGCTATTTATCTTTGCCTTCATCCTCTGATTTCTTCAATTATTTTAGAAGAACAAGGTGGATTTGTTCCTGGTAGAGAAATTTCAGAAGGAACAATTTTGGCTCATGAAAATTTGCATTCTATAGCTTCAAATAAATTATCATCAATGATAATTAAACTTGACATGCAAAAAGAATATGATAGGGTTGATTGGTTCTTTTTAAGACAAGTTTTTTTTAAGACAATTTCTTTTGAAGTTCTTTTTTTCTCGTAAATGGTGTAAATGGGTAATGGCATGTATATCAAGTGCAAGGTTCTTTGTATTATTAAATGGGTTTGTCGTGGGGTTTTTTATCTCCTCACAAGGGGTTCATCAAGGAGATCCTTTGTCTCCTTTTGATTTATCATTTTAGAAGAATATTTGAGCAGATCCTTCCTCTCAGCTAATGTTCAAGGGAAAATAAAGGGAGTTTTGATTCCTAATACAAACATTTCAGTCAATCATTCCTTATTTGCCAATGACACATTGCTTTTTGGTAAAGTTGTTTTCTCTAAAGCTTTAAATATAAATAATCTATTGGATAAATATACTAGAGTTTCAGGGAAAAAAGTAAATGAAGAAAGGTAAAAAATTTACTTGTTCCACACAAATTCTATAATTGAGAAGAGTATAGTTAAATTATTTAGCTTCAAAAAAGATCAATTGCCAAGAAAATATCTAGGAATCGTATTTTTTTCAGGTCAAAATAGGGTTTCTTATTGGAATAAAATCATTCATAATATTCAATCCAAATTATTTTCTTGGAAAGGGAGATGGCTATCTCTAGCACATAAATTTTTATTGGTTAAAACTATTTTATCAACGATACCCAATTATTTTATGTTTGTTCTGAAAGATCCTAAATCTATTATTATACAAATTCAGAAAATTATTAGAAATTTGTTGTGGTCTAGAAATGTTGATAGAAAAAGAAAAATTCCTCTCATCCTATTGAAACAATGTATCTTAAAAACCTAAAAGGTGGGGCGGGTCTTCACAATCCTCATGAAAGGAATTTGGTGCTAGGGGCCAAAATGGTTTGGTGTATGTATTCAAAACCTTCTCTTAAATGGTGTCATCTAATGCAAAATAAATACTTGGACAGTCAGTGCTCTTCAAGAACTTTCACTCTTTCTAATCCTCCTTCAGGTTCTACAATGTGGAATTTTCTTCTGTCTTGTAGAAATTTAATCCTACCACATTTAACTTGGGAAATATATAATGGAAAAGAAGCTCTTTTTTGGGAAGATTCATGGAATGGGCATAAAAATTTAAAAATCTATAACTTTGGAAACACAATGTCCTTTCTAATACAAAATTGGGGTATAAAAGTTAAAGAATTTTTTGATCATGTGGATTCTTTAACAGGAAAGGTCAAATGGAAAGATCTTTCTAATGAATCAATTGATGAAAACCACAAATATCTCATTTCATCAATTCTAGGTGAGAGGATAGTCTACGTCTCATCTTCTCCAGATAGGATAATTTTGTCAAAAGCCCAAAATGGTTTCTATTCTATTAAAGAGGGATATATTTCACTTGCCCAAAAAAATTCTCAATTACCAGTCCAAAGAGCTTATAAATTATGTTGGAATTCAAAATTTTTGCGTAAGGGAGGATGCTTTGCTTGGCTTGCAATACAGAATAAAATTCTAACAAGTGACAAACTAGCAAAATTGAAAATATCAGCACCTTTTAAATGTGTACTTTGTGAGCAAGTGTTAGAAGATATCAATCATCTCTTTCTTTTGTGTCTAATAGCACAAATTTGTTGGTTATTTATCATAGAAAAAAAGAATATTCAATTAGCTTTGCCAAATTCAATATGGGATTTATTCACAAGTTGGCCTCAATTATATTCCTCATCCTTTTTTGCTAGCATTTGTGCTTTGATCCCTTCCTCTATATTGTGGTCTATTTGGTGGGAAAGAAACAAATGCATTTTTAGGAAAGAAAAATTATGTACTGATGATATGTTAGTATCTCTGGAAACCTCAATTTCAAAATTAGTTAATGCTTTTGTGGCTAAAAACAAACATATTGGTTCAATATTTTCTGATTGGGATTCAAAAATTATGTCATCATGGCCTCTTTTTACTCTTCCTTTCAAAGGTAGCCTTAATCAAGTAAATAAAAGAGACAGATCAAATATTGTCTATTCATCACCTCCCTTAGGGTTTTTTAAGCTAAACTTTGATGGAGCCTCTAGAGGTAATCCAAGTATTTCAGGGGTAGGGGTGGTCATAAGGGATCATAATGGACTAGTTTTATGTGCTAAATTTTACAAGTTGGAAAGTGGAACAAACAATGTAGCTGAAGCACAAGCATTGTTACAAGGATTAAGTTTAGCACTTAATTTATGAATTCCAAAACTTCAGATTGAAGGGGATTCACTTATTGTAATTAATGCTTTTCGGGATCGAAAAATCCAAAACTGGAGGGTGGAGTACATAGTCAAGAAAATTTGGAATTTGCTTGACAAATTAGCTCATTTTAAAATCTTACACACTTACAGAGAAGGAAATATGGTATTGGATTATTTAGCTAACTTTGGATGTGTTCAGTCAGAAAATGAAGTGATTCATATAATCAAAATTGGAAAAATAGATCTTGCTTTGGAAACTATTATTTCTAAAGAAGAAAATGCTCTTTGACTTGAATCAATCCATTTGAATCCCATATTCAATATGCAAAAAATAATTTTCATAGATGTGATTTTCAAGTAAGTATTGAGGTGCAAGTTTAAAATTACTTTATTTAAATATGTTTAATACTATTTAAAATTGTAATCAACTTGTACGTTTATATCTGGAAATTACATAGGTAAGTCTTATTTGCAAGGCCTATGAATCATGAATAGGATAATGAAGTTATATCTACTATCATAATCAAAGGACTGGAAAGTGATGTCAATATGTGAATTCATGTGGTATGCAACATGAAAAATCTTTGAGATTTATTCACTCATTTTATATCAAGGGGTTGGGCTTGGAAAGCATGGAAAAGCATGTGAGGAGTACTTCAAAGCATACAATGTAATGTTTTCTTGAATAGCATGATGTAATCTGAGATTTTCTTTTAGATTAAGGTAATTACTATTACTAACGTGTATTATTTACATGTAATGGTAGGTACTTGAATTTATTTTCAAAAATATAAAATATCAGTGCCATGCAGAAGCTATTCTGCATCTGAGAATTAACATCATATGTTAGTTTTGGTGAGTAACATGTGGCTAGCTATGAAGAAAGGAGAGTACATTTTCTTTCACATTTTGATAAATAAATTTAAAGGGAATAAATCTAGCATGATAAGGCATGTGCTAGAAGTCATTTCAAAGGTAAATGAAAAGATAGAAAGGACTGTTTTATTCGAAGCAAACATTCTTTCATCTATTTATTTGGGAATTTCACAAGGCTTTGTTCATCAAATTTTTATTATCTAGTGCGAAGCTGTTGGTCGAATTGGTCTATTTTAGTCTTTTTGTTCTAATCAAATTTTGTGCATTTGTGTGGAGCTAGAGGTCTTGATTAGGAATAGGCATAACAATGGATTATCACCCACAAAATTTAAGAATGTGGTTTCCTGTGCAAAGTTGGGAAACTCCGATCACTAGTAAGATTTAAGTGGAGCAATTACAAATTGTCTTTAAATTTTGTGATCCATGTGATTACAGATGCCTCAAATGCATTATTGGAAGTAAAGTTCTTCAACCAAAAACTAGGAGGATGATTTTTCTGTCAAATGTTTTCTCAATATTTATATCTAACCTCATGGATATGCTCAAATGTTTGGACTCTATGAATGTCATAGTAGAAAAAATGGTCAATGGCATTTTTCTGCAAAACAAGGCTCTTCTTAACAATGCACATAAATATGTTTTCTCAATAGGAGAAGGATATGTGGGTGGTATATTTCCTCCACACTTATTAACTCACAAAAAAACATATTTCAATGTGTATGATGCTTTAAAATAGTCTTTAGAATTCTTAGATCCCAGTCATTTGAATAGAGCTTTAACAAGATATTCTCATCATTTGGGTAGGGATATATCTAAAATCTTCAGGGAAAAATATCATTATACTTCTTTTCTACTTCATCATAACTATTATCATGTAGCTCCTTTATTGTGGTGAAATTCAGGTATTCTTCAAACAAGTGCTCAAGGTCCAACTCAGATTGTGTACCAGAATGTGACACAACCATAGCCTCAAGAAGGAAATAGCAGGAGAGTTGACATGGTGCCTGTTCCAGATATGAACATAGCAATAAATTCACAAATTGAAGAAGAGGGAAATGAAGAGCAGGGTGATAATTTGTTGGATTTCATGCAGATGGAGGAGTAATTGGTTCTAAAAATAATGAAGGATTTTTGAAGGTTTTTCATTAATGCATTCAAATTTTTTTTGGCCAGATGCAAAAGGATACAAATGAAGAGGAAAATTTAGATTTTTTGTAGAAGAAATCATATATGCCATGTTTATTGATGTAAATCGCATTTTTGTACATACCGACTATATAATTTCAAAATGATAAACTTAGTGGATTTAGCACAGTTGAAACAATGTAAACTGATCAATTATTTGATCATAGGTTATTTTTTTATGCATTTTATGAGCTACAACCGGAGGTTTTCTCACTGGCTCTTTCCTCCTGGTATGCTCTTTGAGCCAGTTTTTTTTACAAAATATATATTTATAATATAATAATATATAGTGGTTTGCCACTCTTGTTGACAAGAAAATAAATTTTGTATTTCCCTTGATAATGAACATAATATAATTTTTAATACACAATGGTGTTCCACTCTCTACCAATCCATATTATCTGGGTTCAAAAAATGTATAGTAAAATTTTCAAATATTTATTACAATATGTTAAAAATCTAAAATAGATTGAATAACCAAAAGAACTTTTTAAGAGAAAATAAAAGTTACATAACTTAGAAAAACATAAAGAATGCAAACTAGGACTTTGAGAGATCATGCAATGTTGATATGAAATAATTGCATTAAGAGCTTCCAAGTTGAAAAAGAGATAATTTAAAGATCAATAGATCAACTAAAATACAAGCTATTTAGTGAGTTTATATAGAACTAAGAAGAGGAAGTAGATGGAAAATCCAACCAATAGAAATTAACCACCAAAAGTGGATATCGACGAAAAAAAGTGGAAAGTGTTCCACCCTTTAAGAAAGGGGAAACCACATCAATTATCTCCTAGTATTAAACTCACTTTATTATCCCAAGTGATCTTAATAAAAGTGTGGGAAAACCCCTTAAGCAAAACATAGGTGTAATACCCCTCCATTTTGTTTCTTGTTCAAGTTGCTTTATGCTATGTTTGGTTGCAGTTACTTTGATACTGGATACATTTTGTTATGATGTTTTGATCGTTACTATTGAGTGACAACTATTATTGTGGGATGTGGTTATCTGATTATTGTTTCACTTGCATTATGGATTAATGATGTTGTAGAGTTAACATGAGATGTTATTATGAGATTACTGGGTTATGATGGAAGTGTCAGTTTCAATAAGTGTATGGGTGAAGAGGACGAGTTCGCATCACTCGCTTGTGAGCGCCCTGCAAATCCGTAATCCCTTCTTCACGGTGTGTATTATATGTTGGATATATTGTATGATGTTGTTTACTTGGTTGCAGGATTGCAAGTATATGACATCGACTCCACTTGGTTTCACAGGTTTGAGCGTGTCGATCCAACGGTTAAGTTGAATGGGAGATAGTAGCTAGGTAACATGTGTCAAGTTTACACCCTAGTCTTAGTGTGTCGTCAGTTGTGTGTGTCGAGTCATTGTCTGTCTTGTTTTAATGTTATTTAATTCTGAAGGATTCTTGATTTGGAAATAGATATTTAAAATAATTGCATTTAAATTATGTTGATGGTTATTTAATTTAAATAATGCAATGTGGATAAAAGTTTATATTTAAATTAATTAATTATATTTAATTTATTTAATTAATTAAATTTAATCCAAGGGGGTTGAATTTAGTTATTAAATAATTTAATTAATTAATTAAACGTGATGCAAGAGAATGAAAGGAAATAAAAAAATTAAAATTAAATTTGGAATTTAATTTCAGCGTGAGGGAATTAAATTAGAAATTGTAATTAAATATTTATTTGGAAATTAGTTGCAACTTTGGAAATTAATTTATTATTTCAAATTGCATTTTAAATTGAAAGTGAGTTTTCGAAAAGTGAAATTGAAATTGAAATTTGAAATTGAAATTGAAATTGAAATTGAAATATCTAATTTGCATGTAATGTGAGTTAGGGCTGTATTACGTATTTTTGATTTATAAAGAATACATGTTTTAATTTTAGGGCAGAAATTTTTTTTAGAAAAAAAATACATTTTTACAGCAGGGAAGAAATTTTGGAAAATTTGCACAAGGGTTTGAACAAAGTTTGATTGTAGAATTGATTGAAAGAAATATTGTTTGCATTTGTTGGATTTTGGATTGGATTCATTGGAGGATTGAAGAAAATTCAAGAAATCTTTGGAGGAGGCTTGCATCAGAAATTCATCTCTTCCTGTAGCTTCTTGTACCAGGTTTTCCTCTTTGTGTTTTATTGTTCTTGATTGTTTTTCTTTAAAATAGTAGTAATTAAAGACTTTTTTGTTAAATCTATTTTAAAAAATAAATTTGATATTAGAAGAAAAGAATTAAATAAATTTACAGCCTTTGCTTGTGAAAATTCTTGAGTGAAAATTGTGAAAACCTCAGTTGAATTTAAATTATTTAGGGAAATAGATTGTGTTGTTATTGGAAATAAAACATAGATATTGAACAATGCATTTAGAATGATTTTAAAAATTGAAACCCTCTGTTTATTATTAAAAATTGGATTTTAAAATCTACAGGATAGTTATAATTTTCATAGTAAAATGGTCTGGTTGTGTCGCCTATAACTTCACTTACGCAAACTGGGTTGTCAAGAAATTTAAAGGGTTTTTGCGTTTTGACATTTTCTTATTTTTGCAAAAAATTGCAAATACCCAGATCTTAAATTTTGAGTTATCCTTGAAACATGACTGCTGTTAAGTTATTTCCCCATGGCTGTTTTGAAAATAAAATAATAATAAATTGATATTTATAAATATTAATATTCTAGGTATTGTTATTATAATATTAAAATATTATTTAATAATATTTTATTATATAATTTATAATACTAAAGTAGTATATTTATTTATATTATTTTAAATAAAATTTGTATATTAGATTAGTGGAATTAAAATTATAAACGTATGGGGAAATTATTGTTTATTTTAAAATGACATGTTAAAATTTAATTGAAGGAGTTAAATATTTGATTTAAAGAATGCATAATTTAAAATTTAATTGTGCAATTTAAATTCATGTATAAAAGGTCCAATTATTAATTTGATTTAATTGGAAAAATATATATATATTTTGGAAAATTAATGATAAGGGATATTTTATTTTGAATTAAACAATTTGATATTCTGTAAAGAATAGAAGATATGTTAATGATTAAATATATTTAAATATATTAATTTATATTTAGTATATATATATTGAAGGTATATATCCATTTGAGAGAATAAATAATATTTTATCTTATTTTATTCTGTTGTTTGCGAATTGGGTATTATTAGTGTTCTAAAAGAAAAATGATTACTATGTGTAGAAAATATATAAAGAAAGATATTTTTTTAATAGAAGTAATTACTTGATTTAAAAGGAAATGTTTAGTTTGTTAATATGATTGAAGAAAATATATTGAGATATATATATATCCATGAGTATTTTCAATCAGTATTTATTTTGTTTTATTTAAGTGCGTGTAATTTAGTTTTGCATGAAGAATTTAAAATATAAGTTTTGAATGTATGGTCAAAATTGATAAGGAAAAAGATATTTAAATATATTGAAGAATTATAGAAATATTTATATTTAAATGTTTGTTTTAATTAATGAGATTTAATTAGAAATAATATGAATGCGTGGTCAAATAGATAAGCCAAAAGATATTTTTATACATTGATGAAATTGCATGTTTTTAAATGGATAGTTGAAGAGACATAGACTCCAGATAGAAAATTAAAAAGATTGTTTGCAATAGTGTTAGGTTGCATTAGAAGTAAATTTAGGAACTAACTATATTGAAAAAGAAAAATAGTTATTATGTTTTATTTAGTTCCATAGAGTAATCTAGTCATTGTGAATGAAATATTAAATAATATATGTAATTAAATTTATTAATATATATATTTGGTGTCTATATAATATGGAGCATATATATATATTAAGTGTAAAATTCATTATCATATTTTATTTTAATGAGATGCATGCAATATATTATTGAATAGAGATTTACAAATGGATTGATTGGTGTATGTGGAAAATGGATAGAGAAACAATATGTTATTATATTAAAGTGATTGAATGTTTTAAATAGAAAATTGAATAAGATGTAAGATTTGGTTAAAAAATGGAAAGAGTTTACTTGCATGGATTTGTGTCGATTTAAAAGTAAATTAAGAAGTTGTTTTATTGATGAGGCAATCAATTATTTTATTTATTAATTTCTATTTAGATTAATTGAATCATTGTGATTGGATTATGAAAGAGATATGGATTTAGTATATCCAAAAGTAGTATCTTCCTCATGATTATCTTAAAGGATTTAATTCTCTGTATTCAGTAAAGGGAAGTAAGTTTAATTGTTTTAGATTTCCAATAATGAAAAGGGAAATAGGGGTTATAATTATTTTAGATGATCTAGTTATCGTGTTTTTGACTTTGTCAACACTACCTATTGAATGAATATGGACTTAAGAAATCCAAATATTAGATTTGATTAATGACTTGAATGCTTTTGTTATTATATCGTCAAGTTGCATTGTTGGTTTTGTGATTTAGTGTTTAGTCCTAAATTATAAGTCTTCCAGAAGAACTTAGAGGATAAGGGTTGTTGAATCTTTATGCCATCCAGTTGTTTTTCCTTGGGTAGTGCATAGAGACTTTTCAGTTTTACCCAGTTTTCATGAACAGGGATGTTTGCACCTACTTGGTTTAGGAGCAGATTATGGGATCTGTGTCTCCTTGTATGGAGTGACCTTGTTATGTGGTTTCATTTTGTTGCTTCTTGTGAAAGGAGTGGACTATGTGTTGTTGCCTCCAAGATGTTTGGAGTGGACTATGTGTTGTTGCCTCCAAGATGTTTGAAGTGAGATCTTTTGTACCTCTTGTGAAAGGAGTGGACTATGTGATTGTTGCCTCCAAGATGTTTGGAGTGAGTTTCTATTATTTGTATCCTCCTTGTGTTGGAGTGGATTATGATGCCTAGTTGGTATGCACTTGTGGTTCCCGTGGTGGATTGTTTGGGTGTGTGTTGTCGAATAGAAGAGTGACTTTTGTTAGGGGCCAGAGCCCAAAGTGGTAAACTGGATAGGCTTCAAAAGTGAGTTAATCAAGTAATAATTAAATTAATGTACTTAGATGATTAAGATCCATTCACATTAATCAATATAATTTAATCTTCACTCATAGACACATGGGCTCGTTTAGACTTGGGATGAGTGAGAAGGCCTAGAATGGCAAGATCAACTATCTTGTCCTTACGAGAGGTAGTTGATTCCGCATGAGTGAGTATGAATGCCTGGATTCAGTTGAGGCCATCAGGATTACTTGTGTCAGAGCCTATGAAGAATGCCTAGAGGAGATCTCATGACAAACCTTGCGATGACACGCTATCTAGGACAACTGTTGTTAATTGTTTTATATGTATGGTTATTTGAACATACTTGATCTACTTTATGTCTGGAAATAATGTGACCTATGTCAGTGATGTTGGAGTTGTACTTGTATTGTACTTGAGTTGTACGTGATTCGTACTTGTATGGTGAATGAGTTTTAGTTGTTAATTCATTTGGTTGGTTATAACAGTATGAGTCAGTTTGAGTCTACCTTTGATTAGAGGTAGTAGAATCTTCGTCCATATTACTTTGCTACTATCTCCTAGCATGGGGGGTGGGCCTTCGGGCACCACATTGGTAGGGTGAAACATGCACCAAAACCGTTGGGTCCCCATCTATCTTCAGTACTCGGTGGCGAGACATCCAAATGGACAGCTCACGGTTCTTTTTGTAATTTCTTGCATTGTAATATTTTAACTTGTATAAGTTATTTTATCCCTCTTATGTTTATGAGGTGGAGTTATGTAATTGTAACCTTATGTACTATTGCCTCATTCTAGGAATGAGTGATGTAACTATTGGATTAAGATAATGTTTATGAAATTGCATCTTGGTTGATTATCTTATTATGTTATGTGGTATTCTTATGATGTATGATGTTTATTCCATAAAGTTCATAAGGCTATGGTTATATGTAATATGTATGTGTGGGTTTAAGTAATCCTAACCTTGTAGCCTTAAAGGTTGTTGTTAACTAGTAAGTGAATGTGTATGTTAAATGCACTTTATAAAAAAAAATTAGTTCGCTTAAGACGTTAATTGCAACTTCCTTTAAGGTTACTTAGCGGGGCATTACACATGGTATCAGAGCCAGGTTTAAATACTGGGTTCTCTGGATGCAATTGTGCCCACTATGTTGTTCTTGTGATTTGTTAGTAGAGTGTTAAGTGATCACGTGTTCATGGCTTTTACTTTAGCATGATATACTCTGTGAAAGAGAGTAGCATGTTAGTAACCTGATAAAAGGTTATGGTTGGAAAGTAATGATACGTATTCCATGGGTTATGGAATTGGATGTTCCTATGGGATTATGTATGTAGTTGTTTTCCCTTGAAAATATAAGAAACCAGTAACTGTATCTAGTCTAAATGTTGTGGAAACCCGTACTTGCCTGTATCCATGTGATGGTGATACTTGGTACCCAGCAATGGGGAAAAATCACATTTGGGTGTGGATTTTACCATACCATTATGTGTGTTTGCATGTTTGTTACCTAATTGAGGACCAACCCAAGTGTGGTTGAAACCTATATATAGGAGTAACCAAAAGTAGCTCCTTTTCTTTTGGTTCGTTAGATCCTTAATTCATGAAGGAATAGTAGTAATCACAAGTTTTCTTGGGTGGAGTGTGTAGCGTATGCATGTTGTGGCATAGAGCATCTTAGCTCAACCAATCCCGAGGAAACGTAACCGCTACTTTCCCTAATGCTTGATCAGGATACTTGATCTATATGTGTTAGCCTTATCCCTTAGATTTGGGTATAGCAGCATGGTTGTTAGTTATGCCTAAACGTCCATAGTGGTGATGACCTGGTAGAGTGATGATGTCTTCTTTAGTCATGGATGCACTCTACTCATGTGGATAGCGTGCCCATTCCACATCACATGAGGGTTTTTATCATTCTTGTTGGACGTTGTTTCTTCCTTCCTCGTTTTGTGGCTAGTATCTAGTCACATAGTTGTTGTATAGTGGAATTTAAAGATTGTGAACTTTCTTTCGGTTATTGATGATTTTTTTTTCAGTTGATTGTGAGGGTCGACACTTTGTTTAGATTTGATTGTGAAGATTAGCCACAATTTGTGATCTTATTTTTTTATAACCCTAGTGGTTATGAATTTGATTCAGTGTTGAAATTACGTGTATTTATTTATTTTATTGTTGAAATGGAACTTTAATTTGATCTTCTTTATGAACTTGGTGGCTAAGCTAATTATCTTTGTTGTTTTCAATGTCGGCTATGTGTTGCATTGTGATTCCTCTCCAAGGTTGTTTGAGGCAAACTTGGTGAGTCTGTATGAGGAAGTAGATGCAGGAAATCTTGAGAGTGAGGGTATGTGAGGCTGGACGCAGCTAGAACCCACTAACTTTTGTGTGTTGACTATCTCTTAGAGGCTGATCACCTTACATAATAAGAGATAGGTCATTGTGGTCTTGTTTGGATGGTCTCACTTTATATATGACCTAACACTATCAAGCCATTGGTTTGATGTTAGATTTAGTTGAGTTGGTTTATGTTTTTGGTTCATGGACTCTTCTATCATAGATTGGTATGCTGCTTTCTAGTGTCCAGGTGGACCCTTGTGTAGTCTCGTGATGGTTGTTGGTGTTGTGTATTGGTACATATGTGTATTATGTATGATAATCCATAGTTTTGTGTTTTTGAAGAATTGGTTGATGGTTGTTTCACCATGTTGTCCTGGTTGGATTTATAGTGTACTTGGCTGAGTTGTTTACGGCACGGGTTGCTGTTGTTTTTGTGTTGAGGTATGGAGTGGTTCAGTTTGGAATCCTTGGTTTCGTGTGATTGTATGGAGTTTGCACTATGAGTTTTTGCAGGCTTCCAGGAGTAAGCCTAATTATTGGGGGGGAGAATGTAATACCCCTCCATTTTGTTTCTTGTTCAAGTTGTTTTATGCTATGTTTGGTTGCAGTTACTTTGATACTGGATACATTTTGTTATGATGTTTTGATCGTTACTGTTGAGCGACAACTATTATTGTGGGATGTGGTTATCTGGTTATTGTTTCACTTGCATTATGGATTAATGATGTTGTAGAGTTAACATGAGATATTATTATGAGATTACTGGATTATGATGGAAGTGTCAGTTTCAATGAGTGTATGGGTGAAGAGGACAAGTTCACATCACTCACTTGCGAGCGCCCTGCGAATCTATAATTTCTTCTTCACGGTGTGTATTATATGCTAGATATATTGTATGATGTTGTTTACTTAGTTGCAGGATTGCAGGTACATGACATCGACTCCACCTGGTTTCACAGGTTTGAGCGTGTCGATCCAATGGCTAAGTTGAACGGGAGATAGTAGCTAGTTAAGTTTACACCCTAGCCTTAGTGTGTCATCAGTTGTGTGTGTCGAGTCATTGTCTGTTTTGTTTTAATGTTATTTAATTCTGAAGGATTCTTGATTTGGAAATAGATATTTAGAATAATTGCATTTAAATCATGTTGATGGTTATTTAATTTAAATAATGCAATGTGGATAAAAGTTTATATTTAAATTAATTAATTATATTTAATTTATTTGATTAATTAAATTTAATCCAAGGGGGTTGAATTTAGTTATTAAATAATTTAATTAATTAATTAAACATGATGCAAGAGAATGAAAGGAAATAAAAGAATTAAAATTAAATTTGGAATTTAATTTCAACGTGAAGGAATTAAATTAGAAATTGTAATTAAATGTTTATTTGGAAATTAGTTGCAACTTTGAAACTTAATTTATTATTTGAAATTGCATTTTAAATTGAAAGTGGGTTTTCGAAAAGTGAAATTGAAATTGAAATTGAAATATCTAATTTTCATGTAATGTGAGTTAGGGTTGTATTACGTATTTTTGATTTATAAAAAATAAATGTTTTAATTTTAGGGCAGAAAAATCTTTAAAAAAAAATATATATTTTTACAGCAGGGAAGAAATTTTGGAAAATTTGCACAAGGGTTTGAAGAAAGTTTGATTGTAGAATTGATTGAAAGAAATATTGTTTGTATTTGTTGGATTTTGAATTGGATTCATTGGAGGATTGAAGAAAAATTCAAGAAATCCTTGGAGGAGGCTTGCATCAGAAATTCATCTCTTCCTGTAGCTTCTTGTACCAGGTTTTCCTCTTTGTGTTTTATTGTTCTTGATTGTTTTTCTTTAAAATAGTAGTAATTAAAGACTTTTTTGTTAAATCTATTTTAAAAAATAAATTTGATATTAGAAGAAAAGAATTAAATAAATTTACAGCCTTTGCTTGTGAAAATTCTTGAGTGAAAATTGAGAAAACCTCAGTTGAATTTAAATTATTTGGGGAAATAGATTGTGTTGTTATTGGAAATAAAACATAGAGATTGAACAATGCATTTAGAATGATTTTAGAAAATGAAACCCTCTATTTATTATTAAAAATTGGATTTTAAAATCTACAGGATAGTTATAATTTTCATGGTAAAATAGTCTGATTGCATCGCCTATAGCTTCACTTACGCAAACTGGGTTGTCAGGAAATTTAAAGGGTTTTTGCATTTTGAAATTTTCTTATCCTTATCAAAAAATCGCAAATACCTAGATCGTAGTTTTTGAGTTATGCTTGAAACATGAGACTGCTATTAAGTTATTCTCCCATGGCTGTTTTGAAAATAAAATAATAATAAATTGATATTTATAAATAGTAATATTTTAGATATTGTTATTATAATATTAAAATATTATTTAATAATATTTTATATTATAATTTATAATACTAAAGTATTATATTTATTTATATTATTTTAAATAAAATTTGTATATTAGATTAGTGGAGTTAAAATTATAAACGTATGGGGAAATTATTGTTTATTTTAAAATGGCATGTTAAAGTTTAATTGAAAGAGTTGAATATTTGATTTAAAGAATGCATAATTTAAAATTTAATTGTGCAATTTAAATTCATGTGTAAAAGGTCCAATTATTAATTTGATTTAATTGGAAAAATATATATATATTTTGGAAAATTAATGATAAGGGATATTTTATATTGAATTAAACAATTTGATATTCTGTAAAGAATAGAAGATATGTTAATGATTAAATATATTTAAATATATTAATTTATATTTAGTATATATATATTCAAGATATATATCCATTTGAGAGAATAAATAATATTTTATCTTATTTTATTCTGTTATTCGCAAATTGGGTATTATTAGTGTTCTAAAAAAAATGATTAGTATGTGTAGAAAATATATAGAGAAAGATATTTTTTTAATAGAAGTAATTACTTGATTTAAAAGGAAATGTTTATTTTGTCCATGATTATTTTCAATCAGTATTTACCTTGTTTTATTTAAGTGCATGTAATTTAGTTTGGCATGAAGAATTTAAAAGATAAGTTTTGAATGTATGGTCAAAATTGATAAGGAAAAAGATATTTAAATATATTGAAGAATTATAGAAATATTTATATTTAAGTGTTTGTTTTAATTAATGAGTTTTAATTAGAAACAATATGAATGCGTGGTCAAATAGATAAGCCAAAAGATATTTTTATACATTGATGAAATTGCATATTTTTAAATGGATAGTTGAAGAGACATAGACTCCGGATAGAAAATTGAAAAGATTGTTTGCATTAATGTTAGGTTGCATTAGAAGTAAATTTAGGAACTAACTATAATGAAAAAGAAAAATAGTCATTATGTTTTATTTAGTTCCATAGAGTAATCTAGTCATTGTGAATGAAATATTAAAGAATATATGTAATTAAATTTATTAATATATATATTTGGTGTCTATATAATATGGAGTATATATATATATATATATTAAGTGTAAAATTCATTATCATATTTTATTTTCATGAGATGCATACCATATATTATTGAATAGAGATTTACAAATGGATTGATTGGTGTATATAGAAAATGGATAGAGAAACAATATGTTATTATATTAAAGTGACTGAATGTTTTAAATAGAAAATTGAATAAGATGTAAGATTTGGTTAAAAAATGGAAAGAGTTTACTTGCATGGATTTGTGTCGATTTAAAAGTAAATTAAGAAGTTGTTTTATTGATGATGCAATCAATTATTTTATTTATTAATTTCTATTTAGATTAATTGAATCATTGTGATTAGATTATCAAAGAGATATGGATTTAGTATATCCAAAAGTAGTATCTTCCTCATGCTTATCTTAAAGGATTTAATTCTTTGTATTCAGTAAAGGGAGGTAAGTTTAATTGTTTTAGATTTCCAATAATGAAAAGGGAAATAGAGGTTATGATTATTTTAGATGATCTAGTTATCGTGTTTTTGACTTTATCAACACTACTTATTGAATGAATATGGATTTAGGAAATCCAAATATTAGATTTGATTAATGACTTGAATGTTTTTGTTGTTATGTCATCAAGTTGCATTGTTAGTTTTGTGATTTAGTGTTTAGTCCTAAATTATAAGTCTTTTAGAAGAACTTAGAGGATAAGGGTTGTTGAATCTTTATGCCATCCAGTTGTTTTTCCTTGGGTAGTGCATGGCGTCTTTTCAGTTTTACCCGATTTTCATGAACGGGGATGTTTGCACCTACTTGGTTTAGGAGCGGATTATGGGATCCGTGTCTCCTTGTATGGAGTGACCTTGCTATGTGGTTTCATCTTGTTGCCTCCTATGAAAGGAGTGGACTATGTGTTGTTGCCTCCAAGATATTTGGAGTGAGATATTTTGTACCTCCTGTGAAAGGAGTGGACTATGTGATTGTTGCCTCCAAGATGTTTGGAGTGAGTTTCTATTATTTGTATCCTCCTTGTGTTGGAGTGGATTATGATGCCTAGTTGGTATGTACTTGTGGTTCCCATGGTGGATTGTTTGGGTGTGTGTTGTCGAATAGAAGAGTGGCTTTTCTTAGGGGTTGGAGCGCAAAGTGGTAAACTGGGTAACCTTCAAAAGTGAGTTAATCAAGTGATAATTAAATTAATGTACTTAGATGACTAGGATGCATTCACATTAATCAAGATAATTTAATCCTCACTCATAGACACAAGCGCTCATTTAGACTTGGGATGAGTGAGAAGGCCTGGAATGGCAAGATCAACTATCTTGTCCTTGCGAGAGGTAGTTGATTCCGCATGAGTTAGTATGAGTGCCGGGATTCAGTTGAGGCCACTAGGATTACTTGTGCGAGAGCCTATGAAGAATGCCCAGAGGAGATCTCATGACAAACCTTGCGATGACACTCTATCTAGGACAACTGTTGTTAATTTTTTTATGTGTATGGTTATTTGAACATACTTGATCTACTTTATGTTTGGAAGCAATGTGACCTATGTTAGTGACGTTGGAATTGTACTTGTATTGTACTTGAGTTGTACCTGATTCATACTTGTATGGTGAATGAGTTGTACTTGTTAATTCATTTGGTTGGTTATAATAGTATGAGTCAATTTGAGTTTGCCTTTGGCTAGAGGTAGCAGAATCTTTGTGCATATTACTTTGCTACTATCTCCTAGCATGAGGGGTGGGCCTTCGAGTACCATATTGATAGGGTGGAACATGCACCAAAACCGTTGGGTCCCCATTTATCTTCAGTACTTGGTGGTGAGACATCCAGATGGACAGCTCGCGGTTCTTTTTGTAATTTATTGCATTGTAATATTTTAATTTGTATAAGTTATTTTATCCCTCTTATGTTTATGAGGTGGAATTATGTAATTGTAACCTTATGTACTATTGCCTCATTCTGGGAATAAGTGATGTAACTATTGGATTAAGATAATGTTTATGAAATTGTATCTTAGTTGATTATCTTATTATGTTATGTGGTATTCTTATGATGTATGATGGTTATTTCATAAAGTGCATAAGGCTATGGTTATATGTAATATGTATGTGTGGGTATAAGTAATCCTAACCTTGTAGCCTTAGAGGTTGTTGTTAAGTAGTATGTGAATGTGTATGTTAAATGCACTTTATAAAAAAAAAAATAGTTCGCTTAAGACGTTAATTGCAACTTCCTTTAAGGTTACTTGGCGGGGCATTACATTAGGAGGATGTAAAAGATGATGGGTCACAACAAATGAAGCCATGTTATGTACCCATATACATATCAAATTTCCCCAATGAAGATGGAGCCCCCCTAGGACTAAGGGAATAAAAATCTACACCAACACACCCCCTTAAGCACAACTCAGGAGGATGTAAAAAATTATGGGTCACAAAAAATGAAGCCAAGTTAGGTACCCATGTACATATCGAATTCCCCCAACGAAGATGGATCCCCCCTCACAAATAGAGAGAGAACGCCCCTCCAAAGGAGCGAGAAGAATAGAAGGACTGATTGGCCTCCCCTGAATGGATCCAATGGTAGTTGCTTGAAAATAGATGGATAAAATGGTCCATGATCATTGAACAACATTTCTTCGCTTAGGAAGAAACGAAACCAATGGTGTATGGAAGCTACCTCCCAAGTTCTAAAATGAATATGTAGCAAGAAAGTGAGAGATGTATGAATTCTCTGAAGTAGGCTCAAGTATCCCCATGCCAGTGCTAAAATTTTTCATAATGAAATTAGGTGTTGAAGGACACACCATTGAAGATGAAAAATATGAATCTCCTAGAGACTAATGTAGAGCACAATCCAAATACAATGATGGTTTGAAAATAATTATACAATGACTACCATCAAAGAGGAGAAAAAACCCCACAATTATGTCTTGCAAGTCTAGAATGTGAGACTCCACAACCAAGTCTGAAATACTTGTCAATAAATCATCCCAAAAAGTTATATTTGAAAGGCTATGGATGCCTTGCTTCAAGAAATCATTGGAAGGTTTTGAAGAAGTAACTCTAGACTCTAAAGTAGCAATGGATGCAAGGAGAAGATGTATATCCTCAATAGTGTAATCTAGATTTGAAATGAAAGACTAGAAACAAACAAGAGATGTCTAGTAGTAGTAATGATCCTCAAAGAGAAGATGTATATCCTCAATAGAGTAATCTAGATTTGAAATGAAAGACTCTACAAACAAACAAGAGATGTCTGGTAGAAGTTCGTCCTAATGAGCTAAATTAAGAAAACATAAATGATCATGTTGTGATGAATCGCTAGAGGATATCAAAGAAGCATATCTAGAATATGAAGCTACAACAAGTGATGTTGATGTGATCTCAACATGCAGATATGAGAAACAAGATAATTCTTTGTGTCATCTAAACATTTAGGACATGCATAATAGTCAAGAAAATCTAAAGTAGCATCATCAAATGGTATATTATCTGCATCATCAAGTGGAATGAGGCAATCTATAGTAAGATCTTATAGGAATGTAGAAACATGAGGGTATCCAAACATCTCCCAAATATTGGTTCAAAGTGTGCAAGGACATTGAATGTCTGCTATAACCCACATAGTGTAAGTATCAATATGATAAATAATGAATCCTAATACATGATCAATTATGTTACTCCATACTAATTTCCTTCTAGTTGTGTCTAGTTCAGGAATGATTCTATATAGGTAAGGAAAAGTTTTAGCCATTTGAGATTGGTTAGAATGCCTTTTTTCTATCTCATAATTAGCCTTATCCAAAATTATCACAGAAGGATGACAAAAGAATCCATGATACAATCATCAAATGAATACAAAATAACACCAAAAGAACATAAATAAACACTCACTCTTTTCACTAGTATCAAAAATAACCCCCAAATATTATAAGGTTGGAAAATTATAGTTCAGTGATATTACAAATCCTTTTCCAAGATATAATTCTCAATGGGTTCAAAATAGCCAAAATTACAAATTTTGATACAAAATGAACTTGAGAAAAAAAATGAAAACTTAAGCCTTATACATGTGTAGTCCTTTATAATACCTTAGAAATGCCTATTTCTTCCAAAAATAATAGCATTGAGGAAAAAGTTATGGCATGTTGAAGAAATTAGCAACAAATAGCTTCAACCTACAATATCTGGTAGAAAATGAAAAAAAAATCTTTTCAATACCTCCATGAAAGGGAAATTCTCATCTCTAGCTTTTCGATGATATCTCATTTTTGAAAAGAAGACAACCAGAGAAAAATTTCTGATTTTTTTAAAAAATGGTTGAATTTAGCTTGCAGTGACAACCCCCATGGAAAAACAAGTTCTTTTCAAAAATCAAATTCATCTAAAATAGACAAAGTTTATATGAGAATAGGGGTTTTTAAGCCTTCTGAGCGGATTGGAAAGGTCTATTTGGGGTAAAACTACTCCAATAAAAATCTGTTTTCCAAATCTAAGCTCTAAACCCTTGTTTGGAACTATGTCAAATGATCTCCAATTTAGATGAAACAAAAGACAATATTGACTTTCTCTAGCCTCCTACATGCATTAAAATGGTCAAAATTATTGCCATCATAACTAGAAATACTATAATCACCTAGATCTCAAAAAACACATATATAATATAAAGAGGTAATTCAATTTTCACAAACCCTTTTTGATTCTCCAAATTGTTCAAAATGCAAGAGAAGAGCATACAAGAATTTTAAATTTATTTTTATATGAAAACTCAATCTCTCTATTAAATATTTATGAACAAAAATTTCTCAAAAAAAAAGATCTGATACCATGTTAGAAATTTGAAATATGTTTAATAGCCCAAGGAACTTTTTAACAAAAAATCAAAGTTTTGTTTTTAAAGAAAAGTGGACAAGCCATAGTAATATATTAAATATAAAGTATTTACATAGGTCCTGGTTCAAAGGGCATACCGATAGGAAAGAACTAGGAAGAAAACTTAAAGTTATACCCATTTGAAACATATGAATAATTCAAAGTAGAATAATTATAAAATTATCCCATGTAAGGGAGGAAAATACAAAGATCCAAACTCTAGTTGAAGTGATGCCATATTAGAACTATTAAGGAGCCGAAGAGAGCTTAAGCTAGAGTTTAATTTAATAGACTCGAGCAAAATTCTACCAAAAACAAAATTAACCTCCCATATTTCATGTTATTCCTCCATGTGGTCTACACAAGTTGATGACTAGTTCTGCACCGCACCATCCACAAAATTTAGCTCGGGCAATTGTGGGTGGACTGAATCCTTCACGAGTGAACCAAGCTCAACACAAGGGAATTCAACATTGACATAAGCCCCTAGATCCCTAATAGCCAAGGACCCCTGAGGCAAGGAGGTGGTGCATTGTGCATTTTCCTCAGCTTGTTCTATTCTATGCACAAAAGTAATAGACTCCACTTTCATTTGATGATTCCTCATTGCAGGCCGAAAAAAAGGTGGTTCCTGGGCAAAGTCCCGCAGGAGAGAAATAACATAGAAATTTTCATTACTTTTAGCTGTTAGGGATCTAGACAACCTATTTTCATTTTTTGAAAATGTTGATAATAAAACATAGTCATTACCAAGTTGAAACCCCAATCAAATATCTTCAAAAAATTCTTCATCTACTTTAGCTTTGATATAATCATGTAGGAATAGTCCACCAACATAACCCTCCCTAGAGAACAAATTGTATTTTTGGACCAAAAACAACAAGTCATTCTTCTCACAGAAATGAGGGTTTACAAAATTAGAGACAGTTTTATCTAAATCCCTCAGTGATTGAAGAAAATCCATAATGTTTGAAAGAAAAATAGAGAGAACTTGAGAAGGAAACAAAGCCATGCATGCTCCCAGGCGAATGGTTTCCCTACCCAAAGCTGAGTGAACTGCATCTTCCTCATGCATGCTCCCCATTTTGAAGATGCAATTCAGGTCTACCTGAGAAATGTTGTCTTCAAGTGGCCTTTTCCAAGTGCAGATGGGGCAATTTATACGAAAATTCTAGGGGCGAAGTGCCATGAACTCACAAATTTTTTACTAAAGAATACGTGAGCCTAAAAATATCAATAACCAGCTAGAGAAACTTCTTGAAGGGATTTACTCAAGAGATGAGAGAATACCAAATTTAAAGCTACACCAAAGCCAACATCCGCAATTTGGTAATTAATGAAGGCAACTATTTCATATGGCTTCATAATTAGTGAGTTAAAGCTTTCAAAATGATCGGCCTTCAGAAATTAAAATGGAGTACTACCAACACTCAAGAGTATCAGAGCCCAAGAAACAGCATTCAAGTACACATTCCAACATTCAGTAAGCATTGTCCAATGAAAAAATAGGATACCAATAACTTGAAACAAAATGGAGCATATCCAGGCCTCCATAAATTGCCAAATAAATTTAAGTGATGCGGCTTGTCCCATAAGGTCCTTGGAAAATGCTCAAAGAATATTGGAGCACATGATGATATCCCAAAGGTACAGAGGCCAAATTCATTTTTCAAGCAAAGTAAATGCCAAATATGAAATCAAGTAGGATAAGAGTTGACAGGAGATCACAACAAGATGCCTTTTTTAGCATCGAGATAGAAAGAAGTTATTGAGAGCCACAAGAACAAAATAAAAGTTACATAAAATAGAAACACACAAAGAATGTAAACCAAGACTCCAAGATATTATGTAATGTCGATATGATAGAATTTCATGAAGATCTTCCAAGCTCAAAGGAGATAATGCAAAGATCAATAAATCAATGCAGGTACAAGCTAGGTAGTGATTTTATATAGAACTAAGGAGATGATGTAGGTAGAAAATAAAACCAATATGAATTAGCCACAAAAACTTGACATGGACCACCAAAAGTGGAAATTGTATCACCCTTTAAGGAAGGGGACACCACACCACTTATCTCCTAGTAATAAACTAACTTTATTATCCTAATGGAGATTAATAAAAGTGTAGGAAAAACCTACGACTAAGGGAAAATAAATTAACCCACTTGGAAATAAAAACCTACACCAACATAATCAATAATCATGAAATTTTATATGATATAATTAAAATCTACATTGATGATCTACTAGAAACAAAAATATAACAAGATATGACCATCCACATTCCCTTCAGTGGGTGTTTAACCATTGGAGCATGTAAAAGGTCAAATATAATCCAAATAGTATGTATTTTTTATTACATCTAGAAAACTATCAAGATTCATTAACCCCTAATGAGGAATTAAATTTGATCTTGCCAAACTTAATGCTATCATGTAAATTCAACCACCAAAAAATATCAAATAATTACATAGTATCCAAGGAAAGTAACAATCTATCATAAGGTTGATTGTGCAAAAAGTTGAAAAATCCAATTAAACTACCATTTATCAAGGAAAATGTCTATCTTTCACTAGAATAAGTCATGTTAGTGAACCTTTGATAAAATTAAAAAATCAAATATTTTTGGTATCACTTTTGATCTTCATGGAATCTATTTTTGGTACACTATTACTACTCAACATTTCAACCAAGTCACTCACCCTATGGGCACTATTAACACATCATGCTTTAGAATACCATGAATGGCATATCTATAGCATCAAAAAAAGTCTAGTTAATTATGAGGGAAGGTACATATAAATGTGGAATAAATTAGTGTCCAATATTTAGTACATTTTATTATTATTATCCCAACCATTTAGGTTTAGATATCCAAGCACAAGGGTTGGAAATATTTTGTGGCTCCTAAATTAATGTTTTTAACACAATAGAGATCAAATTTGAACTTCAACCTTTTAAAATAAAATTTACAAGTTGACCATTATAATAAAGATTTTGTTATACTATATGTTCAAACTTTTCCTTTGCTAATTCCATTGTGAATTTGTATGTCAATTGATTTTTTATCTATAAAAATAAAAGAGAATTTGGTTATTGTTTCTTAGTTCTCTAATGAAATAATACCTAGTATCAATATTCTCACTTCACTTATAATATATAAAAAGATAACAAATTAATTTAAATAATAATAAACAAGATCATTAGTCACCAAAATCAAACATTTAAACCTCTTGATTTTTGTTTTTCTTGGCATGTGAATACTTATTCTTGTGTAATATTTTAAACATATTTGTGTCATTTTTCAAATTTGATGCACCAATCCATCCGTATTTAATCCATATACAATATTTCATAGGTTGATTTTTTGAGTCCCTATTTCAAAAAAAATTATTCAATCCATGAATAGTACAAGAATGAAGATCCCAATATACTTTTTTAATATCCTTGACAGTTACAATGAGAACATTAGGAACACTATTCTTTTTTTATTTAATTTTTTGTAATTTTTTTACCTATAACATCATTATTTTATATACTATTAACATATCTAAGGTCATCTTTCTTTAGCCTCACACTTGGTCTAATGGCCTATCTAATTCATGTGCCATACTTTCTCAAATATTTTCTATCACAATTGATTCTTTTCATAATTTCTTTAAATCAACATTATTTGCAAAACATGTCTAGTTATTTTCACCACATCTTTCAATATTTCTAGATTCAAACACACTGTTATCTGCAAACTTACACTATGTACATACAAAATAATTAGCTATATCATTATATCAAAAATTAAGAAAATTAATAACACATCATTTGTATCACATGAGACACTAATTTGTGTAGTCTTAGACCTTAGATACATATTTCCCTTTAGGTATAATACAAGTAATAAATCTAACTAATTATTTTTTTATTTCAATTTTGATATTTTGTGTTTTAGAGAAGTATTTTTCTTTTCAAGTTTTTTAAATTGTTTATCAAACACTTTATCTTTTCTTCCAACTCCACATTTTTGATAAAAAAATTCCAATTCTTTAAAAATATCCTTTCTCACACCATAAATATATATATATTACACTTTTTTACCAATATTTTTATTAGAATTAAATATTTAATAATTCAATTAAATTTTAATCACATATAATAATCACTTAAGTGATACTTGATGGAAATTCATTGTGTTGAATTCATTTACCTCTCTTTCCTTCATATTATATTATATCTACTATCTTTAGTGATTATCCCTTGCACTATTTTTTCATTAGTTTATCATAAAAATCTTCATAAGCACCAATATGATATATTTTTAATATAGGTGGTTGTTCCTCTTAGAACAAGAATTATTTAGATTAGTGATCCAATATGTTTACTTTGACATTAGATAAAACTTCAATAAAATAATATGTATCTTCTATGATTACCTTATTCCTTGACATATATTGTTCGACACAAAAAAGGGAGTGAATTATGTTTTTATTCCCTTATCTACTTTAGTAAAACATATTTGATTTGTAAAAGATTAATTTTGATATTATTTTGATAAATTAAAGTCACGGTTTCTTGGCATATCAACTTTCTTTTGGTTTTTTTTTTTTCTTATATCCTTCTCATTGCGACCCTCGACACTCTCACAAGTAGCAAATGTTAATGATATTCATAAAATAATAATAAGTAGATAATATATGGCATACCTCTGAATCATGAAATTGGTAAGTAGTTTCCCAAACCTACATGTCCATGAATAGTAAATTATGTTTTTCTTCTTTCATTGGTCTTTAATCTTTCAAAAAATAATATTTATGTATTATCATAGACACAAAGACTTATGAAGTTCTTATACCAATTTTTGAAATTGGAGAGTATGTAACATATTTTCTCTACATTAAATTGATTGGTTGAAATATCTTTAAATAGACAACACATGTGCGAAGATGTATCTCTTAGATAAGACATGACTCTATAGAATAAATGTGTTGAATTATTTCAATAAATATAGTTTATACTTTTAAGATCCACATGATACAAAATTTGATAGAAAGAAATGATATTTGTGATAGCTAGATCCATTTTTTTTATTGTGTCTTCATCTTAATTGAAATCATTTTCCTTCCTCATTGTTACAATTTATTTTTATTTATTTTAAGGATGCCATTTCTATAGATTAATGGTAGCTAATTTTAGACCATCTATTTTTGATTTGAAGAACTTGATATGTTTATATTCTATTTTCTCAAAGAAAGTGATATTTTATTTCTTTTTATACATTTTTATCAATAAAAATAACTTCAAAATTATGATTTGTAGAGGATTGATTATTTATGTAACTACAAAATTTTACGTTACGATTGCTATTAAAAAGTGATTTAAATGAAAAAAATGTAAGTTATAATAAATGAAAATAAGTTAATTGTATGCGAAAAAAATTAAAAAACATTACAAATTGGATGTTATGTCTTTGGCATGTTATATTTCATTAGTTTCATGAATTATTTTAATTCTTGAAAGTGAGGATCATCTAGAAAATATTCTTATACAGTAAAAAATCAAATAACTAGCCACACATCCATCAATTCATAACCACCAAAACAGGCACAACAAAACAAACAAACACAAAGAGACGAACAACAACAAACCACCTAGCCACCCAACATAGCGTCATAAAGAATCCATTAAACCTCCCATAAGAAACAACAAGCAATAGTAAACTATACTAAACATGAGGGAATGAAGGAAAAATGAAGAAATAGGCTCGCAGGCCACAAAACAAGAAAACAACATTCCCTATCTAATTCTTAGGACTATCGATCAAGTTCCAATCCCTATTTAGTTGGTCCAAATCATTGCTCTAGGTATGCTTTCCTTCAGTACCATTATCCTCAGTTGGCATATCCATATTCTAAGAATATTCCATTTTCCTTTGTCACTTCCTAACTGTAGCCAATCTATTTAGAATTCTAAAGATAGCCCTAGTCATAATTCCATGTGTGATGGAGACCAGTTTGTTAAAAGTCTTATCCAACCTATCTAGTTTTTTCTGCAGATTAACAAACAGGGTCTTGTAATACTCTAGGGACTTATTATCCAGTAAAATTTCTAAACAATGGCAAAAAATGATGATGTTATGGCCTAGGTCATAAAACACCACTATTCTCTAATTGTCATTCAAGAATGTCCTAGGATCCAAAATTGGATTGACTATCAACACCAAGGTGAGTCAATTCTCAACAAAGGAGACATAGGAAGGCAGTTCTTTAGGCTTTTAGGGGTTCACCACCAAGAAAAAGCTTGGAAAAGACAACTTAAAATTCAACTCAAAAAAACTAGTAATGCAAACAAAATAATGAATGTAAATTCATTTGAAATTAAGAAACAAAAACCTAGGATTTATGTACTTGGGAAGTTTGGAAATCTAATGAGGACTTTGGAAATGCAAAAATGATGTAAAAATATGCTAGGGAGGACTAAGACTCTCTTACTGTTGTCTTAGTCTAGCTATTATTTTTTGGGGAAGATGCAAAATATTTGGATTTCAGAATAGAATCTAAAAGAATCTTTATAAAATACCCTTGGGAGAACTAAGACACCCTTATTGTCGACTCAGTCCTACCTTGAATTTCGAAAATCTCTAAATGTGATCCCGAGGTTCAATTTTTCACTTCCTTCTCAGATCTCAGGTCGTGACTTTCTGTGAATATGACAACTTTGCAATGCATCTTTGCAACATTACAACTTTGTACTTTAAATGATCTTCAACCTAAATACGCAAACATGAAAACACAAGAGAGGAAAAAATTGTTGATTGTTAATAAATGGGAGTTTTCCTTGGTATAACCCCTTGTTGGTAATTAAACCTTGGAATGAAATGAAATAATGAAGGTAAATGATGAATGAACAAAGTGCTATTGTTCAACTCACCAAACCCTTGTTATGAAATCTGCAAATTGGTATGAAGTGGCTAGCTTGAATGTACATCTTGAATCAAATGAATGCTTGATAGATCTTGACTTGAATTTTTTTCTTGAATCAAAACCCTACATCACAAATGTTAGCTCAAAAACACACATGATGCAAGAATATCTTTGACATGATGCTTGAATCTTGATGATGGCTTCAAATGCTTGATGAGTTTCTCTCAAATTCTCTTGTGAAAACTTTCTATTAGAAATTCTCATTAAACTTGTTAGATGTGTTAGGATCAAAATGAGTGAAAGAACCATGTATTTTTACCTATCCATGCCTAATATCCTGAAATTGCACCACAACAAGATGACATGTGAGTTCATTAATTAAAGGAGGATAAATCCCACCAAGATTTGAAATTAAATCCCTAAAATAACTAAAGGGGGACTAAGACACCCTAGGTGGCATCTTAGTCCAAAGGCTTGAAACTCGAGGCATAGACTCCAAAAATAGTCCTCTTTAAGGAACATTTGAAAAGAGGGTCCCAAGACCATTGGGGAATAAAGACACCCTAGGTGGCATCTTAGTCCCAACCTAAAAATCAGGGACACAAAACCAAAATCATTAATTGATCATTTATCCTTTGATATTTGTCGAGATTAGCCATAAAAAGATATAATTTATTAGGCTTGTGGATGCAAAATAAGACCAAGTAAGACATAAATTAGGACAAATAAAGCAAGGCAGGACCAAACAAGTGTAAAATACAAGGGTATGCATTTTTCTACACTATATTTTTCCCCCACTTTAGTGAGAGGATGAACTTGCTTGAAAATTGAACTAAAGTAGGCAACCAAACAATCAAGAGGGATTCAAATGTATAATTGATATTAAGATATGATGATAATAACCAAGAGGTTAGCGAAAACCCCATGATAAAGATCTTATAATAGACCAACATAGGAACAAAGAAACACACTTGCAAAAAAAGGAAAAAGAAAAATGCAACAAATCAAGCTTCGACTATCCATTCAATGTGTTATGGATCGGGTCTAGGCTATTTGTCCAAAAAGGTTTACAAGTGGAAAGAATTATCCACTATGCAAACAAAATGCATTCTCACAAGGGCTAGTGAAGCTATTTTTTCACTAGGTGAGCCCTAGGAAACCATATCAAAGTCATACCTCCATGACTATGATAAGAAAAAAGAAAAATGCCCACTCATGAGGGCTAGTGGAGCCAGTTGTTCACTAGGTGAGTCCTAGGAAACCATATCAAAGACACACCTCCATTACTTTAATAATGTATAAAGATGCAACACAATAAGAAAGAATAATGTTCGAAGGGATTTTTCTTAGTTCATGTGAGGTCTCTTCTTAGGGATTTAGTATACTTAACAACTCCAAGAGAGGAAAAATTCAAGGAAATATCACACTCTCGGAGGAAATCAAACCCAATTACACCACCAAGAAAAGAACGCATTGCAAGAAGAAAGAAAATCGCACAATGAAACATCAATGTTGATGTATGCCCCCACTTTAAAGCAGTTCCTAACACCATTGTTGTGATCAATTGCTTTAAAGTGGAGGAAGACATGAGAGGCTTATTTAGAAATCCATATGTCAATCCATAAGTTTCCAATAAGCTACATCATGAGAAGGGAAGGGGTTTCCCCCAAAATATTTAACTCAGTACATCACCTATGAGCCAACTTAAGGCATGTCGTCCACATCCCAAGATTGCTCTTACATATACATGGAAGGTGATCAAATAGCCAAAAGAGGCAACAACAAGTGACGTATGAGGATAAGGCTAATTAACTAATTGGACCCACTTAGTGCATGATAAGGACAAGTCAAAAGGATCGATGAGAAACATCCTCGTGTAAAAATCAGAAACAATTAGAGGAATTCAAATCGTAAGTGTTTTGCATGATGACATCAATGTTAAGAAAGGATTTATTTCTTTCTTTCAAATGATTAAAATCAAGACCACTAGTTTCTATCAATTAAGGATGCATTATTCTTAAATTCGGCTTAGAGGAATCTTTTGTAAGAGTGTTTATATTGAGTGAAGGCTTGTTTGTTTCTTTTGCAGAATAATAACCAAGACCACTAGTCTTTTCTTGCATGTGAGGCTCTATGGGGACATCGACACCTTGTTCTCTAGGACCACATCATTTTCCACTATCCAAGTTGTTTCATAAGCTCATAACCATTTCCATAAAGTTTTTTCATTTCTTTTAGATTCAGTGACCTTGTTCATAGTTAGTTTTGTCAAAGTTTTTTGTGTATGTTGTCTTGTCTTCTAGAGTGTTTGAGGTGGATGCTTTCAAAGGGTCGTCCAAATTTTGTGTTGACATTATCACTTTTTATTTTCCCTTTTCAGATTATTCTTTTATGATCTTGTATTCTCCCATGAATGTAGGTTCAAAATCCAAGGAACCCCAACCATCTTCTAATAGCTTTGTGACTTCCTCTATGTGTTTTTCTTTATCTTTTTGTTGCACTAGCTATACTTGTTTAGTTGGTTTTAATGTTTTCAAAGGATTCTCCTTATTTTTGTCAATGTTCAAAAAACTATTTGGTTCAGGATCCTCCTCGAGTATGTGCACTTTGTTAATCTAGACATATTTCATGATACAGTATAAAATAGAAGGCACAACATTCATTTCCTAAATCCATGGTCTCCCTAAAAGGAGGTTATATGAAATATTGGCAGACATAACATGGAATGGTGTTTCTAATGTGACCTTTCCAACTATAATAGGTAAAGTAATCACACCAAGGGGTCATTTTCCCACATTGTCAAATCCATTAATGGATAAAGAGGCGAGTTGAATTTTTAATCTATGCATGCCATGCCTATCCAAATGTGTCACACTACACACATTAAGGGTTGGGCCATTTTTAAAAAGGGTTCTCTTTATACCTCTTCCCTTGTAGTGAACTATTACCATGAAAGCATCATTTTGTTTTTCACCTCCAAAGAAGGGAGCTCAATTTGGTGGAAAACAATATTAGCATTCATTCCTTGAATCATTTCTGCTATGTCATTTGGTTGTGCATGAGAAGGGATAGGAACTTGTTGTAAGGAATTTTGAATCATGTTATTGTAGTGAGGGGAGTCTTGAATAAGGTCCCATAATGATATCTTAGTAGGAGTGTTCTTAAGTTGTTCAACAAGATCATACTCCTTTCCGTGAGGAGGACCTAGTAAGATTGGGTTAGGTAGGATAGGATTAGGCAATGGGAGGGATGTTGAAGGTGTTTGTATTGGTTATGGATATTTCCTAGTGTTATATGTATGAGCAACATTGTTATAACTGGATTGTTGTGACACATTTTTCTTAGGTGGCTCAAGGATGAGGATAGGTTTATTTTGCATTTTTGGTTTTCACGAGGGTGGATAAATGATAAGTTTAGGATTAGGAGAGTAAATCAAGGGATATAAAATGTGCATAGGGTATGTGCAGGATCATCATGGAAAAAACAGGCCCTTAAGTGGCAAAAAATTCAAAACAATCAGAGTTAGGAAACTTGACGTAAAATTTTGAATAAGTTATCTATTTTATTTAAAAAATATGTGAGAATAGAATCTGTAGCAAATTGAATTTAGTTTCTAAACTACTAGTTTTATTTTATTTATTTTTAAATTTATTTGGTGAAAATTTGAAATTTCAATGTAGTAGTACTTAAATTTCAGGGAAAAAATAAGAAGTAGGTGTCTGTCTGACCACCCTAACCACAATAAAATGATAATATTTTTTTATAATATTATAGATATAAGTAGAGGACTCATGTCTCGATGTGATGCATATTTTTTTGTAATTTGTTTCCAAGTAAATAATTAATTATTATTTTTTTAGTTACAACTTTTAAAAAATAGAAAAATTCCTATGTCTGACCACCTTAACTTGATCAAAAATTCATGAAATTCAATTTTTTTTTTTTTTTAATCCTATAGTATATGAAGCATAGAATGTGACAAATATTTTGGATTCAAAAAATGTGATACCGTTTAAAAGCTATAGATGTTTTTCAATCAGCCTATCAATTAGGACTTTATTCGTAATTTAAATAGAAAATGAATAATAATAATTTATTAAACTCAAAGTAAAGAATAATTTATATTGGTGGAAAGCTGAGAATGTCATTTAAAAACCCTTTTCGTTTCATCAATTTTGGGTAAAAAAAATGTCTCCAGCCACATACCCATCATATCGCCACTTTTTGGCCCATCATGATCCTGCACATACCCCATAACCTCAAAATACTTTTCATGATGTCTTAGTGAAGGGGATTATAAAGTCTCATCATAACCTTCATCTAAGGAATCCTCATTACTAGTGTTTGAAGGACATGTGTTAATGTTCACATTGTCTTGCATTATCATATCTTCCAAAGTATGAGAGTTTTTAGGAGAACTAAAAACCACATGTTTATGACATTCAAAGGTTGGTTCTTCTAAAATGACTTCATCACATGTGCAAGGGATTTATCAATGGTTGGAATGTATTCTTTGATAAGGTTTTCCCTAGGGGAAGAGAGACACATAAGATTATCACCAATCAAAGTATCATCTTCACAACTAGGATAGTTACAAGGAGAGGAGTAAATGTGATTGTCTTTTTCATTTATGTTTTCATCCTCTTTCACTAGGACATTCTCACAAGCAAGGGATGAATGGAGACTAGGTAAGGTAATTTTTAGGAATGTGTATATGATCTCATCCTCTTGTGCTATAATATCTTCCCAAGGAAGATGAGGAGAAGGATAAACATGACCTCCATGATTCTCAATAACTATATCTTATTTCACCAAGATACCTTCATCACTAATAGGAGAGGTATCAGGATAAGAACAATCATGATCATCATGGTTATCTATGCTTGTGTTCTCTTCTATCAATTCATTCCCAAAAATGGGAGAGATAGGAGGGGATGTAGGTTTAATTCTAGCATCACTATTTTCACTCTCTTGTGATAAGAGGCTCTCATAAATAGGGAATGCATTGAATGAATGACTGACATGCTTATTGACTAAGTTTTTCTTTTCAAATTTGGAAAGCATAGATACTAACATTTTTGACCATTAATCTATGCAAACGCAAAATGAAATGTCATTGCCCAAAATGAAATGTATAAAGGAAATTTTCAGATTTCAAACAAGGTAATTTACTTATCACATTGTGCAATGAAATGTTGTGAATGAAAATTTGGAATGAAGCAATGAATTAAATGAAGCACATTAGGCTAGATTTAGTAAAATGTATGAAACAAAAGGTCAACCAACTAAAACTAATGGCATAAAAAATAAGAACAAAAAAGTAGATTAAAACCTTAAAAAGTGGAACTTCAAAGTCAATCGGGACTAAGATGCTAGCAAGGGCATCTTGGTCCTACTGATGATATTTTGAGGTTCCAAAAATTGGAATAGAAAGCAAAAAACACAGAGAGGGTTCTAAGCCAAAAACCCACAAAGGGACTAAGATGCAAATAAGGGAATTTTAGTCCTAGTAGAGGTTTATTTTAGAAAAATAGAAAAATATGGATTGTTAACAATGTTTCCAGGTTGTTTGCCTAGGTACTTGATGTTTAGAGTTAGAAAAGTGTGCAAATAAATGCAAGAAAAAGTGACTAATGAAAAACAATTGAATGCAAAGTTGAATGAAAATTTTAAAAAATTTAAAGTAGTAAAAATGTTCCTTAATGTAATTAGGATGATTAACAATGCAATCTTCAGTTTTTCAATAGATAAATTGGTGCAAGAAAGCAAAAAATACAACCTATATGCACTTTCACTAATGCAAATGTGAGAAACCCTAGATGTACTTTAACTAATGCAAGATGAAATACAAGAATGAATGCAACCTATATCTAGGACATTAATGAACTCTAAATTAGGAAAGAAATGTTCTAAAATGTTGGGTTCACCAAAATGAACAATGGTGAAAAATGATGATGTTATGGCCTAGGTCATAGAACACCAATATTCTCCAATTGTAACTTAATAATTTGCTAGGATCACAAACTGGATTGAATATCAACACCAAGCTGAGTCAATTCTAACCAAAGGAGGCCTAGGAAGGGGGTTCTTTAGGCTTTTAGGGGTTCACCACCAAGTCAAAGCTTAGAAAAGACAACTTAATGTTCAACTCACAAAACCTAGTAATGCAAGAAAAATAATGAATGCAAATGATGAAATTACTTGAAACAACAAGTTAGGGTGTGTGTACCTGGGAAGTCTAGAAATATGATGAGAATTTTGGAAATGCAAAAATATTTTCAAAATATGCTAGGGAGGACAAAGATGCCCTTATTGTTATCTTAGTCTCGTTGTAATTTTTTGAGGCAAATGCAAAATCTTTGGATGTTGGAACAAAATCTAAAAGATTATCGGAAAAATACCCTTGGGAGGACTAAGATGCCCTTACTACCAACCTACTCCCATCTTGAATTTCTGAAATCTCTGAATGTGATCCTAAGGTTAAATGCCCGCACTTCCTTCTTCTCAGATCTCAGGTCCTGAAACTTCTAGATCTAGCCAATAGGTGACTTCCCATGAAGATGACAACTTTGGAAATTTACAACTTTGTAATTCAAATGATCTTGAACCTAAATATGCAAACATAAAAACACAAGAGAGGAAAAACTTATTAATTGTTAGTAAATGGGGGTTTTCCTTGGTCAAACCCCTTGTTGGTAATTCAACCTTGGAATGAAATGAAATAATGAAGGAAAATGATGAATGAACAAAGTGCTATGTTGCAACTCACCAAATGCTTGTTATGAAATATTCAAACTTGTATGAAGTGGCTAGCTCGAATGTACATCTTGAATAAAATGAATTCTTGATAGATCTTGACTTGAATTATTTGCTTGAATCAAAAACCTACATCAAAAATGTTAGATGAAAAACATGAATGATGTAAGAATATATTTTACATGATGCTTAAAACTTGATGATGGCTTCAAATGCTTGATGAATTGCTCTGGAATGGTCTTGTGAAAACTTGCTAGATGTGTTAGGATGAAAATGACTAAAAGAACCTTGTATTTTTTGTTATCCATGCTTAATATCTTGAAATTACACCACAACAATCTGACATATGAATTCATTAATTAAAGGAGGTTAAATCCTGCCAAGATTTGAAATTAAATCCCAAAAATAACTAAAGGGGGAATAAGATGCCCTAGGTGGCATCTTAGTCCCGAGGCTTGAAACTCAGGGCACAAAATCCAAAAAGGGGCCTCTTTAAGGCACATTTAGAAAGAGGGTCCCAAGACCTTTAGGGGACAAAGACACCCTAGGTGGCATCTTACTCTCGATGCAAAAATCAGGGACACACAGCTAGAATCATTAATTTATCATTTATGCTTTGATGTTTCTCGGGATTAGCCATCAAATATATATAATTTATTAGGCTTGTGGATACAAAATAGGAGAAATTAAGATATAAATGAGGAAAAATAATGCAAGGTGGTCCCAAAAAAGTGTGAAAATGAAAGGGTATGTGTTTTCCTACACTACACTTTCATACTCAGGGTTAGCCATTGTTTGCACAATATCCTCTTCATTTTTTTTATAGTTTTATTGGGCTCCATCTTCTTTGTATTTGTTTGAGTCCTTCACTTCTTCATGACTAAAACACTCCTCGTCATCTTCTTCCTCATTTTTAATAGAGTCCTCCCCAACATTCTCCTTGAGAACCACCTCCAATTCATTTTTGCTTAAATCCAAGGGCTCCTCCTCATCCAAGGTTTCATCTTCTTGTTCTTCAAAACTCATGATTTTACCATTAGCACATTGTCCCACAAGTCTAGTAGACCTTCTTTCATTTTTCCTGTTGCTTAAATCTTCCACATGGCCTTCCTCCCACTCATCTTGGATATCAATAGTAACAATTTTTCGTAGTTCTCAATTTAATACAATCTTGGCCCTTATATTTGACACCAGAGGGGTTACCCAGGTTTTTCTTACCTTTAGAGGCCACAGCAACAAGATCCTCTTTGGTTAACAATCCTTTTGTGGAATATTTTTCAACCAAGTGATTTTTTACATGAGATAGAGGGGTAGACTGTGGTTTCTCCTCAAAAGGTTCAAGCAAAGCAATACAAAAGAGGGGTTAGCATTCAAATGAGCCTCAACCAAGGGGTTGGCTAAAATCTATTTCTTGTTGGAGCTAAGATTGAGATACCCGAGAAAGTCTTGTAATCCAAAGCTTTAACTTGTTGGGAAACATCAACATTCGAAGGGTCAAGTAGAAGCGTATAGCAGAAACATGATTATACAACCTTTAAATCGGACTATGGTGAAGGGGAGGTAAAGAACCTTTGACCTTGCATTTTTTTAAATATGAAAGTAGAAAAAATGGATATTCATTCTTTCATTCCTTCTTATGTGATTTAGAAATGGAAAATGGTACTGATGAACTATAGTATATCTTCCTTCTAACATGAAATACTTCATTATGTGTACACTTACTGGTCCATAAGGTGTTGAGAGTGTTTCAGGATCATACCTATTTTGACATCTCTATAGCTTCAACTCTCCTAAGAAACTATCAATGAAACATTGATAGTTTCCATTGGTAACCTTTTCTACTTTCAGACCACAACATTCCAAAATATTCACTTTTGTAATTAACTTTGGAGTCACAAAAAAAGTGGTGTTGCCCATCGTAACCCTATCCTTCCTCGAAGCATTGTAGAACTTGGATGTCAATTCATCATTAAATCCTTTCATCGCCATAAAAAAGGGGGTCATACCCGCCTCTTCGAAGAGCTTCCAGAGCCTCACATTTTGACACAAAGGCACACAAGATAGTGGTTCAGACCTCTTTCTTGCCCCCCCCATGTTAATTCCGCCACTAGTAGAAATTCTTTGCCCTTTCATGTAAGATTCATCAGCAAAATTCACATAAGAGAAAACCCCCCACTAGTTGTGATAGACTCACAAGCAATATTTTAGATTTAAAAAGCCCGCACAATCTCTAAAAAAGACATCACTTTATCTCCAAACTTCTTGGAAGATCAACCAATATTTTTATTGATACCTTTATCATGATTCGAGGTCAATTGTATCGTAAGCCAAATCCTAGCAATCCTTAGCCTCCACCCAGAACCCCTGTGAGGGATATAATCAAACATTAAATTAATTAAAGCTTTTAAAATCACTCTATAGTCATGGAAATAAGTGAAGTGACACTTATCGAAAGGTGACATCAAAATCATGCAATAGGCCTCCTTAAATGTACTTTGCAATCCAAAGGGCACAAAAACAAAAAAATTAATACTTGTGACCTTTGCAAGAAAATTGTTTAAATGTTTGATCATGTTAGAGCCTTTCTCAACTTTAAACTTAATCAACTTAAAATGATTACATTCCAAAATATTATTTTTGAAAGGATTAATCCTATTAAGAGTGTCATTTTCATCATTATTTTTTTAATGATATTTGTTACTACTTCTAAATATATATATAATTTTCTACATTTCTTTAATTAATATATTACCTTTTGAACCAAAAAATTATTTTTATTTTTATAAAACTAAAAATTATAAGTTTTGAACAATAAAAAAAAAAGAAAAATATATCCATGTTGAGAACAACTTAGGGGAGAAGACCTAGTATTTGCCAAGGCTAACTTCGCGCAACTGTAGAATTCAAACCATACATCGAATCGAAAAAAAGAATTATAGGTTTTTTTTGCTCACGAGTTAAGTGCTTATAACTAAGGTTTTGGCTTCTGCGGAATTCAGTAGAGTGCGGGAGCGTTGAATATGCGCGCGGAGGTCAAAAATACTCCTTTTAGAGATGTCGTCCGATCATCGCCACCTAATGTCCTAGTATCCACTTGCTATAATTTCAATCAATTATAACTGTTTTATGCCTCAAATCTACTCAAAAACATTCACTTTAGCACTTAATGAGCAGCCATTGGTGTTTTTGTAATTATTTATTCAATCAAATAGATTTTTTTAATAGATCAAATTGAATTTTTTTGTGGGGGTTAAATAAGCATGGAGATGGCGGTAATTCAATGGATGATGGTAACTGGGACTTCTCCTCTATAGCCCAAATTTAGCCACTATTTACGGTAGACACTATAGATACCATCACCAATACAATATTTTACACTAACAATATGAACGAGCAATGGCGGTGTTGCCCTGTCAATAGGGCCTGGAATTAATGTAGTTACCCGGTGGGTCATAGTTGCAGGTCATGAACGTATCACCGCTGGTACATCTGATGACAGCACAGCCGACGCTAGAGGTGGTACGCCAAACCATTTGAGTGTAGTGGGAGCAGTCAGGGCCTGTGCAGGTGTTATTGGAATAGTGATACCACTTTTTTTCCTCCACCCACGCTCGTACTGCTTGCTCAGGTCTCCAATGTCTGCCACTGCCCCAGAATATGTTTTCACCGTAAGGCGATCCTTCTGAATGTTGAAGAAGGCAGTCGCCCCTTCTCTGTCTCGCATAATTACGAGCATAAGCGGTAAGCTTGTTGTTCCATGAGAGCGGGGGAACGCCAACTTCCTTTCTTGCCTCATTCTGTGAAAGCAGGAATGCCTCAACAACCTTGGAACTGCTTCTCATACCGTCGACACACCTTAACGCTAACAAGATGATGAGTAGCTGCCAAAATCGGGACATGTTGAAATGAGACGTTTGAAATATTTGATTCAATTCGCCAAGCTAAGCGTCTGATGAATGTTGTGAGCTGTGACTATCAATGGAACAACCCTTTCTTAAATACTATTATGATCGTGGCTGGCCGATCAATTAAAAAGAATATGCTGGTAATACTCAACCTTTTAAAATATGTTACGAAGCCAGGAACTGCGACCTTCACCTGAACAACTCTATCTTAAATACAATCATGATGGTGGCACACCGTCTTCTCACTACATGTTTGCAGACATATTAAAAAGAATGTGCTGGCATTACTCAACACTTAAAAACCTGTAGCGAAGCCAAGAGTTGTTCCAATTATGTGGTCGTTGGCCGTCTTCTCACCACACGATGGCTGATGAATTAAAAAGAAAGAAAGTGCTGCCAATACTCAACCTTCAAAACGTGTTGTAACACCAAGAGTTCCTACGATCCTTATCACATTGGACCTTTGATGGCTTCATCCTTACGAATGATCCAGTCTTTGTACTAGTTTCTTCTCATCCCTCAACGACCGCAGCTTTAGTCACAAGTTTCCTTTTGTTAAAACGATGTACGGTCTAAGTTGACTACTAAACACTACAAATATAAGTAGCTTGACACATGAGAAAAATTCGGGATTACTCTTCTTACACAGAGTAGTCTACCGTTATTGAAAATAGCTATCAAAACCTTATAACTATGGCCAGCAATATCTATTTTTTTCTTCTTTTATTCCCGATTGCATGCATAAAATGCATGTATTTCCCTGTTTTCGTTACAATGTATGTGAGCAAAACAATTGCATTATTACTGCCTGTTAAAATTGTTATTTGATTGCAACGCTGCCAAACATTTTCCTTTCGTTACATTAAGATGCGGATTGCGAATTTTTGAAATTTAGAAACACCGAAAGTAGAACGTTTTCATTAAATAATATTGTAACTGTGATTTTTTAAACATTTTTATTCTTTCCATTTTTACTTTCGGCTAAAAAGGATAAACATATTAATATAAGTAAGAAAAGATTATAATAAAAGGATTTTCAAATAACAATAGTCATAAATGGAGTTCAGACAATGAAAACATGAGGAAGTTTTTCAATATTCTATTATCTGAAAGAAAAAATCAAGAACTCAACAAAACACATAACTCCAATGAAGAACGGGTAAGAAAGATCAAGTCAAATCATTATGAAGAAGTTGAAGAAATGTAAAGATTAATCAAAAGAAAGACATTCCAATGACATTTCAGTCACAACTAACTTCAAACGCCCATTAGACCAAGCAATGCACATCAATTTTCCATTCCCTATGAACACAGGTAAAAGAAATGGAATCACAATTTGAAGGCAAAGAATATTTTTCCGGTGATACTAATGTTCAAGAAGAAACATGAAGCTTCCATTTATTTAAAATTTGGTGAAAAATTAATTATCAATAGGTGGAAACAAAAGAGAGGAGAAAATAATAGGAAGAAGAGAGAACAATACATTTAGTTAATAGAAGGGAGTTGAAACACAATAGCAATAATAGCTAGGAGTAGAAAAAAAACTTTTGAAAGTATATGCAAAGCAATATGAGTAGTTCCAAAAAGAAAATGCATTATATGGGCTCTAGAGAGGACATAGATATCAATAAGGAGAACCATGTATAGACATTTTGTGCAAGTTTTTTAATATAAACATTTAAAAAATCTCTATATTTAAAAGAATAGTCTCCTCTCGTAGTCTTTGAACTATTATTTACTTATTTTTTCCAAAAATGTCACCTTGGATTTGGAGACATCCTATCTTAAAACTTCCACCAAAGTCTACTTATAAATGCAAGCACAATTATTTATACCAAAAAATTTAGTCAATTTTAAAGAGCGAGAATTTTGGAGTGGAATTATTGGTAGGTGGAAACCAAAATGAGCATAAGAAAATGAGAAAGAATATATAAGGGAGATGTGGGAGAATAAATGAGAGCTGAAATATAATAGTAATAGGAATGAACACAAAGTAGCAACTTCCAATGGTATGGGTGGAGTAGTAGGAACAACTCCAAAAAGGTGAATACACTCAACATTTCTAGGGACAATATGCAAATAAATCTTGAGAGAAATTATACACAACAATAGCTCTAGAAAAGAACATGTATAACAACAAGGATATATATTTTGTTCAAATTTTATAAATTGTTTCTAAATAGGATGAACTATTTAGGATATAAATAGATAATATACTCTTGGATTTTATGAATTGTCTCCATGTATCTCTCAAGTTTTTAGTTTTATTATTTTTGTAATAGATTGGTACTAGAATGGTAGTCTTTCTAGTTATTTTTTTAACAAATTGGTATGAGAGTCAAGGTTCTAGATCATATTGGGAAGTATAGTTCTAGGTATTAGAGTATAATTTTGAGTTCTTAGCGTGGTTGGGAAAGATATTAAAATTTTGTAGCAACCAGACATATTTGATGGGAGAACTATGATGTATGGTCAAATAAAATAGCAACTATTTTATTAACTACTGGTTTATGCAAACATTTTTGAATGGATTCTCAATTATAGTAGATGCAATAGCATATGCAACCCTCAAAAATTATCAAAGGGCCAAACTCAAGAAGACCTATATGAAGAATGAAAAATATATTTGTATTATTAGATTAACAATAGAAGAAGCCATCTTACCCAAAATAGCAAAAAATAACTACTTGAATGAAACACGGTTGATTATTGAAAACTCCTAAAAAGAGATTGATAAGGTAAAGTTATTAAAATTATTGTTTCTTAGAAGAGAGTTTTAAAATATTAATATTCAAGGAATACTAAGTCTATTTTAGACTTCCATGAAAGAGTACTTAGCCTTAAAATTTTGTTGAAAATAAAGAGATATTTTAAACATGAGAAGATAGTTAATAAATTTCTTAGGAATTTATTCATAAAATTTAACCCAATATTGATTCTAATAGAAGAAAATAAATATTTGTAATAAATTATAGTGGATGAGTTGATGGATTCACTTCAAACCTATCTATAATTCCTAAAAATATCTATTTGTTCTTCCATTCAACCAACCTTCAAATACCAAGCTAATGTGAGAGATTGGGGAAGAGGAAGAAATAGCTATAGAAGAAAATCCTTAGGTAAAGGAAGAAAAAATTCTAGAACATGTGTCTTTGAAAAAATGTAAGGTGGAAATTTTTATGCTTTTCTAGGATTTACGACCTAGAATGACAATCTTCACTCTCTCTCATTCAAGAAAAAACCCTTGAGATCTTAATGCAAAGGAGAAATAGATCTTGTAATATGGTTGTCCTAGGGGTTGAATATAAACTAATGAGGGGTTCACCACCAAATTTAGACTTGGAAATGTAAATGAAATGCAAGGTACAATGTGAAACCTTAATTTAATTTAGAACTTAACTAAATGACCTAAAAATGCATATAAAATAGAAAAACAAGTTGTAGGATGAATTGTGTGCACTTGGGAATCTGAAGATGACTGGAAGGAGCTCTAAAATACTTGAATTTTTTACTTTAATACTGACTAGGGCTCATTCATCAAGCTAGGATAATTATTCCAAAATATGAGTTTCTATGCAGGAACTGGAATATAGTAAATGGGTATTGGAATCTACAAAAATCTAAATTTTGACCAAAATTATGCCTTTGCCTGAAGTGGAAAATCAGTCGAGTTAGGATTTTCCAAAACTTCTGGATCTAAATCTTCTCTTCTCAGTTTACTCAATCTACTTCTTTAGTTTTTCAGATTGGAATCTCTTTAAAATAACCTTTAGGTTCTCTCCAATGTTCTCCAATGCTTAATGACAACTTTGACAACTTTCTCCAAGCTTTCTCTTCAATGTGTATTCTATCTAAACCTAAAAATCACACACTAAAATGAGGGGAAAGTATTGTTTCATTAGTGGCTAGGGGTTTGCCTTGGTCAAACCTTATTTTGGTAATCAAACCTTGAAATTGAATGAAATAGGAATAGAGAATGTTGAATGAACAAAATATGATGTTGCAACTCAGCAAACCCTAGCAATGAGCTACTACAAACATGTATGAAGTGGATACAATGGATGTAGATCTTTACTCTTGATTGAATAAGATAGATGTTGAATGAAATGCTAGCTTAAATCATAAAACTCTACATCACAATTGTTAGCTCAAAAACAAACATGATGCATGGAATATTTGACATGATGCTTGATGGTTGAATGATGCTCTAGAATACTTGATATTCTACTCTTGAAGACTCTTGAGTGCTCTTGTGAATGCTTGAATTCTCTTGTTAACTCGAATTTTCTATAAGAATGCTCATTCAACTTGCTAGGTGTAAAATGAGGGACAAAGACTTGTATTTAAAATTAATTATACAAGAATTCCAAAAATTAAAATACTACAAGACAAACATCATATATAGGAGGATGAAATCATGCAAAAAATTGAATTAGTTTTGATTTTGGGCCAAACGAGACTCATTCGCCCATGGTGGTGAATGAGTCTCATTAGAAATAATTTATGGGACCATTTTTTAAAATGCTTTGAAAGGTGTGAAGCTAGGTTCGGGAATTGAAAACCTAGGTGGGACTCATTCACCCAAGGTGGTGAATGAGTCCCATATCACTAAATCTAGGGCCATTCAACTTGAAACACCTGAATTATGATTGCATATTGATTTGTGTCGGGATTATCCTCAAAAAAATATATTAAATGAGGCTTGTGTATGTAAAATAAAGCTAATTAAATCATATAGAAGCCCAATTATTAATGAAAACCCTAGAAAATTATGAAAGTGTGTTACAACACTTTACAACACCCAAAATAAGGCAAGATTAAGGTTTATTTTGATTAAACAGAGGTTTTGATAGGTTTAGTTAATTAATAAAACCCTAGAAAAGTGTGAAAGTGTGTTACAAAACTTCACAACACTTTAACAAGGTACCATTTATCTACATTAGTTTAAAAGGGCCCAAAACCTAATGTGAGGGTGTTAAGCATATTACAACACTAAGTCAAGACATAGTTAGGCTCAATTTTACTAGGAGGGCCCGAACAAGTGTGAAAATTTCATCGACAATATTTTTTGACACTACATTTAGCCTCCACTTTAGTGAGAGGATGAACTTGATTCAAACTCACACTAAAGTAGACAAACATGTATCAAGATGGGTCCAAGTGTACTAATGTTGGTAACATAGGATGGAAATGATCAAGAGGGGTTATCAAGCCCCCAAGGTCAAGATTGCATGATAAAACAACATAGGCACAAAAGAACACACATGGAAATGATAAAAAAAGAAACAACAAAGCACAAGAATACGTTGCCAAAGTCAAAAAAATAAAAAGTAAAATAAAATATTCAGATCAAGCTTTGACCATTTTCCATTGTGATGTGGACCAAATCTAGGTTATTTGTCTAAAAAATGAAAGCTCACTCCGAGGCAACGAAATTTCACACTGTCCACTGGGTGAGGATCCGAAAGAGGTGAGACACATACATACACAATTGGTATGCACTCACACTCACACGCAAGTGGCTAAGGGAAATTCATGCCTCAATTGGGCTTCCCGTCAAACCATACCAAAGTTATACTCCTTAATAACTTTAATAAGGTGCCACAAAAAAATGATTTTTAAGCTTCATGAGCCAAGAAAAAATTTGTATGCTTGGAGCTCATGAACAATGAACTTTGAGCTTCATGAGGCAAGAAAAACTTTGTATGTTTGGAACTCATGGAAAAACAAGGTGGATCTATAGGCATGCAAGATGTATTATGCAAGGTGGCCATATAACTAAAAATGAAAAATGCAAAATGTAAAGAAAGTTCAAAGAAGTCTTACTTAGTTCATGTGAGTTCTTAACTTAGGGAACATTATTCCCAATGTATCCAAGAGAGGACCAATGAAATAATAGAATATTCACAACTTAGGGGATGTAATGTGTCACATCAAGCCACAAAGAGGAATGTAATATGGTAAGATAGATCACACTCCTAAAGGATGTCGTGCCCATTTCCATACACAAAGAAATATACGAATCGTATATATTAATTATAGTACACCTTGAACCATGAAAATAAAATGCAAAAGAATAATTCCAATGTATTCCCCCACTTTAAAGAAATTCCTAAACACCATGTTGTGAGAAATTACTTTAAAGTAGCAATTGATAAATGCAAATGATAAAGAATACATGAGATCTAGCTTGGAAAGCCATATGCCAAGTCATATATTTCCAAGTAAAGCTCCATCATGTATGAGAAATTTAAGAGAGAGGGGTTTCCCTAAAAAATCCAAACATATATGGGATCTATGGTGTTCGAGGTTGGTATGTCCTTGCTATAATGTTTTTAGAGAGCTGGGAGCTATCATCATTACCCAAATACACGTAGAACTAGAATATTGACGCAAAGAGAGAAAAATTGAGAAAAATATTTTGGGTCAATATAGAAGATAAATGAATGTCTCAATGCCTTGTGTGATCCCCAAAAGGAAATCACAAGACAGAAAATATTTTGGGTCAACATGGAAGAGATCAATTTCTCGACACCTTGTGTCATCCCCAAAAGGAAAACACAAGACAAAAGATAAAAATGAAAAAGATGTATGACATAGAGAAGAATGAAGGTACAAATAAAGGAATGCCACAAAGAGAGAGAGAACATCAAGCAAAAGGTCATAGGGGATCACATCATGCACAGGCAATCACAAAATAAAGAACTAATGCAAAATACTAGTAAGGCATATGCGAGTCAACCTAAAGCAGTTCTTCTACATCCCAATCATGTTCATTGTATACTGAAGGTGGATAAATAGCCAAAGGGATAATAGAAAGTGTCAAACTAGGGCCATCAGGTTCAACACTCTACTTAGGAGAATTGTCATTTAAGTTCATGAAAGAGAAAAACAATATATATTCAATTCATTATACACCTCTTCATCAATTTTAGAAATTTCCTCAACATCATCTAAGTTAATCACAATAGGAGGTAACATGATAATGTCTAAAGAAATGTTTGTCTCTTGTTTTTGTGGCATTGTAGGATTGTTTTGTTTCAGCAAACAGGGAGGCTCATCATGCATTGCTTTAGTCATGTTTGGATTTTAATTTTCTTTGTTTAATTCTTCATGTAACCTACGAGCAAGGGAACAATGTCTATGCCTATGATCTCTAGCACCTCTATTTGTTTTAGTTCTATTTTCAAGTTGCATTTGTGTAGCAGCGGTTGATTGACCATAGGTTTATTTTCTTCCCTAAGGGGAGGAATGGAAGGAACTAGCAGAGGTTGTTCAACCACTTTCTCTTTGACTTTGTATAATTTTTTTATGCTAGGAGGCATGATGGGGTTATTTTTAATATCTCTTTCTTTTATGGGAAGTAGGTGAATTTTTTGTCTTAGGTTGGTTTTGGTTATTTGGGATTTCTTTAGGTTGAATCATGGTTTCATTGACAATGTTAGGTTCAGTGGTAGGTTGAGCCATGTTTCAGAGGGATAATTTTTTTATTTACTTTACCTTGAACTTTTGATAGGACAGGAAAAAAAAGTCTTCTCATGGTTTGAGAGGTATTATAGGCTTGGGCCAAATGAAATCTAAGGAAAATTTTCTATGGGAGGAAAAAGGGTTAAAGCCACTATAGTGTATCGTGAATATTTCAGTGTTAGAGGGAAACTTTAAGCATTTATGTATGACTAAAGGGAATGCATTCATGGAGTGAATCCATGAATAGCCTAGCTTCACACAAAATTGGTCTGATTTTGGGATGGCGTAGAATGAGATATCTAATGTTTTTGGTCCTATTTTCAATGGTAAGGTATTTGATCCTATCGTAGGGAAAGAAAAACCATTGTCTCTTGACCCACGGTTTAAGTTTATCATATATATCTTGATAGAGTTCATGCATAAGTAATAATTCCTCGGTTATCATGTTCTCTCCACAAACATCATTTATTAATATCCCATTAGTTGGCTTATCATAGGTACAACCTACTATTTAAAGAGGACCACCAGGTGCATGTTTAAGCATATCTTGTGATGAGAAAGTAATCTCAAGAGGATATTTAGGCTATCCCTTATGATGTTTATTTTTGACTAATGCAAACAAACCATCTATAGGATTTTGTTCTTGTTGATCATTATCCATAGGACTTTGTTGAATTGTATCTATGTTCTAATCATCTGTGTCAAAATTCATTACATCAGTCTTTTTAGTTTCACTAGATTTGACAAATGAAATATTATGTTTTGGAATGGAGTTGTTAAAGTTTGAGTGTTTTGGTTAGGAGGGGAAATGTACTTATTTCCTTGATCACTAACACCTCTTACAAAAAGATGACCAAAATCAATGAGGTCTTGCACAAGATGTTTAAGACGCTTACATTGTTTTTTATCATGTCTTTTTTTTCAGTGATAATGGCAATAATAATTTGATATAAAGCTCAGAGGTAAAGGCTTATTAGGATCAAGTGTTTGGTGAGAGGCAAGGTAATCATTTGTTGTTCTAAAATTTGGGACATTGTGTTATAAAGGGTATCGAGTAAGGGATTTTTTGGGTCTACATAGCTAAAGGGTGTCATGACTTTAATAGAAAACACTTGGTTATTGACATTCGAAGTTATTAGTTGAGGGGGATTAAATTGAAGGAAACCTTTGTTCTATTTTCTAAATGGTTGAGAATTATTTTGGTTTACATGCCCAGATTTCTCATTACGGCTAGAGTTGTATTTTTTATCGCGACTACTTACCAAATTTTGATAATCACAGAGGGTTGCATACAAATGCATGAAAGGGGGGAAATTTCGTCAAGGTAAGATTTTCTTGTTTCTTGCTTTGAAATTTTTTTGTGAACATATTGTGAAGATGAGGGTCGGGGACATTGACATCAATTTGGGAATAAAGTGATCAATAGAGTGGGATAAATTTAATTATCTTTTCATCTTATTTTTGCTTACATCTCATCAAATTGGCCAAGGTCATCTTAGGAGTCATATGCACTTGGAAATGGTCTACAAATGTTTCAAAAAGTTCATTGAATGAATGAATTGAGTTGTTCGGTAAAGAAGAAAACCATTCCTAGGCAGTATCTTTCAAGGACCTAGGAAAAATCTTAGACAATAATTTATGATCAAGGACAAAGTCACTATATAAAGAAGTATAATCATTAACATCATTAGAATAATCTCCCTTTCCTCCATATTTATCGAATCTCGACACATCTACACCTTGTGGCATCGATGTTTACAATATCACAAAGGATAATGGACTGATTTTGACATAATATGTAGGTGGGCCATTTTGATTTTGGTTGATGGTGGAAATCTATTTTTCAAGGGATGAAACAGTTTGGAAGAGTTGATTTATGAGAGGGTCATTACTTGTGTTATGAGATGGAGGTGAATAATGGGAGGGAGTGTATGTGTTTGAGGGACATGTGAATGGAATTCCTATAGGTGGTAAGGTAGTAGGAGATATGACATGTGATGCCACAAGGTACTAGGTTTGTTAGCAGAAACACCCAAGGAAGGAATCACATTACTAGTTAGTTGCATTGTTGTTGTGACATGAGGGTTGGTATAGGTCGGTATTGAGGCAATTGTTTTGTGAGGAGTAATTTGAGTTCCTCCTTGGCTTGTGACATTTCTTGTAGGTAAAGGACAACTAGTGGTTGAGGAGATGTGTTTCCCAAATATTTGAACTATGTTTTGCATAAGGTCAATTCCATCTTCACTTTCAAGCATGGGATGAATGTCATATATAGTAGGGATGATAGTATTTGAAATGTTGTCATTTTTCACTTGATTTTGTAGGTTTTCTAAGTCTTCATGAATTTGAATTATTTTTTCTTATGAAATGTTATCAATCCTTGTTTCAAATTGCATCACACTACTTGAAGGTAAATAGTTGTTAAGGGTATGGTCCATACATAGTGTACTAGTTTCAATACTAGAAGAGAAAGATCTAGACAACCCAAGATCCACAATGATTGTTCTATTGCAGGATGACATGAGTCTTGAACTTCATCTCACTACAATATTAGCAATAGTATGCCAAATACTCATATATGGGATACTAAATGCAAGATGAATGCTGATGCAATATAAGCTAAGAACAATGACACAAATTCTATAAAATAAAACAAAAAGGTAACAACAACAAGAAAAAGCTTAGAAACAATGTTTTAAATGCCAAAAAATGTTGTGCAAAATCTACATTGGTATGGATTCACCCAAGGTAGCAAATGAGTCCCAATGAGATTTTTAAAAAAAATTTCATAAATTTTTAATTGATTTTTATGCTTTTTATGTTTTGTGATCTGTATCTTAAGTGAAAATGTAGATTTAGTTTTATTTTTAATGAAATGAGATGCAAAATTGCTAGTTATATGAATTTTCACTAATGTAAAATTAGAAACTCTAGAATGCCAATTAACTAATGTAAACCCTAATGCAATGTTAATACAAGAAAGATCTAGGATGATAATACACTCCAAATCAAAATTATGATGTTCTAAATGTAGGTTCACCAAAACAAAAGGTGGAAAATTATATGATTTTGTAGGGTTTAGGACCTAGAATTAAAATCTTCACTCTCTCTCATTGAACAAAAACCCCTTGAGATCTCAATGAAAATGAAAAATAGATCTTGCAATAGGGCTATCCTAGGAGCTGAATATAAACTAATGAGGGGTTCACTGCCAGTTTTAGACTTGGAAAGATAAATCAAATGCAAGGTGCAATTCTAAACCCTAATTCAATGCAAACCTTAACTAAATGACCAAAAAATGCATATAAAACAAAAAAAACAAGTTATAAGATGAATTGTGTGTGCCTTGGAATCTGAAGATGATTGGAAGGAGCTCAAAAATGTTAAATTTTTTTACTTTAATGCTAACTGGGACTCATTCACCAAGTTGGTAAAATCAGTCCAAAATTTGGATTTCTATGTAGGAATAAGAATCTGGTTAATGGGTATCTAAATTTGCAAAAATCTAAAATTTGACCAAAATTGGGACTCATTCGCCAAAAGCGGTGAATCAATTTAGTTAGGTTTTTCTAAAACTTTAGGATTTGAATTTTCTCTTCTCATTCTACTCAATCTGCTTCTGTAGGTTTTTAAATTTGAATTTCTATAAAACAACCTGTAGGTTCTCTACAATGTTCTCAATTGCTTAATGAAAAATTTGATAACTTTCTCCAAGATTTCTCTTCAATGTATCTTTAATCTAAACCTATAAATCATAGACTAAAAAGAGGGAAAAATGTTGTTTTGTTAATGGATAGGGATTTTCCTTGGTCAACCCCTGTTTTGGTATTCAAACCATGAAATACGAATAGAGAATGATGAATGACAAAAATATGATATTGCAACTCACTAAACCCTAGAAATGAAGTGCTGCAAACATGTATGAATTGGCTCCAATGGATGTATATCTTGACTCTTGTTTGAATAGGATATATCTTCAATGAAATGCTATCTTGAATCATGAAACCCTATATCATAGTTGTTAGCTCAAAAACAAACATGATGCATGAAATATTTGACATGATGTGTGATGCTTGAATTATGCTCTGGATTGCTTGATAATATACCCTTGAAGACTCTTCAATTCTCTTGTGAACTCAACTAGGCTATAAGAATGCTTATTCAGCTTGCTAGGTATAAAATGAGGGAAAGGGACTTGTATTTATACTTAATTATGCAAGAATTCCCAAAACTACAACACTACAAGATGACATTAGATCTAGGAGGATCAAATCCCACCAAAAATATAAATTAATTTTCATTTTAAGTCAAATGGGACTCATTCACCCAAGGTGGCGAATGTGTCCCATTAGGCATAATTTATAAGACCATTTTCAAAAATTCTTAGAAAGGTGTGAAAACAAGTTTGGGACCCAAAAACGTAAGTAGGACTCATTCACCCAAGGTGGTGAATGAGTCCCATATCACTAAATCTAGGGCCATTCAACCTGAAACACCTCAATTCTAATTGGATATTGATTTGTGTTAGGATTATCCTCAAAAATATACATTGAATGAGGCTTGTGGATGTGAAATGAGCCCAATTAAAGCACAAAGAAGCCCAATTATTAATGAAAACCCTAGAAAGGTGTTAATGTGTTTTACAACACTTTACAACACCCTAAATAAGGAAAGATTAAGGTTTATTTTGATTAAAAAGAAGTTTATTAGGTTTAGATAATTAATAAAATCTTAGAAAAGTGTGAAAGTGTGTTAGAACACTTCACAACACTTTAACAAGGTACTATTTATGTTCACTAGTTCACAAGGGCTCAATACCTAATGTGAGTGTGTTAAACACATTGTAATAGTAAGTCAAGGCATCATTAGGCTCAATTTTACAAGGAGGTACCAAACAAGTGTGAAAATGTCAGGGTATGTGTAGGATCATGATGGGCCAAAAAGTGGTGATATCTAAGTGATATGATGGCCCATGTGGTTGACGAATTTTTTTTTACAAAAAATTCATGAAACGAAAAAGGGATTTTAAAGGAGATTCCCAAATTTCCACCAATATAAATTACGCTTTACTTTTAATTTATAATTATACACTTTCTATTTAAATTACGACTAAAGTCGTGATTGATAGTTTAATTGAAAAAAATCTATAACTTTCAAACAATATCACATTTTTTAAATCCGAAACATGTGTCACATTCTATGCTTTGCATACTATAGGATTAAAAAAAATAATAATAATTTCATGAAGTTTTGACCAAGTTAAGGTGGTTAGACATATGAGTTTTTATATTTTTAAAAATTTGTAATAAAAAAATCATAATTAATTATTTACTTGGAAACGAATTACAAAAAATATGCATCACATCGGGAAATGAGTCCCCTAGTTATATCTAAAATATTATAAAACAATATTATCATTTTACTGTGGTTAGGGTGGTCAGACAGACACCTACTTCTTATTTTTTCCTTGAAATTTAAGTACTACTCCATTGAAATTTCAAATTCTCACCAAATAGTTTAAAAAAATTAAAAATAAACCTAGTAGTTTAGAAACTACATTCAATTTGCTACAGATTCTATTCCTACATATTTTTGAAATAATATAGATAACTTATTCAAATTTTTATGTCAAGTTGCCTAACTCTGATTTTTTGAAATTTATTGCCACTTAAGGGCCTATTTTTTCCATGATGATCCTGCACATACCCATCACCAATAACGTTTTTTGACACTACAAGAAATAACAACCAAGAGCAAGAAAGAAAATCACACCTATATTTTTATTTTTTAAAGTAGCTCAAGCTAGATTATAGTAAAAGTACTATTTAATGTTTTTGATTAATAAGTAGGGAAGGTCCCTCATCCCTTTTATAGGAAAATTATTGTTTAATATTATTACTAACATAAGTATGATATGAGTTGTAAAACAATAACCCACATTTATTTCCATCTTTGATAATTTCAACTTTCTCACACACTACTTTTTGAATCTTTTTTCCTTCTTGTGATCCACTATGGGAAAAAATGATGGGCCCCCCCAGTAAGCTTCACCATCCTCTTCTTTGGTAGTTCATGCAGTCAATAGTGTTGTTTCATCTACTTCTATGTCAAGAGCTATTGTTGTGAAGTCTATGTCATCGCTCTCCTTGAAGTGAAGGACATGCTTTACGAAAAATAATCCCTCCTCCCAAGTTTTTTGTTTTGGATTATTCTTTCAGATGAAGACCCTTCATACTACATGGAGAAAATGATCAAAAGAAATTCCCTAATTTTATGACATTCTATCTTCTCCCCTGCTTCAAGGGATTCCTGCTCAGTGGATAGTCTTGAGATTTTTTTTCCAAATGACATCATGAATGAAACTATTGATGGTCTTCAGCTATCCTTGATTGGCAATTTCCTTGCTTTTATATCCAATATTGATCAAGCAAGGTAATGGTTTGACTTAATGTGTAAACTTAAAGGTAGTGTTAACATTAGTGTTATGGGTAGTGGATTATTTCTATTTAATTCAACCATCCATGAAGACTTGGTCAAATTCCTCATTAGTGGTCCTTGGGATTTTGAGAAGATTTGTAAAAATTGTTTATCATTATATAAATGGAAATTGGGATTTGATCCCTTGGCTGATTTTGGTTTGTCTGCCTCGGCTTGGATTTGGATCTTTCTATTAACTCTTGAGTTTTGGAACCCTAAGGTCTTCTAGGTTATAGCTAACTCCTTTATCGATCTATTGGCTATTGATAAAAGTTACCCAAAAGAGATTGAGGCTAGTCTATGTAAAAATTTGTGTTAACATAGAAGTAAATAAGGTCTTACCCTTTGTTATCTCTTCTAGATCAAGATTCGGTGTTAGGAATCAAACAATAGAATATGAGAATGCTATAATCTTTTGTGAGTTATGTAAAAACTTTAGACATTTTAGTGATTCCTGTAACCAAGTTCCATTAGAAATCAGTATTGTGATCTTAAAGAAATAGACCAAGAAGGGGTCTAAGGATCCTATACTTGAAGAAGGAAAGAATTTAGTCAGTGGTAGTCTTAAGGTGGATGTTCCTCTTAACATGAAAAAATAAATGGAGAAGGAAGAATCAAAATTTGTAACTCAAAATTCCCCTAGTAAATTAGGAAAGGACTCACTAAATGAAACCTCAAGGGTGGCTACTCCATCTCTTGCTAAAGCTAAGATAACTAATCTTCCTAACAATAATGGTAGTTTTGAAGAAGGAGAAATTAAAATAGATATAATTGAAGACCCTAAAAAGATGAAAGATCACCCTTTAAATATAAATGGTGAGAGTAATGTTAAACAACCTAGATTTATTTCCATGGAATCTCTGAGTCTTCAATTTTGTTGGGGTTTTATGATAAAGATACTTTTACCTCTAATAGATTACCCCCATATAATAGTCTAAAGGATAACTAGACTAAAATAATGGGAAAGAAAAAAAAGAAGAAAAAGCAAATGTGGGAGTAGATTCAGAACTAGGAAGACCTTCCCAGAAGGACACCAAGGCCAAGGATGTAGCTCGAGAGGTTTCCTTGGGGAAACAAAAATATTTGGATGGTATCTCAGGTTAAAAGAAATTTATGAAATGACTTGGGTGGGGGCCTTAACATCTTCTATAAGTTCCTACATGTCACTAAAACTCTTAATAGTTGCAATGAGGATCTTGTCTTGGAATGTTAGAGGCCTGAATAGACCTCTTAAATAGCATATTGTTAAATTTTATATATTTAATCATAAAATTGATACTTTGCTTCTTTAAGAAGGAAAGATATAACAAACTACTTTTGACCAGATTGTGAAGAATATTTGGCCCTCTGCTAATTATTTTGATTATGATGGTAATGGGGATTTTGGAGGTATATCTATTCCTTGGAACCCTCATAGGGTTAAGGTGATAAAGTCCCCTTTTATAAGAACAATCTGATGACCCTTATAGAGGATTTGAACTCATTGGTTAAATGGAACTTGGTAAACATCTATACTCCCAACCCCAAATCCAACAAACCTTCTCTTTATAATTCCTTATCTTACTTAATCTCAAGTTTGAATGGGGTCCACTAGAAGTTTGGTGGGTATTTACATACCCCTTTGTTCCCCTCAAAGAAATAGTGGGGTTTATTTGACTTCTCTAGTAGTATGATGGATCTAAAGGACTTTCTTTCTTCTTAGGGTTGTTGCTTCTCTTTTGTCATTTTTCCTTGATGTCAAACCTTAAAATATTCAGATGTTCTAGTTATCTTGGTGATTGATATGGAATTGGTTCACATTTAGATGGTTTCAGTTGGTTTTGGTATTCAGTACTTATTCATGGACAACATTGTGTTGGTTATTGTTTAGTTTTAATTTGTTGTGTACGGATGCCTCGAGTTCCATGTGCAACAAATGGCATTCATAGGTTTATGTTTTCAAGTGTTTTTGATGTTCAATTCAGAGTGAAGGTTCTTCAATTCAAATTTGAAGGTATATCATGTTTTTTTTTACATTGTGACAATATTTGAGTTTCATTCATATGTCATATTTATATATCTTGGCACATGGTTTATAAGTGATATAAGTTTTTGGTAAATGCCTTGGTCGGAATTAAGGCATATGTTTTTAAAGTCACCTTATTGTTGATTAGCATCCACTAAGGTTTATGTAAATGTCACTTATGAAGTCATTGTCTTATTTTGTATTCTCACTAAAGTCACTATTATTGGCATAGTTGGCATTTATCATTGTGGATAGATTTTGTGTCGGGATCTACTTGATGATTTATCATCGATGGTCATTTTTTTTTGTTCACATGTTATTCACTATCTTTGGCATCGAATTTATGATGACATGGGATTGTTAGTTGTTTTCATTACTCACATGGATTGTGAGTAGGTAGTGATTTGGCAATTGATTATAGCATTATGATGTCAGTGTTTGATGGAGCTCAAAATGATTATTATTTTATTGTGGATTCCAAATGATTATGTATTTTGACAAAGGACTTGATGGTGAAGGAAATAGGGTAAAGCTATTATTATGTTTTCCATTTTCTTTGCAAGATGAACAACCAAACCCTAGCTGCCATTGAAAATATAGTTGCAGTTTATTTTGTAAATTTTGAGCTGAGACTTGGAACGAGCTAGAGGTATGATGAACTATGAGTTACATAGAATCATTTGGTGGTCTTTGCTTGAGATGGGAGTGGAGGTAAACTTAGAGGATTTCATGGAATTTTGTTTCAAACCTCCATGAGGTAACTTCTACAAGTTTCTTCTTCGAAAGTGAATAAGGTAAAAGAAGATCATTTACATTTTGTCTTGCCATAAATAAAAGTGAAAGAAATTTTACTCTCTTCATCTCTATTTTTCTCGAAAAGAAAAGAGATTGTTTCAGTTGATTTTATTCAGAAAAGGAAAGAAATATTTTTGTTTCAGTTTGATAAAACCCTAACTCGAGGGTTTTTTTTTACTTGGGTATTTCAGTTTGGAATAAGGGTTTCATCTTATTTTGTGCTCTATATAAACATGGATTTAAGCCATTGTTCAGATGGGAATGTATGAGGAAAATATAGAGCATTTTTTAGTCATACCATTGTTATTACTGCAATATTTGAGAAGAGGAAAGAGGGTTTTATTTTGTGAAATCTCTGGTTCTTATAATAGAGATATCATTCAAATTTATCAGAAATTATTGTGGTACTATTATGAACAGTGCATATTGTAGTTGGAATTATTGAATATCTTTTATATGTTTTTATTCATTAATTATTTTGGGACTGCAAATAAAGTGCAGTTGTAAAGTCATTGGTGTTTTACATTTTAGACAGTGACTTTGTGCATTGAGGGGTTGGTGCACTTGTGAGGTTGGTGCTTTAGAAAAGGTGTTGAGTTGTTGCTCCACCATTGTTACAGAGTTGGTGCTCTTTGGTTAATAAAAATGAAATTTTAGCGAGTGGTTTTTTATACCCCATGAGGGTTTTTCCACTCAGGAAATCTTTGTGTTATGTGATGTGATTTTGTCTCTCATTTAGTCTCATGTTAATGTGCTCATTCAGTTGGCCAATGCTCTAACACTTTAAGGTTGTTCAAAAGATTAATGTCAATTTTTTCAAGTCTGTAATACCAAGTAAATTGTGCAAATCCGATCATTAAAAGTCTTTCATAAAGCAAATTGAAATCTGCATCTTATACTCCATATGTGAATGTTTAAAAGTATGTCAAAAGTAAAGAAACGTTATATTTTGTGGATTCTTTAATTTCTATTTTGTAAAGCACAGCAAGATTGTTCATAAAGTTTAATTGAACATATCATATGATTCTTTTAATATGTGTTAAATGTTAAGTCAAGTTTCAAGTTGCATTTGTATAAACAAAGTTGCATTGAGTTAAAGGTCAAAAGTTTAAATTGTGCATTCTTGTTAAAATTATATCACTCTGATTCACCCCCCCTCTCAAAGTGAATCCACTTCCAATAGGGTTATGTTGGATATTGACCTCCAAGGGTATTTATTCACCTAGTTGGATAGTAGACATGAAAAAAATCACATAAAAGTCAAAAGTAATAGGTTTTTTTATCTCCAATAACAAAAATATCTTGTTTGAGTTGATCGTTTCTTTCGTCACGAGAATGGGATCATATCATAATGCCTTATTTCTTCAATAGGAAGAATCTATTACTAAAGGACCTTTTCCCTTTAGATATGATATGATGTGGTCTATTCATCATGATTTCAAAGCTCTGGTTCAAATATGATAAAATCAACTGTGTTTAGAAACCCCTATGTTTTGTCTTACCCAAAAGCTAAAGAGGGTCAAGGAGAAGGTTAAATTTTGGAATAAAGTCTCCTTTGGAAATATTTTTCAAGACAACAAAAAGATTCAAGCTATCCTTCAAGAAATTCAAAAAATATTGGGAGGAAGAGATTTGGATGAAGAAACTTCAATCAAAGAAAATGAATTAAAAGTGGAAAAGTTCAAGATTTAAAAAAGGGATGAAATTTACTAGAAATAGAAATCATGAATCTAATAGCTAAGAGAGGGTGACAAAAATACCAAATTCTTTCACCTATCTACTTTGAAGAACATGAAAAGGAACTTGATCAAATCCTTGGTTACGGATGATGGTTCTATCCTTAGTGAAGAAAATGACATAACAAATGTTGTTGTTTCTTACTTTGAAGATTCCATGATTTTTCATAACCTAGATGTTTCTAATATGAAGGATCTTATTGACATTATTTCCAATATCCTCAATTAAAAATACCTCAAATTTTTTAGGAAACCTATGTCATATAAAGAACTAAGAATTTTTTTTCCTTTGGTACTTACAAGGCCTCAAACCTTGATAGGTTCCCTCCAACATTCTTCCAATATTTTTGGGAGGTGATTTTTATGTTCACCTCATCAACACTACAAGAGACTTATTCAAATTAGGAAAAATCCTAAAATAGTTGAACTCTACTCTTATTGTGTTGATCTCTAATAATGGTGATGCTCTCACTATATAGGATTATAGACCCATAAGTCTATGTGGAACAATGGAAATTTTTTCCTTTTCCTTGCTTGATTTGAGAATAATTAATGATAAATTGGACTTTATGTCACCTTGTTTTGGTGTTGTGAGGTGTTTTACACATCCACATTAGGTCTTGGGCCCTTTTAAGCTAAATTAACTTAACTGTGTCTTAATTTAATGGTGTAAAATGTATTTATTTAAATTTTCACATTTAATTTTGGAGGATCGTAAACTAAGTGGACCTAATCTAGTGTTGTGATGTTTTTTACACATTCACATGGGATTTAGGGCCCTTCTAAGCTAAAAAAACTCATTTTGTTCTTAATTTAGTGTTGTAAAGTGTATTTATTTACACTTTCATATTGTATTCTGGGCCCTCTTGCATTTATGACATTTATATCATCATTAATAAGCACCTATGACCCCATATTGTGCATCTCAAAGCATATTTTGATCAAAACCTAACAAAGTCAACATAAAAGCTTAAATTCTTCACTACCCAACACTTTAGCATGAAAAATGGTCCCTATGGGACCCCTTCGCCACCTTAGGTAAATGAGTCTCATCTAGGTGGGACTTTTTCACCATCCTTAGGTGAATGAATCTCATCCAGGTGGGAATCATTCACCTAAGATGGTGAATGAGTCCTGTTTGGCCTATTTTTAAGGCTTTGTGTGTTAAAAGTGGGTTTTTAATTCAAATTTCACTTATGTCAGCATTTGGGATCAAATACATAGGCTATTAGGTGGATTTTATATATAAAAAATGTCTCAAATAATTATATCATCATGCACTCATATTATTAAGTCAAGCACTCAAAGGTTAGGCATTTCAAGACTTCACAAGATCATTTCTAGTGCATTGAAGGGTAGATTTTTTCATCAATTGTTGTAGCAATTCAAGATCCATCAACATGTCAAGCATATAAAGCATAAATCATGTTAGTTGGCTAGTGTTGTGATATAGCATTTAATATCCATCGTCAAGTATTGTTCCATTCCTATTGTCAAAGATCAAGATCTACCCTTCATGGCCAATTCATGTCAAGTGGTAGATTTACAAGAAATCATTCACAAGGCAACATTCAAGGTATCATTGTTCATTTTTCATATCTTATGTTTCATATTTCATGTCCTTTTTTCATTGTTTCATCATTTGGTTTAATTACCTAAATAGGGTTTGGTCAAGGAAAACCCCCATTCCCTAACAATCAACATCTTGTCTCTCTTTCTTTGTGCGACTGCAAATATAGGTGCTGTTAAGACTTGGAGATCATTGAAGATTAGGTTTAAAAAAATTTGGAGTTCTCTCCCCATTTACAAGGTCAAAATCTTCACAAAAAGGTCATCTACAGTCTCAAAATCAGAATTTCAAACCCAGAAACCTGGGAAAGTAGAAACAATAGATTGAGAGGTGTAGATAAAATCTTTGAATTTCTAGAAAGGCAAACTAGACTTATTCATCACATGTATTGAATGAGTCCCATTGTAGGATTTTTTCAGAGATATTTGCAGATTTGGATACCCATTTACTCAAAACCTACTCTTGTGCAGAATTCTAGATTTGGGACTAATTTTCCGAGAATGGTGAATGAGTCCTAGCAGGAGAAAATTTCAAGATCAACCACATTTCCAATATCCATTCAAACATTTGCCAATTTCTAGGTGTACACTTCTGATTTTATAGCTTTCCATTCTATTTTATGTGTATTTCGAGATCATTTAACTCAATTTTGCATCATATTTGGATTTTTCATTTCATTTTGCATTTCATTGTCTTTTCCAAGTCTAAACTTGGTGGTGAACCCCTCATTAGATCATATTCATTTCCTAGGATAACCTTATTGCAAGATATATTTCTCCTTTGCATTGAGATCTTTAGGGGTATCCTTGAGTGGAACATCTTTGGAAGTGGGTGTGAATAACATCATTCATTCATTCCTCCATTTTCATAGGTTCCATTTTTGTGAACCTGCATTTAGGATACCTTCTTTCCTTGTTTGGATTCCATCATCATCCTAGGTCTACCTTGCATTAACTTTGCATTGCATTTCATTAATTGGCATTCTAGGGTTTCAAAGTTTTTCATTAGTGAAGGTGCATATAGGTTGCATTTTTAAATCTCAAATCATTGCACATCATCTAAAAACTACATTTTCATTTAGGATACACATCAAACAAACTGAAAATCATAAAAATCAATTGCAAATTTTTGAAAAAAATCCCTACTGAGACTCATTCACCACCATCGGCGAATCAGTCCTAGTGCATCCCTAAAACTACCTTTTACAACACTAAAAACCTTGTTTCTTCACTATTTTTTACTACCATTAACTATCGATTTAAGTTGGTTGAGTTTTTGTTACATGCATTTCACTAAATGTAGCTTAATTTAGTCCATTTCATTGCTCAATTCAAAATTGTAATTTACAAAACTTCATCTTCTAGGTTGTTGCATAGTTTAATAAACAAATTACCTTGTTCCAAATCAAAAAATTAAATTTCACTTTAGTTCATTGAATTGCACTTTATTTACTTTTCCATAATAGCATGTTTTCTTTCAAGAGACATGGCTTTGATATGGTTAAAAATGGATTCCATAAGTATAACATCCCCTCTTATGAGTTCAATTTAGATTACAACAATGAGGTCATTAAGAAACATGTTAGTCATCCTTCTACTATCTTTCATAATTATGTGAGCATCCTAGAGCAAGCAGATCGAACAATTGACACAATCCTTAATATTACATTTCTCATTCGTGAGGATGGTATTATAGACAATCATAACAATCATACTTTTTCTTCTCCTGATACCTCTTCTTTAGTGAAAAAGGTATCTTGGTGAAATAAGATACAAGAATTTAGAGTCTTGATTGTCCCTCTTCTCCTCCCCCTTTGGAGGATATTAGAAAACGAAAAGATGAGAATTACTTTAAACATTTCTAAACATCACCTTACCTAGTCTCCATTCATCCCTTGCATGTGAGAATGTTTTAGCGAAATAGGATGATATCATAGATAGTCATAATTTTCCCTCTTCTAATATCCCTCCTCGATGCAAAGATTATAGGTTGGTGTTAGAATATGCACCTATTGAGAGTCATGACAATCTCATTCCTCCCTTTCCTAATGGAAAGATCTATTTGGAAAGAATGAAAATCATAATTTTCCTTCTCTTGATGCCTCCCCTAGTTGTGATGAATCTACTTTACAAAATCTAACCATGGAATGTGAAGAACATATTACAAGCTCTCCTACTCAGAAAGACATTATGGAACAAAAGAATGTCATCATTGATAAACAAGGAAATACAACCATTGATCATTCCCCTACTTGTGATGAATTCATTTTGGAAGAACCAATCCTTGAATATCAAGAAAATTTGATTTGTAGTTCTCCTAAAAAATATCCTCCTAGGGAGAATATCATGGTGCAAGAAAATGAAAAAAATAGTAGTGTGGCTTCCTTAAGTGATGGTGAAAAGGAGATTGTAGATTTCCCTTTATTAGAAATAAATCAAACCAAGACCACTAAGGTTATGAATGAGAAAGTTTCCATTAGATCCCCTTCAATCAATGGACCTCCTACATACCCTATGGGACATCCTAAGAATCCTTTAATTCTTTACCCACCATCACACAAACAAAAAGTCCAAAACAAAAGTGAACTTATTCTTTATCCACCTAAAAATAATGTGTCGCAGTAGCTGAGTTGTCATACTGTTGCTCATACATATAACACTATTAAATAATCTGCAACCAAGACAAACAACTTCAACATCCCTCCCTTTTCCTAGTTCTCCCCATTTAACTTCACATAGATGGAAGGAGTATGATCTTTTTGAAAAAATTAAGAATACTCTTTCAAAGATATCCCTATGGGACCTAATCTAGAATTCACCTAATTATTACACTATTCTTCAAAATGCCTTAGAACAAGTTCCTATCCCTTATAATATGTAACCAAATGAAATAGCAACCATGATTCAAGGAACAGATGCTGACAATGTTTTCCACCAAAGCGAGCTCCCTCTTTTGGAAGTGAAAAAACAAAATGAAACTTTCATAATAATATCTCAATACAAAATAAGAGGGATAAAGAGAACCCTTGTGGATAATGGATCCACCCTTAACATGTGTAGTGTGACCATTTTGGATAGGCTTGGCATTGATAAATAAAATATCCAACCTGATTCTTTATCTATTAAGGGATTTGACAATGTAGGAAAACAGTTGTTTGGTGTGATCACTTTACCTATTACAACTGGGAAGGCCGCATTAGAAACACTGATCCATGTTATGCCTCGCAATATTTCATGTAATCTCCTTTTAGGAAGCCCATCGATTCATGCAATGAATGGGGTGTCTTCTACTCTTCATCATAAAATTAATTACATCTACAACAAAAAAGTGTACATACTCAAAGCAGACCCTAACCCAAACAGTTGTTTGAACATTGAGAAAAATATAGAAAATCCTTTGGAAACATTAACACCAACCACATAAGTGGAACCCACAAAACAGAAAGAAAAAAAAACACATTGAAGAATTCATGAAGCTATTAGAAGATTATTGGGGTTCCTTAGATTTCACACAAATATTCATGAGAGAATTCAAAATCATGCACAAAGACTCTAAAAAGGGAAAAGAAACAATGGAAATATCATCACAAAATTTGAAAGACCCTTCAAAAGCATCCACCTCCACTAATTTAGAACAAAAGACAACAAATTACATAACCTTTGACAAAGTTGATTATAAAAAACCACCAGATCCAAAAGCAATGAAAAAGCTTTATGGAAAAGGTTATGAACTTATGAAATAACTTGGGTTTAGTTGAAAAGGATGTGGTGATATGAACAAGGTATTCATGTCCCTATAGACCATCACACACAAGAAAAAAATCATGGTCTTGGTTATTGTGCTTTGATAGAAATAAAGAATACTTTATTTGATATCAACACCAATACAAAACATCCTTCTAAGCAAACTTAAATAGTAGTACATCCCGAACTGATAGACACTAATGGTTTGGTTGTTATTCCTTGCAAAAAAAGAAAAAAATAGAGAAATCTTTGCTTAATATCAATTCCATCTCACAAAATGCTAATGATTTGAATTTCTTATATTTTATGCTCTCCTATAATGGAGAGAATAAAATCCCACAATCTAAAGAGTCTTGTGTAGATATGACACCTTGTACATCTAAACAAGAGATATCTTTGTCACAAAATAAAGGAAGATATTTTCTACCATTAATCAAGAGGGTCTCCTGTCAAGAATCCTCCAAGATCGTTTGATATCTCTTCCTCCAAGAGGACAAAACAAATTCTACTACAAGAATTCATTTTATGCATATCATAGAGTTCATGGTCAGTCTACTAATGAATGTAAGGCTTTAAGTAAAAATATTCAACAACTCAAGGAGTGTGGTGTTCTTCTTTGTGTTGAAGCACCTAATTCCTCTAACTAATACTTATTTTCATCTTATTCAATTCACCCTTGTCCTGCACTAAGTGGGGGCAAGGGGTTAGGTAGTGTTTTCATCTTATGTCACATATCATTGTCTCTTTTGGCTAGACGATCGCCTTTCATGTACATATAAGAGAAATATTGGGATGTGGATGACATGTCTTAAGTTGGATCACATGTGACATACCTATTCATGATGTAGTTCAATTTGGAAACATATGACTTGTCATAGGGCTTTCTGAATAATCTCTCATATCTTCTTCTACTTTACAGAAATTGATCATAACAATCGTGTTAGCAACCGCTTTAAAGTGGGTGCATACATCGACACACAATTTTTATTGTACAATTTTATTTCTTCTTGTGATGCATCCTTTTCTTGGTGGTGTCATTGGGCTTGATTCCCTCCAAGAGCATGATATTTCTTTGACTTTTCCTCTCTTAGAAACATTAGGCACAATGTCCCTTAAGGACAGACCTTGCATGAACTAGGAAAAATCCCTTTTAACATTCCTTACACTATTTTGTGTTTACAATGTTCATGAGCCCCAAGCATACAAACTTTTACTTGTCTCACGAAGCTCGAAAACCATTTTTTTTTTGTGGCGCATTATTAAAGCTAGCAGGAGGTATAACTTTGGTATGGTTTGAGTAGGAAGCTTGACCGAGGCATGAATTTCCCCATAGTCACTCAAGTGTGTGTGAGTACATAACATCCATAAGTGTATATTTCTCACCTTCTTGGACTTCTCACCCAGTAGATAGCCTAAAGTTCCAATGCCTTAAAGTGAGTATAAATTTTTGGACAAACAACCTAGATCTGATCCACATCATGTTAGACAAATAGTCGAAGCTTGATCTATCTTTTTGTTATTGCTTATTTTTGTTCTTCTTTCTTCTATTTACTGACATTGCATTATCACTTATCTCATTTTGTTGTATATCATACACCTTGTGCATGTCCTTTTGTGCTTATGTCAATTTAACTTAGGATCTTGGATCCTGGGGGCTTGACTTCCTCCTTCTTCTTTCTTATCCTAGACCATCCACATTAGTACACTTGGACCCCTCTTCACTGTCTACTTTAGTGTGAGTTTGAAGCAAGTTCATCCTCTCAATAAAGTGTGAGCTAGATAGAACAACGAAACAAGTTTCCTTATCCTTATTTGATCTAAGGATAATTAATGATAAATTGTACTTGATGTCACCTTGGTCTAGTGTTGTGAGGTGTTTTACACATCCACATTAGGTCTTGGGCCCTTTTTAAGTTAAATTAACTTAACTTTTCCTTAATTTAATGTTAGAAAATGTATATATTTACATCTTCACAATAAATTTGGGAGGCTTGTAAACTAAGTGGACCTAATCTAGTGTTCTAATGTTTTTTACACATTCAAGTGGAATTTAGGGCCCTTCTAAAGTTTTCCTTAATTTAGTGTTGTAAAGTATATTTATTTACATTTTCACATTGTATTTTGGGCTGTCTTGCATTTATGACCTTTATATCATCATTAATATGCCCCTATGACCCCATATTGTGCATTGCAAGGCATATTTGATCAAAACACTGACAAAATTAACATAAAAGCTTAAATTATTCACTACCCAACACTTTAACATGAAAAATGGCCCCTATAGGACCCTTTCACCACCTTGGGTGAATGAGTTCCATCTAGGTGGGACTCATTCACTTGGAATGGAGAATGAGTCCGGTTTGGACTATTTTTAAGGCTTTAAGCAAGAAATGTGGGTTTTTTATTCAAATTTCTCCTATGTAATCCTTTCGGATAAAATACATGGGCTATGAGGTGGATTTCCTATATAAACAATCTCTCAAATAATTATATCATCATGCACTCATATTATCAAGTCAAGAACTCAAAGGTTAGGCATTTAAAGACTTCAAAAGATCATTTCTAGTGCATTCAAGGGTAGATTTCTTCATCAATTGTTGCAACAATTCAAAATCCATCAGCACATCAAGCATATCAAGCATCAAGAATGTTAGTGAGCTAGTGTTGTGATGTAGCATAGAATATCCATAGTCAAGAATTGTTCCATTCCTATTTTCAAAGATCAATATCTACATCCTTCATGACCATTTCAAGTTAAGTTGCAAATTTACAAGAGATCATTTAGAAGCCACCATTCAAGGTATCACTATTCATATTTCATATCTTATGTTTCATTTTTTATGTCCTCATTTCATCATTTGGTTTAATTACCCAAACAAGGTTTGACGAAGGCAAACCCCCATTCCCTAGCAATCGACATTTTCTCTCTCTTTCTTTGTGTGATTGTAGATCTAGGTTATTTTTGAAGACTTGGATATCATTGAATATTAGGTTACAACCTTGTTGGAGTTGTCTGCCTAATTGCAAGGTCAAAATATTCACAAAAATGTCATCTAGAGCCTCGAAATCAGAGTTTCTGACCCAAAAACCAGGGAAAGTAGAAAGAGCAGTCTGAGTGGTACAAATTAGAACTTTGAATTTCTAGAAAAGCCAAATTTTCAAGAGATCTTTGCAGATTTGGATACCCATTTTTTTGAAACTTGCTCCTATCCAGAAATCCATATTTGGGACTGATTCGCCCAGAATGGTGAATGAGTCCCAGTAGGAAAAAGCTTTAGGATCAGTAGCATGTGCAGTCTCCATTCAAACCTCTACCAATTTCCAAGTACACACTTCTAATTTTATATCTTTTTATTCTATTTTATGTTCATTTCTAGGTCATTTAATTCAAGTTTGCATCATATTAGGGTTTCTTACATTTCATTGGTTTTTCCAAGTCTAAACTTGGTGGTGAACCCCTCAATAGATCATATTCATTTCCTAGGAAAATCTTATTGCAAGATCTCATTCTCCTTTGTATTGAGATATCTAAGGGTTATCCTTGAGTGGAACATCTTTGGAAGTGACTGTGAATAACATCATTTATTCATTCCCCCATTTTCATAGGTTCCACTATGTAACACAATTTATAATATTTTCTCCAAACTCATAGTCAGTATAATGAAAGGGTTTCTTCATAAAATGATTACCCCAATCAGAAAGGTTTTGTTATAGGTAGACAAATTCTTGATGCAACTTTGATTACACATGAATATTTCCATTATATTGAGTACAACAAGAAACCCAACATTTCCCTCAAATTGGACATATCCAATACATATATAAAAGTTTCTTTTTAGTTTCTGATGGTTTTCCTATAAAAGTGTGGGTTCTAAGGAAGGATTCTAAATCTGGTTAAACCTTGTGTGACTACTCCATTTTTTTTTTTGTGAATAGAGTTCCTAGGTGATCCTTCTCCATTAGGAGAGACCTATGATATGGAGACCCTTTCTCTTTCTATCTATTCATAATGGTGTTTGATGTTCTCAAAAGGAACTTTTCAAAATTGTTTGACCTAAGAATCCTTAAAGGGGTAAAAATTGATTCTTCTATACCTCTGGCCTCTAACCAACAATTTTTGGATGACATGATTTTCTTTTGAAAATCTTCAATAGTAGAAGATACTCATTATAATATTTTTTTTGAATGTTATTCCTATGCCTCATGATAGCTTATGAACTGTATAAAGAGTAATATTTATTTATTCAATACTAATTAGCTGGTTAAGGAGAGATATTTTAGGATCTTGGGACACCAAGCCTCAAGTCTTTTAGCATGCAATCTTGACTTACCTTTCATTTCCAAAAATCCACTAAAGACCTACTAGAATGGGGTTATACAAAAAAATAAAAAGGAAACTAGTTGGCTAGAAGGGTATGCTCTTTAGTCATGTTGGAAAACTTCAACTCTTGAAAGCTTCCCTCAAAAATATTCCTATGTAATTCTCTATCCCTGTTTAAAATTCCTTCTTGTATTTCTTGTAAAATTGAAAAAAATCACAATAATTTCCTCTTGAAAGAATAAAATAAAATTCTAGGATTAGCTTGGTCAAATGGGAAAATGTCTTCATGCCAAAAAAGGTTGGGGGTATGGGTATCAAAAGATTGAAATTTTTTAACAAAGCTCTCCTAGAAAAAAATTAGATGGAACTTCCTTCAAAATGAAAAAGATCGTTCCACCATGTTGAAAGTGAAATACCTTAGTAATGAGGATCGTAGGAGTTTTTTGTTCTATGAGCTACTAAATGGCTCAATTTTTTGGAACAATCTAGTCAAAACAAGAAACATCATTAAATAGGGAATCAAAAGAAGAGTGGGAAATGGTTAAAAAACTGGTTTTTAGGAGGACACTTGGAATAAAGGCCTTGCTCTCTCATATTTCATTCAATTCAATCTTATTAAGAAAAGGTTTATTCTAGCCAATGGTGAATTTCTCATTAACTATATAGACTGGAGTGGCATTTTTCTAAAATGTAAATTTTTTTAGTCCAAAAAATTGATAGGGACATTCTCTTGAGAGGAGGTAGAAAAAAAAGGAAGGAGAGCTTATGGAAAGTTTGAGACATCATAGAGGTGATTGTAAGTTCTTTTCCCAGAACAAGGTGTATAAATGGATATGGAGAAAAAATCCATTGGTCCCATTCTTGATTAAATCTAACTATATCATGTGGGAATAGTCATTCCTCCTTAAAAGTAACTTCAATTGTTCATGGGTTTGTAATCCTAAGCTTATTCCAAAAATTAATTTATTTTGGTGGATTGATATTCATGGAAATAATCTTATGATAGATAACCTCAATAGGCATGGATTCCTTATTTTTAATAGATTCTCACTATGTTTTGAAGAGGCTACGAGCATTGATTATTTGTTATTAAACTACTCCTCTTTGAGTGTAGTCTAGAATAATGTCTGAAAGTTCTTACTAGTCCATTGGGTTTTCCCTAAAATTTTAAGGATCTTATGAATACTTGGAATAACTTCATATTCTATCATCCCATTATAATTGAATTGTGGAGACACATTCCCCCTTTCATTTCTTGGGATCTATGGCAAGAACAAAAAAATAAAAATTTAGGGACTGTAAAAGAAACAACATTGAGGTTTTTGTGTTAATGAAACAACTACAGGAAAATATAAATAAAATTAATTATGGGTTCTTCAAAATGTTAGGTCCTCATATGGGGAAATCAAAATTAAATAAATATGAGGTAACAAGAATGATTTAACTCAAATAAATTGGACCAAAGCTCTATGCAAGAGAGAAAACAAGTTGATAGCCCTTAAGGATGGATAGATTAAACTTAACTTTGATGAATTTTCTAAAGATAACTCAGTTTTAGCTACTACAAGGGGCATGATAGGAAACCACAAATTTGCTCTCTTAGATGGATATGCAAAAAACCTAGGCATTTGTTCAAGTATTCTCACTAAAGCTTCATTTTCATGGTGGAGTTTAAAGAGAATAAAATATAGAGTCTATGAAGACATTATTGAAGGGGAATCTATGTATATCATTAACATCTTGAAATTTTAGTCTACTATGCCATGGATGATTATAGATATGGAAAAATATTACGAAATCCAACTGGTAATTTGCTTCAATGCAAGATGTCCCACACCTACAAGGAAGGAAATATTATAGTTGATGTTGATGCTAATGAGTGTGTCTCATGTCCTGATTGGACATGTTGGATATTTGACAATATCCCTTATTATATAAAAGAGGTATTGTCTAATGAAAGACTTGTCACCAAATGGGAGCCATAAAGTACAAAATGGTGTTATTGTGTTGGGCTACTAAGAAGAAGTGGTTCTTGATGTCTACCATTTATTTAATTATTTTGTATATCACTCTCCCCCATATATTTTGGGATGGGATAATATAATTTATTTTCTAGGAAGGGATATCTTTGATGACCAAAATATGGTATCATTTTGCTTTAACATAAATGAAGCAAATCAAGAAATTTCAGATCATCATTTTAAGAAAAGATTTTTCCTCTTAATTATTCCCCTCAAGGACACAAAAAGGATGTCACATTATCATCTAAATCCTATAAAATTTTGGGAAAGAGATGTTCTTATGGAAATGAAGGGCTTCAAAATTGGAAACATGTGTTTTGATTCTTTTCCTACTACCTTGAGGATAATTATAATGTATGATCTTTTTCTCAAGTGTAGAACCCATCACATGTGCATTGTTTTGAAGGAAAAAATCATAATTATCCAAATGACTTCCATGATCCATATTTCTCTTCTTTATCCAACAATTTTTTTTATAGAGGCTTCATACCAAAAATTAACATATTCTCTCCCACTATGTGATTAGTGATTATCATTTTTTATGAGTTTCTTTGTCTTTTGTGCAAGATTTATGCTAGAAATATGGGAGGGTCAAGAAAAATATCTGAACCCCTCACTTGTAAACCTCTAAAAAAATATGGATCTTTATAAAATACTTGAGGAGGTTCTCCTAACTCCCCTTTTCCAAACCATGTAGGGGTGGGTGTTATGATGTTCTCACTTCTAAATTTTGTAACTTTTGGAATGATGACAAGCTATTAATTGGGGGTACCTATTTTGAAGTGACTACTCACCTAATTGTTGAAACAATGGGGTTAAAGTGTAAAGAAATCAAAAATACCAAAATTTTATGGACAAATTCTTCAAAAAAGGGGAAAAATTGGTGAGGCTTCTAAATGGGTTTGATAGGGAGAAGCTTCTTGTGCCTGATGGTCTCCTAGGTATGCACATTATGTATTATTTTACCTTAGAAGGAAGATTTAAGAAAAAATAATGGTTATCATTTTTCTCTCTTGAATCACATTTTTCACAAAGAATGGGTTAATATTCCTTTTTACCTATTTTCCTCATTGATTAAATGAATTTCTAAAGGGGACTCTTCACCTCTCCATTAGGGATTAATTATAGATTTGTATAAATTTATTCTCACTATGACCGCAAAATTTAACCCTACCCCTACTATTAACCCCTTAGTAATGAAGCCCATAGAAATTAATTATTGTCATCACCACATACCCCCCTTCATACTTGAAATCCAAGCCCATTAAGGGAGCCCGACTTCTATTTTTGCCCCAAATCCCTCCTCTATTGTTATTCTAAAGAACTCCATCCCTAAAAAAAGGAAAGCCCTCCCATCTCCTCCTGAACCTAAAAGGAACAAGATATGTCCCTGTAGTTATATCACTATGAAAATTGGTGATTAGCCAAAGCCATGCTATAAGAGTGTTTCAAATGGTGGGTCTAGTGAAAGGAGGTATGCCAGATAATCTAGTGCTAGTCATAACGAAAGTTAGGATAATAGAGGAAAGAAGTTGGTTGTGGAGGATGTGGGTTTTGTCTCTTTTGATGAATAGTTTATCCTCAACTATGATGAGGAATTCTCAGAAGAAACCAAGCAAACAGAGGAAGCTAAATAAATTAGTGTGGAGTAAGAAGAGGAGCATAGTGAGGAGGAGGAAATCTTTGAGTTAATTAGAGAAGAGGAAATGGAAGTTGTGCATTTGGAGAGAGAGGAAGATAGGGATAAAATAAATGAGGATATGGAGATCTATGAAAGAGAGAGAGAGACTCACTCAAAGCCTCTGTAAAGTTTACAAGAGAAAATAAGAGAAGTGAAAAATGATATTATGATAACTAATTCAAATGATGATCATGCTAACTTGAAGGACAATGTTGCTTTTTTAGAAGAGGCTATAGGTAAAATCACCACAATCATTGAGGGGATCATGAATAGGTATATCTTCGACATAGTTTCTAGAAATTTTAAGATCAAGAAACTCAAGAAGAAAAAAGGAGTAAACGAAGAGGATCCTGGTCCGACCACTACAATTATAGACACCACAAAGGAGAAAGTATGGTAGGAAGTTCTTGACAAGTTGAATGCTAATTGGGACATTTTTTGTACTCTCAAAGATTAGTGGTTTTATTTATCTCTTATTTTATCTTTTTGTGCCCCTCTTTTAAATGTTTTCTTAGTTTTTTCTTTCACTCTCTAATGCCTATGTGCCTCCATTCGAAGGCTAGTTGGTTGAGGCATGCAAGCCTCTATTTTTTGTTTTTTGTTTTTTTTAAACTCACGGGATCAAGGGCCCTTCCCCTAATTTAATATAAAAGACATAACTATGGAATTTTTTGAGTTCAAAGCACCAAAAAGTAGTGTGACTAATCATAATAAAGTGCACATTTTTCTAATAATAAAGAGTTTGAGCCTAAGTAGTTAGAATTATTTATCATTCACAACATTGCTAAGTAGTGCAACATTAAATTTTATTTTATCTAGATAGTGGATTTATAAACTACATGAGTGCAAATGAAAACTTATTTTCTTTAATTGATAAGAATTTTCTTTTTGATATAAAAATGATAAAAAACAAAAGAGTTCCTTTAATGTGTAGAGTATTTTTAATGATCCATACCAACCATGGTGATGAAAGAAAAATAAAAATAAAATATTATACCCTAGAAATTAAACATCATCTCCTACGTATTGTATCAATGGCCTAAAAATTTACATAACTTTCATGAAAAATGGAGAGTCCGCCATCTTCATAAAAAAAGTGAGAATAGGATTCTAATAGTCCAAAGGAAAAATATTTAGATGTTTCCTCTATCAAAAAAAAATTCTTAACACAATTTGTATCTGCTCATCCTAGGTACATATAAGGTAAAACAACACCACAACATGTAGTCATCAAAGTGGTTATCAAAGACCCTTTCAATATTTGGAATTTGATTTATGGACATTTAATTTATTATGGACTTTTACTTTATCCAATAATGATATGCTTAAGTGATTACCAACCTAATTTATCTTGATACAAAATGTGAATCATGCATTTTAGGAAAATAGCAAAGTAGACCTTTAAATTATGAGATTCTAATTGGTCAAATGCATAGTTGGAGTTGTTACATTTAGACTTATGTAGCCCAATGCAAACTCTCACCCTATGAAAAACTAATATTTAATAAAATTAATTGATGTTTAAATAGAAAGATATGGATTTACTTTATGAAGCATAAATTTGAATCTTTTTAATTTTTCAAATATTTAAAGGCCATAATTGAGCACCAATTTGGAAGTTTTATATAGGTCCTTAGATAAGATATCAAAGTAGAATATTCCTCTAAAGAATTTGTAAATATCTATAGGGATGAAGGCATTAAGAGGGATTTTAAAATATAATTTATTGCATAATAAAATAGAGTTCAAATGGGAAATAATAAGACCACTTGTGGACATGGAGAAAATAATAATCAAGGCTAATTGGTTTCATAATAATTGATGTAGGGGCATCATTTTTCTTTAAAGATTTTTTATTTTCCCCAAAAAAATGCCACATGAAGGAGCATAGGAGTTTAAAATTTAAAATTTGAATTTTGTTTTGTTTAAAGGGTAGAAAACTACCACCATAAACTCATTTAATGAGTAGCTGAAGTAAAAAATGAAACAAGGAAAATATGAGCGGGAGTTTTGAACTCCAAATTGGTAGTTGTTGGATTAATGACAAGTTTTGAGTGCTGCTCAGAATTTAGCCAAGATTTTGGAGAAGGCTCAAGAAGTTTTGAGAATAATTTTGGGTTTTTGGTAAAAAAACGAGAGCAACATTAAAAATGGCAGTGGGAAAAGATGAGTGGGAGATTTTGAAGTCAAAAATAGGTACAACTAGAGACATTTATGGAGGTTTTTGAATGTTGCAAAAGTTTTAGGTGGGATTTTTTGGAGATTTTGAGGAGAAGCTTCTAGATTTTGGTAGTTGGGAGAAGAAGAATAGAACAATAGAATAATGGAGGACAACACAGAAAAACAAGGTGATTCAAAACAACAATACATAGGAAAGAATAGAGGGGACAAAAGGGGAATAGTCAGAGAGTGACAAAAAGAATATTGGACAAGAGTAGAAGAATTCCTAGAAATAGTTAGAGATTCCAGTAGCAGACAATAGGTGGACAAAGAGAAAGAAAAAGGATTGACAAAGGGTATTCTATTCAACAAATGTTATATAAATGCATGCAAAGTGTGTAAAAATTTGATTTTAAAAGTAAATATAATATTTTCCTCTTCATTGCTATTGCCTCCTTGTGTGTGTTTATGAGTATCCTTGTTACAAGTCCTTGTTCTACAAGTATAGTCTATTGTGTTCAAGTTTAAAGTATTTTACGTTGATGAAATTTCAAATAGCCACCTATAGCCAGTGTTGTAGGTACCCACAACAATAATATGTTTTTGATAGCAAGTTAGTTTGTGCACTTACAACTTATTTTATGGCTCTTAAATTTTTTATTTGGCTTGAATCATGTGTAAAAAACATCTATAGAGGTTGTGTTAGTTGGTTACAACAAAACAACCTCCCCTTTTCCACTTGTTTTCTCATTTAAATTGGTTTTTTGGGTGCCTACATTGGTTGGTTCGATCATTGTGGTATCATAGTAGATCTACAACTCTGGGAAGAAGGATAGTGGCCCAAGATTGGGTTTAGAGTAATCCCTTTTGAGTGTGAATTGTGGGTGTGTCCCAATAGCAAGGGATATTGCAGAATGGAAGACTATAGCAAGAAGGATATTTAGAGGAGCAAGATACCTCCAAGGAGAAGGATAGTAGAGGTTGCAAAAGTAGAAGCAGTAGGAAGAATAGATGAGTTTTTGGAAACCCTAAGGGGAATGCAAAAAAGAATGAATGCATTAGAAGGTTGAATGAGAAGAGGTAGAGCACATGAAGATAGTGATAGTGAATATGATGAAGGAGGAGCAAAGATGGTTGAACAAGAAGGTGAAAATGCAGATGGAGATATGGATGTAAGTGAAAGAATACTTATAAGAGCTATTTCAAATATTCTAAAAGGAACAAGGGTGGAACTACCAAGTTTCTCAAGAAGCTTGGAACCTGATGAGCTGATTGATTGGATACAAAAGATAGAGGAATATTTTAAGTATGATGAAGTAGAGGACCCTAAAAGAGAAAAGGTTTCTCAACTAAGATTGAAAGGTCAAGTGGAACTCTAGTGGAAAGAGGTGTAGACTGAGATAAGAAGGAATGGAAGAGATAAGATCAAAAGATGGGATCAAATGGTAAGAAAAATGAAGGCTATATTTCTTCCTGGAGACTACTAGTTGGAATTTCTCAAGAAATTGCAAAATTTGAGATAAAGAGAGTTAAGTGGGAAGGCCTATATAGAGGAGTTTTACAAGATTTCTATCAGATCTGGTCATAATGAGTTGGACCATGAAAATGTAGCAAGATATGTTAATGGATTAAGGTTGAATATTCAATATGAACTAAGAATGATAAGGCTACAAAATTTGGAAGAAGAATATCAATATGATTTAAATGCTGAAGAGAAATTGGCAAGAAAGCAAGGAACAAACAAAAATAAAGGTGGATTCAACAAAGGTAAAGTACATCAACAAAAATATTACAGCCATGGTAAGGAGGCCAACCCATCAAAAAGACAAAAGGAGAAAGATGAAACAAGATGAAGACCATACCCAATGAGAGGTAGAGGTAGATATGGAAAAGGACAAGGTAGATGATTCCAAGGAACATGTTTTAACTATGGATAGTCTTGTCATAGATTTTATGAATGCCCAAAATGTAGACCAGAAGGATCGAAGAGAACAGGAGCAACAAGTGCACATGTATCAAAGGGGGATAATGAATCTTCAAGATCTATTAGCCAACCAGATGAACCTAAGAGAGGAGAAGCACTTATGATGAAGAGGGAATTATTGTAGCCAACCAAGAAAGAAGATGAACCTGTCCAAAGGAAAATTTTATTTAGAACAATATGTAGATCGGGTGGAAAATGTTGCAAAGTCATAATAGATAGTAGTAGCACTAGAAACTTAGTTTTAGTTGAAATGGTGGATAAGTTGGGGTTTAAAAGGATAGCTCAACCTACCCCTTACAAGGTTTCATGGTTGCAAAAATAACACTAGTTTATGGTTTATCAACAATTCCTTGTGAATTTTTGAATGGGCACTTATGAGGATGAAGTGTGGTATGATATCATGCCCATGGATGTATGGAACTTACTCTTAGGGAGGTTGTGGTAGTTTTATAGGAAGGAAACCTATAATAGAAGAGAAAATACCTATACTTTGGAGAAAAATGAAAGAAAACACACTCTTACACCATTGGAAACCAAGGAAGAAGAAGTGGAAAGTGGCTTGAGAACACTGCTAGTGATAGGGAAGCAATTAATGAAAGATATTAATGGGGAGAAACTATGTTGTGCAATAGTTCCCAAGGAGCTACAAGTAGATGCAATAGATGACAGCCTATAGGTTGACACCTATATAAAATGAAGAGGTAAACAAACAAGTACAATAGTTATTAGAAAGAGGATTGATTAGAGAAAGACTTAGCCCATGTGTGAATAAATATAGATGTTAGCACTTACTCAAGATCCATGAACAAAATAAGGGTATGTGCAGGATCATGATGGGCCAAAAAGTGGCGATATGTAAGTGATATGATGGCCCATGTGGCTGACGACTTTTCTTTACCCAAAATTGATGAAACGAAAAGGGTTTTTAAAGGAGATTCTCAACTTTCCACCAATATAAATTATTCTTTACTTTGAATTTAATGAATAGTTATTGTTCATTTTCTATTTGAATTATGACTAAAGTCCTAATTGATAGGATGATTGAAAAAAATCTATAGCATTCAAACGGTATCACATTTTTTGAATCTGAAGCATGTGTCACATTCTATGCTTTGAATACTATAGGATTAAAAAAAATAAAAATTAATTTCTTGAAGTTTTGACCAAGTTAAGGTGGTTAGACACACGAGTTTTTATATAAAATTTGTAATAAAAAATTCATAATTAATTATTTAGTTGGAAAAAAAATACAAAAAAATATGCATCACATCGGGACATGAGTCCTCTACTTATATAGAAAATATTATAAAAAAATATTATCATTTTATTGTGGTAAGTGTGGTCAGACATACACCTACTTCTTATTTTTTCCCTAAAATTTAAGTACTACTACATTGAAATTTCAAGTTTTCACCAAATAGATTTTTTTGTTTTTTAAATAAACCTAGTAGTTTAGAAACTACATTCAATTTTCTACAGATTATATTCTTACATATTTTTTAAATAAAATAGATAACTTATTCAAATTTTTACATCAAGTTGTCTAACCCTGGTTTTTCTTAATTTTATTGCCACTTAAGGGTCTGTTTTTTCCATGATGATCCTACACATACCCATAACAATAAGATATCACTTTCCTTCACCAAGAATGGATGATCTCATGGATTATTTGGGAAAGGCTATATATTTTACAAAAAAAGATTTAAATAGGGGATATCCTCAAATCAGGATAAGAGAGGATGCATTAAGTAGGAGGGTTGGATTGTTGACTAAAATGAGAGTTGAATTAGATATATTTTATGCCATTAAAGTGTTATATAAAGATGATTTGGATTTTAAGAATGCATGGAAAACATGTATAGTTCCTACTAGTGTGAATAGGACACCTTGGATGGATTATATTATACAATATGGATTTTTCTTCAAAAGTCAAAAAATTTGCATACCTCAAGGATCAATGGGGAAAACATTATAAGAGGAAAACATTATGGTGCTTTAGCTAGACATTTTGGAGCTTATAAGACAATGAAACAGTTTAGTGAAAGATATTTTTGGCCAAAGATGAGGGTATAAATCAAAAAAATTGTGCAAGGATTTCAAGTTTGTCACTATGCCAAAGGAGGGAATCAAAATACATGCCTATATCAGCCATTACCCATACCGAAGAAACCATCGGAAAATGTCAACATGGATTTTGTGCTTGGATTGGCAAGAACACAAGTAGGTAAGACTTCATCTGATATTTTTTATAGGAATATTCCCAAAGGAATTTTAGAACTAAGGGAGTTTTCAAATAGTGAGGGACATAAAATAAGTGCTAAAGGAGAAGAGTTTTCCAAACATATACAATATTTACACCAACAAGTGAGGGAAAAACTCAATTGGAGCAGCCAACAATATTAAGGGAAAGCTTATTTAAACGAGAAAATAATTTTGAAGTTGGAGATATGGTATTGGCACATCTATGAAAGGAAATATTTCTGAGTCATGCCTACAACAAGCTCAAGTGGAAGAAAGTTGGACCATCTAAAATCATCAAGAAGTCTTCACCAAATTTTTGAGTTGGGGCTACCTAAAGGTTTGGAAATCTATCAAATTTTTAATGTTTAAAATTTATATACTTACCATGAGGGAGAGACATGCCAATGAAAAGAAGAAGAGAAAATATTACTAGAAAAATGGAAGGAGCAACTGCCCAAGAAAGCATGACAAGAGATTGAAGCTATTTTGGATTCAAGAGTGATTAGGAAGATGAGGGGAAAATAATGTAGTGAGCATTTAGTAAAATTGAATGGTAGACCAATGGAAGATGCAATGTGGATAAGCCCAATAGATTTGGAAGCATTCCAGTTAAAGAAAAATGACAAAGTTGTTGACTTACAACAACAAGACCTTTAACCTACAACAATAAAGAGCTTTACACAGTGAGGAGGGGCTCGCAATTTTTTCTAGCCTGGTAGTTTGATGAAGGGGCATCATTTTTCTTTAGATATTTTTTTATTTTCCCTAAGAAAATGCCACGTGAAGGACCATAGGAGTTTAAAATTTAAAATTTGAATTTTGTTATGTTCAAAGGGAAGAAAAGTACCACCGTAAACTGATTTAATGAGCAACTGAAATAAAAAAATGAAAGAGGGAAAATCTGAGCAGGAGTTTTGAACTCCAAATTGCTAGTTGGTGCATTAATGACAAGTTTTGAATGTTTCTCAGAATTATGTGGGATTTTGGAGAAATCTTAGGAGTTTTTGAGAATAATTTTGGGTTTTTGGTGAAAAATAGAGAGCAACATTAAAAAATGGTAAAGGGTAAAGATGAGCTAGAGATTTTGAAGTCAAAAACAAGTAGGTGGAGACATTTATTGAGGTTTATGAATATTGCAAAAAATTTAATGGGATTTTTGGGATATTTTGAGGAGAAGCTTCTAGATTTTGGTAGCTGTGAGAAGAAAAATAGAATAGTAGAAGAATAGAGGACATAACAGAAAAAAAGGGGGATTCAGAACAACAATATAGAGGAAAGAATAAAGGGGACAAAAGGGGAATATTTAGAGAGGAAAAAAATAATATTGGATGATAGCAGACGAATGCCTAGAAATAGTCAGAGAGGCCAGTAGGAAACAATAGGTGGAAAAAGATAAAGACAAAGGATTGACAAAGGGTATTGTGTTCAACAAATGTTATATAAATGCATGTAAACGTGTGTAAAAATTTGATTTTTAAAGTAAATCTAATAATTTCCTCTTCATTTATATTGCCTCCATGTGTGTTTTTATGAGTATCCTTGTTATAAGTCATTTTTCTAAAATTATAGGCTATTATGTGCAAGTTTAAAGTATTTTACATTGCTGAAATTCCCAATAGTCACCTACAACCAATGTTGTAGGTACTCGTAACAACAGTCTGTTTTTTACATCAAGTTAGTTTGTGCATCTACAAATTATTTTATGCCTCTTAATTTTTTTTTTTGGCTTGAATCACATGTATAAACCTCTGTAGAGGTTGTGAGAGTTTCTTATAGCAACACAACCTCTACTTTTTCACTTGTTTTCTCATTTAAAGTGGGTTTTTGGGTGCCTACATTGGGTGGGTGCCATAAATAATTATTGTGGTGAAGGTGTTGCAACAATAGTATAATTACTAAATAGATGTCTTATAAATTTCACATGTGAGAAGATTCCACAAGAAGTGTGAATAAATATAAATCTAGTATGTATAGCACTTTAGAGTTTTTGCATGTGTGGAATATGTATTTATTCTGAATAAGAAAAGAAATAAATCGTATGATAGAGGAGAACAATGCATATTTATAGAATACACTAAAAAATTCCATCCATAAAATTGTAGAACCCTATCACCAAATAGTGTAAGGTCTATATTTTTTAAGACTAGTATTATTCTTTTCATGGGATTCTTGTTAGTAGATGAATTTTAATCAATTTAAGGTTGGGGTAAATTAGTTGGTTATTTTTTTATTCTAATTAGTATGCTAGAAGTATGGGAAGTTTGTGTGTTGGCATTAATGTCAACAAATCTATTTTAACATGCCCAACTAGATTTTTGTAAATAAATTAAGAATTGACATTATGAATATAAAATTTATGACATAAATACCATAGCTATTTCTATTTAGCATTTTTATGTCTATAAATAAATAAAACAAATATGAATATATATTCATTTCCAAATGTCAATATTCAATTTACAAGTTTGACTTGGCACTCAAATGCCTCAAAGTCAATACATCAAATACATCAATTAAATCCATTACGGTAATTTCATCAATTACATCAATGATACAAAACATAAATAGAATTATGATATGATTCCTTTTTGACAACTCACCTCTATTGGTGGAAAAGAACATGGTTAAGGTGATTTTCCACCCAAGGGTATGTGCAGGATCATGATGGGCCAAAAAGTGGTGATATGTAAGTGATATGATGGCCCATGTGGTTGACGACTTTTTTTTTACCCAAATTTTTTGAAATGAAAAGGGTTTTTAAAGGATATTCTCAACTTTCCACCAATATAAATTATGCTTTACTTTGAATTTAATAAATAATTATTATTCATTTTCTATTTGAGTTATGACTAAAGTCCCAATTGATAGGCTGATTGAAAAACATCTATAGGTTTCAAATGGTATCACATTTTTTGAATCTGAAACATGCGTCACATTTCATGCTTTGCATACTATAGGATAAAAAAAAATTAAATTAAATTTCATGAATTTTTGACCAAGCTAAGGTGGTCAGACATATGAATTTTTTATATTTTTTAAAAGTTGTAATAAAAAAATCATAATTAATGATTTACCTAGAAAAAAATTACAAAAAAATATGCATGACATCGGGACATGAGTCCTATACTTATATCTAAAATTTTATAAAAAAAATATTATAAATTTATTGTGGTTAGGGTGGTCAGACAGACACCTACTTATTTCTTTCTTGAAATTTAAGTACTACTACATTTAAATTTCAAATTTTCACCAAATAGATTTTTTATTTTTTAAATAAACCTAGTAGTTTAGAAACTACATTCAATTTGCTACAGATTCTATTCTTACATATTTTTGAAATAATATATTTAACTTATTCAAATTTTTACGTCAAGCTGCCTAACTCTGATTTTCTAAATTTTCATCGCCACTTAAGGGCTTATTTTTTCCATGATGATCCTGCACATACCCCCAACCATGAAGCAATGCTTGCTAAAAATTCTTTACTCAATTGGAGAATACATGACCCTGCACAAAATTCATAGCAAGAGATATAGTTTGCAAGGTAGAATCTATGTGTGCCTAACTATATGCATTTTTATCTATTGTTGGAATATGCAAGTTCCATGTTAGGTAAATAAAAAATATATAATAGAGAGGATAAATATTAACAATCTATTTCATAAATAAAATGACTGCAAAGCTTGGCCAAGATCATGCTACATAAAATGCAACTCTAGTTAGATTTGGAAAATAAAATTTATACTCTCTAGCACCCATTCTTGAAAGAAAACATCATATCAAAGGGGTATCCCTCCCTTTTATACCATCTATTACCATCATATTCTAGCTTTCTATAGTCTACCATTGAATTTTGGTATCATTCCATTTCAATATTATTATTCCATCTAAATCTGGTATAACCCTTCATCTATTCATCATAAGTCTACCCTTATATTAAGACTTGTATTGAAAATTTTATCAAATATTATTCCATTTCAACTATTATTTCCATTGCAACCAAAGTTTAACAATATTAACCAATGAGTAATTCAAGATGAATTTGAAGGTATACCACATGTATGGGCACGTGCATAAATGAAACATTTATGCATGTACACATATATGCCTAGAAATGAACATAGTTGGAATATGCATATACTTTCTAAATAGTAATAGAAAATCTACCTTACGTAAAGGTTTCAATATTTAGAAAAAAAACATCAACTTCATTTAGATACTCCATTTAATCTTTCAATAGCAACTACTCACAATTAAGATACAAATGAAACATTTATTTCACAATCACTTATCTTTCATAAGGACTAAGAGCAACTCAAAATGAAACATGGTTGATTTAAAATATCCATAATAATCAATACCATATAAATAACATATTAAAAAAAAAAAATGTACCCTTCAATTAGATACAATTTAGGTTATATATTTATTATATATCTAGCCAATATGTCCATTTGTTGCTCAATTTAGGTTCACCACATTAATATTCATTTGAAAAGAAAATAAGAACAATGCAAACATGGATTCTCTGCTCTATTAATAATGATAATCCACATAAGGGTGTTGATAAGAATTTTATCATGAAATTGATAACATGAGATTGGTTATCTTCAAGATATTCCATTTAACCTAATAACTATTATGCCATGGTTCAACCCACGACACAATGAAATCACCCTTTAAATACATATATAAAAGAAATGGATTATAATCATTCTTTGAATCTGATTTAAAACACAAGAATAATCAACAGTGATCATGTATATATATATGTATGTATGTATGTATGTATACATGCATATAAAAACTCATATGATGATCCAAATGATTCACATAACTATAGTCTAAGATGGTCGAGAACTGATAACACAAAATAGCATCAACATTATTGTCATGCATTGAACATTAGCAACATTCTGCTGAGGGTTTCTCTTGAACGGTAGAATAATTCTTAATCACCTTTCTCTTACAGATAATGGTGAAGTCTATAAATTAAAAGAAACAATGAGAACATCGTTCTTCCCATGTCATTAGTTGGGTTTGATTCACCACATTTCACCACACTAAAATGGTGGGTGTGAAAAAGGTAATATCGAATGAACAATGCATGTCGTTCATCGATAGTTAAATTAGCAAAGTGATATAAATTGCTTGACTAGATTCTCACAGAGTGTTGTTAATACAATATTAGTTGAACACTAAACAATGTCACACCAAAAAATGTAAAGACAAGAAAAACTTTTCCTAATAAGTGAAACATGGTAAAATTGTTTCAGCTAAATGACCATGACTATAGGGAAAATATAGCATGTAGGTGAGAGACCATCATGGGTGTCTAACTCAATACCTATAGCATGCTAGTTATATTAAATAAAAATCTCATCACGGTGGCTCATCTCCAAAAAAGCTAACACAAATAAAAATGGGTCTATTAATAGAGGTAGATACATGATCACAAAGCCATGAAAATGCATGTTAAGGGCTCACAAATAACATGATATTTCCAAAATAGCTCATAAGAATTAATTTCCATTCAACTAAAAAGAGAAACATATGATATGGGTTTGAATTACCTCTCCTCATGCAATCCTTGGTGATTTTTCCTTTGATTGAATTAGCAACAAATTCTTAATCCTTCTTTTTCCATCCTTCTCTATCAAAATGTTTTCCTTGATATTCTCCTAGTTTTGGCTAGATTGTCTCTTCAATTTTCCCCCTCTGACCACAAATATCGCTTTGCTATTTTTGGATATAGTGGTCTTAATTTTCTATTTCCATATTCCTTTTACTTGGTTGCCCACTTCCCCTCTATTTTTTGAGCATTGTTTATTACTTTCTAACATGAGAGGGGTCAACCCCTATCTAATACATTATCAGAGTTATGAATTTAGGAATGAAATCATTATTAAAACCCATGGTAATACATCTGTATATATATATACATATCTTTATCTCTATGTATGGATTTACAAGAATTTCCTATTATGTTATTTTTCCATTTCCTTACTCAAAATCCCTTTTTCAAGCTCATAAAAAAAGAACAAATAATACAATCATTTTCCATATGATAATTGTATATGATGGAATGCATTTCAAATATCATCTAATATTAAACTTTGAGATAGACAAGGTAAGAAAAGGATGCACTAAATTTATTTCTTTCACAAGATTGCTTATTTAACCAAATTATGATTCCACACAATATAAAATGATAATTATGAATTACAAACAATTGAATATGTCATGGTCTACTATGGTGTGTGAGATTCTAGATTGATTATTTCTTACCATTATCACCTAACTAAGAATTCCTACCTCAATCAAGTTCTCATCCTTTAACCTACTCCTACACACACATTCTTACAATCACCCACTTATCAGTAACATTTAATTGATAATATTATGGAGTGATTCTCTTAAATCATAGAATTGCAAGATACTGATTTTGAAATATATCATTGCATTTATCAAATCCATAAATACTAAATGATAAATTCTATTTTTTACATATTTCAATTAACTCAAAATTATTAAATACAAGCAATGAAATTGAGATATGACATCCAAGTTGTTGCATTGATGTCAATAGGTTTATGAAGAGTTCATTGGAAGTTTGTGATGATGCCTTCATTTGTTTCATTTTTTGTCATTATTATTATTACTAGTGTCATCCTATAGTTTTTCTTTGATAAGCTTCTATTGGTGGATGTCTAACCTCCTATACATATAGTTGAGTTTCTGTAGTGTTTTTGTGGTAACGATGTGTTGAAGATGATGAGAATTGTTTTTTGGTGCTTGGTGGTGCTTTTTTTTTTAAATGAATAAAAGATAACATAGAGTGGTTGAGAGGTATTTAGTATAGTAGATTAGTGCTCTAGTTTCTATTTGCATTTATTCTATATTGAAGTTTTTCTTATGCAGTTTTGGTATGTTGATTAGAGGTGCTATATCCAAAATTTATTTTCCTTGATCATTCTGAAGAGAAAGTTGTATTCAACAATTTATGAACATCAAGTTGCAGTGGTGTCTGAGAGAAATTATTTTTCCCCACATTTCTCTATAGTTTGGTTTATGGTGTTGTAGTTCTCGAAGTATGCTTATATTAATCATATCTATCTTTAGTCTAATTTGTTCAAAGTTTGGTGCTCCATAAGGTTGGTTTCTTGGATTACAAAATGAGAAAGGTTAACTAGGTGTACAACGTGAGTATGTTCTACAGGTGAATTTATTTGTAAAGGATTTTTTTTCAATTTTAGGGTATTTGTGGAATATTCTAGACTGTGTTCAAGTGATGTATGTGATTTGTGAGTCGTCTTTGGATCAAAGGAAGCTTGTACTTAATATATTAGTTGTTCTTACACATGTTTGACTGAACTTGGATGTTTACGCTAATTATGAAATTTCTTTGGTGTTTGTGGAAGTGTGGTGTGGTGCATATGTATGGTTTTAGTTTTGAGTTAAGGTTTGGTGTTGACCAGTTTCCTTCCTTTCCACCATGGGAATTATTAGTGTTGATTTAATTTGAATTTGTATAGTTGAGGTGCATAGTTGACCTTGTCAATCATTTTCAAGGTTGAGGATGGTATAAATAAGTGCTAAGATGATGGATATTTAAGGTATGAATAATTTTATACGAAGTAAAGGATTGTAAAGTAGGAAACTATGAAATGTAGTACGATATTTAATGCGTTAGTGTAGTGTAGAAAATTGTACTCCTTTCTAAGTAAAATTACAATTTCACACTTAGTTCAAATGCACCTATTATAGGGACCTTGAATTTATACATATTTAAACCTCATTAATGGTCCCCCTATACCGTTTATTATACATCCCAAGGCCTATTTTATTTATTAATTGACACTATAACCTGCATTGAATAAATGTTATTAATCAACTTAATGCCTCAACATAACTTAGGTCCTGAGATTTTAGATCAGGACTTGTTTGCTCATGGGTGAATGGATCCCCTTTAATTTCATAAAATAAAATTTAAACATGTTTTTGGTGGCATTTCAATGCCCTAAATTCAAATTATAAGTGACAAATTTTAGGATTTAATAAATGGGAAATTAGAAAGGAAGCTTCTAAAGCTAAGTCTTTCAATCATTTTTCACTAGACAATCAAGAGATTCACATGATGTTACAAGGATTTACACTCAAGAGAAAGGATACATCAATCAAGCATTCAAATTTGAAGTTTTGGAGTAGCATTTTATTTGTGTTTTCAGGTCTTCAAGCTCATTTTTGCTAACAAGATCAAGCATTATCAAAAATTGATGATAAATGCCTATGGAGGATCATGATGGATTCTAGGTTTTGGGAGATGCACCAACCAAGACTAATGACTTATTTCGTAAGTGATTCCATATTCTATTATCATTATACTTTCTACCTAAAGGAAGGGATATTCATATTTATGATCTATTAGTGTGATTTGACATCTCCCAAAGTAGGTATTTATCACTATTCATTTTTTCATTTAGGGACCCTATTCTAACACACTTGATTTGGGTTTCTTTGCATTTGAGCTATTGGAATATTAGACACACAGAATATTATGGCTTACGCATACTCTCATGTTTCAAATCTATACATTTCATCAAGGTTTCATCAAGGGTTATTAATCAATTCATTATGGGGATGGAATTTCCTAATGAAAGTAGGAAGATATAATCCATTTTCACCCTTTTGACTTACCTTTCCATCTTAGGAAACCTTTTTTTTTTTTTTTTTGGTGAACTCGACATTGTACAACTAAATTTTGAAAATTGGAGTCCATTTCAACCCTAGATCTAGGTTTTTCACTAGTTTACAGTAGGTTTGCATTATTTGCATTACATTTAGAGTTCTTTAAACTTTCATTAGTGAACATTGCATTTAGGATTGATTGTGCATGTTTACATCCTTTAAATTCATATAAATGTAAAAAATTACATTAGGTTTGAATTCATCTTGCATCAACATCATTATTCAATCATTTATGTTTAGATTTAGGTTCAAATTGCATTAAAAAAATAATCATTTAGTTCATCATTTGACCTTATTTGAAATTATTTTTAGACATCCTTATTCTAGAATATATATTATAGAACTATCATTATGCAACTAGGAACATAAACCACAACAATAAACTCAGATATTTGAAAATTCAATTCTAAAAACCTTGAGCAAGGACCAATTCACCCATGGAAAAATCACTCCATGAACAAATCTCTTAGAAAATTTTATAAATGATTTTTAGTCTTATTTTTCCCTTAATGTTACCATTTTCAGATATAAGCATTGGTTTCTTGAAATAGTTTCTTTATGAATTAATGTTATTGCTTATCTAGTTAGATCTTACAACATTTTGGTAAGCATTTATTTCATATTTCATTTGAAGATAGTGTTAAATATTTCTATACTTTTCCTTTATTTTTAGCATTATTTCATAACTTAGATAGATTAGTTTACATTTTTCAATAATTAGAACACAAAAACAAAAAGCCAAAAACATCAAACAAAACAAGTACAAATTGATGAAACCCTTGGAGAAAGCATAGTCATTTGATCATGTCAGATCTATTTTCCCGAGTTAACATTATCCCTCAAGCCCTTTAGTAGTGATGACTTTGACATGTTAGATGAATCCCTTGACAATTTAATCTCACAAGGTTCATCCACTGATGCTTGTCATAATAAACTAAGACAAAGAGACGTTAATGTAATCACAACCAACTTATCCTTTAACCACCCTCATATCCACCTTAAGTTTAAAACAAACCTAGGTTTACCTTATAACCACCTAAAAATAAAACATTAAAACCAAGAGATATCTTGAATTTTACAATGAAAATTTCATGTAACAATGTTTTTCAGCAATCAAGTTCTAAGGAATAATAGGAAACAACAACCCACTCCCATTTTCTTACCATTGCCTCGACCTGGATTATCTAGTGCTCCTCATTTTCCTTTACATAGTGAAAAGGAGTATGATCTTGTAGAAAAACTTAAAAATACTCATGCAAAGACATCCTTATGGGATCTTATTAAAGACTTACCTAATTACCATAGAATTATTCAACCAAATTTGAAACTAGTTTTGGTTTCTCCTAATACAAATCCATCTGATGTAGAAGGTCTAATTCAAGGAATGAATTTGGTTAATATAGACATTATTTTTCACCTAAGTGAGTTACCCTCCTTGGAGGTACAAAAAAAGTTAAATCCTTCATGATAATAGCTATTATTGATAGGAATGTGATAAAAATAACCCTTGTTGATAGTGGATCAACCCTTAATGTGTGTAGCATAAACCTCTTGGATAAAATTGGAAAGGATAAGAGCAAGGTTGAACCTAATTCTTTGTCCATTCATGGTTTTAATAACATAGGAAAAAAATATCTTGATGTGATCACATTACCTATTATAGTTTGAAAGGAAACATTACAAACCACTATCCATTTTATGCCTCAAGATCTATAATATAATCTTCTTTTAGGGAGACCATGGATTCATGAAATGCATGTAGTGCCTTCAACCCTTCATTCTATAATTAAATACATCAACAACAACAAAGTGTATACAATAAAATTAGATCCTAAACTAGAAATTTATTTACACATTGAGAAAGATAAAAAAAATCCCATGAAAGCATTGAAACCAACTACAAAAGTAGAACCCATGGAAGAGGAAGAAAACAAATAAAAAAATTAGGAAATCACAAGTCTCTTTGATGATGATTGAGGTTTGTTAGATCTTACACCTACATTTATGGGAGAGTATAATATCACATTATAAAAAATGGAAAAGAACTAGTGGTAATTTCAATAAAAATATAGAAGAACCCTCACATGCATCTACTTCACCTACTAAAAAATAAGACACAAGCTATAAAACAAACTTTGATGAAGTTGATTATGAACAAACATCGAATCTCAAAGAAATGGAAGGGCTTTATGGAAGAGGTTATGAATTATTAAAATAACTTGGTTATATTGGAAAAGGATGTGGTGTGAAAGAAAAAGGCATCCGTGTTCATATAGAGCCTAATGTACAAGAAACAAAAATTGGTCTTGGATATTGTCCTTTGAAGATAACAAAAGAAACAAAAAGACCTTCACTCAAAATCAACACCATCATGTACAATTCTTCAAACATAAATCTCACTTTAACACATCCCAAATTGATTGATAGAACATGTGATGAATCACTGGAATTATTTGAAGATGATGAAGCCTTGAAATAAATTTTAGGAGTTTATGATAAGTCACAAACCCCCCTAAAAATAAAGGAGTCACTTGTGCTATGGTTAGTACTAAATAAGTGGAGGAAGAAAAGGAAATTAGTAATGTTGACGAAGATGGACAAGAACATATCTCTGAAGTTTCAAGATAGAATGTAGTACCTATGGGAGATACAATCAAAATTATGATGGGCACATCTAATGAAGAAAGAGTGATTCAAATAGGAAAGTTCCTTAATAACCTGGATGAACAAGAACATCAAGCAACACTATTCCATGAGTTTCATGAACTCTTTACTTAGACCTATTCAAACATGCTAGGTATTGATTCTAAAATAGTGACGCATAACATAGTCCTTGAAAAAGATGCTAAACTAGTAACACATAAGATACATAAGATGAATCCTAAGATAGCTTTATTGGTTAGGGCTGAAATTGAAAAATTCCTCAAAGATAGCTTTATTCGAGTCCTATTGACTATTCTCCATCGATCTTAAACATTATAGTGGTTGCAAAAATAAATAATTATATTAGAATGTATACAATTTTTTGTGATATTAATAAATAATGCTTAAAGGATGACTTTCCCCTTCCTAATATTGACGTGATAGTAGATTCAACTAGTGGACATACTTTGTTGTCATTCATAGATGATTTTTCTAGATATGATAAAAAATTTATCAACCCTCAAGATCAATACAAGACAACATTTACAACTTGGGGAACATTTCTTGGGTAGTTATTGTAGAAGTTGAGCAAATACAACTTCATAGGAGCCCAGTGATCTCTACAAGCTAAGAAAACTTATTATAGGGAGAAGCAAAGAGAAGCAACACAGAAAAAATGCTCAAAGATATAGAGCTCTGTATTATCCAAAAATGTGTAACAGCATAATGATACAAAAGAAAAGATTCAACCACATATAGGTCAAAGAAACCCTAAAAAGGAAAACCCTAGGCTTGCACATTAATAATTAATAAAATAATTAATTATTATGCACCTAATGTTAGCTTAAGCGTAAAAGATATAAAAGGGAACTTTAATTAATTAAACAAATATTGTTTAATTAATCAAGTAAATAACCAATTACTCTAACAGCCCCCCTTAAGCTAGACTTAGGGAGAAGCTAAAACCTAGAAGAAGCTACTGAAAGCAAACAACAATGGGTCCCGACAACAAGGCCTGATCAGGTAACCAAATACAACCAAATCTCTATAAAGTGGAGAAATAGAGAAAAACTCATGGGAAAAACTCTACTCCAAAAAAGAGAAATACAATTGAAGGTCGAAGAATTCTCCAAACAAGAATGAAGGATGAAGAAACCTCCAATCAAGAAGAAATTGTCCCAAAAGATAGGAACAAAGGATGAATGCCACAAAAGCATGAAGAAACTACAAACTCTGTCAAAGAATGACTGCTAAAATGTTGAAACAAGAAACTCCGCTGAAAATAGATGATGATCAGGAACAAGAAGACAAGAATTTGTATGAGTGCCCCTAATGACACTACTCGAATCAGATGGCAAACAAAGGAAAACACCTAAAAATCAAAAATACAGATGGCAAAGGTACCAAAAGTTAGAAGAACCGATCATGTGAAAATGGAAGGTTGCCTCTAGAAATAGGAATGCAAGAGTGTCCATATGGTAAGTTCCCCATCTCATCTAAATGCATGGGTAACCAGCTATTGCATCCACCTAGTACATAGGAACAAATACTATATACATAGCTCACTCCAACGAAACCAAAGAAGCATTAACACCAATAGTAGAAACCCCCCCATAATGCTGACAAGGAAGAGGTATGATAGGTACTCTGAAATGAAATGCCTAAATGTAGTGCATGAAGAAGAATCAAGAACATCTAAATGTGCAAACATGAAAGTATAAGCAGATATAAAAGGTGTGCAAACAAAGGCACACACACATGAGTTTGTTGTCGTGGAAAGGACACTCACTTGACATAGGTATGATTGCAAACAAAGGCATAACATCAACCCCCCCCATGGCACTTTATAACATAGTGCAAGTACAATAAGGCACAAATCAATGTGCAAGAATCCTAAAAATACATATACAAAGCTGAGGCACTTTATTTTAGTGCGTTTACAGATGATAAAAAAAACATGCAATGTGAGCCCATAAGGTCCAAAAAAGACAACTATTGAGAAGAAGGATTTCTGGAAAAAACCAAAAATCAAATTTTGACACCACCTGCACCAATGTGAAGAGCTCGAAACCAGCTTTTTGATGATATCTCGTTTGCCCATTTTCGACATCATATGCAAAAGTTACGTCGAAAACACTGAATGCAACATCTGAAAAGAAGAGCTGAATTTGACTGGAAATAACAGGGATCTGCGAAAAAAATATCCAAACAATACCTACACCACTGAAAAGGGCTTTGAATCCTCTTTCTGATGATATCTCGTTTGCCCAATTTCGACACTGTGGGCAAAAGTTATGGCCTCTGGAAGAAAAACAGCTCCAAAGAGGAAAAAACACAATCCTGCATTAAATTTGACGGTCAAACAACCATTGCAGCAAAACTTGAAGCTAAATTTGACGGCCATTTGGCCATCACTGAATTCACACAATTCGGCTTATTTCAGAAAAAAATGTTTTTTTAATAAAAAAAAACAATAAACTTTTTTTTACAAATGTTAATTTTTTTGTAAAAAAAAAAATTAAGAAAAAAAACGGCAAGGGTCTGCATGGGGCCGCCGCCTGCCAATGTGGTAGGGCGGTACCCATGTATTACCATTAGCTATAGGGGGCGGCACCCAAGGGGACACCGCCTACCATTATGGCAAGCAACGGCACCCTTGGGTACCGTCCCTTACAAAAACAATTTAAAAAAAAAAAACTTTCCAAAAAAACTTGCTATGCCCAAAAAATGGGTTTTTTACTTTTTTTTTTTTCAAAAGATATCTTTTGGCAAGGAAAAAAAAATATCGGATTTTTTTTTTACCTCGAACGGTGTGTAGACAACAGTCGTACAACAAATTTTTTTTTGCCCTCTGGATCAACTATCCAAAATGGATGAATTGACAATCATTTTGGGGGTTTTGAACCGCTGCAGACTCAACTATGATGTCAATTTTTGCCCAAAGTGCACCAAAAATAAACTCCCCCTAGATCCACAACAAAAACTTTTGAAACCCCAGATTTGCTTCCAATGCAAAAATTCTCAAAACAAGAACAGGTAGTTGCAGATATTCCGCTCTAATACCATGTAGAAGTTGAGCAAATACAACTTCATAGGAGCCCAGTGATCTCTGCAAGCTAAGAAAACCTGTTATAGGGAGAAGCAAAGAGAAGCAACACAGATAAAATGCTCAAAGATATGGAGCTCTGTATTATCCAAAAATGTGTAATAGCATAATGATATAAAATAAAAGATTCAACCACATATAGGTCAAAGAAACCCTAAAAAGGAAAACCCTAGGCTTGCACATTAATAATTAATAAAATAATTAATTATTATGCACCTAATGTTAGCTTAAGCATAAAAGAGATAAAAGGGAACTTTAATTAATTAAACAAATATTGTTTAATTAATCAAGTAAATAACCAATTACTCTAACATAACAAAGAGTTATGACATTGATATTTCATGACTACATAAATAATATTTTGGAAGGTTATGTTGATTATATTCTAGACAAATCTTTAACCCGTCAGGATAACATTCAAATCCTTTTTTAAAAAAATTAAAAGAATTCAAAAGTATAACATAAGACTAAATCCGAAAAAACATGTTGTTGGTGTGGATAGTGGAATTTTTTTTGGTTTCATAGTATCCCATAGAGGCATCGAGGTGGAAACAAAAAAAATTGAGCCTATAATTAATGTGAAACCTCCCAAAAATATTTCTTAGTTGCATACTTTATAAGGAAGGATTCAAGCTATCCATCATTTTGTGGTATCCTTAGTGGATCGAATATTACCCTTTACACAACTTCTTAAGAAGGAAGCTAAATATAAGTGGAATGAGGATAGTAAACAATCCTTTGAAAGTTTGAAAGACTACCTCACTACTACTCCTGTTAGACATCTCGCTATGCAGGAAAGACCATTTATCCTTTATACAACATCAATCCATGCTTTAGTAGCATTGTTGGCTCAACAAGATGATAATGGTAAAGAACATCCTATTTATTACATTAGATGAACTTTGATTGACTACGAAACTATATATATAATGATAGAAAAACAATGTTTGGCTCTTGTATTCACTACTAGTAAATTGAAACATTACTTATTAAATGGAGAAATTCATGTGATGACAATTTTTGATCCTTTAAAACATCTTTTTGCAAAAAATTATTTATTAGGATTCTTAGCTAAATGGGTGATATTGTTAGCTGAGTTTGATCTTAAATTTCTCTCTCAAAAGGAAATCAAAGGAAAATCCTTAACTAACCATTTAGTTGGTGCTTCTTCTCCAGTAGTCTTACCTAATATAGACACATTTGAAGATGAAAGTGTGTTGACTATCAAAAAAGAAACATGGGAATTATACTTTGATGGATATAGGTGTAGAACTAGCTTTGAAGCAAGGGAAATAATAATTCTACACTCTAGAAAACCTATTCCCATATCCTACAAATTAAACTTCCTATTCACAAATAACACCATAGAGTATGAAGCCTTAATTATTGGATTATGTGCAACTTTTCCTCTTGTTGTTCAACACATTAATATATTTGGTGATTCTCAATTAATTGTTGTAGTGATAAAAAATGTATCCCTTTACATTTTCTCATGTTTTTGGGCCCTCCTAGTTAAAATGGATTTAATTTTTCCTTAATTTTCTATTATTAAATGCACCCCTTTACATTTACACACTTATTTGGGCCTCTTAATTAAAATGAGCTTAATTATACCTTAATTATCCCTTTCATTCATTTACTAGCCTAATAAATTATATTTTCTAAAGAGGAAACCCAATATTAATTAATGCAAATACATAGCACTTCACGTTGATCAATGTGTGTTCTAGGAATAGGGACCTTTGACCCATTCACCCATGGGTGAATAGGTCCTCCCTAGGCTTTGGAACCCATTTTTAAATCATGTTTTGGTAGTATTTTTATGATCCTAAATTCAAATTTAAAAGAACAACTTGTAATGTTTTTATTTTAGGAAATTAACAATAAATGCCTATAAATACAAGGTTATTTTATCGATTCAAATCTTTTAGCAAGAGGTGAACTTAACAAGAGAAAATATTATTATCAAGAGAATTTAAGAGAATTTTTTTCATCATTTGTTACAGAATTCAAGACCTCAATCATCATGTTAAAGTTATGTTCATTCATGCACCTTTTTGGAGCTAACATTGTGATGTAGGTTTCAAGCATTCAATTTAATATTCAAGCATAATATCAACATCATCAATCAAGCCATTTCATGAAAGTTTTAGTCCTTCAAATATTTTCATTCAAAGGTTTATTCAAGGGCTTGGTGAGTTGCAACATATATTGTTCGTTCATCATTCCTCTCCTACTTTCATTATTTCAATTCAAGGTTTAATTACCAAAACAAGGATTGATGAAGGAAAACACCCATTCACCGAAAAAACATTTTCCCTCTTTCTTTGTGTGTTGCAAATTTATAGGTTCTAGGTTAAATAAAAGTTGAAGATCTCAAAAGAAAAATTGCAAATTTGCATTTTTTGTCACCTTTGTTGTCATCTCACATAAACTCAGATCACAAATTTATATCCTATTGTTTGACTATGAAAATTGGAGAATTTGGAAGTGCGGAAATAGGAGCAGAGGACCCAAAAATCAATTTTGGAAAGGTGAACAAGTACCCATTCACCAATGGGAAAATGAGTCCTAAGACAACTTCTAAAAATAGTGTTTTGTGGTAGGTGCACAACATATTCCATTCCTAGATCTGCTAGAAGTTTTACTATTTCTAATAGCCCTATGTTTCATCTATCAAATCAATTTTTTACATGTCATAAATGAGTGCATTTGATATTTTTAATCTTTCTCCCAAAACCCCTATTCAATCAATATTACCACTTTTTCTATCAAAAGAGACTCTGTAACTAATTTTGAGGTAGGTTTTAAGTGTCTTCCACTCATCCAGTTTGCATAAAGTTGGTTGTTTCTAATAGATTTGTGATACATCTACACAAATTAGGTCTTATATTATAGATTTGAGGTCATTTTCCATCTTATTTCTTCTCCCAAAAGTGTTTTTCACTCATATTTACCCCATCCACACACACAAATGGTATTGGAAGATTCCTCAAATAATTCACTCACCTAAGGGTTGAAAGTGGATTTTAACTTGATAGATCACATTTCCTGGATGAAATAGAATAATAGGTAGGTTCATTCACCCAATTTTTCCATTTCTATTTATAGTAAGTTTGGTATAATATTACAACTTTAGTATAAAACCCTATGTGTTTTGAATCTCTAACCTATTTTTCTATGTTTCAATTATAAAGAAAATAAGTGGTTCATATCAAGCAAAGCATGACAAGTTATCTACCTATAAAGATCTTACACTTAATTTATTTGAACTCTTTAAATAATATACAATTTAAAACATACCATGAAAGGATAATCAAAAGTGTAGATGCAATGGCAAGCAATTCTTCCCTTGTATCTCCCGAAGATCCTTCTGTTGATTTCAAATTTATAGTCCATAAGATCACAAAATCATCAATAGACAATAAGATTAAAGAACTTCTATCAACTGATATTGAAAACTCTAGTGAATGGTACACAACAATATTCAACTACTTAATATAAGGTGCCTTTCTTGAGCCTACAACTAAAGGCACTATAGCTCATCTTTGAAAACTCACATCTAAGTACATAATCCTTGTGGATGTGTTATATAGATGATCATTTGATAGTATTTTAGTTAAATGTCTTAAAAATTAGAAATCCCTGTAGACCTTGAAGAAGCTCATGAAGGTGCTTGTGGGGGACATTTTGGATGAAGATCATTAGTTCAAAAATTTGATTCATATTAGGATATTTTTGGTGACATATGGAACATGATTGTTTTTCTCATGTTAACAAATGCCATAAATGTCAAGAACACAACAGTTTGATTCAAACTCCTTATTCTGAGCTTCATGCCCAAGTTACTATATGGCCATTCCCAATTTGGTATTTGGATCTTATTGGAAAAATATCATCAACCTCTTCGTCTAGATATATGTTTATAATCATGAAAATAAATCATTTAACAAAGTTGATAGAAGATATCCCTCTTTGTTCCACAACTACTAATGCAATATATCTGTGAACCTCTAAACCTGCACATGCATAAAGATGACAAAAATTGTTAGTGTTAGATCAAAATGCATACAAGAGTGAGAGATTCTCCACAAAATCCATCTATTCAAACTAAAATTAGGAAAATGAAGAACATAAACCAAGAAACTAAACTAAATCCTAATTAAGCCAATAGAGTGATGATCCCATGGGGGAATTGGTGCCAATGGAGTGTTGCAATTGGCCCTTTCCCAATTCCTAGAATTGCAATGTGGATTGATTGAGTAAATGGTCAAATCTCCAAAGAGATTTGAGCATAACCTTGTTGCAATGTATGAAAGTGATGAATGCTTGGATGGAAAGGGAAAAATTAGCTCTCAATGTGAAGAGAGTAACTTTGCATATGAATTGTGGATGAAGATTGAGGAGAAGAGTCTCCAATTTATAGATTCCAATCTTGGAAGAGAGTGGAAACAAGCAATGTGGGACAAAAGATAATCAAATGGCATTGTGCCACTTGTCCACATGTGATTGGATGAGGAATGAGCACATTTTGGCCAATGTGCATGATAAATGCATAAATTTGAATTTGAAATGATGAGTTGACTTGTTGAAGGGGGAAGAGAAGTGAAGTAAATGTCACTTGGATCAAGGTCAAGGACATGTAAGAGGCATTGAATGCCTTGTTGGAAGGACCAATTCCACTTGGCCTTTTTGAATTCAAATGAGGGAATATTCTTTTTTGATACTTTGTGAGGAAAAATAGAAGAATTAATAAATCAAAATATTTGATTTATTGTGCCACTTCCATTCTCTAGAGGATTTTAGTGAAAAGGATTAAGTTAATCATGGATTTGATTAATTTAATGAAGAATTAGGTGATGTGACAATTTAGACTTAGATTTATGAAATGATTTAAGTCCAGAATTAAGAGGAAATGATTTGTCAAATAAATGATTTGATTTATTTAATCAAGAGGGAAAATGATAGATTAAATCAAATAGGGTTTTAATTTATTTAATTTAATAGGAGGACCTTAAAGATTTTAATTAAATAAAATGATTTATTTAATTAAACAGAAACGTAAGGTTAATTAAATTAAATTGATTAATTTAATCAAAGGAGGTGATAGACTTAATCCAATAAGTAGTGATTTATTGAATTAAAAGATAGAAAGTGATGAAATGCTGAGAATGTGATTTAAGAAGAAGCGCTGTTAGTAATCGGGATCAGGTGTGCAAAAATGAACTTGTACATTTTCCATGTTTGCATTTTGCCCCTCTTTGAAGCAATGTACCTGTTGCATTGATTCAAAGAATAAACTGTTGTGATCAAATGTCTGCGATTTTATTGAAATTTTTCAAATGCCCCACTACTACCCCAGCGGAAGGGTATTGTTGGATATTTCCCCCTCGAGAGATCAGACGAAAATTTTGATTTTTTTTTTTTTGGATGATCTCGCGAAAAAGATGACAAGGTGCCCGATAGGCCAGAAATGCCCCAGAACACCAAAAAAATGCATTCAAATGCCAGAAGGGATGCAAAATGACTCTCAGTTGGATGAAAACTAGTTCGGGGGACCAAAACCCCCTTTGGAATGTCAAATTAGGTCAAAAAACCCTAATTTTCGAGCATAAATAGACCTCGAGGGGTCATTTTCAAAACATTTGCACTCTTAACCTTTGGAAAATTGACATTTGAGCTTTGATTTTTAGACAAAATGATGCAACGAGAGCTTCACCTGCACGTGTCAGAGCGGGTATGAGTATATCAGTGACCAATCACCGCAAGACTTTCGGTATGTACGCCCATCCCACCTTTATTTTTCTCATTTTACACACATTTACTAGGGTTTAGGTACGGTCGAGTTGGCGTGGCACGATATTGCACCGCAGAAAATTTCCAAACTGGCCCGTGTGATCCTATACAAGGCCGTGCATGCATAGAGCGGCGCGCGACTCACTTTGCACTTAGGGAATTTCATTTTTTAAAGTAGGCCACTTACTCAAACAATTCCGCATGGGCCAGTTAGCTATCTAAGTCTGCCACGAGGTGCACTTTGTAATCTTTTGCTATCTAACTCCACCACGCTTTTGCAAATAGTGCCGCTTTTTGCTATTTCAAAAGCGAAAGGTGATACAGACAACAGATTTTTTCTAGGGAAGATGACGCGGTACTTTTCCTTGCACAGGAGACACCTGAGGTTATTCATTCAAGGGAGCACTGATGGCCAGTACTAGAGAGATTGCAGGATATGCACATATTCCTTTAGGAGCAGCTTGGGATGCTCGATCTGTGGTTCATTGCTTATGCTCCTCCTGTTCGAGCACATCTGGGTATGATGCATGCTTTGGCCAAGTGGTGGCATAGCGAGACCTCCTCTTTTCACCTTCCCACTGGCGAGGCCACTATCACTCTTGAGGATGTCTGGTGCATCCTGCGACTACCCATTCATGGAGAGCGAGTGATTTATGATTTGGAGGAGGGTAGGGATGCCTACTTTGGTGTCATGGGTGTGGGCGAGCTCATGCTCGACGATGGTCAAATAGATTTTGAGAGGTACTGGGGTATAGCCCCTACTTACAGCCTGATTGTGGCCGCCATTATTTCTGGCCTCGTAGCTCCTGATCGGCATGGCCGATATCTCAGTCTGGGTTGGAGACTAGCATGGCAGCAGATGTGCACTCGCCAAGTGTGCTTTGCCTGGGGAATAGTACTGTTGGCCTCCTTATACAGGGATTTGCATGAGTTTGCTTATTTGGAGGGTCGAGCTCTTGGGGCTGGATTAATTCTTCTTCATGTTTGGGTGTTTGAGTGGATTCTAGTGCTTCACCCATTTGTTATACCAGTTGCCTTAGATATTGATGATCCTTTAGTGTGGCAGTATGGTGGGGCGATGATTCGCTTCACCCACATGGGTACAGATGGTATAGCTCACTAGCGGCGGGTTCTGGATGAGATGACAGTATTCGTTTGGAGGCTATATATGGGTATGGGCCCATCGATGGATGATGCAGAGTAGCTCTTCTTTGCTCGCCAGGATAGGTTTATGCAGGGTTGAGAGCACACTTTGATAGAGAGATACCTTCCTGACCAGGTGGCCAGACAGTTCGGGGAGGTGCAGGATATACATGCTACTCAGTATACAGCTATCTTTTCCCTTACGGCAAAGGAGACACCATGGGGACAACCCATTCCAGCAAATGAGGCCGTGACTTCATTTAGGTAGTTGGTGGCTCATCCATGGGCATATGATCAGGGGCCAGCAGACGCAAAAGTGACTCCAGCATATAGGGTATGGTTCAGGCTGCTGGTGAGATTGATAGTTCTAGGAATAGTGCTTCCACATTGCCAGCCGAGAGGTAGGTCTGCAGGCAGGGGTCAAGGAGGTGTACCACCTCCTTAGTAGTCACCTCTGAGGGATCATGCATAGCATGTGGTAGGACAAGATGGGCAGCCCCATGTGCTAGCACAATAGTAGCCCCATGCGGTAGGACAGGATGGGCAGCCCCATGCAGTAGCACAACAATAGCTAGTAGTACAACCGGAAGGATAGCCAGTAGGGCAGCCAATAGGTCAGCCAGATGCCCGTGACATGCTAATACAGGTTTTGATAGCCGAGCGAGATGAGGCCCGACAGTGGGTTGCCATATTGACAACAGAAAGAGATCAGGCACGATCTAAGAGGGATTAGGAGATAGGTCGACAGAGATAGTTAGAGAGTGTAGTGTCCACATCCCCAGGTTGATCAGTTGATATCCGAGATTATAGGAATGCTATCAAAGAGGTCGAGTACTATCGACACCATTATCAACAAGTAGTACCATCAGACCGCAGAGTGCCAGACTTTTCCCAGCAGACAGGGAGGTGGTCGGCAGAGGCACATGGTGAGTGGTAGGATGGGGAGGGCAGTAGCTAGTAGGGCCCACCCCCCCTTTGATCACAGGACAATTTGTTCCATTTTTGATATACGAGCTGCAGTATCTTGGCCTTATTGTACTATGTACTTGATATACTCGATCCGATTCATATCATAACAGTATTTTTTGATGATATATGAGATGATTCACCTTTTTATGATATGTATGGTGCACATGTATGCAAATGTATGATGCTTATGAGATGTTATGAGATGTTTACATTCTTATGCTTTATGTTATGCGACATATGTGATGGATGCATTTTCTTTCGTGTATTTTCCATTTTTTAATGATGTGATGTATATTAATGATGCTAATGGATGCAAATAGTAATGGATGTAAATGATTATGTATGATGTAAATGATTATGTATGATGTAATTCTGTCTTAAGATATTTAGAATAACAAATTTATATTATTCCTCATAACTCAAGACAATGATATAATGCCATGTGTTTTTAATGCTGATGATCATGTGGATGCAGGGTGTATGCATGGGCGATGCTTTTGATTACCGTTATGATACCATGTTAGTGTGGAAGGAAGAAAAAAGAAGAATGCATAATTAATGAGTTAGTTATGATGGTGATGGTGGTTTTCATTGCTAGGAATTGGGATTTTCAAAGGGGTTAATTGCGTTACATTTGATAATACACATAGATACGATGCATCGAGGTATAAAGGACCAGGATGGCGTTGTACCTAGTGTGATGGAATTTGACTCATCAACCATATAGGAGTGCTCTTGTTCACACTCAGCATACATACTTCATTCAGGATATAGTTCAGACATTCTAAATACCTCAGACCAAAACACAAGAAAGCAAGCATTCCTATGTGGTCAACAAGATACCTAAAACATCCTCCCTACAAACCAAACAAAACACACATGACTAAGTTATTTTACAAGAGTATCCAACAAACATAGTAGATAAAAAGATAATGATCCTTGCCCCATTCCTTTCTCTCTAAACCTATTTTTTTTAGGCATCATTGAGAGGTCCTTGGAATGAGTGCAAAATAAGATAAGTCAACAAGACCAAGACAAAGTAAATAAACAAGCTAATGTTCTTCATGCCACTAGCCAAAGATAAAATACTGTGAGGTACCTGATGCTTATGTCCATTGTAGGAAAGCTTCATCCTAGGACATGTTGTGATCAGGGTTTTGATGGGACTGATTTGGGTGATAAGCTATTGATACTCCGAGTTGACCAACTTGCTTGCTTACTGATCTAGACTTAAGACTTTGACGACTAGGTGTTCACTTTAGAACCTGCTAAACTTGCTTCTGACAAACTCGCCAAAGGGTGAAGGCAACGATTGAATTTATTATGAGTGATGACAAACATGGGTGAAACCGAGATGAAATGGATGCACCATTTTGGGTTTTTTTAGATGTTTTGAGGCTATTTTTGATATTTTCACTTTTTCAATGTTTTTGGTATTTTCAAGATTTACAACAAATGAACTAACTTAAAGACCTGTCCTAGGGGTCTCAGGAGCTGATCCATAGATTAGCCTTGCCTATGTTATATACACAGAGACCACATAGTTTGACTGACAATGGACTAACTTGATGATAGGATAGACAAACGGATTACCATTTTATTGCTTGAAAGACTGACTCAAAATGTAGACTAGATGGGCAAACGAATTGCCAATGAGACGGACGCCTAAAGGACTGACCCTAACTATCTCAGGGGATGATTAAAGATCAATCATGCCTATGTTCAAGCTCAGAGATGATGTAGTTCGACAAGGTGACAACTTGACTTGACTGCTGATGAATTTGTTTGAAGATTTTCCTGATTTTTGACATGTTTCTAAGATTTTTGAATGATTTGGATGTTTTTGGATTTTTTGATGTATTTGAAGAAGATCTCAAGAATATACACAAATCTGATTTGATGCTAACATAGGAACATGCCCCCAGCGTGGTGTGATAGACTACTTCAATAAAGGCAGGACAAACTGACCTTAAGAATGCCAAGTAGTTCCATGGTGGAATATGATAGGGACACCAACTCAGGCTATGGTATGGATGCGAGCGGGTGGTTGGGTGATTTATTGAGATGTGATGGAATGAAAGAGTCATGCAGATCCTAGTAGATGGGGTGCTTTATTTACACTTGGTGCCTGTTTGCCAGGTTTTCACCAAGGTACTTGCCCAAAGCGCCACCAGAGTGGTTTTCACTAGAGGATGAATTTTTTCTCTTTGCTATTTTCAATCCTTTTTTATTTTTTTTTTATTTTTGCATTTTTTTATTTTTTTGCTATCACTAGGATGCTTGTTTGCCAAGTTTTCATCAAGGTGACTATTTTTTCAGGACTTTTTCTAATTATAATTTTTTTTTTTTGTATTTTTTGTTTCTATACCTTACAAGATTTAGGCATAAAACTTTTTGAGGTGAGAGGTATTCATGGGCTCCTGCAGGGGCTCACTTTCTGGTGTCGACAATTGATAAGCCCCTAATTTTTAACTTGCAGTGATGACATAGGGTCCTAGCCAGTTGGGCTCAAACTTTCCCTTTGTATCTGGGTTTGGCACATTCTTTTGGTTTTCTTTCAGCACAAGGTCACCAACTTGGAAAGTGCATTGCCTGATCTTCTTGTTGTAGCTTTGTTTCAGGTGATTCTGGTACACTTGTAGATAATTTAAGGCATCCATGCATCGTTCATCCAGTAATTCCAGCTCATTTAGTCTCGTAACCCTATATTCCTCATCTGTGATGAGGTTCCGCAGTGATATCCTTACTGATGGGAGCTCGATCTCAATAGGGAGGATGGCCTCTGATCCATAGACTAGGGAGAATGGGGTGGCACCTATTGGCATGCGGATGCTGGTGCGGTAGGCCCATAAGGTGGGATTTAGCTGTAGATGCCAGTCACGATCGGAGTCATTGACTATTTTCTTGAGGATTTTCAGAATGGTTTTATTTGTAGCTTCTGCTTGGCCATTGTCTTGTGGATAGTATGGAGTGGAAAAGCGATGTTTGATTTTGAATTTTTTGCATAAGTCACAAACATCCTAATTCTTGAAAGGTGTCACATTATCAGAGATAATGGATTGGGGAACACCGTATCGGCAAATGAGGTAATTCGGGATGAACTTGGATATTTGTTTTTCCGTGATGTAGGTCATGGGAATTGCTTCGACCCACTTTGTGAAATATTCAGTGGCAGTGATAATGAATTTGTGGCCATTGGATGAGGTGGTCGAGATTTTACCGATGAGATCAAGCCCCCACTGTGAGAAGGGCCAAGGTGTAACAATGGGATGCATTTCTTGAGCTGGTGCATGAATAAGGTCTCTGCATTGTTGGCACTGTAAACACCTTCTGACAAAGTTGTGTCCCTCCCTCTCCATTGTCAGCCAGTAGTACCCGGTTCTTAGCAACTTCTTAGCCAAGGTCATACCACTCGAGTGCGAACCGCACATGCCATTGTGTACCTTAGTTAGAGTAGTCAAGACCTTCTTGGGTTTTAAACAACGTAGCAAAGTTCCATTGATACTTCTATGGAAGAGAGTCTCTCCTAGGATGACAAATCATGAAGACCTTTTGACAAAGGTTTGCTTTAGGTTTGGGGTGATGTCAGTGGGGAGTATTCCTAATCTTAGGTAGGTGTATATGTCATGATACCAAAGATCACTGAGACCAATGAGTTCACATGTGTATTCTGATTTCGGTACCTCAAGGGTGGGTACGAGAAGCTGTTCTACCAGGAATTCATGTTTCGAGACATTGCAAGGAATATCTAGTAAGGATCTGATGGTCTTCATTGCATCCACTGCTCTGTTGTTTTCCCTTGGTATCTGCTCAAAGGTGATGTCAATTAATGATTCTTTGAGGCTTTCTACCACCTTTTTGTATGGTGTGAGCTTATCATCCTTCATTTGGTATTCACCGTTGACTTGGTTGATGATAAGTTGCGAGTCCCCGTAGAATTTTAATGCAATGATTCACCACTGTGCTGCAATCTTGAGGCCTATGGTCAAAGCCTCATATTCTGCAATATTGTTGGTGTAGGGGAATGCCAGTTTATATGATCTAGGTATACAGTCTCCTTGCAGGGTGATGAAGAACATGCCAGCTCCTGATCCATGCTACGTGTGGGAGCCATCGAAGTACAATTTCCAATGGTTGGCTGCACCAACGTTGAAAAGGGACTCATCTAGGAATTCTAATATGAGTGGGTTGTATGTGTAGAGGGGAGCTTCTGCTAGATGGTTTGCAATAGCTTGTCCCTTTATGGCTTTTCTTTCTACATACTTGATATCATGTTCGGACAATATCATTACCCACTTATCCATTCTACCTGTAAGCATCGCTTTTGACAATAGGTATTTTAGAGGTTCTATCTTGGCAATCAGCTTGATTTGGTGAGCTAGCATGTAGTGTCTGAATTTCTGAGCTACAAATACCACTGCTAGGAATGCCTTTTCTATTGATGTGTAATTGAGCTCATGCCCCACCATTGTTCTACTGATGTAGTAGATAGCCTGCTCGGTTCCCTTTTCATCATGTTGGGCTAAAAGGTCACCAAGGACGGCTGTTGTTGCTGATATGTATAGGATTAATGGCTTCTCGACAATTATTGGCATTAACACAGGTGATGTAAGTAGATATTCTTTTATTTTACTAAATGTTTGCTCGCATTTTTCATCCCACCTGAATGAGATTCCCTTGTGAAGCAGGTGTGAATAGGCAATCTGTTTATCTGCTAGTTGTGCTATGAATCTCCGGATGGACTGGAGTCTACCTTGCAATCCTCTTAGTTGTTTTAATGTTCTTGCCGCTTCCATATCAAGGATCTCTTGTACCTTTCCAGGGTCTACCTCTATCCCTCTCATTCATACTATGTATCCTAACAGCTTTCTCGATTGTACCCTGAAGACACACTTCTTTGGATTGAGCCTAACCTTGTATTGTTCTAGCCTATCAAAGATAGCACTTAGAGTTGCTATGTGATCCTGTCTTTTCTTTGATTTAGCCAATATATCATCCACATAATCTTCGACTGTTTTATGGATCATGTCGTGGAAGATCAATGTCATGGCTCATTGGTATGTAGCTCCTGCATTTTTCAACCCAAATGGCATCACATTCCAGCAGTAGGTGCCCCAAGGACAAGTAAAGGCTATTTTATGTTGGTCCTCCTTTGCTATCGTTATTTGATTGTACCCTAAGAAACCATCCATTAGGGATAGCATCTCATGTCCAGCCATCATATCCACTATCATGTCAATGTTGGGTAGTGGAAAATCATCCTTAGGACATGCTTTGTTTAGGTCTCTGAAATCTATGCAAATGTGGATTCCCCCTTTCAGTTTTGAGATAGGTAGAAGATTTGATACCCATTCTAGATAGTCGATTAGGTGCATGAAGCCAACATCGAGAAGTTTTTGTAACTCAATTTTGATGAGCAAGGCTATTTGTGGGTGCATCTTCCTTAGCTTTTATCTGATTGGTTTTGCTCTGGGGTAAATAGCCAAATGATGAACCACAACTTCAAGATCTAGACCTGGCATGTCAACATAGGTCCATGCAAAATTTACCTTTCTTTCTTTCAAAAATTTTGCTAACAATTCTTGTTCCTCTGGTAGGACAGACTCTGCATAGAAGGTAATTTGTGGTTCTGATTTTGTTCCTAAGTTGACCGAGTTGCACTGTTCTACCAATACTGCTGATTTCTCCTGATATAGAGCAGTAGGGGAGAGATTGAATCCTTCATCCTATGGCACCTCAGACAGGTTTTCACCATTGGATGTGTCCTTTATTTTTACTGTTTTATGGTTAAAGAGTGACATAGTGTGGTTTTCACTCAATAACTCTGAGCTTATTCTCGATATTTTTCTTTTACAACTGAAGGACTCAATCATCTCCCCATAGTATGCTTGGGTGTCCAATATGATGTTGAACCCTACCATGTGATCCCCACATAGGATTGTATCCCTTAGTCCCATAAATTCTGAGAGCGCCTCATCGTTTTTGAATGAGTCTAGAATCGATGGTCCCCGTTGGTCGTGATCGATGAGTTGCGGGTGTACTAAGGTGATTTGGTGGTTTTGATGGCTTGGCTCGGTGGGTGAGGCATTAATCATAAGTAAGGTAGAATCCTCCAAAAGAATTGATAGGCCTGCTATGGTTTCATTATCACTATTGTTGCACACATCGGTGATGTCAAAGGTGTAATTATCGAGTGGGATACCTAAGCAAACAGGTGGTCTAAGGGTAGTTGTTGTTACTTGAGAAGAGGACCTGACTGCCCTTCTGGGAGTACCTCTAGCACATACAGTTATACTAAGGGGAGTACATCCAAGGCCAAGGTTCCACATTCTTCTTTCTACAATGATGGGCTCCAGTCGTCCATCACTGTTCCTTCCAAGGCTTTCGTTCATGTTGTAGCCCATACCAAACATCATTTGCAGTCTTTTGCTAGCTTCATCCATGGGTAGGTTAGGAGTGGGTCTTTCATCTTGGTACAACATGTTGGTAATGTCCTCTTCATCCACATTCTCCCGACTGAGATCCCCCCAATGGTGGAATCCAGAGGGTTCTGCTCCAATAGTGCGGACAGATGTTTGAACTGGATGGGGTTGTCCATGGGACCTAGGATATTGTGGTAACTCTCCTAAAACAAATAAATTTCTCTTCATTCTATAGTCACCACATCTATTGTCTTCGATCATGCTTTTGATTTTGGATATATCTGTGATGGTGAGTGTCTCTGTCACAGAAGTGGAGGTGAGATTGGCTGGGTATATGTATAAAGTAGACGGTCCTTCATCATTTTTAGGTACTTGGAGGATCCTATAAAACTTGCCTTCCAAGCTTTTGCAGTATGTGAAAGGTTCAGGATCCCCATATATGGTGACCTCCTCATTTTGATGTGAGAACTTGATGCATTGGTGGTAAGTCGAGGCCACTGTATTCATTCCATATATCCACAGGTATCCCAGGAGGATGTTGTACGGGTTTCCATAGTTGTCGGCCCCACTTGGATGGGGATCTTGATAGTGCCTTGAGACACTCTTTCTTGGTCATCATATGCCCTTATTGTGATGCTTTTGTTCTTATTGATGGAATCCTCAGTGAATCTAAATTTCTTTATGAGTTTTAGAGAACAAATATTAAGGCCTGCACCTCCATCTACCAAGACTCCTTTGACTTTATTTTTGTGGATTAGGACTTGGAGGTGGAGTGCGCGATTATGAGATGGCTGTGGAGGGAAATCTTGATCAGAAAATGTAATGAGATTTGGGGTATTGATGTTACCCACCATAGCCTAAAATTGCTTTGTGTCAAGGGTGGCAGCAATGGTAGACGCATCTAGTGCTTCATCAAGGATCTTCCTATGGGTGGTGGAGATTTTGAGTAGTTCCATGATGGAGATTTGGGTGGGTGTTCTTTTCAGCTGGTCTATGACATTGTAATCATAGGGGATGGCCTTTGTATTGGAAATGGGGGTCTTAGCAGGTGCCCTAATGATGGTAACCTTTCTACCTCGTGTGGTGACTCCACAGTCATTGTTGGCTCCCTTGATATTTATGACGGTGACCATTTCATCTACACACCCGACTATCTCCTCGTACACTAGATTAGCACTAGCGCACTTTTGCTTGCCCTTATTATTCCCTTGGTTATGGTTCAGCATCAGATTCATGTATATCTTTAGGTCTTGTTTTCCGATCGGCTACTCAATGTTGATGACCTTATCCTCAATGAGGTCTTGGATGATGTTTTTGAGTCTCATGCAATTGGCAGTGGTGTGTCCTTTGAATTTGTGAAAGTCACAAAGAAGGTTCTCATTATACCATGGCGGCTTGGTCATAGGTTCCGTGTACTACTCGGAGTTAGAGATCTTGATTAGATTCTCTTTGACCAGCTTCTTCATTATGGACTCAATCGACTCACCAATAGCTGTGAATTTCCTCTTGGGGGGGAAATTATTGTGGGGAGGTGGTCCTCCTTGATTACCCACATTATTGATTTGATTGGTGGAAGGTGGTTGTGGCTATGCTACTACTGCATTAGTCTACACATTGTTGCGATTATGATTTTGCGGTTGATGGTAGGATTGGACGTTCTGCTTAGGGGCATTGATGACCACTTTAGCATCTACCACGCCATGGTTTGTGATATTTTTATTTCTCGACCATGTTCGAGGTTTATCATTATAGTTGTTAGACGGGCGGTTGTCCTACGGTGGGGTAAATTTTGGTGCACCTCCCCATGCAGTAAGGGCTCTTTTGATGTTGAGCACCTTTGGGATCAGTTGATCATATGAAGTGATGCATTGTATTTTTAGGTAGAATGCCAAGTTTTCATCCTGATTCACTATGATGGTACAAACTTGTTATTCTTCTGGCATGGTCCATTTGCTCTGGTTGGCCTTGGATCACCACCTCTGCAAGAATGATGTGAAAAGGTCCCCTTTTTCTTGTTTTAGTGCTGATATTTCTTCCAAACTAACATCCGCACCCATATTAAAAGCATATTTCTTAAGGAAAGCTTCTACGATTTCATCGAATGTTTTAATGCCCGTGGGTAGGCGAGAAACCATTCCATGGATGGACTAGTGAGGCTTCGGGGGAAGAGTCACATTAGGTATGTGTCATCATATGCGACCTCCATGTAGTGCACCTAAAATTCCTTGATGTGGTTTTCAGGGTTGCCCGTTCCGTTGTATTTGTCAAAAATAAGGATTTCAAATCCCTTTGGGAATGGTACCAAGGTGAGACTTCTATCGAAAGGATAAGGGCACAAATTTCCTGGTGTCCTCATGGTTTTTCTTGCTTGTAAGTACAACACTTGTTGTAAAAGTAGTTTGATTTATGTTGCAACATCTTTGCTCAGATCGAGGGGTGGGATGAATGAGTGGTGAGGTGTTGGAGGTGTTTGATGGGTGGGGAGAGTACTAGTCAGCGTTTGCTATGAGTTTGGTTATGCATTCATGGCTTGATGGTATGCTTGAATTTGTGTCAATAACACTTGTTGTTGATCTTGCTAATGTTAGTCCAGTAATGCTTGTTGCTGGTCCATCTATTGTCATTCCCATGAGGCCTGTTGTTGGTCAATTTGTTGTTGTGCTAACAAGGCATGCGGTTGGTCTAGCTGCTATTGTGCTAATAAAGCTTGTTGTTGGTCAAGCTGCTGTTGTGCCAAAAAAGCTTGTTTTTTGGCTTGTTGTTGTGCTTGAAAGTCTTGCAGGGCTTGCTGGTATGCTTGTAGATGGATCACTTGCATTTGCGCTCGGTATTGTGCTTGGGATTGTTGTTGGGATTGGGCTTGAGCTTGAGCTTGTACTTGTGCTTGTGTCTATGCTTGTGTTAGGGCTTGATCTTGAGCTTGTGCCTACACTTGTGCTAGGGCTTGAGCTTGAGCCTGTGCCTACGCTTGTGCTAGGGCTTGAACTTGAGCTAGGGCTTGTGCTTGTGCTAGGGCTTGAGCTTGCTGCTTTTGCTTGAGTACTCTTTGTTGATTGGCCTTTTGAAGGGTCTGGACTAGGGTGGTAAATGAATTTGTCATGTTGGCTTTTGGTGGGATTGGTGGTGGGCGAAGGGGTTATGGTAGTGGTTGGGACTTGGGTTGTTGGAGGGGTGGTCGAAATGTTTGGTCCTTGGAAAGGCATGCTTTGGGATATTTGAGGACCAACTGATGTACTTGTGGGAAGGGTGTGAATGGTTGTGGTTGGTTGTTGTGATGCCGTGGGAAAAATGGGAGGACTATACGTGATGTTCATGTTGCCCAGATCCAAGAAGCTATTAATGTTTAGGGGAGGGAAACCCACTCCAAGAGGTGATTTGGTTGTAAATGGGAATGGGGGTGGAAGTGGTAGGCTACCCTAGAAAGAAAAAGGACCTACGAATTCGATGGTTTTAAACACATCACCTTCTCCCTGCAGTAGAGAAGTTGGTGTGTTTAATTGATATGTTGGTGTGGCATGGAATGAAGATGAACCAATGGGATCATGGAGTGTGAGTGGGATGTATGGATGTAAAAGATTTTCTGGAATAAGGTTATCCGGTGTGGTATTGGTAGCCACCTCTTTGTTGGCCACTAGGTGATGCCTTAGTAACTCTCGAAACATGGCACACCTAGTGTTCGCATTTGGTGAGGTTGGTGTGGTGACCAAGGTGGTGTGAGGTATTTCTTGATTGAAATTTGATGATGGGGATGCGTTTACAAGGGGAATGTCCGTACTAGCGCTTGCGCCAAGGTTAGGTAGGAACTGGACTCCTCCTCTTGCTAATGTGTTGAGGTATTTGAACATGGCACTAACAACTTGGTGGTTCTCTGGATCTTGAACCATTTTCATTATTTCGGATTGTGTCATTCCCATGTCTTCGTTTGTGATTCTTTCCTCATGGCTCTCCTCTTGAGGATTTTGTGATGTGAGAGGAGAGTTACCTGGGGGATTGCTTGATCCCACAAGGTTTATTTTGGAGGCTAGCTGACTCATGTTCATAGAAGTTGATATTTCGCTAATATTCTCCATGTTCTTCTTGTATTGAGATCTTTTTTGAACCATAAAAATAGGGATCGTTTGATCCTAACCTTTAGGGTTCAAAAAGAGAAGAAACTAGGAAAGCCAAAAGATCAAAAGATGGTGATAATGGTGATGGGATAAACAGATGAAATGAGTGCATGAAACCTTTTTGGAGAACTCTTGCAGGTATATGCTAAACTTGTAAGGGATTTTGATTTGATTGATCATGATAATTTGACTAGATGTGTTAAGTCAAATAGGATTTGTTTGTGAAGTTGTTATTCCCTAGGAAGTTGCATTATCCTAGAGGAACTTGCACAAATGGATGAATTGGCTAAGTGTTTTAAGCTAATGTAATTGTGAACTAATAGACATTAGGAACTTGTGTTATCCTAAAGAAAACTTTGTCCAATTGTTGAGACTATCTTGGCTAGGTGTGTTAAGCCAAGATAGGGGGGTGTTGATTTAGGCTTCTAAGTTTAGCGTGATGATTGTTTTGAGAGTTCTCAAAAGGTTTTGATGGTGAAATGAGATTTGGTTGATGGGGGAATGAATGATAATGAAAACTTTGATCTTGAACCTTATCTTAGACATGAATCTCTCTACAAAACCTCGGTATTGAAGAACATACTAGACTTCCTATGGGAGAAAAGCAAACCTTTCAAAAAGTTTGGTATTTTGTTGAAAATAAAATGCATACAATGCAGGATTATTCCTTGAGGCTTTTTTGTAAAAGTTGTATACAAGTCTTTCCCTTACTTCAAGGAGCATCTCAAGGCATTGCTCACGAGTTTTTAGACTAACTTTCTTGAACTTTGGCTTTGGGATTTTGATCTTGTGGGAAATGATTGGAAACAACACACATGAAGTTTAATTTGTCTCTTTATCTCTCGGGTTTAATGAAATTCTTTTATCCAAGACACTACTGTTTGGGTTTCAAACTATATGTCTAGTGTCCCCTTTATTTCTTGCCATCCCACAAGGTCCATTGTGTGGAAATTGAGGAAATAGGGCAAAAGTTTCTTTATGTTTAACCTTTGTTGGAAAAATAAATGACAAAGAGAATTTGTGCACTTAGAAAACCTCCTCGAATATGATCCCTAGGGAAAGAAAGAGTGTCTAAATTCCTCAAGAGTATTTCTTTCTCACAAGGGCTTTGAATTTTGAAGGTTTTGTGAATGTTTGTTTTCAAGCGTTTTTGGGGCCAAGCAATGTATTCTTTTCTTCCAAGCACTTTTACAATCCTAGGATGATGAGGCAATATCTTGTTGGGTTCCCACTTGGATAAATCTAGCTGCACATATCTTGTGTGAATGGCTAAATGCTTGACCACACTGGCTCCCCTCCATGGCACACACTTCTTGGGTCAGCCAAGCATTAGTACCGATGACTCTCCCATGGTATACTTTCCATTCCTACAACAATACCGCATGTATAACGTGGAGCGGCTTCAAAGGACATGACCTTTTGCACCAACAAGATAGACAAGGTTTTGGATTTTTCTAAACAAAGGTTCTAATGCGAAAGATTCCTGCTCATGGGGATTGATCCAACATCTATTCCAGAGTCCATTGCTATCCATCTCATCGGAATAATCCTCATGATATTGGCCTTTGTTCCAATATCCACACTTATATCCTGGGTGGAAGTCGCTTGGCTTTAGCGTGTTCCCGGTTGGGTCGTTCCCTTGGGTGATTAATTTTTCCCACAAGGCAGGCCCTCTAAGTTAAACAAAAGTGAGCTAACATATTCCATCATTCACACAACCTTTGTTGAAAAACAAAGGGGAGAACCTCCACAATATATCGTGCTCACACTCGCATGATTTGTTCAATTTTTAGATCCCAAATTGAAATGTGGAGGCAATCTTTTTAACAACCTAATATTACCAAAATGTTTTTGATTCTCAAGATCACAATGAAGCGTGAGAGAAGTGCATACACATTTTAGATAATATTAATTTGTAAAAAAGATTGCAAAACATGGAAAACATTGGTTCATTTTAAACCCCAAAGCAATAATGACTTCTTTTTAAGCACCAAATAGAAATTTTAATTTGCCTTGTTCAATTATTACCTTTCAAACCAAATCTAGTGTGTTTGCCTAAAGTTCTTTTTAGCCCCTTGGCAACTTTAGAAAAACAAAATTTTACTATTTTTTTAGAGCCCAATGAAAATTTAGTGTCCTAAGATCAAAGATTTTTAACAATTCTCTTAAAGAGTGTTGAAGAACAGTTAAGTGTTTAAAAACACTTTGTACAAAATAAGCATGGTATCATGGAAAATTTGATTGTTCTTTTTAAAGCTCAAAGTAAATTTAGTATACCTAAGGTCAAAGATATTTAACAAACTTTCTTAAGGAGTGTTAAAGAACACTTTGATTTAGTGAACATGATATCATAATGAATTCTTCCTTTGCTCCAACCTGCAAAAATGATAGAAAAACAGAGAGCAAATAAAGACAGGAAATTAGATTAAAGGTTAAAAAATCCTAAATTAAAAAAACACATGTCAATTTAAAATTTTGTTGTCTTCCTGTGGTGGAGTTTGGAAAAGCGGCAAAGTTTGGAGAAGCGACGAAGTTTGGAAGACAGGTGGCGCTATATAGCGTCACGCGGGTGACTTTGGGCGACGCCCTGTAGAGGCAAAGAGCGCAAAAGCGGCATGACAGAGGTCCGTGGTGCAATTTGGAAGTGGCCTACTTTAAAAATTTAAAATTTATGGGTGGGAAAGGTGACGCAGTTGAGTTTGGAGAATGAGTGGCGTAATATAGAGCCATGGTGGTGAAAGCAGGGGAGTTAGGACCTGTGCGGTGGACTTAGGGATTTAAAAAAAAATGACAGGTGGGAATCCGCGGCGGAGTTTGGAGGTTTCAACCACTATTTAATACGGCACCACGGAGCTAAAAGCAGTGAAGTATTGCACCACAAAGCTGACAGTGGCATGATATGGCACCACGCGGGCTAATTTTCCTGTATCTGCAATGAAATGTTAGAAACCGCAAAATTTTAAAAACATGATTGAATTTTTTTTTATTCAAGCCCTCCTTCTAGCACCAAAATGTGAACCTCTAAATCTGCACATGCACAAAGATGATAAACATTGTTAGTGTTAGATCAAAATGCATACAAGAGTGAGAGATTCCCCACAAAATCCATCTATTCAAACTAAAATTAGGAAAATGAAGAACAGAAACCAAGAAACTAAACTAAATCCTAATTAAGCCAATAGAGTGATGATCTCATGGGGGAATTGGTGTCAATGGAGTGCTACAATTGGCCCTTTCCCAATTCCTAGAGTTATAATGTGGATTGATTGAGTAAATGGTCAAATATCCAAAGAGATTTGTGCATAACCTTGTTGCAATGTATGAAAGTGATGAATGCTTGGACGGAAAGGGAAAAATTAGCTCTCAATGTGAAGAGAGTAACTTTGCATATGAATTGTGGATGAAGATTGAGGAGAAGAGTCTCCAATTTATAGATTCCAATCTTGGAAGATATAGTGGAAACAAGCAATGTAGGACAAAAGATAATCAAATGGCATTGTGCCACCTGTCCACATGTGATTGGATGAGGAATGAACACATTTTGGCCAATGTGCATGATAAATGCATAAATTTGAATTTGAAATGATGAGTTGACTTGTTGAAGGGGGAAGAGAAGTGAAGTAAATGTCACTTGGCTCAAGGTCAAGGACATGTAAGAGGCATTGAATGCCTTGTTGGAAGGACCAAGTCCACTTGGCCTTTTTGAATTCAAATGAGGGAATATTCCCTTTTGATGCTTTGTGAGGAAAAATAGAAGAATTAATAAATCAAAGTATTTGATTTATTGTGCCACTTGCATTCTCTAGAGGATTTTAGTGAAAAGGATTAAGTTGATCATGGATTTGATTAATTTAATGAAGAATTAGGTGATGTGACAATTTAGACTTAGATTTATGAATTGATTTAAGTCCAAAATTGAGAGGAAATGATTTGTCAAATAAATGATTTGATTTATTTAATCAAGAGGGAAAATGTTAGATTAAATCAAATAAGGTTTTAATTTATTTAATTTAATAGGAGGACCTTAAATATTTTAATTAAATAAAATGATTTATTTAATTAAACAGAAATGTAAGGTTAATTAAATTAAATTGATTAATTGAATCAAAGGAGGTGATAGACTTAATCCAATAAGTAGTGATTTATTGAATTAAAAGATAGAAAGTGATGAAATGCTGAGAATGTGATTTAAGAAGAAGTGTTGTTAGTAATCGGGATCAGGTGTGCAAAAATGAACTTGTACATTTTCCATGTCTACAATATCATTTCATATTGGAACACATTATTACTCACTTTGGTCTTTCTTCTACATTGGTTGTAGAAAATGGAACTCAAGATTTTTTTTTGAATTCTTTCGATGGTGATGGACAGGGAAGGGCAGATTCAAATGAGGAGGATGCAGATTTCTTGCCTAGGCTTGTGTAGTCTTCTCTCTATTTGTGTTGGGCCGACTTTTTTGGGAGGGTTGTGGAGTTTTTGTATCTCAAGGTGACTGTTTCTCTTGTTGCACACCTATTGGGGGAGTTTATGGAGGCTTGAACTTTTGTCCTTTCTTGCATCTCTTTTTGGTGTGGATTGGTTCTCTCTTTTGGGGTCTTTCGGTCCTCTTTTGGTGCTGACCAATTTATGCTGGTATGATTTATTTTTCTTTTTGAGAGTCTTTGTTAGTGGTTTTATGAATGGCTCTATTCTTGTTTGAAGTGTCTCTTTCTTTTGGGGGATGGGTTTTTTCTCTCTCACATTTTGTTTTCACAATTTCCCTGGCAGCTCTTGGTTGTCATGGGGTTGGTGGGCCTCAAGAGGATGGACTTCAAAGTTTTATCTATTAAGGAGGTTGTGGTGGAGTGGTATTTTTCCCTCCATTTTACTATTGGAAATGTTTTCCTAGAGGGAAGAAATTGTCCCTTAAGAGAGTGGGTGGCTTGGTGCCCCTTTTTCTTCTTAATGTCTCATTTGTGGAAGGGGTCTTTTGTTCTATCAAAGGAATTTCTATTGTTCTTGGTGATGGTTATGTTGATGCGGTTGTTTCAGTTTTTCATGGTTTGGAGGGGTGTCTTTGCTCCCTCTATTTTTGAGGTTGAGTTCCTTGAGTTGGTGCAATTTGGTTTAGTGGTGTTCTCGCTACAAATTGTTGTCATGTGGGTTTGGTGGCTTCCTATCCCATGTTTATTGTCCATGAATTCCGAGCTTCTCCAAATTTTAATGGTCTTTTCTCAAATATTTCTCTTCTCTTGGTTTATGGATGAGATGCTTTCTCTTGCTTCTTCCTAGCTCTTATTTGTTTCTTTTCCAATGGATGTTATTTCATTCCTTTCTTTGGGGGTTGATGATTTCTTTTTAGTTCCACAATGGTTATATTCTATGGAGGTGAAGACTGCTCTTGAGGTAGAGGCCTCTCCTATTGAGGTGGAGTAGGGTGTTGTGGTCCTAGTGGGAAGCTCTTTCTTTGGTGGAAAAGGTTTTCATTTCATCCTCTCCTATAGAGGTGATCCTTATCTTATTTAGGTAGAGGTTAGGTTTGTGGCTTGGTTGGATGGGTTCTAGGTGAAGAATGTTGTTTTTCAATGCTCTATTCTAATTTCTAGTTCCCCAATTGAGGTGGGGAGTTGGGATTTTGTGGGTTTAAGGTCCCTGAAAAAACCTGATGATGGATCTCTTTTGGGTTTTAGGTCCCAGCAAAACCTAGTTGAGGGTTTAAGGTCCCAGGTAAAACATGTTTGTATTTGGTTAAGGTATTTTGGCCCCTACTTTTCCTTTGTGCAACTTGTGTTTTCCTATTGTATTCTTAGTGTTGCTTATGATTGGATGTTGATGCTATATGTTTTATCTTTGATGCAGTATGTTCTCCTTAGACAGGCTTCTAGGCCCCTTCAAAACTATTATGTAATGGGTTTTGGGTCCCAACAAAACCTATTTTTCCCCTAATCAAAAACATTATTTCTCAACATCATATTACCATAATCAAATGGTAAAGTAGTATCAACTAATAAAACTATTGAGAAAATTCTAAGGAAAACGGTAAGTACACATAACAAATATTGGCACACTCAATTAACTTATGTGTTGTGGGCCTATCATACAATTATTAAAACATCTATAGGAAACACTCCCTAAAACCTTGTTTATGGTTTCAAGGCAATAATGACCTTAGAGTGAGGAATTCCTTCATTGAGAATTTCTCTTAGGGGAATTATTGATGATAATACCTATAAAGAGCAACAATTTCATCAACTTGAAATCCTTGATGAAAGGTGTATCAATTCTCTCAAGAATCTCCAAGCTTATTATAAATGAATGCAATGTAGTTGTAATGATCATATCATTCCTCATGATTTTAAGAAAGGTGAATTAGTGTTATATAAGAATCAACGTAATGGCAATGCCGCCCCGAATGGAAAAGGAAAGTTCAACCCTAAATAATTAGGAACTTACATAATTGGTGAAAGTCTAGAGCATACACATTAATATAAATAGATGTTACACCTCTCAAAGAACCTATTAATTTCATGCATTTTCATTTGTACTACACCTAAAATCTCCATTGGATAGTATTTATTTTAAAGTAGTGTTGTTAGATTAAGTAGACAGTGTTCTATTTTATCTCACATAGCTTCATTATTTGACAAATAGATCTATTTGTCTTGGATTATAGATTAATTATTCAATAACCTTGGATTATTACTTTAGTTTGCATACTATTCAAACTCATATTTTGTGTTATGTTAGATTAGATCCTTATATATATTTAATCTTCTAAAATTAGATCATAGGTGCATTTAATTTAACATAGCATACTCAATCACAATGTAATATCTTATGTAAACTAAAATGTTTTAATTAGATCACATACACATTATATCATGGAGATTGTTATTAAACATTATTAAAAATAATATTTAGTAAATCAAATTGACATCTAATTCAACATAAAATCATAAAAAATACATGAATTCTCATATATATTAATCAAAAAGTTCAAGTACATATCATCAATAATACAATGGTACTATGTCTTATTACTGCTAGACCCCTTGGGGCTTGGTGATGAATTTTTTTGAGAAATAACATAGTGTGACCATGATTTTCTCATATATTTCTTCACTACCAATAGGCCCTACACCTCCCCAACCACTTTAGCCTCCTATATTAATTTTTTAAAATGCTCCTACTCTATACGATCTCTCTCAGCCTATAGTCTAGTCATCTCTCTCTCCAACCTTGACACATTTGATCATAGGATGTCCTTTTCCCACTATATGTTGGAACTTGAGATGCTTGGATATTTTCATATGCAACCTACACTTATGAAAGCTGCCATTCAACTTTCACTTCCTTGGACTTACCTAGGATCTCACATTTGGTTTCACTCTCATATGTTTCCCTCAATCTCACAACATGATCGAAGTGATCCACATGTCACCACACAGAAGTTGGGGGCATGTAATCTAAAGGTATATCCTCATGCGGGGGAAAAGGAGACACAATCTCTATGGTTAGACACTAATAGAGATCATGACACTCTTGTTTGGACCTTAAAAGATGGAAATCATAAATTATATCAGTACACATCATGATATATAAACCATATACATAAGTGTAAAAGTATAATAGAATCATAAATAACACATCATCATCTAGGTCTCTAGCCTACCAATCAGGGTATAGCCATGTAACAATAGACCCCTCCTATGTAGGAATTATGGATCATCCAGTATTATTGGCCTCCCCATGATCATGAATGTTCATCCCTGCTACGGTCGTAGACTATTCTCTAGTTACATGCATAGGAGGTGGATCTCTCCTCTCAGGATCAGCTAGGGCATGATTTGTCTCATCAAGATCATAAATCACCAACTAGATTTCCTCCTCCTCCTCATCTAGGAATATATCTAACACTATTCCATCATCATCGAAATCTCCATCAATCTCCTCATTGTCCATATCATCTTTGCAACTCAGGAGAGGTACCATGTGGCATACAAGGTGATTCCTAGGAAATACATGACTTGGTTTCACTCTAGTCCACCACTGCTCATAGGCCACTATGGTACCTATGTCATCAACATCAGAGATTGGGGGCATGTTATGGTCCTTGTCCTCTGAATGATAAAATTCAACATCATCAATAGTTAGGTGACGACTATCTCTAGACCTATAGGCATGTTGTGTTGATTATAGGTACCTAGGCCCTAGCCTTAGTGGAACCTAAATCTATCCAAACTATCACATAACATGATCATAGTATAAGGATATCACTATGTAATAATGTCACCCCAGTATAAATTAATCTCATTGCATCTTAACCAGCTATTGTCTCTCATCTATCGACCAAGGTATCATGAGATATGGTCTCCATAATATGTCATCATCATCCAAGTGGTTGAATCTAACCTACTAGTGTAGAAAATCTCCATCCTACTAAGAGAATCTCAAAGAGTGGCTATAGGCTCATGGATATCACATGGCCACTATGGTTGGATATCCTGTCAACCTCATACATGTTATGTGCTCGAAGCACCACACCTGCAAGAGCATAGAATGTACTATGCTCCTAGTAAATGAAGTTCCTTAGATCATAGTATAAACGTGCCAACATACCCGATCGAATACATATACGGTTTGATGCTCCTCCATACCTTCGATGATGTTCACTAATCATCCATATAAGTGTGGGCCTCACCTATTAGGAACTAGTGCTTGTGGTTAGTGCCTATCATAATGTGCCTCAACAACTGAAATCATGTATATAACAACCATTTGTGCTCGATGTAGGGTATAATGCTCACCTCTTAAATGGGAAGACCTAGATAGTATTGAATATCATCTTACATCTCCTCAAGTATTCGCTCATCTTCCAAATAGTCAATCTCACCCCAAATAGGTAATTGTAGGATGTGATGAATGTCCTCCAATGTAATGGTTGTCTCCCTTGTAGGAAGGTGAAAGGTGCACCTATCTATGTCCCACATCTCTACTAGGGCCATAAGCATCACATCATGATACCTCATGGGTGGAATTAGGTATACCAAAAATAATCCTATCTCTTGTAAGATACTAATCTCATCCTCTGACACCTAGGACTGCTACTCTTAGAGGTGATAAAATAGACTTCCTCCTAGATGTTATCAGGCTCGAGGAGGATCTAAAGAATATAAAGAAAAATACATCATCACTAAAGTTCCTAAATATATGCATTAAATAATAAATTTTTCAGTAAAATTAATCTAGGACACTTTTTAACAAACTTGAATATATGAGCCATTTTTGACATGAGGGTGGGGGGTCCTGGACACTTTAAACATTTTTGGACACTTTACAACCAAGAGGGATGCTTTGTGATAGAGGACACTTTGTAAAAAAAAATCTTGGGTCCTAAAAAATATAGAAACAAAATCATATATTATAGATAAATGAATTCAAAGACAAAACAGAGCAGAATCCACTCATTGTATGTCGGAGCTTGCCCCATGTCACCTCATCATGTAGAATATCTAGTCTCGAAGGCTTGTATTCTCATCTATTGGGCATATTCAACCACTCTACACCAAGGTAAATTGCAATAAGGTAAATATCAAAATGATAAATAAAAATGTAATTTTCATTCATTTATATGAAGCTCTATTAAAGATTTAAGTATATTTTATTAGTACATTTTATTCAAACCAACATATTGGGAGCTAGTGAACTTCATTTCTTACATGGTTTGTTGCATTAGATTCACGATTTCATCCCCGATATGATCTAATTCCTATAAATATGTGGTTTTGTAAATATAATACCCTATTCTAAGCATTGGCATCATCAAAACTAAGTAATTAGATGATGTTTCATGGCTACCCTAATTGCACCTCCATAAAGCAAGAAATTTTTTTGGGGGGGACATACATCTACCCTTAAATTTAATTCTCTATAGAAGTTTGATAAGAGGATTTTTGAATGACTAAAGAATTAATGTTGCAAGATGTGGCTCTTAACATTGTGGTTTTGCAGATAACTATAGCGGGGCTTCATTCACCCTATTTGTAAATGAATCCATATGAGAATTCTTTCATTCAAGTTCCTTTAGCTTGCATATGTGTGTAGCATCATATGGCCACTAAAGTGGGGGCTAAATGTAGTGTAGAAAATTTTACTCCTTTCTAAGTAAAAGTATAATTTCACACTTAGTTTGAACCTATATTAGTGACCTTATATTTATGCATATTCAGATTTATGATCTATTAGGGTTATTTGACATCTCCCAAAGTAGGTCTTCATCATTATTCATTATTTCATTTATGGATCCTATTCTAACACACTTGAGTAGGGTTTCTTTGCATTTGATCCCTTGTAATTGTGGATATTAAATCCCTTGAGTTCCCTTTGGGTTGATAAGTACTATTTTTCTTGGCTTCCACCCATGCCCCATATATTTGAATATCTCTGGCTCCCTTTTTTGAAGAGCTTTGTCTGATGTCACCACATGTTCATTGCATGCTCCTCTCAAGGATTTCATCCCTCACTTTTCTACTGAGCTCCACCATTCTTCCATGTGTCAGTAGCACACACCGTTGAGGCTTGCTTCCCTTCACTTCTCTATCAATCTATGCCCACGCACCATGTAGCATCTGTCTACGTACACCTTTTTGGTAGACCCCATAGTCATTGTGAGTAATGAAGACTTCTCCATGGGTATTTCATCGAAGGGAAGGAAGGAACAAGCAACAAGCCTCACCATATTTCCATGTGTCCTAACCAACTTTATGGGAAAGCGACACATGTCTACATGGGAGTTTTTTCTTCTACACTAAGACCACCACCATCATTTATAGGGGATGCATTTGGCTTGAAGGCGACTGCATTCTATTGCTCAAAATATTTTCTATTGCAATGACCTGGGGAAATCATTGCGATGCACATCATTCCTTTTTCCTTGGAGTCTTTTTTGTTACTGTTTTTTAGGTGGTGTGATCATTTTCCCTAAATTTTTATTCTTCCTTCCAAAAATTAGTTCAGAACATATAGAAAAATAGTGAAAAGACACCAGGAATTTTATATTATTGTCATATTATTGTATAAGACTCACAAACTATGCTATTGTTTGGACTTTCTATTTCTTAGATATTTGATAAGACATTATATTGTTCCATTTTTGTATTGGGTAATTTATTTGTAGAACTTCTATAATTTCAATAATTTTACTAATTTAGAAAATGTCGTGGATTCTTCTTTTCAGTGAATGTGTATGGGAGTTATTTTACATTATTTGATAAACTATTCAAGTTTTCATCTTTTATTTATGTTATTCTCATACATACCATATTGTTGAACAACCGTCAAACCATATCTGAAAGGAAGGTTTCACATGCCTAAATACACCTACATCTTGGTAAATCACCTTAGATAGAACTTTATTTTATATAGACCTTCTTCCTTTTCCCATTCCAAACCCCAAATTATAGAAGAAATTGATTTCTTTAAAAACCTGGAGGTTACTCAGTTGAGCACAATTGGTCCCCCATTAACTGAGTTTCCCATAAGGCTACTACTTGTCAAATTTTGGAATCAATAATTTATTTTTCTAGCATGCTAGGTGGGACTGCTTAAATGTACTTAAACCTAAAGTGGGTGTATGAGCCATCGGCTTGTTACTAGATCCCAAATAGTGAATAACCCTGGCTTGCTAGTGTCGCCAGTGGTAAAAGTGTGAACTAGAACCTATCCAGGAAACATTTTGATCACTCAACCAGCCATGTTTTCAATTTCTAATAGAAATTATTTGGCATGGGATGCTGAAAGCCCCCTTATAGCACTACTAGCACCCACCATCTGGGTCCCTATCTCAATTTTTGCTTTAAAAGTTGTACCAAAATTCACCAGAGATGGCTCGAAGACATCATCCGAACATCTCCAAGATGTGACAGACGTATGTCTTGTGCATGGTGTGGTTGATCAAAACATAGCACTAAAGATATTCATAGCCTCTTTCAAAGGTAAGGTGCTAGATTGGTACCACACTCTACAAGATAACACTATTGGTACCAAGGATCAGCTCAGAGATCCTTTCTACAAAATATTTTTAAATGATGGAGATCGGTCTTTGCTATATCACCAGCTAGTGACCATAAAGTGGGCCCCATATGAAGCCATGACTTACTTTAATGCCCAGTTGCACACAACTTGGTAAAGGATCTAGGATTCTATTCACTCATCAGTTGAGTTGCCATTCATGTTCTACCTAATATCCATCAATTTCAACATCTTGATGATGATCGAGTCCCTTGGTGGAACCACTCTACCAGATGGGTAGAACATCATTATTAAAGTAGAGAATAACCTGATCAACACCAGAAATTTGTTGCCTCAGCCCACTATGCCTATATTTCTAGACATATCAATTCCCACCAAGGAAATAACATCTACCAATGTATCCACTCCTCCCCAATCCATGTACACATATTCGAGCATGCCATATAATGTTTCTTCTACATCTAATCCTTTAAGGGATGAGATGAATGATGTCAAGGAGTTACTATGAAGTATCTTGAATTAGGTAACTACCATCAAGTACAATCAGTCCATTCCTCTGAAGCCAGCATACCAAATTTACCAAGGTGGAAGACCTTCCTACTAGTAGAACCAGTACCAAGGAGGTACACACATGAGTCTGCAAGCTCAACCAAGTAATTAGATGGTTTTGGTACCTACTCCACTACCTAATGTCTCATTGAGTTCAAATAGAGAGTTGGTAGCAGGGTAAAACAATCTCATTGACAACATCAATCATCAGTGCTTCCCCTGCAATGATGCACATATGCCCCAAAATTTTCCACGTGGAAATTTGTAGCAAAAGGTGGTGAAACAGCATAGCCAAGGTATTGTGTCAAGTTCAAGAGGTTATGTATATACCTTTCCAAAAATGGAAAGTGTGGTGCTTACCACTCAAATGCAAGGGATGTCCTTGGAAGAATAAAATGACATAGCTCCTAACCATGTTCTCTTCTCATGGATGGAAGGAGAAGAGGTGGTATTTACAAATGAGGCATTCACATCAGAGACCTTGCAAGTGCAGTTTGATTACAACACTCACTCAAAGAGAAGATTTATAGGTGAACCAGTCATCCCACAACCCAAAATTGCCTTCGACCAGACTCCTAGTACCTCCGTAATTGCAAAATAATGTTAGTTGTGAAGGGAAAATTTTATAACCACTACTAAGGAATAGAAGCCTTAAAATCCACCACCATTCAATGTAGTGGAATAATTGAAAAAAATCCTCTACCAATATGTCCCTTTAGGATATCTCATCTATTCTGGAGAAAAGGTCATTGTTGCAGAAGGCCCTCTGGGAAGATGCAGTTATTGAACCAATAGATAAATCGCTCAAGGGAAAGGTCGTTGATCCATCATCTCTTGCTAAATTTCTCACAAAGATTATAGAGGAGGACTTTACCGAAGTTAGAGATAAGCCGAAACCAAATCCCTTTTTCTTAACTCTTATTGTGAGGAAGAAGTTATTGCACAATTCTATGATTGACTCTGGTGCTAGAACCACATTCATGCCGAAGAAGATAGTTGAAGCCTTAGGAAATAGCTATGAACCTTTAAAAATGGGGGTTACACAGCTTGATGGGAACAAGGTTGAAACTATAGGTGTCATTAATAACCTCCCCTTGACACTATTGTCTTTTCCTAGTATCATAGTTCCACAAGATATCGTGATCATAGATGTTCCCCCCATGTTTGGTCTTTGTTTATCCTGAGAATTCACTTCAAAGATAGGTGGGTATCTTTGTTTGGATTGTTCACATTTGATCCTTGAGACTAAGCATAGAGCTAAAAAAAAATATATATCTAAACCTTTACATTTAGAACATGTGAGAGATGAAGTCATGATCAACTTTGAGGTTCCTCATACCTCTTCACCAATGAGGAAATGTATTGTACTAAGCTACTAGAGGATGAGAAGGTGACTGAAGACTAGACCAATCAAGAAGAGGTCCTCTTGAGTGAATATACAGAAACTAATACTTTTGGTAGCTATCATGCCACTGGACTGGGGACTTATGTCATTTATGATGAAGATCAGGTGATCTCGAAGGTTGTGAAGGAATTTGAGAATTGTCCAACCTCAGAGATATAGATGCTACATTTTGATGGTGAAAGATGAAAATTTGGAATAGGAGCTAGGATATGTTTGATGTACACATCCAATGAAAGGAAACTGTGGTCCTTCCACTTCTATATCGCTTGTTCAAACAATGAAGGTAAATATGAACATCTAGTGCAACATCTAAGCCTTGCAGAGCAGATGTGCATTAAGAAAATAATGGTGTTTGGAGACTCCGAGCTAGTGGTTAATCAAGTCTGAGGGATTTCCAAAGCCAAGAATGTCTGCATGAGATCCTATAGACATAGAGTCTAGGACCTAATTGAAAGCTCTGAAGATTTCAACATCTAGATAGTACCCAGAAAGAAAAATATAGATGTGGACTACATGGCAACAATCAGATCTCATTTTGATCTTGCTTCTAACTTAATTTATAATGTACACACTATGAACCCCTAAACCTACAAATGCACAAGAGCAACAAACATGTTAAGTTGTTAGATAAAATGCAAGAAAACAAGCATGAGAGATTCCCCATGAAATCCATCTATTTAAACTAAAATTATGAAATGAAGAACACAATACAAGAAATGAAGTTAAATCCTAATTAAACCAATAGATTAGTGATACCATGGGGTAATTGGTGCCAATGAAGTGTTACAATTGGCCCTTTCCCAATTCCTAAGTTGCAATGTTGAGTGATTGAGAAATGGTCAAATCTCCCAAAGAGATTTGAGCATAACCTTGTTACAAATTATGAAAATGGTGATAGGTTGAGTGAAATGGGAAAAATTAGCTCTTAATGTGAAGCGAGTAACTTTGCATGCAATTGTGGATGAGAAATGAGGAGAGAAGTCTCCAATTTATAACTTTCAATTTGGAAGAGAAAGTAAGATTTGAGCAATGTGGGACTAATTTTCAATCCAATGGTTTAATGCCACATATCATGATGTGAATGGTTAGTGGTTGTGCACATTTTGGCCAAAGTGCCAATAAATGCATTTAGTTTGAATTTGAATTTGTGAAATGACTGGTTAAAGAGGGAAGGGAAATGGAGTTGATGTCACTTGGCTCAAGGCCAAAGACATGTAAGAGGCCTTAAATGCCTTGTTGGAAGGACCAAGTCCACTTGGCCTTTTTGAATTCAAATAAGGGAATATTCCCTTTTGATGCCATGTGAGGGAAAATAGAGAATTAAATAAATCAAAGTAATTGATTTATTGTTCAACTTGCATTCTCTAGAGGATTTTAGTGAGAGGGATTAACTTAATCGTGGTTTTGATTAATTTAATGAAGAATCAGATGATGTGACAATTGAGACTTAAATTTATGAATTGATTTAAGTCAAGATTTGAGATTAAATGATTTATTAAATAAATGATTTGATTTATTTAACTGAGGAATATATTAGATTAAATCAAATAAGGTTTAATTTATTTAATTTAATAAGAGGACTTTAGGGTATTTAATCAAATAAAATGATTTATTTAATTAAATAGAAATGTAAGGTTAATTAAATTAAACTAATTGATTTAATCATAGGAGGAGGAAGACTTAATTAAATGAATAATGATTCATTAGATTAAGAGATATGATTATGATGAGATGTTGAGAGTATGATTTAGGAAGAAATGTTATTAGTAATTGGGATCAAGCATGCCAAAATGAAATTGTACATTTTCCATGTCTACATTTTGCCCTCTTTGAAGAAATGTACTTGTTGCATTGATTCAAAGAATAAACTACTATGATCAATAGTTCAAAATTTTCTTGAATTTTTCAGATGCCCCACTGTTGCCTCAGCGGAAGGATATTGCTGAATATTTCCCCCTTGAGAGATCAGACGAATTTTTTTATTTTTTGGATGATTTCACGAAAAAAGGATGACAAGGTGACCACCAGGCTAGAAATGCCCCAAAATGCCTAAAAATAGTTTAAGACTCCAAAAAAATATGCAACACGGCCCTCAGTTGGATGAAAATGGGATCGAGGGACCAAAACCCTATTTGGAAGGTCAAATTAGGTTAAAAAAACCCTAACTTTCCAGCTTAAATAACCCTCAAGGGGTCACTTTCAATACATTTGCAATCTTAACATCTAAAAATTTGATACGTTGAGCTCTGAGTCTTGGTCAGAATGGCACAACGACAGCTTCCTCTGCATGTGTCAAAACGGGTACGAGTACATCAGTGACCAGTCGTCGTAGGACCCGTGGTATGTACCCCTATCCAACTTTTGATTTTCTTTTTATTCATGCATTAATTAGGGTTTAGGTTCGGTCTAGATGGCATGACGCGATATAGCACCATGGAAACTATAAAGTTAGGGTTGCGTGGTCAGGTATAGAACTGCTTATGCATAGAGCATCGTGTGGCATAGTTTAGGGTTTTAGGGTTTCGGTCACCAAAATCGGTCGCATGCACAAATAGTGTCACACGACATAGTTTGTCAAAATGGGGTGTCAAAGTCTACCGCGCGGTGCAGTTTGAAACATGACAAATTGTGCCTCTTTTGAGAATAGTGCAGATTTGTTGTTTCAAAAGAGAAATGCGATATGGATAGAAGATTCTCCTTAGGTAAACTAACATAGTACCCTTCCTTGTGCAGGAGAGTCATGAGTTCATTCATTCGAGGGAGCACCAGTGTCCAGTACTTGAGAGATTATAGGATATGCACATATATATCTAGGAGTAGCTTGAGATGCTTGGTCTATGACACATTGCATATGTACCTCCTGCTTGGGCACATCTGGGTATGATGCATTCCTTGGCCGAGTGGTGGCACAACAAGACGTCATCCTTTCATCTTCCTACTGGCAAGGCCACCATTACTCTTGAGGATGTCTGGTGCATCCTCTGACTACCTATTCATGGAGCCCGAGTGATCTATGATCTGGAGGAGGGTAGGGATGCCTACTTTGGTGTTATGGGTGTTGACAAGCTTATCCTTTATGACGATAAGATAGATTTGGAGCAGAACCGGGGTATAGCCCCTACTTACAGACTGATTGTGGCCACCATTATTTCTAGTCTTGTTGCTCCTGATCGGCATGGCTGATATTTTAGTCTAGGTTGCGGATTGGCATGGCACCAGTATTGTTGGCTTCCTTATACAAAGACTTGCACGAGTTTGCATACCTAGATGGTCGGGCTCTTGGAGCCGGAGTGACCCTTCTACACATTTGGGCATGGGAACAGATCCCAGTGCTTTGCCCACTTGTGACACCAATTGTTATAGATATTGATGATCTTATTGTGTGGCGGTATGGTGGGGTAGAGATTCACTTTACCCACATGGGTACAGATGGTATAGCCCACTAGCAGCAGGTTATGGATGAGATGATAGTGTTCATATGGAGGTCATGGATGGGTATAGGGCCATGGTATGATGATGCTCAACATCTTTTCTTTGCTCACCAGGATAGGCTCATGCAGGGCCGGGAGCATACTATGGTACAGAGGAACCTTCCTGATAGGGTAGCCAAATAGTTTGGTGAGATGCATGATAGGCCTGATGATCAGTACATGGCACTCTTCACCCACACCCCAAAGGAGATAACATGTGGACCGTTAATTCTAGCAGAGGAGGCAGTGTCCTCATTTAGACAGTTAGTGGCCCAACCGTGGCCATATGATCAGGGACTAGTAGATGCAAGGGTGAATCTAGTGTATAGGGCATGGTTTCAACCTCCACTAAGATTGACAGTTCTTGGGACAGTGCTTCCATGTTGGAGGGCTAGAGGCAGGGCAGCAGGTAGAGGTCAGGGAGGTGTACCACCTCCCCAATAGTCACCTATGAGAGACAGAGCACAGGGTCTAGTAGGACTGGATGGGAAACCTCAGGTGGTACCACAACACTAGCCAGCAGCATAGTGAGTAGCACAGCTAGATCCTTGAGATGCCTTGATTCAGCAGCTGCAGGGCTAGGTACAAGTTTTGATAGTAGAGCGAGATGAGGCCTGATAGAAGGTTGCTGCAGTTACAGCCGAGAGAGATCAGGCATGATCCGAGAGGGATTAGGAGATTGGTCAGTGGAGAAAGCTAGAGAGCGCAACCTCCACATCCCAGGGCCGATCAGTTGACATTCAGGAGTACAAAGAGGCTATTAGAGAGGCTAAGTACTATCGGCAGCACTATCGGTAGGCAGTGCCATCAACAGGTAGAGTGCCAAATTTCTCCCAGCAGATAGGGAGGCGACCGACAGAGGATCACGGTGACCAACAAGTAGGGGAGGGCAGCAGCCCTTTTGATCATGGACAGTTTAGCATTTTTGATTTATAGGTTGCACTATTTTGGCCTTATTGTACCATGTATTCGATGTATACTTGATCCAATTTGTATCATAATAGTGTATTTTTTTTATGATATATATGAGATGATTCGTATTTTATGATATGTATGGGTGCATTCTAATTTAATGTGATGCTATGAGATGTTTCTTATTTCTTATGCTTATAGATGTAATGTATGTAATGGATGCACTTATTTTTTTATGTTTTTCATGCCTTTTTAATGATGATCCTATGGATGTAATGTATGTTAATGATGGTGTAATGATATGTAAATGGTAATAGATGCATAATGATGTAATTCTTTCTTAAGATGCTTAGAATAAAAAAATTATATTATTCCTCCTATGATGCAATCATACTTCTTATGATAATGATCTCGTGGATGCAGGATGTATGTATTGGTGATGTTTTTGATTACTGTTATGATACCATGTTAGTGTGGAAGGAAGATAGAAGAATTTAGAATTAATGAGTTAGTTAGGATGATGATGGTGATTCTCATTGCTAGGAGTTGGGATTTTCAAAGGGTCAATTACATTATGTTTGATAACACACATAGGTACGATGCATCAAAGTATAAAGGACTAGGATGATGTTTGTACCTAGTGTAGTGGACCTTGACTTGACAAACAGATAGGAGTATTCTTGTTCACACTTGACAAAAGAAATCTTATTTGGAATGTAGTTCAGATATTCTAGACATCTCGGGCCAAAATATAAGAAGGCAAGCCTTCTTATGTGGTCAACAAGACATCTAAAACATCGTTCCTACAAACAAAACAAAGTACACATGAAGAAGTTATTTTACAAGAATATCCGACAAGCACAACAGATAAAAAGATAATGATCATTGCCCCATTCCTTTCTCTCTAAACCTATTTTGTTTAGGTATCATTGAGAGGTCCTTGGAATGAGCACAAAATAAGATAAGTCAATAAAAGACCAAATAAAGCAAACCAAACAAGCTAATGTTATTCATACCGCTAGCAAAGACTAACTACTGTGGGGTACCTGATGCTTATGTCCATCGTAGGAAAGCTTCATCTTAGGACATGTTGTGATAAGCTATCGATATTCTGATTTGATCAACTTGCTTGCTTACTGACTTAGACTTTCAAGACTTTGACGATTAGGTGTTCACTTTTGAACCTGCTAGACTTGCTTTTGACTGACTCATGAAAGGGTGAAGGTGAGGATTGAATTTATTAGGAATGATGACTATTGCAGGTGAAAGCGAGATGAAATGGATGCACCATTTTGGATTTTTTAGATATTTTGAGGCTATTTTTGGTATTTTGAGATGTTTTACAAATGTTTTTTGTATTTTCAAGATTTATGACAAAGAGACTAACCTAAAGACCTATCCAGGGGGTCTCGGGAGTTGATTCCTAGATTAGCCTTGCCTACATTATACACATAGAGACCATGTAGTTTGACTAATGACAGACTAACTTGATGATACGATGGACAAATGGATTTCCCTTTTATTGCTTAAAGGACTGACCTAAGATGTAGACTAGATGGGCAAACGGATTGCCAATGCGATGAATGCCTAAAGGACTGACCTTACTATCTAGGGGGATGATCAAATATCAACCTTGCCTACATTCAAGCTCAGAGATGACGTAGTTCGACAAGGTGAAAAACTGACAATACTCAATGAATTTTTTGAATATTTTCTGATATTTCGACCTGTTTTTGGAGTTTTGATGATTTGGATGTTTTTGGATTTTTTGCATGATTAGGGAGATCACGAGAATATACACGAATCCGATCTGATGCATGTGGGAACATTCCCCCAACATGGTGCAATAGACTACTTCGATGAAGGCAAGACGAACTAACCCTAGGAATATGCCAAGCAGCGCTATGGTGGAATATGATATGAGCGTTAGGTCAGGCTATGGTATCGATGAGAGTGGATGGGTGTATGGATGATTAATGAAATGTGATGGAATGGATGAGTGAGTCATGCAGATTCTAGTAGATGGGGAGTGCTTTATTTAAACTTGGTGCCTATTTTCTAGGTTTTCACCAAGGTACTTGTCCAAAGCACCACCGAAATGATTTTCTCTAGAGGACAATTTTTTTTATTTTATTTTTTGGATTTTTGGATTTTTTTGCATTTTTTTACTTTTTTTGTTGTCATCAAGATGCCTGTTTGCCAGGTTTTCGTCAAGGTAACCATTTTTTCAAGACTTTTTTTTATTGTTTTTGTATTTTCAGATTCTATACCTTGCAAGGTTTTTAGGCATAAAACATTTTGATGTGAGAACTATTCATGGGCTCCTGCAGAGGTTTTCCTTTTGGTGTTGATAACTAATATGCCCCTGATTTATAGCTTGCAGTGATGATTAAAGGTCCTAGCCAGTTGGGCTCAAACTTTCCTTTGCTATCTGGGTTTGGTACATTCTTTTGGTTCTCTTTTAGCACAAGGTCACCAACTTGGAAGGTGAGTTGCTTGATCTTCTTGTTGTAGCTTTGTTTTAGGTGATTCTGGTAGACTTGTAGATGATTTAGAGCATCCATGCATCGTTCATCTAGTAATTCCAGCTCATTTAGTCTTGTAACCCTATATTCCTCATCTATGATGAGGTTTTGCAATGATATCTTTAGTGATGGAAGCTCGATCTCGATAGGGAGGATGGCTTATGATCCGTAGACAAGGGAGATTGGGGTGGTGCCTGTTGGCATGTGGGTGCTGGTGTGGTAGGCCCATAAGGTGGGATTTAGCTATAGATTCCAATCACAACTAGATTTATTGACTATTTTCTTAAGGATCTTAAAAATGGTTTTATTAGTAGCTTTTGCTTGGCCATTGCCTTGTGGGTAGTATGGGGTTGAAAAGCGGTGTTGGATTTTGAATTTCTCACACAAGTCATGAACATCGTGGTTCTTGAAGGGTGTCCCATTATCAGAGATAATGGATTAGGGAACATCGTATCAGTAGATGAGGTAGTTCAAGATGAACTTGGATATCTGTTTACCCGTGATGTAGGTCATGGGAATTGCTTCGACCCACTTTGTGAAATATTCGATGGTGGTGATGATGAACTTGTGGCTATTAGATGAGGTGGGTGAGATTTTACCTATGAGATCGAGCCCCCATTGGGAAAAGGGCCAAGGTGTAACAATAGGATGTAATTCTTGAGCTAGTGCATGAATGAGGTCACCATGTTGCTGGCATTGTAGACACCTTCTGACAAATTCATGTGCCTCTCTTTCCATTGTCGGCCAGTAGTACTCGGTTCTCAACAACTTTTTAGCCAAGGTCATACCACTCGAATGTGAACCACAAATGCCATTGTGTACCTCAGTCAAAGCAATCAAGGCCTCCTCAGGTTTTAAGCAATGTAATAGGGTTCCATCGATGCTTCTATGGAAGAGAGTTTCTCCTAGGATGATAAATCATAAGGATGTTTTGACAAAGGTTCATTTTAGGTTCGAGGTAATGTCAGCTGGGAGGATTCCTAATCTTAGGTAGGTGTAAATGTCATGGTACCAAATATCACCGGGAAAGAGTTCACATGCAAATTCTGATTATGGTACCTCGAAAGTGGGTATGAGAAGCTGCTCTACCAAGAATTCATATTTTGAGACGTTGCGAGGGATATCTAGCAAGGATCCGATGGTTGGCATTGCATCAGCTACTCTATTGTTTTCCCTTGGTATTTTCTCAAAGGTGATGTTGATAAATGATTCCTTGAGGTTTTCTACTACCTTTTTATATTATGAAAGCTTATCATTTTTAGTTTGGTATTCATCATTGACTTGGTTAATGATAAGCTGCAAGTCTCCATAGACCTTTAATGCCATGATTTGCCATTGTGCCACAATTTTGAGACCTATGGTTAAAGCCTCATATTCTGCAATATTGTTTATACAGGGGAATTCCAACTTATACAATCTTGGTATGCAATCCCCCTATGGGGTGATGAAGAACACACCGGATCCTGATCCATGTTGTGTGTGGGAGCCATCAAAGTATAGTTTCCAGTGATCTGCTATGCTGAGATTGAAAAGTGACTCATCTAGAAACTCTGATACGAGCGGGTTGTCTGTGTAGAGGGGATCTTCTACTAGCTGGTCCGTAATAACTTGTCCCTTGATCACTTTTCGCTTGATATACTCAATATCATGCTCAAATATTATCATAACCCATTTAGCCATTGTGCTTGTAAGCATTGCTTTTGACAATAGATACTTGAGAGGGTCTATCTTGGCAATTAGCTTAATCTGATGGGCTAGCATGTAGTGTCTGAATTTATGGGCTGCAAACACCACTTCCAGGCAAGCTTTTTCTATTGATGTATAGTTGAGCTCATGCCCCACCATTGTTCTGCTGATATAGTAAATGGCCTGCTCAGTTCCCTTTTCAGCATGTTGGGCTAAAAGGGCACCAAGGGCGGTTGTCATGCTGAGATGTATAGAACCAATGGTTTGCCTACGATCGGTGGCATCAACATAGGTGGTGTAAGTAGGTATTCCTTGATCTTTTTTAATGATTTTTCGCATTTTTTGTCCCACCTGAATGCTACTCCCTTGTGGAGTATGTGTGAATAGGCAATCTGCTTATTTGCTAGTTATGCTATGAATCTTTGGATGGACTGGAGTCTACCTTGTAATCCTCTAAGTTGCTTTAGTGTTCTTGGTACTCCCATATCAATTATTTATTTTACCTTTGTGAGATCCACCTCTATCCCTCTCATTGAAACTATGTACCCTAGTAGCTTTCCTGATTGAACCCCAAAGACACATTTGTTTGGGTTTAGCCTAACCTTGTATTTTTCCAGCCTATCAAAAATTGCACTTAGAGTCGCTATGTGGTCATTTCTCTTCTTTGACTTAGCCAATATGTCATCCACATAGTCTTTGAAACCTTTGTGGATCATGTCATGGAAAATCAGTGTCATGGCTCTTTGGTATGTAGCTCCTACATTCTTTAACCCAAATGGCATCACATTCCAGCAGTAGGTGCCCCAAGGACATGTAAATGTTGTCTTATATTGGTCCTCTTTTGCGATCATTATCTGATTGTACCCCAAGAAACCTTCCATGAGGGACAACATCTCATGTCCGGTCATCATGTCCACTATTATGTCAATGTTGGGTAATGGAAAATCATCCTTAGGACATGCTTTGTTTAGATCTCTAAAGTCTGTGTAGATGCGGATGCCCCCATTCAGTTTTGAGACTAGCACAAGGTTAGATACCCACTATGGATAGTCGATTGGGTATATGAAGCCAACATACAGGAGCTTTGGTAACTCAATCTTAATGAGCAAGGTTATTTGCGGGTGCATTTTCCTCAACTTTTATCTCACTAGTTTTGCTTCAGGGTAAACAACCAAATGATGAATAACCACCTTAGGATCTAGACCTAGCATGTCAGCATAGGTCCATGCAAAGTTTACCTTTCTTTCTTTTAGGAATGTTGCTAATAGTTCTTGTTCCTCTTCTAGGAGAGACTCGACATAAAAAGTGATTTGCGGTTTTGTTTCTGTTCCCAAGTTGATAGGGTTGCACTGCTCTGTCAGGTCTACTGACTTTTCTTAATGTAGAGTAGTAGGGGGGAGATTGAATCCCTCCTTTGGCACCTCAGATAGGTTTTTAGCATTTGATGTGTCCTTTATTTTTACTGTTTTGTGGTTAGAGAGTGCCACAGTGTGGTTTTCACTCAAGAACTCCGAGCTTATTCTCGATATTTTCCTTTTGTGACTGAAGGACTCAATCGTCTCCCCATACTATGCCTGGGTGTCTAATATGATGTTGAAGCCTACCTTGTGATCCCCATATGGACTTGTATCCCTTAGTCCCATGAATTTTGAGAGCACCTCATCATTTTCAAATGAGTCTAGAATTGGTGGTCCTCGTTGATTGTGATCGATAAGTTGCGGGTGTACTAAGGTGATTTAGTGGGTTTGTTGGTTTGACTCAGCTGGGGAGGCACTAATCATTAACAAGGTGGAATCCTCAAAGAGCCTAGGAATACCTGCTATGGTATCATCATCATCACTACTGGGACAAACATCAGTGACGTCAAAGGTGAAGTTATCAAGTGGGATACCTAGGCATACAGGTGGTCTAGGAGTAGTTATTTTTACCTGAGGAGAGGACCTAGCTGCCCTACTAGGTGTACCTCTACCACATATGGTTATACTCAGAGGAGTATAGCCAAGGCCAAGGTTTCGTACTCTTCTTTTTGCAATGATGGGCTTTAGGCATCCATCACTATTCCTTCCAAGGTTTTCATTCTTGTTATAGCCCATGCCAAACATCATTTGTAGCCCTCTATTGGTTCCCTCCATTAGTAAGGTGGGTGTGCATCCTGCATCATGGTATATTGAGCTTGCAATATATTCCTCATCAACTTTTTCCTGACTTAGATCTTCCCAACGACAAAATCCATAAGGATCTATCCTAAGGGTGTGAACAGGTGTTTGTTGTGATCGAGGTTGCCCATGTGATCTAGGAGATTGTGGTAACTCTCCTACAACAAATACATTCCTTTTCATTTTGTAATCACTGCATCCATTGTCCTGGATCATGTTCTTGATGTCGAATATGTTAGGGATGGCAGGTGTCTCTATCACAGAGGTGGAAGCGAGGTTGGCTGGGTCTATGTACGACATGGATGGTCCTTCATCATTCTTTGGTACTTGGGGGATCTTCTAAAACTTGGCTTCCAATTTTTTGTAGTAGGCGAAAGGTTCAGGATCCCCATATATAGTGACCTTTTCATTTTGGTGTGAGAACTTGATACATTGGTGTTACGTCGAGGCCACTGCCTTCATTCCATGGATCCACGGACGTCCAAGGAGGATATTATATGGTAGGTCGAGGTTGAGGACTTGACAGGTGGTCTCCATAGTTGTCGGTCCCACTTGGATGGGGATTTTCATAGTGCCCTGAGACACTCTTTCTTGATCATCATATGCCCTTATCGTGATGATTTTTTTCTTATTAATGGAATCCTCGATGAATCCCAATTTCTTTATGAGCTTTAGACAACAAATGTTAAGGCCTGCACCTCTATCCACCAAGACTCTATTGACTTTCTTTTTATGGACTAGAACTTGAAGGTGGAGTGCATGGTTATGAGATGGCTGCAGGGGGAAATCTTGGTCAGAGAATTTAATGAGATTTGGGGTAACGATGTTACCCAGCATAACCTGAAACTGCTCGGTGTCAAGAGTGGCAGAGATGATGGACGCAACTAATGCTTCATCAAGGATCTTCCTATGGGTGGAGGAAATTTTCAATAGTTCCATGATGGAGATTTGGGCAGGGGTTCTCTTTAGCTGGTCAATGACATTGTAGTCATAGGGGATGAATTTTGTGTTAGAAATGGGGGTCTTAGCTCATGCCCTGACAATGGTAACCTTTCCGCCACATGTTGTGACTCCACAGTCATTGTTGGCTCCTTTGAAATTTATGACTATGACCATTTCATCGACACATCTGACTATCTCCTCATACACTAGATTAGCACTAGCATACTTTTTCTTTCCCTTATTGTTCCCCTGATTATTTCATTGATTGTTTCCTTGGTTGTGGTTCGACATCGGATTCATGTATATTTTCAAGTCTTGGTTTCTGGCTGGCTGTTCGACATTGATGATCTTATCTTTGATGAGGTCTTGGATGATGTTTTTCAGCCTCATGCAATTGGCGGTGGTATGTCCTCTGATCTTGTGAAAGTCACAAAGGATATTTTTGTTATACCATGGTGGTTTGGTCATGGGTTTCGCGTATTGCTCGGAGTTAGAGATTTTGATCAGGTTCTCCTTGACCAATTTCTTCATGATGGACTCGATAGATTCATCAAGATTCATGAAATTCCTCTTGGGGGGATATTTTCCTTGGGGAGGTGGTCCTCCTTGATTACCCAAGTTATTGATTTGATTGGTGGGAGTTGGTTGTTGTTGTGCTACTACTGCATTAGTCTGCACATTGTTGTGATTATGATTTTGTGGTTGATGGGTTTGGATGTTCTTAGGGGCACTGATGACCACTTTAGCATCGACCATGCTGTCGTTTGCAATATTTTTGTTGCTCGAACATGTTCGAGGTTTATCATTATAGTTGTTGGATGGGTGGTTATCCTTTGGTGGAGTGAATGTTGATGTGCCTCCTCATGCAGTAAGGGCTCTTTCAATATTGAGCACCTTTGGGATCCGTTGATAGTATGATGTGATGCATTGCATTTTCAAGTAGAATGCCAAGTTTTCATCTAGATTGCATATGATGTTTCAAACTTGTTGCTCTTCCGGCATGGTCCACTTTTTTTGATTGACCTTGGATTGCCATTTTTGCAAGAAGGATGTGAATAGCTCTCCTTTTCTTTGTTTGAGTGTTGATAGTTCTTCCAAACTAACATCCGCACCCATGTTGAAAGCATAATTCTTAAGGAAAGCTTCCACAATTTCCTGGAATGTTCTAATGCTCATGGGTAGGTGAGAAAACCATTCCATGGCTAGACCAGTCAGACTATGGGGGAAGAGTCACATTAGATATGTGTCATCGTATGCAACCTCCATGCAATGCACCTAAAATTCCCTGATGTGGTTTTCAGGGTTACCTGTTCCATTATACTTGTCAAATTTGGGGATCTCGAATCCCTTTGGGAACGGTATCATGGTGAGACTTCTGTCAAAAGGATAAGGGCACAAGTTACCTGGTGTTCTTGTTATCTTTCCTTCTTGTAAGTCCAACACTTTTTGTGAGAGAAGTTTGATTTGTGTTGCCACATATTTGCCTAGGTCAGGAGGTGGAATGAATGAGTTCTGAGGTGTTTGAGGTGTTTGATGGGTAGGAGGAATACAAGTGGGTGTTTGCTGTAAGATTTGCTGTGTGTTCAAGGCTTGATGGTATGCCTGCATTTTTGTCAACAACGCTTATTGTTGATCTTGTTGTTTTTGTTCCAACAACGCTTGTTGTTGGTCGAACTGTCATTGCGCTAACAAAGCTTGTTGCTGGTCTAGCTGTTGTTGTGCCAAAAAAATCTTGTTGTTGGTCAAGCTATTGTTGTGCCAACAAAGCTTGTTGTTTGGCTTGTTGTTGTGCCTGAAAGTCTTGCAAGGCTTGTTTGTATGCTTGCAGATGGATTGCTTGCAGTTACGCTTGGTATTGTGCTTGCGCCTATTGTTGGGCTTGTGCTTGAGCTTGAGCTTGTGCTTGTGCTTGGGCTTCAGCTTGCACTTGTGCTTGGGCTTGAGCCTAAGCTTGTTGTTTTTGTTTTAGTTCCCTCTATTGGTTGGCCTTTTGAAGGGTTTGGATTAGAGTGGTGAATGAATTGACCATGTTGGCCTTCGGTGGGATTGGTAGTGGAATGGGAATGATGCCAACCATTGTGACAGGTGAGAGGGTTATGGTGGTGGTTGGAATTTGAGTTTTTGGAGGGGTGGTTGAAATGGTCGGTCCTTGAGAGGGTATGCTTTGGGATATTTGAGGACCAATTGACGTATTTGTCATAGTGGTTTGAATGGTTGCCACTTGTTTTTGTGATGTTGTGGGAAAAAAAAGGGAATTCGATGTGATGTTCACATTGCCTGGTTCTGAGAAACTATCAATGTTTATGGGAGGAAAACCCAATCCAAGAGGTGATGTGGTTGTGAATGGAAATGGTGGAAGAGATGGTATGATACCTTGGAAAGAAAAAGGATTAGCAACATCGGTTGCTCCAAACAAACCACCTTCTCCTTGTGGTAGAGAATTTTGTATGTTTGATTGACATGCTAGTGTAGTACAGAATGAAGATGAACCGATGGGATTATGAAAGGTGAGCGAGACATATGGGTGTGATGGATTTACCGGAATAGAATTATCCGGTGTGGTATTGACAGCTACCTCTTTGTTGGTCACAAGGTGATTCTTTTGTAACTCTCAAAACATAGCACTTCCTTTGTTCACAATTGGTGAGGTTGGTGTGATGGCCAAGGTGGTGTGAGGCATTTCTTGATTGACATTTGACATTGGGGATGCGTTTTTAAGAGGCATATTTATAGTATTGCTTGTGTCAAGGTCGGAAGGGAACTAAACCCCTCCTTCTACTAACGTGCTCAAGTATTTGAACATGGCACTAACAATTTTGTGGTTCTCAAGATTTTGAACCATTTTCGTCATTTTAGATTGTGTCATCCCCATGTCTTCATTTGTGATGTCCTCTTCATGGTTCTCCTCTTGAGGGTTTTTTGATGGTAGAGGAGAGTTACTTGGAGGATTGCTTTATCCCGCAAGGTTTATTTTGGAGGTTACTTGACTCATGTCAATGGAAGTTGATATTTCACTCATATTTTCCATGTTCTTGTATTGTGATCTTGTTTGAACCATAAAAATAGGGATTGTTTGATCCTAACCTTTTAGGCTCAAAAGTGAAGAACTAGGGAAGTCAAAGATCAAAGAAGGTGGTAATGATGATGGGATAAATGGATGAAGCGAGTGAGTAAAACCTTTTGGAGAAATTTTGAAGGGTGATGCTAAACTATTTAAGACTTGGATCGATTGCGATGGTTTGACTAGATGTATTAAGTCAAACAAGATTGTAGTGAAGTTGTAGTCCCTAGGAAGTTGTGTTATCCTAGGGGAACTTGCACAAGAAGATGAATTGAATAAGTGCGTTAAGCTAGTGTTATTGTGAACTAGTAGACCTTAGGAAGTTGTGTTATCCTAGAGGTAAATTCATCCAAGAGTTTTGACTATTTTGGCTAGGTGTGTTAAGCCAAGATAGGGTGATGTTGGTTTAGCCCTTTAAGTTTACCATGAGTGATTTTTCTAGAGTTCTTAAGAAGTTTGCTGATGGGATGAGATTTGATTTGATGGAGAAATGGATGAGGATGACAACTTTGATCCTAGACTTGAACATATACACAACTATCTTTACAAAACCTCAGTGTTGAAGAACATGCTAGAATTCCTATGTGAGGAAAGAAAACCTTTCAAAAAGTTCAGGATTTTGTTGATAGTAGAACGCATACAAAGTTGGATTATTCCTTCAAGCCTTTTTATATAAATTGTATAATAGTCTTTCTCTAACTTCAAGGAGCATTTCAAGGCATTGTTCATGGTCTTTTAGACTTATCCTTTTGAACCTTGGTTTTGGAATCTTGACCTTTTGGGAAATCATTTGGAACAACACATATGAGGTTCAATTTGTCCTTTTATCTTGGCTTAATGAACTATTTTTACCAAAGACACTTGCTTGCTTATGTTTCAAACTATATGTCTAATGTCCCACTTTCTTTCTCATCCAACAAGGTTCATTGTGTGGAAATCAAGGAAAATAGGGAAAAATTTACCTATGGTTAACCTTATTGAAAACAAATGATGATAGAATCCAAGCATTTAGAAACCTTTAAGGATATGATCCCTAGGGAAAGAAAGAGTGCTTAAATTCGTCAAAGGTATTTGTTTCCCAGAAGGGGTTTGAAATTTGGAGGTCTTGTGAATAGTTGTTTTGCAAATGTTTCTAGGACCAAGCAATGTATTCTTCTCTTCCAAACACTTTTTACAACCCTAGGATGATGAGACAATATTTTGTTGGGTTCCCACTTGGATGAATCCAACTGTGCATGTTTTGTATAGATGGCTAAATGCTTGACCACAATGGCTCCCCTCCATGGCACACACTTCTCGGGTTAGCCAAGCATTAGTACCCATGAATCTCCCATGGCATACCTTCCATCTCTACAACAAAACCACATGTATAGCGTGGGGCAACTTCAAAGGACATGACCTTTTGGACCAACAAAATAGATAAGGTGTTCGATTTTTTCTAAACAAAGGGTTTTAATTCAGGCATTTCATTCATGGGGGATTATCCAACATTAGTGAGATTCCATTTCTATCCATCTCATCAGAATAATCCTCATGATTCTTGAACTTTCCTCAAGAATCCACACTTATATACCGGTTGGAAGTCACTTGGCTTTAACATGTTCCTGGTTGGGTCGTTCCCTTAGATGATTAATTTTTTCGACAAGGCAGGCCCTCTAAGATAAACAAAAATGAATAAACTTTTTTGTAGTTCGATCAACTTTTGTTTAGAAACAAAGGGAGAACACTCACACTCACATGTTTTGTTCAATTGTTAGGTTCCCAAATTGAAATGCGGAGGCAATGTTTTATGCAACTTAGCGTCACCAAAAAATGACTTTTGATTCTCAAGATCATCGTGAAGCTCGAGATAAGCACATACACCTTTTTCTAAATGACACTACTTTGCAAAAAAGATTACAAGACACAAAAAACACATGTTCATTTTAAATCCCTCAAAGCAATAATGAGTTATTTTTAAGCACCAAAGGAAATGTGAGATTGCCTTGTTCAATTTTTAGTCTTTAAACAAAATCTAGTATGTTGTTCCTAAGGTTCTTTTTAGCCCTTTGGAAACCTTTGAAAACAAGATTGATTGTTTATTTTAGAACCCAAAAGAATTTTAGTATTTCTAAGGAAAAAGATATTAACAAATTTCCTTTAAACAAGAATCTAAAATCCTTAGAGAGTTTTGAAGAACACTTTATACAAAAAGAACATGGTCTCATAATGAATCTCCTACTTTGTTTGAAAAAGAATCCAAAATTTAAAAACACATGTCAATTTTAGACCTCATTGTATTTCCATGGTACAGTTTGTAAAAGTGGTGAAGTTTGGGTAAAAGAGGCACTATATAGCGCCATGTGGTTGACTGTAGGCGATGCTCTACAAAAACAAAGAGTGAATAAGCTACGCGATATGGGTAAGCAGCACAGTTTTTGAAGTGGCCCTGTTTAAAATTTCAAAATTTTTAGGCAGGAAAGTAGGAGCAGCGCGATGTTGAAAAATTTGGTGCAATATGGTGTCGCGGTGCTGAGGGCGGTGTTGTATAGCACCACAGAGATGAAAGCAATAGAGTTAGGAAATATGAAAAATGACAGGCGGGAAGAGAAAAGCGACACAGTTTGGAAATTGTGCATGGTTTAATATGGCACCACATCTCTGAGTGCGGTATTGCAGGTTGTTGTGGTGCTGAAGGTGATGCAATATGACACCACACAATTGTCTTCCTGTGGTGTGCAAGAAAATGTTAGAAAAAACACATAAATTTTGAAAAACGTGATTTATTTCTTTGAGTCTGCCCTCCTTCTAGCACCAAAATGTGAACCCCTAAACCTGCAAATGCACAAGAGCAACAAACATGTTAAGTTGTTAGATAAAATGCAAGCAAACAAGCATGAGAGGTTCCCCATGAAATCCATCTATTTAAACTAAAATTAGGAAATGAAGAACACAATACAAGAAATGAAGTTAAATCCTAACTAAGCCAATAGATTAGTGATCCCATGGGGGAATCGGTGCCAATGAAGTGTTGCAATTGGCCCTTTCCCAATTCCTAATTTGCAATGTTGAGTGATTGAGAAATGGTCAAATCTCCCAAAGAGATTTGAGCATAACCTTGTTACAAATTATGAAAATGGTGATAGGTTGAGTGAAATGGGAAAATTAGCTCTTAATGTGAAGAGAGTAACTTTGCATGCAATTGTGGATGAGAAATGAGGAGAAAAGCCTCCAATTTATAACTTTCAATTTGGAAGAGAAAGTAAGATTTGAGCAATGTGGGACTAATTTTCATTCCAATGGTTGAATGCCACATGTGATGATGTGAATGGTTAGTGGTTGTGTACATCTTGGCCAAAGTGCCAATAAATGAATTTAGTTTGAATTTGAATTTGTGAAATGACTTGTTGAAGAGGGAAGGGAAATGGAGTTAATTTCACTTGGCTCAAGGCCAAGGACATGTAAGAGGCCTTAAATTCCTTGTTGGAAGGACCAAATCCACTTGGCCTTTTTGAATTCAAATAAGGGAATATTCCATTTTGATGCCATGTGAGGGAAAATAGAGAATAAAATAAATCAAAGTAATTGATTTATTGTGCAACTTGCATTCTCTAGAGGATTTTAATGAGGGATTAACTTAATCATGGTTTTGATTAATTTAATGAAGAATTAGATGATGTGACAATTTAGACTTAAATTTATGAATTGATTTAAGTCAAGAATTGAGAGGAAGTGATTTATTAAATAAATGATTTGATTTATTTAACTAAGGAGGAATATATTAGATTAAATCAAATAAGGTTTAATTTATTTAAGTTAATAAGAGGAATTTAGGGTATTTAATCAAATAAAATGATTTATTTAATTAAATAGAAATGTAAGGTTAATTAAATTAAACTGATTAATTTAATCACAGGAGGAGGAAGACTTAATTAAATGAATAATGATTCATTAGATTAAGAGATAGGATTGTGATGAGATGCTGAGAGTATGATTTAGGAAGAAATTTTATTAGTAATTAGGATCAAGCATGCCAAAATGAAATTGTACATTTTCCATGTCTACACACTCTGTACTAGTGATTTTCTGACCAACAATCCTAGATAATGACCAAAACTAGCAAGTTTTTGAAAGTTATGAACACATCGCCTCATTCATCCAATTGTCAGGAGAGTTCGCTAAGAAAATACAACCAAGAATTGTTGAGGAATATGAAGGGAAAATTATTCAGTTAATGTCCAACAAACTCCCAAAATGACTGGTCACTCTCGAAAACCGATTCAATTGTGATGATGCAAGAAATGACAAGAGGAGGTTTGTAGTAGACAAAAGTTACTATGTAAATCTTTAGATCAAAGATGAAATGAGGCTCAAAGTCAGAAAACATGTCTCATAGCACGACAAAGAAAGACTCATCCATTTATGTGAGAACTATGAAGGAGTAGCGGCCTAGTCATATGATGAACTCAAGGGATACAATCCTAAAATCATACAACATACTATAGAATTGATGGAAGGAGAAAAACCTTTCCACTAGAAGTAGAGGTCAGTAAATCCAAAGATTGAAGACTTGATGGTGCAAGATCTGAAAAATATAATTCATTCCCAGATCATCTTCTTGATCAAGCACAATACATGGGTATATAATCTAGTTCTAGTTCGAAAGAAGAACATAGACATCCACCTATGTTTTGATTTTCGGGACTTGAATAAGGCATCCCTGAAGGATCACTACCCCTTGCCTTCCATGGCATCTATCTTTCAAGAAGTTCTAGGGGTGGAGATGTTTTATCTATTAGATGAATTCTCCAATTACAACCAGATCTAGGTAAAAGAGGAGGACCGACACAAAACAACATTCACTACTAAGTGGGGAAGGTTTGCATATGCAAAAATGTCCTTCAACCTCTCAAATGTGGGAGCCACCTTCCAATGGGTAATGGATATTGCTTTTAGGGATTTGATCGATAAAATGGTCTTGATCTACCTAGATGATATTATAGTATTCTACAAGCATAAGGATGGTCATTTTGATCACCTTGAACTAGTCTTTAAAAGGTTCTAGGAATTCAAGATTTCCCTGAACCTAACAAAATGTTTTTTTGAAGTGTCGTAAGGCAAACTATTGGGACATGCAGTGTCCAAAGATGGAATTGCAATCAATCCAAAGTGGGTAAATGAAATCATAGAGCTTCCCCTTCCAATCAATAAGAAGGGAGTTCAGTCCTTTATGGAAAAGGTAGATTTTGTGAGCAAATTCATTTTTGATTTTGCAAGAATAATTAGACCTATCACTCTAATACTAAAAAAGGAAATTTTTCAAATGAAAAAAGAAAGCTAGAGAAGCCTTTGAGAAGTTTAAGGATGTTATTTCTTTAGCTCCTATGCTGATAAATCCAAACCTATACAAGGACTTCATAATGTATGTATTAGAAGGAAATCCAACATTTCTATAGTTTTGACCCAGAAGGATGATGAAGGAAAGGGAGAACATTTGATAGCTTTTCACTCCCGGACCTTGAAATATTATGAGATGAACTAAAAATTCATCAAAATACAAGCATTCACCATTATTAAGGGACTCAAGAATTTCCAACACCTCATATCTTGCAAGAAGGTGATTTTATATATCACACATTTTAGTGTACATGAGTAAACATGGAGGGAGAAATCACCGAAAAGAGGGCCAATTGGATCACTAAGATCCTTGAATATTATATTGAGTTGAAGCCCACAAAGACCGTTTGAGGAAGAGGACTATGTGAGTATTTGGCACATGATTAAGAAATGGTAGCTAAATAAGAGAAGCTGAAACTTGTTCTAACAAATGAACCCAAGTCCAAAGGTTGTTGGCTAGCAGACAGGGTAAAATTCATGCATACCAGAAAAAATCTGCTAGGCCTTTCTTCTAAGAAGATAAGATTCTATAGATTACAAAACAACATATGTGCAATTATTGAAGGGGTCCTATTCAAAAGGAACTTCAATGTCATTCTATTGCAGTGTGTCACCACAAAACAAGCGAATAAATTTTTTGACACTTTCTACAATAGTCCTATGGGAGGAAATTTCTCGGCAAGAAGCAACGCTATCAAAATTATGCATGCTACATATTTTTGGCCTACACTATTCAATGACTCATACTCTTTAGTTAAGCCCTGCAAGGAATTCCAATTCTTCACACCAAGGAGGAAAAACTCAACAGTGCCTCTCATCCCAATAGTGGTTGATGAACCCTTTGCACATTGCGGCCTTGATTTTTTCAAGATGATTAATCCCTCTTCCAGTGCATGACACAAATGGATCATCACAGCTATAGACTAAATTAACAGGTGGACCGAGGCCATGCGCCTGAAGAATGGAACAAAACCATAGATTGTGAACTTCCTCGAGGAACTGTTAATGAGATTCAACCCACCAAATACCATCATCTTTGACAATGCCAAGGCTTTCCTAGGTTCTAAGATATGTCAATTCACACTCATGCATGGAATATTCTTAAAAAAATCTTCAAACTACTACCCATAGGAAAATATTCTAGCCAAGTTGACTAATAAAATTTTTGTCCAACTCATTAAAAGAATTAGGTCAAAAAATCAAAGAGGCACAAGAATGTCTAGACAGTACTCTGGGCAAACTGCATAACTCTTAAGCAAGCCCTCAACACTTCGCCGTATGAGTTAGTATATGGAAAAGAAATGCTATTTCCCATCTCCATGAATATTACTACACTACAGTTGCTCAAATCCATGAAGATTGAGGAAAATGGAGCCATGGAGGTCTGGTTGGCTGAGTTACTAGAAATACAGGAAAAAAGAGAAAAGGCCCTAATAACCATGTTGAATCACCAATAGGTGGTTAAGAGGTAATTTGACAAGAAAAACTTAGATGAAGGTCTCAAATGTAGAAACATAGTGTACACATCTAAAAATGGTCACAGTTAATCAAACCTGTTAATTAATTAAATATGAATTATTTAATTAATATTCTTCTAAACTCATCTACATATAAATAAATTTAATTATTTATTTATATCATTCACTTTATAATTTTTCATTCCACATTTAATTAAATATTTCTAATATTTAATTAGAAACTTTCCCCATCTCACACTTAATTAAATATTAATTATTTAATTAGGGAGGCTTCTAAATTTATTGTCACATGTAATTAAATAAATCTATTTAATTAATTAGGGATTTATCCTCAACTATCAACTAACTTCTCATAAATGAACTACACAAATGGAAAATTTCCTTCATTTTTGAATGGAGAAGGTTGTGTAGGAGGAAACATCTCCCATTATTCTCTCAACATTCCATCTTTCTCCCAACTTCTCAATCTCTCACCATTCATTTCGACAGGTTTGAATTCAACCATTAATCTTTGCCAGCTAGATTCTTGCCTCCAAAAATCTATAAATACAACCCTCTTGTGAGTTGAAAAAGATCCTAGATTTTGTCAATTTATGCGTGATTACGATACTTGCATTAAAACAAGAATTTTAGCATTTCAAGTTCATAGCATAGAATTTCAGTTTTTAACTTCATAGCTTCAATCATTTAGCAAATAAACATGCATTTTGCATAAATCTCATTCTCCTAAGTTGTTATTTCAACAAGTTGCTACTTACACCAACTGAGATCCAATAACTTTCATTGAATCCTTGGAGATAGAGGACAATGGGATGCATTTGAAGGAGTTGTTATTTAGAGTTTATTTTATCTTTTAATTAGTTTCCTTTGATATAATGTTTCATTGGTGTTTTAGTTTATCTTATTAATTAGTACACATATTCTCACACACATTTTTAGCGCCCACTGTGGGGCCTTTCCCCATTTTTTATATTTTTTGATAGGTGATGGACTAGAGCTGCAGATTAGCACACACAAGCTCTATTTTGGCGCATACAAGGACTGTTTTAGTTCATTGGCAACCTGTTTTAGCGCATTTTCTAGTTCTTTTAGCGTATCTAGTGACTACTTTAGCACATCCCTGTTTGCTCCTTTAGTGCATTTTTTAACTATTTTAGCACATTTACCAATTCTTTTAGCGCATACAGGGGGTGTAAAAAATAAATCCCGATTCCGACGCCATCCGTGGATAGAGATTTTTCAATTCAGTTTAAAAGTAAAATGAAGCAATCCTAGGATAGACACTTAAATCTAGAATTAACCAATCTTAGGATAGTCACCAAACGTCATTTTTGCTTAGTTAAAATGAATCCAATGTTTGTTGTGAAGAAAAATCTTCACTTAGTGTATAAAAATTATCATTTGGATTTAAAATTAACTATTTGTTTGTTGTGATTGTTGGGTAATAGGTTTATTCTCTCCCCTTTACTGGGTGACCAAAACACCAAACTTACCTTTTTCATTTTATGCAGTTCATGCTTTATTACATCCTTTAGAAGGTATGTCGTAGTGGCAAAACATACTCACCCTACAGGAATGAACTAAGTGGGAACAACCAAAGCCAAATTTTCCAACCCGCTCTAATCAAAAGTGAATTTTCGGGAAACCCATATTCAATGGAAGTGAGCAAGATAACCATCCCCAAAATATTTGTTCTAAAGATTGGGAGGTCTCCTAAGGGAATTTGTCTATTGCCATGCCAAACATATACCTTTACTACAAACCATAATGTATAAAGCCAACCGAGTCAGTATCCAAACATAATATTAAATGCAATGCAAGGGGAGGGAAGAATCTGCCCCCAAGATGCTCACCATATAATTTCCATGGATTGTTTGCTTAAGGGATTGAGAAATCTAACCTTGAGTATGCACCTGGAAAAGAAAAAAACACGGGTTCCCTCTAGGGGGTGACACAACTATGTAAGTCGACACAATTTTAAGATGTGGGTTGTGGTTCCCATGATGACCTTTCTAAAAATAAGAGCGAGTCTATTTGAAGTGCCTATTTTGTTCAATACCCATGAAAATATCAAGAAAATACACTCTTTGTTTAGATTTTAGGATTTGCAAAACAACTATTTTCTACTATATGCCATGTTTTTCCAAATTTAAAACAAATAAAGATCATCCAAAAACATCAAACTGTCAAAACATGTCTATCTCAGAACAGTAATTGGATAGTTTAGTGCATTCTTGGTCTATTTTAGCACATTTTTTCTCTGTTTCGACACATTTATACTTTATTTTAGCACATCTGTGCTCTGTTTCAGCACATTCATTCTTTTTTTTAGTGCATTTGTGCTCTGTTTTAGCACATTCATGCTCTATTTTAGCATAGCTGTGATCTGTTTTAGCGCATGTGTGTAATAGTCCAATGCATAGGTTAGATATTTTAGCACATCTACTAAAAATTTTAGCGCATCTATATTTTCAACTTGGGTAATTTTCTGATACCCAAAAATCAGCCATCTCAATCTAGTCTTTTTCTATGCTCAGGGTTTGAAGTCTACAAATTTTTCCAAGAAGTCCCTAGAGAAGAAGACTAAGAAGCCAAAGAAATCTCTCAATTATAAGAATTTATTGAAAAAGAGGAAATTTTTATACCAAAGTGGAAAGGTTTTTCTTGAACACAAAACCTTTATTCATCGATATCAAGATTTTGCTAGAGGTTTCACTGACGATTATGCTTTAGAACCATTATATTCACGAGCTTTATTTCAAAGAAGAGCCCTTTCTGAAAGGCATAATCACAGTTAGCATATTCATTCCTCTTTCATTCCCCAACTAACAATTGTGTACTCTAATCCTCCCAATCAATTTCTGCAATAGAGAGATTAGGAAACATTAGGCATTTGTCAAAATCCTTATTTTTACAAAACTACGATCAAACCTCACAAAGTGCAAAATCATTTTTATTTTTGATTTTTGGTTTAATTCCCGCAAACAGGATCATCATTCTTTCAATTAGGGAAACATGAGAAAAATATTAGACATTTCATAAGTCATAGAATCTCCATTCTATTCTGACTTGGCTATCCATAAAAATTGCACTATTTCATTCTTTTGATCGAATTTAGTAGAAATCTAGCAAAAGATTTTGCATATTGTCACAAGATCTCAAAAGAACATAGAAGGAGATGAAAGGGAAAGTACAATAAGAAACATGGGTGATAAAAGCAGTAATAGTGATAGGGAAGAAAATCCTTTTCATAATTCTAATACTAATGAGATAACATAAGAAAAGCTTCAAGAAGTAGAACAGGACCCTCAATTCCATACTCTCATGGAGAGAGTTTTAGAATGAAACAAGAAAATATATTTCCTTTCATTAGCCAATCAAGGAGCTAATTTACCTATTGATTTTGACATGGAAGGGATTAGAGAAAATCCTAAAGCCCCTCTTAATGATTTTAGTGCTCTTACTCAACAGATAAGAGGCTTGCAAGGGAAAATAAAATCAATACAAGGGTGCTCAACAAAGAAGTATGTTTTGGATGATATCTACCCCTATCCATTTGATAGAAGTCTTCAAATGATCCCTTTTCCAAAAAATTGTGAAATCCCAAAGTTTTATAGGTATAATGGGAAAACGGATCCCATTGATCATGTGCCGGATTTCTGAAATATGAGCTTAGAATTCGCTCATGAAGATACCTACTTAATCGGATTGTTTCAATGAAGTCTGGGTGGAAAATCCATGGAGTGGATTTCCAAGATCACTCCCCCCATCAGAAAATTCGAGGAATTAATAAATAAATTCATATCACAATACTGCTACAATATCTAGCATCAGATAACCATGCTTGACTTGTGTAAAGTGAAACAAATGATCGGGGAATCTTTCACCACATTTTTACAAAGGTGGAGAAGGTTGTTTTCCAGATATTCTCATCCTATTCCTGAAAAGGAAAAGATGGAGATCTTTATCGACAATCTGAATCAAGAATGAGTTATAGGCTAAACCTTCACTATCCTCAATCATTTGAAAAATTGATTGAAAATGCAATTATCATTGAAGGTGCCTTGGTCAAGCATGGATTTTTAAAGCTTGATAAAGAAAGTCCAAATTCATACAACAACAACAACAATAGCAACAACAATGCCAAGTCATGATTTTGGACTCAAAATAAAAATGTTGTGAATGATGGGGTGGTAGATGCTAACAACGTAAAGATAAAGCCTACCATTCTCAATGTGTCAGGGGTTCAACATAGAAATTATTTTGGAAATTATAATAACCAAGGCAATAATTCCAATCAAGGAAATGTGACCAAAAATCGTTGTTATAATCTTGGCAATAATCAAAATTTAAATGCACCCCGATCTCAATTTTTCTCAAATCGACAGAGGTTTACTCCCTTGGGCCAATCTTTAGAATCCATTCTTAAAGAAATATTGAATCAAAGCACTATTAAATTGCCACCAGAAAGATATTATGAGCCTCAAGTTAAACCACCATCATGGAATGACACACTTTTGTGATTATCATACATGCAAAGGTCACAAGACAAATAATTTCCAAGGGTTAAAGAATCTTGTTCAGGATTTGATAGATAGTCGTACCATAATGATTGAGGGACATAATGCCAATGATGATCATCAGGAATTCAAGGATCCTCTCCCTAATTATCAAAAAGGGGAATCTTCAGGCGACAAAGGCAAGAATGTGAATCATGTCTATGACACCATTATCAATCATATTTATATGGATGATCAACAAATCAATGCTATCAAAATCAAAGGAAAACAAGAATATCGAGAGGTCAATGCTATAACAAGGGGACATGCCAAAATCATTGTAAAAGGAAGTTCATCTAAGGAAAAAATTCCCCCTCCAAGTCAATAAAATTTGGTCGATCAACTAGGGAAAACATCGTCCCAAATTTCTATCTTGGAGCTCTTAAAAATATCACCCGCACATAAGGACATTCTGGAAAGGGCACTTGTCAACACAACTATGTCTCTTGATCTGGATATCAATAAATTTCAAGCCATGGTGGGAAACTTGTCCTCATCCACATGTTTATCCTTACTAAGAAGGATGACTCGTCCATGACACATCCCAATAATTATTCACTTTATCTAGAGGTCATGGTTCATAAAGCCCGAATTAGACATGTCCTAATAGATGGGGGAGCTAGATTAAACATTTGTAATTTGAAATTGGTCCTTTCTTTGGGATATTCAGAAGAATCTATAGATCCATGAAGGAAAATTACAATCAAAGCATACGATGATGAGGAAAGAGCTTCCAAAGGCCTCATCATGTTACCAATCAGAGTGGGACCTATTGTGAAGAATACCTTTTGTCAGGTTCTAGATCGGGATCTATCCTATAACATACTCTTGGGTCGCCCATGGATCCATGAGATGCAAGTAGTTTCATCTACTTATCATCAATGATTGAGTTTTCCATATGATGGACAAGAAGTAACAATACCGATCGATCACATTAGCAGTCAGACTTGTTCTAACCTTAGAGAAACTCAAGACACATTTGTCCCACATAATAGAGAGGCTTTGGCCATTTCTACCTCTAAAAATAATGAGAAAGCAAGAGAAATGATAAGTAATTTTGGAACCAAGATAAAATTAAAAGATAATGGGGTGGGATAATATTCCTTATGTCTCTCTAATCTACCCATGTCTCCAAGATCTCATGGTCAAACATCAACATCCATACAACAGGCTACAATAGCTTTAGCCTTAGGCACACAAGCTTCAGTTCCCATCACCAAGTTTGATGGAAGATTTATCAAAGAAAATGAAACAAAAGATAGAGCTATCCTTGATTGGCTCTATAAATATGAAGAAGAATTAGTACAACATGTCAAGTTACCCACAAAACAATATGGAAAAGGTTATACAATAATGCAGGAAATGGGTTATGAAGGGAATGGCCCTATAGGTAAAAGGAAGGAGAGTATTGTTGAACCTATCCAATTAAAAACAATGCACCCAAAGGATAAAATAGGGTTAGGATATGGTGAGGATATAAAGGAAGAAGTAGCACAAAGAACATCCAATGAGAATACAAAGGAAGAAGTAGTACAAACACCATCCAATGAGGAGTTAGTTGAAACAATTCTTAGATCTCAAGAAGAAAATTTTGACACTGACTCCAATGAATATGAATGGGATGACATCTTTGATGATACATTCTGGAGAGATAAACAGATGAATTCCATACAAAAATTCACACCTACATTCATATAAGGGGAAATATCAAGGCCTCCGCTTGATTACGTTCTACTAAGCGATCATGACTCGAGTGAGGATGATTTGATTCAAAGTGAGACTAATCATCAATAGGAGGATACCACCATAGATATTTCCCATAACGAAGGTGATGATAGCATCATGACCCTAATATCTAGTGACCTTACACAACCTAATGACCCATTTCCTTTGGTCTATCCCGAACTCATTGATTGGGAACAAATTGCACCAATTGATATCCAAACTTTTCCTAATGATGAAACCATAATAAACTTTCTTTGTTCATCCAAACTAGAAACAAGTTCCACTAGGGAATCACAAGATCAAAGTTTCAAATAGGAAAGTGCCAAGTTTCTTAGCTACAAAATTAATAACATAAAAGAAAGATCTAATGGTGAAAACCTAACAAAGGCAGTATTAGATCATGAAAAGAGAAAAATAAAAAGCATATCTAATAGTGAAAACCTTTCAAAGGCACCAAAATATGGGAAACTTGAAACTCTCCCTGAGCATTATCAGGAAAGGTCTTCTATTTTAATAGAACCAACAATGCCAATCAATTTAGGTACTGTGGAACAACCCAAAGTATTGCAACTTGATGCATCACTAACATAAGAGGAAACCCCTAGATTCATAGAATTTCTCAAGAACAATCAAATCAATTTTGCATGGTCCCATGCAGATATGCCTGGATTGGATCCAAATCTCATCATGCATCATCTATCTATCATGCTAGGGGAAAAACTTGTGAAGAAAAAACTCAGAAAAATGCATCCACATGTTGCAGTATTAATCAAAGAGGAATTAAATAAGTTATTAGATGTTGGATTCATTCTATCTATAGACTATGCAGAATGGATCTCAAATATTGTCCATGTATCAAAGCTAGATGGAAGAATCAGAATTTGTACAAATTTCAAGGATTTAAATAAGGCATGCCCTAAATATGATTTCCCTCTACCAAAAATAGATATGATTGTAGATTTTATTGTTGGACATGCTATTTATTCACTAATGGATGGAGTTTTGGAATAAAAGCAGATAAAAATAGCTCCTAAAGATTAGGATAAAACAATGTTCACATGTCCTTGGGGTACATATTTCTGGAATGTAATGTCGTTTGGACTCAAGAATGTAGGAGCTACTTATCAATGGGAAATGAATACCATTTTTCATGACATGATGCACAAATTCATGGAGGATTATGTCCATGATCTTTTAGCCAAATCGCACACAAGAGAAGAACATTTAGATATTTTATCTAAAAAAATTGAGAGGATGGAAAAATTCAAAGTGAGACTTAATCCAACGAAGTGTGTCTTTGGGGTTAAATCTGGGAAGCTTCTAGGATATATTATGTCAGAAAAGGGAATTGAAGTGGATCTAGAAAAGGTACAAGAAATTCTTGATATGCCACCACCAAGTAACATCAGTCAATTGTGCTCATTACAGCGACAGTTACAATCCATTAGGAGATTCATCATGCAACTGGCGGATAAGAGTTTACCATTCACTCATCTCTTACATAAAAAATGTTCCATTTAAATGGGAAGAAAAATGTGAAGTAGCATTTGAAAAAATAAAGCATTATCTAATGAGTCCACTAGTGCTGATTCCACCAGTACAAAGTGAACTGCTCATATTGTATATTTCTGCCATGGAAGTGTCTTTGGGAGCATTATTGGCATAGGAAGAGAAAACAGGGAAGGAGCGAGCAATATATTACATTAGTCAAAATTTGACAAGCCATAAACTAAATTACACCTTCATTTAGAAAGCTTTCTTAGCAGCAGTGTTCACTTCTCAAAAATTGTGACACTATATGCTAACTCATACAATAAGCCTTGTGGCTAGGATTGATGCACTAAAATATCTTCTCAGTAAAGCAACCCTAACTGGTAGATTGGCTAAATGGGTCATGATCCTGAGTGATTTTGACATTCATTACATGGATCAGAAGGCTATAAAAGGATAAGTATTAGAAGATCAGTTGGTAGAGGTACCGATGCAAGCAGAACATCCAATACACATTGATTTTCCTAATGCTGATGTATTCACAGTAGCCATTAAGTAACCATGGGCACTCTATTTTGATGGCTCCTACACTCAACATGGATCGGGGGCAAGAATTATTTTCATCACACCTCAAGGACATACAATTCCAAAATCTTATCAGCTAATGTTTCCTTGCACAAATAACATAGTTGAGTATGAGGCACTGTTAATTGGAATGAGAATTGCAGTAGACTGGAAAATCACAAAACTACAAGTTTTTGGTGATTCACAACTTGTTATAAATCAAATCAATGATGAATATAAAATTAAAGATGACAAGTTAATGTCTTACAAGAAAATGGTGGATGATTTCAAGAAGTACTTTGTTGATATCAAGTTCACAGAAATTCTGCATACTAATAATAGAGATGCAAACGCCATGGCTACAATTGCATCACTACTCCAGCTGTCAGAAAACCAAGCACGGTATGATTTCCTAGTGGAACAATTATTTTCACCTACCTATGACAATCCAAAAACTCAAATCATTTTTCACCTAACTAGTTCTGATTCTCCCTTGTATGGCCAAATCTATACTTACCTAAAAGATAATACTTTACCCCTAGATTTGTCTAGAAATCAAAAAAGGAATTTCATACACCAATCTTCTCGTTACACCTTAATTTTTTGACATCTTGTACCAACGTGGTCTTGATGGTACCCTCCTTCGATGTCTCAAACACGATAATCAGAAAAGGCCTTACAAGAGGTACATGGTGGTATTGTGGGACACATTCAAGTGGACTAACCTTAAAAAAGAAACTTGTTAGAATGGGTTACTATTGATCGACCATGGAGAAAGAATCATTCATATTTGTAAAGAAATTTTCAAAATGTCAAATTCATGGGAATCTCATTCATGCTCCTTCTTAGGAATTACAGCCCTTCACCACAACATGGCCTTTTTCTCAGTGGGGATTGGATCTAGTGGGAAAGATACATCCATCATCATCAAATGGACACAAGTTCATTATTACAGCCATTGAGTACTTTACTAAGTGGATTGAAGCTATTCCCTTAACAATTGTTACTGGAAAACAAATTTCCTCTTTCATTTTGAACTATATCATATGTCGATATGGCATCCCCAACTCCATTATTACAGATAATGGAAGACCTTTTAAAAATAGGGATGTTGATGAACTTTGTGAAAGATCTCACATCCAACATAGGTTCTCTATGCGTTATTACCCACAGGGAAATGGCCAAGCAGAGGCTTCAAACAAAACAATTCTAAAGATTTTAAAGAAAATAGTAAATGATGCAGGCCATGATTGGCATGTCCAATTAAATCCAGTATTATGGGCATATAGAATAAGTATTTACTCACCAACAAGTGCTACCCCATATGCTTTGGTTTATGGAGCATAAGCTATTTTTCCTTTAGAAATTCAGATCCCTTCACTTCGAGTATCATTGGAAGGGATAATAAATGATGAGGATTATAGAGTATCAAGGTTGCAAGATTTGGAACTGCTTGATGAACGGTGTCAAAATGTAGTTAATCATTTAAAGGGATATCAACAAGTTATGTCCCACAACTATAATCACAGAGTCAAACCATGAGCTTTTCAAGTGGGTGACTTAGTTCTCAAAGAAAACCCTCATAATCAGTAGGATCGAGAAAAGAAAGGAAAGTTCGAGCCTAACTGGTTAGGCCCATTCATTATCATTGGAACATATGGATTGGGGGCATATCAGTTGTCAACATCAGAAGGGGACTTTCTTGATGATCCAGCCAATAGTATCCACCTGAAGAAGTTTTATGCTTGAAAAATATCAAAAACAGTATAAAAAGTCATGAACAAATTCATAAAAACTAGAAAAATGTGTCATTAGGGTGAAAACCTGGCGAACAAGCATCTTTTGACATAGCAAAAATACAAAAAAAATTAAAAATACAAAAAAATTGAAAAAAGTGCAATAAAAACAAATGGTGAAAACCTGGAAAACAAGCACTATTTGTGATTTGTTTGGCTCTCTCATCTATTAGGATACATCCTGAATATCCATCTTTCATCAGCATCACATACATTCCTAGCCATCACATTTGCATCATGCCTCCCAACATTTCCTTAAAACGACAAGGATTTCATCATGGCTTGATGATTAATGTTATCCTTAGCAGTAGTTGTGTCTAAACAGGAGTTAGAGTGCAGGATCGTTGGTGGAAATTCGCTCCATGGTACTTTTTGGTAGATAAACAACATGTGTCAAGTATTGGAATATCAGAAACAACAACTTATCCATTCAAAACTAGGTCTAAATGACTGTTTCATAGAAAACTGAAACAAATTAGATGATCTTAATCTGAATAAAATGAATGAAAAACTTACGACATAAGTTGATTTTTTGTTTTAACATGATATCATATCTTTGGAGTGGTTTAATGATGTACTGAACTAGAATCACAAGGAAAGAGTATGATTTTTCTTGGTTGATGTTTGTAAGCTAATCATTAGTATTGTGCAAATTTTTCATAGGACATGCTCTACAACATATCATTGATGACATTTCATAATTTGCATAGGAAAATGGTTAACTTTTGTTTGTTTATGCAAACAATATTCAGGTCATCTTGGTTCAATTATATCTCGATGCATGTATTAACTTGCTACATCAAACATCATGGAAGTAGTACTCAGGTCATCATTGGTGATAATATCCCCTTTGATGATTGTACTAACTTTCAACATATCAAAAGGATCAATGATGAAAATTACACGTGAAATTGGCTCATGGAATGACAAACAAGACAATAGTTCATGTTTGCATTCTTGGTTTGCATGATTCATTTAGATTTACATTTTTGGGACTGTATGATAGATTTTTGGAGGTTTAAAATACTTCATATATTTTTTAAAGACATCAATTGAGTATAATGGATATTTATTACATCTCATTTCATTATCATCTATCATATCTCATTCTTCATTTAGGTTATCATTATCATTTCATTTGCATTTATCATATTTCCATTATCACATCATTTGTATCATTATTCATCATTATCAATATTAGGTCTTATTCATTTTATCATAATCATTATCCATATTAGATTGCATCTCATCATTTTACACATGATTTGTATATTTTGTGTATATCATTCTTTATTACATATCATTGGTTAATCATTCATCTCATCATTTATATTTCACCTCATTTGCGCATCATTTTCATTATCATTCATTTAACATCATTTGCATAATCATACATTGATAAAAGAAGAATACATCCATTACATACATCATGAAAGAAAATCATTCACATACATCATCTCATCATGATAGAATTCATCATAGGATCATCCGATCATGAAGCATATTCATCAAATCATCATTTACATTATTTGCATCACCATCCTATAAACATACATTTGGACTACATAAATGCATCATCATAGATCATATCAAAGTGTATATATCATCATCCATAAGCATGCATAATCATAAACCATGTAGCATATAGAAGCAAAAATGCATACATAAATCAATGACACATCCATATCAAATCACCACTGCATATCATAATGTCATCAAAATAAATGTCCATGTGTACAAATCTATCAAATGTCTGAACAAGATATATGTAAAATACAATGGCAAGATGTATCCATAATCGTCATTGAGGGGCATCTGGATGGGGAGCATGACTATTGCTACCTCTGGAGTTGGTAGGTCTCGATGAGTCTATGCTTCCAAAAGCATCGATCTCTCATTTGACATGCTATCCCACACTCCTGGTGGCACTCCTAGTGTGACTACGTGAATGGGTCTATGACCGAGTGCTTGACTGTGTATACGCTATCCTCTACTCAGTAGGTACTACCTCAAAATATCTCATTTGATAATACTTTTCCTGATGAGAAGTCTCTAGTCCCTCTACCACAACCTCTCCAATGGAGGTGCTCTCAACTGACCTCAGGAGTCTCTCTGCTACTCCCTCTGCCTGAATACACCGCTCTTTGAAGTTGTCTCGCTCAGCTGTAAGCTAAGCTACCTGTGGGTTAGGAGGTGGTGGCTGTGCAATCTGTGCTTATAACTAGCTAATGGTGACCTATTCCTATGCTAGCTGACTTCAAAGAGTCGGAACCTTTTCCTAAAGATTTCCCATCTGTCCTTGTGACAGAGCTCTGATAGTAATATGTGGAGCTGAAGTACTCAACTACTCCGCCACTCTAGCTATGTGAGGCCTCATCCTGAAGGGAACATCAAATAAAAATATTTGTCTACCACCCCCACCACATTTTTCATCCCCATCCTCATCACTGTCATCAGAGCTATCTGAATCATCCTCCTCATCATCCATATCCATAGCCACCCCACCTATATCCTCTACTCCATGTGGCTACTCTGCCTGTGCCTATCCCTGTGCTTGTGCCTGTGCTCTAGCCTCTGCCTATGCCCGTGGCTGTTGTCATGCCCATCATATAACTGGTCCACCTAATAGTGGGGAAGGCTCATCTAGACTGGTCAACATGGGAAATGGATGTGAATAAAAGTAGGAAGCATAATCATCCATCATGTGTGCATCTATAACCTTTAGATGAATAGCCCAAAACTCTGGCTGCAAATCTGTGTACTTGGCCCTCGCTACCTCAAAGGTGATAAATGAACCCCACTCTATAACATCCTCACAACATCTAGAATAATGCCTCCCACCTTGTGGCATCATCTGAACCTGTCCATACTGCCTCAGTACTCTCATAACCAAAAAAAGCTCAATGATCATCAAGCACGAAGACAAATTTATCAAATTATTACCAAAATCAAGCTAATCTATCCTTGGTGTTATTCAAAATCATCAAATCAGTTGTCTAATATACCAACGATCATCAAGCAAGCACCAAATCAATCTCAGAAATGCTAAATCGGCAAAATTTTATGGATGCGCTAAAACAAAGGTTAACTACACTAAATCATCAATGCGCTACTTTATCCATGGATGCGCTAAAATAGAGGTTAAATGCTCTAATTCATCGATGCGCTAATCTATCAAGGGAATGCAGAAATATACATAATGTATGTGCTATTTTAGCCTATGTGCTATTGGAACATCGTATGTGCTATTCTATCAGCTCCTATGCACCATTCTGGTAGATGCGCTAATCTATTTATCAATGCGCTAATCTATTTGTCTATGCGCTAAAAAAAAAATGTCGATGCGCAAGGTTGGATGCACTAAACTACCTAATCTATGGGCTAAACTAAATCTTGCATGCGCTAAAACAAAATCCTATGTGCTAAAGCAAAAATTTGAAAATACAAAAAAAGAAAAAAAATCATAAAAATGCATTAAAAATTCATGAAAGGGGATCAAGCAATCTTACCAGAGGTCTGTACACTGCTGGTCTCTAATGATGGCAAGCCCGCTTGAATCAGTGGTGCTCATAATGGATCGGCATCTTGAAAATTCTTCTTAGAGCTCTAAAAAATGCAAAAGGCTACTGTTCAAATGACAATGGCTTTTCACCTTTTCCAGCTTTTAAGGGGGTAAAAAAGAGAGGTTATTCTTATTTCTACTATGCAACGCGCTATTTCAAGAGATAAATCAACAATTTTGCTCCAAAAATCATCTCAATTCTTTCAATCATCATCATCATCATTCAAATCACACAATTTAACTCTCGAGGGGGCATATAGCATTATCAGTAAAATTTCAAAGTCAAGGGAAAAATTCTTATTATCTGAATAATTCTTTGAAGAAATGCGTAAAACACATTACTTCAAAGAGGGGCAAAATGTACACATCTAAAAATGGTCACAGTTAATCAAACCTGTTAATTAATTAAATATGAATTATTTAATTAATATTCTTCTAAACTCATCTACATATAAATAAATTTAATTATCTATTTATATCGTTCACTTTCTAATTCTTCATTCCACATTTAATTAAATATTTCTAATATTTAATTAAACACTTTCTAATTCTCCATTCCACATTTAATTAAATATTTCTAATATCTAATTAAACACTTTCTAATTCTTCATTCCACATTTAATTAAATATTTCTAATATTTAATTAAACACTTTCTAATTCTTCATTCCACATTTAATTAAATATTTTTAATATTTAATTAAACACTTTCTAATTTTTTATTTCACATTTAATTAAATATTCTAAATATTTAATTAGAAACTTTCCCCATCTCACACTTAATTAAATATTTTAAATATTTAATTACTTTCCTTTTCATCTCTCACACATAATTAAATATTAATTATTTAATTATGGAAGCTTCTAAATTTATTGTCACATGTAATTAAATTTATTTATTTAATTAAGGATTTATCCTCAACTATCAACTAACTTCTCATAAATGAACTGCACAAATGGAAACTTTCCTTTATTTTTGAATGGAGAAGGTTGTGTAGGAGGAAACATCTCCCATTATTCTCTCAACCTTCCATATTTCTCTCAACTTCTCAATCTCTCACCATTCATTTCAACGGGTTTGAATTCAGTCATTTGATCTTTGCCAACTAGATTCTTGCCCCAAAAAATCTATAAATACAACCCTCTTGTGAGTTGAAAAGGATCCTAAATTTTGTGAATTTAAGCGTGATTACTATAGTTGCATTCAAATCGGCATTTAAGAATTTCAAGTTCATAGCATAGCATTTCATTTTTTAACTTCATAGCTTCAATCATTTAGCAAATAAACATGCATTTTGTATAGATCTCGTTCTCGTAAGTTGTCATTTCAACAAGTTGCTTCTTACAACAACTGAGATCTAGTAACTTGCATTGAATCCTTGGAGATAGAGGACAATGGGATGCATTTGAAGGAGTTGATATTATTTAGAGTATGTTTTATCTTTTTAATTAGTTTCCTTTGATTTAATTTTTCATTAGTGTGTTAGTTTATATTTTTAATTAGTTTCCTTTGATTTAATGTTTCATTGGTGTGCTAGTTAATCTTATTAATTAGTACACATATTCTCACACACACATAGTGCTAAATTTTAATGAGAGGGCTGCAAAGCCTAGGCAACATGGAAAATCCATAGTCTATGGGAAGGCCCTTTTCAAATAATTCAATGCAAGAAACACAACACATTTGAATTAGAAAATATGGGGAAAGAGGCATTAGGGATTCTGGTTAATGGAATCCACCTCAAATTGTTCATTTAAGCTTTATTACTTATTGTTTAGCCTATGTAAATATGTAATTATTGTAAATTTTCCTTTGTGTTCTTTTGTTCGACCGATCTTTCCAAAAGTAACCCATATGCAATTTTTTTTAGATGAACCTATATGTCAAATTGAAGAATGTACTCAAGAAGGAAATACAAGGGAACCTATAATGCAAAATAGCAGAAAGAAAGAGACAAATATTTAGTAGAAGATGTATATTCATTTCATAGTATCATATACTTTGATATTACACTTCCAAAATGGCTCTGAGGCCATACTTTTAAAATTATATCTATATAATATACAATTTCTATATACAGTAAAATCCTTTTCTAGGTATATATACAAAAAACATATGAAAGGTGTTGAGTATTAAACAACAATAGTAGCATTATCAACAGTGACATATGGGACAACTTTGTCAACAACATTTCCAATAGCAACAACAGGGGCATTAATAGTAGCAATGACCAATGATAGAGGAAATACCAGGTCCCTAAAATCAATGTACCACTCTACATCATAGAGTAGCAACATATTGTTGCAATGTAGCAAGAAGTGGCAAGCACGAGTGACCCTCTTGTAGTGCTCTTCATGTGATAGAATGCATAATCCACTCAGAAATGACACCCACAACACTACAATATCTTCTTCAATATGTTTTTGGAGGTCACTCACTATAGGAATACCCGGGCCATACACCAAATTCACCACAATCTCTTTGAGACCACCAAGGTACCGTTTCAAAAAAATTTCCAACTTGAGTCACATAATCATCAGCTTGGGGACCTGTATATCAAGAAAGGAAGCAAAAAAGTGAGAGAAAATGTTGGTATTGACTCTATACTTGTCTTCATACTCTATACAGTCCCTACCCAGTATGCATTTCATTGCTATGATTTCCAACAAATACTTTTTCTTCATCATTCATTTCAAATGCCTGTTAGAAAATTTTCCTAGAAATGTCGATTAAGACTTCTTACTAGTAAGTTTCATAAGAGTATTCATGACACCTAATTCTACCCAACTACCTAAGTGCTAATTCTTCCCAATTGCTAAGTATGATTCTTCTATTATCTTGGGGTCTATTTATAGAAATTTTTGAGGTAGATGTGTGCCATAAGCACGATTCTAATCAAGTATTAAATTGAAAACCCCACCAAGAGCTGAATCGAATTTCCCACCTAGTTACATTCGCCATGTACGAATTTTTGTATGCAAGTTTAAGGAGAGGTAATTAATTAGTACAAGTTGGTGGTAGTCCCAAGTGATTACCCATACGAATAGGTGTTGATGTGTCAGGATGCAAGCATGTTTTGACCTTCGAAGGTAGAATTCAAATATTTTCAAAGTACTCATTGCATATTTGGCTTAATCATTCTTTTTAGGATATTCATTTCCAAGCATGCAAAAGGTTTATATGCTTTTGATCGTCTGCTGAATTTCCTAAGAAAATCATGCCATAGGACATGCTTACTAACTATCATTACAAATTTGTGTCTTTTCAAAAGGGAAATAGATTCATTTCTCATGAGAGAGAGGGCTGGTGGTACATGTTGAATTTAATGCAAAAAGTCTACCATTGTTTGTAACTCTGATCTTAGAAAAAGCTAAGTGTTGCATGCAAAAGAAAAAATAGTGTAAAAAGATTCCTGAGTACACTATCCAATGTAGAGATTTTTTGAGTATAGAATTTTTGAAGAGCATAAGAGGAATAGAAGCAACCAGGTTAAAAAAAAATTTGTTAATGATGAGCTGTGCTTGAATGAGTTGAACCCAAACAAAGGACAAGAATCCATCTGAATTTGTGTTCCGTGCAAGCCTTATATTGGTTTTTTTGTTTAGATTCCATTCATCCAATACTGGTGTGTTTCAAGGAATGATAATTTTGCAAATCATGGAAGGGATGATGTTGTATCACAAAAATCCATAGCAAAAGGAAATGGCCCAAAATTTTCAAATGGAAGTGCAAGGCAAGGAGACCCAAAGCTTGTTTGATGCCATATGTGTGACATCCATGGCCAATATTTTCGATAATAACTCTTATGCTTCACTTGGAATACCAAAGAAGCCTAATTGGATTCACACAAGGGATGTGGAAAAGTAGAAAACCACAAGGACAAGATCTAGATAAAGGAAGAATGGGATAACATTCATGATCCCATCCTCAAAACCAACCCTAAGGGTCTTAGGGAAGCAGCTTGCAAAAGAATGAAAGTGGCCACTAGCAAGCATCATTTGTTGTACAAGAAATGGTTATGTGGACTCCCGCAGTATATGGTCCCTTTTGTGCATTACTTTTCAGAGCTAGTTCATGAGGGCATTCTGCATTTCAATCTAGATATCAACACCATTGAAGGTTGGGAGTTGAGAGTATAATCAACAACGAGGCTATAAAAGACATGTGCATCTCAAGAAGGAGCTCTAGAGTAGAATGGATGGAATCATTCACTCCATAAAAAGGGGAACACTTCTAGAGAGGTAGAGATTAGTCTATGGATTTTTATAATTAGGAAACCCAAAGGTCCAAGGAATATTTGGCACAGCTACCAAAAATTTCAGTCATGCACAACACTTTTAAACCAGATATGTAGGATTCCTTCTCTATGATGGCTTTCATTTGTGACATGGATGAGCACAAATGGGTGCAAGAGTTCCAACTAGATCTAGGTTTTAATTTGAGAAGGTATCATTCCTTATTCTAGTATGACTTCATGGGAGTCATTGTCTGAGAAATGATGAGCCAAATCAAGGAATACATAACACATCATAAGATCAGGTTTCCTTCTCTCCTTGCTCATATGTTTTTACATCAGAACCTTGACTTCTTCAAAAAACATATGAGGTTAGCTATTTTTGATGAAAATGGAGTTAGAAGGCCAGTTTCTATATGGACTCCTCTTCTCTCCACAACTTATGACTATTATACATTCTTGGATTATTTCTTGACTCTAATTATGCAAGACTTGAGTGAGGATGGTGGTCTTTATCAGCTGTCTGCCAACCAAACAGGGTGGATGCAGAGTTTCAATCCTAAATGTGTCTGGTACTGATGGGATTTTTAAAAATTTGTCAAATTTCTACCTAAGTTGGGTATGATTGATTACTTTTAATAGACTGGAGGTCTGATATTTTGGGTTTAGGGTTTTTGATCACTCATGAAAGATTGATTGGTATCTTTTGAGACCCTCACATTATATTTTAATGTTGACTTGCTATTGGGTTATCGGTCACTTAAGTTATCTGACTGAGCCTTTCCTTCATGCTCTTACCGGACCCTTTCACGTGACCTATCGGTTTCCTATTTGCCACCTAGGCTTAATTGTTTATGCCACCAAGGGTTCTTTCCTACCGGCCCCACCAGTATATTATATTTTTTTTATGGAGCTTGGCAAACCGTTCAATCATTGGTTTTGATTTGGACCATTTCTCATGACCTCGCAAGTTTTCCTATTGATGTCTATTAGATGGTGTGAGGTGTGTGAGATGCTGCCACCTATCATATATGGAGGAGTGGGGCCTTTTCTCGATGTGCCAACTATGACAAGTGGGCATTATTTCACTAGTGGGAAGTTAATGATAGTGATTAATGATGACCATCCCTCACAAGCCTCGCATGAATAGAGTAAATATTCCAAAAGTATCGCAAGGTTTGTGAAAAGACTACACGTGGCCTGGCTCTTGGAACAATGAGGCTAGGTGGGGCTTGCTACCCGATCGTGACATCCTACTTTCGTGGACTGTGATTGGCTATTGTTTTTCATAGGTGGTGATGTGGATTTTCAATGATCATTGACTCAATCTAAGTTGTCTGACTTGCCAGGTCTGTTCCACATCAATGGTTCAAATTCAAACGGTTACTGTTCATCCGTGTGAGGAGTTTTTGCGCTCTGCAACTTGTTTTCATTAATGGCACGAGTTTTCAGTGGATTTTCTCTTGATTTCCTTAGGTGTGAGCAGTATCCTCCTGATAAATATAATGATGGGTTGTATGCCTGGAATAATTTTATGGTGGCATCATTAACCACTAATCATTTGCTTACTCGTACAAGCATTTGGGCAATTAATATTCCCTGCACCAGATTACTCTATAAATACCTATTGAATTGCTCAGTATTATCATTGCATTTTGAGTTGATTTGTTTGCAGGTAAGTGGACTTTTTTGTATTTTCTAAGCTATGCATCTTCAATGGATAAGTCCGAGGTGTACCGAAGTGCCAGAGTAGGCGTGAGTAATTCGCAGCGCAAAAAGGAACAACATGTTCGTAGTGCTCTTGAAGTGAGTGCCTGAGGTGTGGTCAAGCAGTCTCGATGCTGCAATTCCCCTGTTGTGCTCTCTTCAATTTCTGGTGGTGATGGGTCTGAGACTGACTCGGACTATTATTGCTATCTTGCAGCCATGATCAAGCTGGTGGGTGTCGATGAAGAGGTCCTTGCAGTTTCACCAATAACTGCAATGGCATCGTGTCATGTTCTTGGGGTTAGTGCTAGTGTGGATAGGAAAAAGAGAGTGGTTCTGCTTCAAATTGAAGCAAGAACTAGAAGCGGTCACCTATACTGGGGCCGTGTGTTGACTAAATTATTTCCAGTGGGTGGTGTTGTTTTGGTGGTTCATCTTGTCGATGTGGGTGTGAGCGTGTGTGACACACTCTTTTGTTTTTTCTCTGACTGGTTACTAGGTGTAACAATTTTTTATTCCTCGGATCATATACTATTTTTTCTAATGATGAGGAATATTTTTTGGATTGTGAATTCGAATTTCATTTCATTTTGAAATTAACAATGGAGTCTAATGCTTGTTGCTCTCCTATTCTATAAAGGATATTTTACGGCTCATTGTTAGGGTCAGATTTTTGTATCCGAAGGCTTAGTATATGTACAATTAGTTTGTTTACTCTAGGTTTTTTTTTTAATGTATTAGCTAGTATGTCTTTTCTAGGGCAAGAATATTATAAAACAAGCAAGCTCTACTTATGTAATAACAAATATTGAAGACAATAATGAAATCTATTAGAAAAATTTCTCTCCTGGTTTCATGTCATGAGTTGTGAATGAGTTTATTAATGATATATTCATTCAACTTCAATGGTATATTTGAGTGTGTACTTCATTTTTCTACTTTAACTTAATGAGTTAATCAAATTGCTTGAAAATGACTTACAAATTTGTGATGTTGTATTCAGGATTCCTTAAGGAGTATTGTTTTGAAAATTGAAAATCTCATAGTGTAAATCATTATGGTGATACATTCATGATATTTAGCTTATGTTTTATGTGACTCCTACCTAATGGATGAGGCATTGGGTAATCTCTTCTGGATTCCTTTTTTGAGTGTACAAGGTTGTATTTCTAAGCATGGTGGTTCAAAATCTAAACAATCTAAAATATCAAACCTTATCTCTTTGGAGATGCACATCTTATGTTAAATTTTCAGTCTCATTGCTTTAAGACAATTTTTGTTATTCTTTGGTTTGCCACAACTAGGATAAATGCTATCTAATTGCATTGGTGGGGACTGTATCTGTAAGAAGAAGTGTTCTTACCAAGTCATGAAACATTCTTATGAACACACTTAGGAAAACCCTCCTTGGTTTCACAAAGCCAAAAGTGTAGGAGATCTCAGTCTTTGACTGAATCTCATTAGTTGGCCACTAACTTTGTTAGTTCTTGAATATAGAGGTTGGCTACTTCTTAGGAAATTAGAAAGTCTTAGTTGGGAAAATTAAAACACCAACAAGTTCCTATGGGAGGATTTCACATTTATTCAAATGTGTGGCTTTACCGGGGAACCATTCTAGCTCCCGACATGCATCACGGATCAGGTGGCTTCCATTGAAATGTTCTGGCAACTATCAGTTATTGACTATACCTTTTGTAGAGGGAAGGCCAAGGAGAAAAGTTTTTTCTTTTTCCCACTAAGCTTCAAAATAGTGGTTATCGCAAAGAAGCAAACACATAAGTTGCTTGAGGAAAAAATGGCTCACCTAGGGCTAGTATTGATTTGTGACAAATGGTAATATAACCCCAACAATGACTTACCAAGCGCAAATATTTGGGTAGTTCACAATCCCAGACCTTACTAGGAAAAGCTGCAATTTCCCTTGTCAAATTAGGTTGATATATTTGTAGACCTGGTTCACATTCCTATAGAGGATAAAAGGTTGTCATGGCTCAATTTATATTTCCTTTTGGTGAAGTTTAATGAGAAGTTCCAAATCGGTGCCACCCTTCGCAATGATTTGGTCAAGAATTGGCTATGGAGTGAGGAAGAGATTAGATATTTTTGGTTTTACCATCAAGAAATCAAGTGCCTTGATGCCCTGTGATGAGGATATTGACCTGAAGGAAGCCAAAAAGTATGAAGGGAAGGGGAAGGAGAAAGAAAATGAAGTAATGATGACCCTAATGCAGAAAATTGGACAAACATTGAAGTAGTCTAACACAACTACTCTGAAGCTATGGGTCAATATATCATGTTTGGGAGCCTCACAGACATGCACATGGGTCATAAAAATACCTAGAGTTCAAACCCAACAACAACTGTCAAAGGTCTTAGAGGTGGAGGATTCCCCATTGAACAAAAGGCAATGCACATATGCAACTTTTGGAGAGGTTTCATAGGAACTTGAGATGAGCTAAGGATCAGAGTCATCTACAACTCAAGTATCTATCTCTCCCTCTCTTCTTGATTCACAATCTTTGGTTTCTGTCTCTACTTTTCCTACAATGGTCATAGGTGGTTTCTCCCAATTCTTCCAAGTGGGATAATTCTCTTTTACTCCCTCATGGGTTATTCCACCTTTCATCAAAGCAAAGTTTGCAACCACTATTGCTACACCTTTTACATCCACTTCATCTTCTCACACATAGATTTCTCAACAAATAGAGTTCTCTTTACCTCTGCTACCTCCAGCACTTCACAAACTGACCTTGGCATATCCCCCCATTATCCCCACTAATGCTCTCTCTTCTAAAGAAGAAATTAGTTGAAACTACTACTCTCTCATTCCCATTTGTTGTTCCTCCTGGTGCACCCTTTGCAAGCAAGCTCATTAGATCAGCATTATATTTTTTCTTGGAGGGCAATATAATGAGACAAGCATGATCTCTTAGGCTCCAAAAGTAGAGGGACAAGGATGCTAAGAGGGTGGCAGAGCCAAAGTGTAGAAACTTTTTAATGAGGCTCAATAGTCATTGCAGTTTGCAACCATGCATCTGAACATCATCAAGTCTGATGGAACCCTTGGAAATTTTGTTCCATCTCCAAGGTCCTGGTGAATTTAGGAGGTTGTGCATTTTTGTTTCCTACTAATATGAAGGATTTTAAGGTTTACTTTGGTCTAATTTTGAAAAAATCATTCAAGCTTATATCTCAACCTTTGTTCTATTTCGCTATTGACTCCAATTACCAGTCATCAATCTTTTAAGTCATGTCTTTCAACATTAAAACTTGTTGAGTAACTGACCCTTTGGTTTGGTTTTACCTGTTAATCATGTTGGATTATTATTTGGTGGTTATCCTAAGTCAGGCTAAGTATTTACCATTGATGAATATTTCAAGCCTCTATGTCATGGCCATGGGCTAATCGTCCTAGGAAAGGTCCCTTTTAGAGTTAACACTTTTACATGTGTAATTCTAGGAATTTATTGTGGGCCATGTGATCAATGGAGAAAATATGAACCATTGTCTGCTTGCCTGTCCTATGCTATCTTGAATTCTTTTATTCATTCAGGCTCACAGATGAAGGACATGGTATACTGATGATTGGTGGGCCTGATATCGTTGAAAAGGTGTACAAGTGTTTTCTAAATCTAGATCAATGGTTGGTGATCATTTAAGTGCCACATCTAGATTTTTCCATGCCGAACCATCTATTTTTCTTGGTTACTGAAGTGACCATGCGGGCTAGCGAGATATTTCCATGTTTCTTCTATATGATCGGTTCAAGGATTAATATTGTTAAATTTCACCTTGATTTTATGGTTGATTGTGGGTGATGTGGATCAACTTGGATCACTCCTTTCCATCCTCTATGGGTCTCGTCCACCTCCCCAGTTTCTCGAAGGGGAATCAGGTGTTCTCTGTATGGAATAAATCTTAATAGTGTGGAGGGTAACATGTGTTTTACTAAAGCCCATATATCATTGTGTCTAAAAATATTTTAATCTGAGCCCTTGATATTATATGAGAAATAAAATTAAAGCTAGCTAAGCATTATGTATGATTATACATCTAGATTCAATCTTAGTTGTTCCCCATCATCCCATTGATAAAAGTTGCATGTGAGTTATGGCTCACAGGGGTAAGGGAAGATTGACATGTGGATGGGAATTAAAAAGACAAAGAGATGGTAGGGCCCGTATGTTATGAAAATTTGCTTCCATGTGGCCTCCTATCATTGGATAATGTTTTCAGATGTGCATAGTCAGATGTTTCATCATAAGCTATTTAAATATGGATCATGGATCAATCAACTAGCCTAATAAATCATTAGTCAACATTCAAAAAAAACTTGACAGCAAGCAAATCATTTTGGTTTGCACGAGGGAGTCTTAATAACTAAAAGGAAATTGAGCTACCAAAGTAAGGAATTGCATGGTTATAAATATTTACATTAAAGGCATAATTCGATATTACAAGTACACTCAATACACTCCAAGAGCTAAGACTATGGTCACTCAACATTTTCTCATGACGCAACCACAAATGTCAACCTGCACAAAATAGTAAGTCAATTATAATTTTCCTTTTGGCATTACTGAAAGTTTTTTTTCTTCTAAAGCTTAAGTCTGTTAGGGTTTTTGTCTTCGTTCGACTATTAAGTTTGGCAATTATAAAAGGGGATTTCGTTAATTCTACATTTGAATAATTTGTTCCAAACCCTTAAAAATCCATAGGCCTTGCTCAATTAGACACAAGAACCATGTTTGATTATATTTCTTGCAATATGGCCCCTAAAGCAAAAACATATTCATCCAAAGGGGAGGTTTCTATTGCCAAGAGACCTTTGAATAAAGACCTTATGGATCAGTTACCACATTCCACTAGGAATTGGGTCTTATTTTCAAACTCACTAAATGGAATGATGAAATGTATAAGATAAATGAAGAACATCTTAGACAGGAGTATGAGAAGACCAAGGCTTCATTTAGGGTCCACATTTTACCAAGATTCCTAGCAGAAATTGTAAGACAAAATATTTTGATAGGATCAATGATAAGGAGCCTTTCCCTATCAATTATTTTGTTCCTTATTTCAAGAGGAATTTCTATTCCATTTGTCAAATAATTGGTTCTGATCCTATTTATGGAATCCCAATGGCTTGGATTTACATGGTTTCCCAAATCTAGCATCCCCAATATTGTGTCGTATATGATTATGCAGGATTTTTTTTGAAAAAATGTATGATGGGCTGGTTAGATTAAAGAAAGGAGAATCTAGGGTAGGATGCAGCTGGTACTTACTAATGATGCATATGTTCTTATACAAGGGTGTAGTGTATTTTGGAAAAATATGGATTTGGAGAGAAATGTAGGTGATTGGGATTATCTCGTGCAATGCTGGACCACTATTTTGGACAAGGATGGCAGGACGTATGATTATATCACATTCCTAAATATTTTTTCTTTTGAATTAAAAACAGATTTGATTGTGAGGTTTCACAGAGTTTCTGTTGCTTTACATGACTTCTTGAGACCAAAGGAAAGAAGACTTGATAGAGGCATTGAGCATAACTGGGGAGATGTTATTTTTCTCCCTAATCTTACTATTTTAAGAGTCTATGGTTCTAAGGTAACACCTCATTTTTTGCCAAGGTTTGTGCCTGAAAGAATAGGTTTCCTTGAAGTTATGTGGCAATTAGGAAACATTAAGAATGAAAATAATTTGTTAAATCAGGGAAAGGGAACTTTCTTTCCTTTATACACTTTTTTTTCTTATTTTATGATGACTAAAGGAGGTTGGAATAGTATCATTGAAATGTTCAAAGGATACTACATGAAAATGAAAATTGAGAGGGTTATATATGATCCTGAAGGATTTATGGCCTAGTTGAATGATAGAAACAAAAGCTACAAATATTCTCATATTTTCCATTATTTAGAGGCTATAATAAGTAATATATCTGACAGTATGGAGGAAGAAAAGAGGTTGGCGAGGTGGGTTGCATTTAATAAGATGAAAAGGAAGATAAAGTAGGAAGAGACTGATTTCATAATCCTCCCTATGACTAAGGACATAATTCAAAAGGTGGAGCATGTTACAAGAAATTTTGATTGAATAGTAGGCCGCCTTAAAACTAAAGGGGTGGTTAGTATAGATAAAGGGAAAGCTCCAATTACTAAATAAAAAAGTGGAGAAGGAATTTATGCTATTGAAGAGGAGTCTACATCACAAGCCCCTAAGGAACCAAAAATAAAGTTTTTCATAAAAGGAAAGGGTAAAACAAAGAAATTTGATGAACCCCGTGCTCCCACTCAGCATGAGGAACATAAACCTCTTTCTCCTCTATAAAAAGTACCTCCCCCATCTCCCCCAAGGTTCATAGAGTCTGAAACTATGGATGTTGATTCTCCACCATCCAATAAAATACCACCTAAGGAACTACCATTGAAAAATAGAAAATTGTGACCATTAGCTTAGTGGATTATGATGAATATTCTAATGATGGAATTTGGGTATCCGAGCAAGAATTATAGGAAGGAGTTCCAACTACATCTATAGTAAGGGAAACTAGTCAATTGGGAAAAAGTATTAAGTAATGTTGATCTTAGAGGATTAAATGGAAATGATGACATGAGAGCTGAGGCATGTACTAAGTTCTTGGATGATGATTCATTTATGAAAACTCAAGCTTTTATGGACTTTTCCTATAGAGCTAAATGAGATGAATATGTTAGTTGAAGAGAGGATCCTACATCCAAAGTTTCTTGATACTATCATTTAGAAAAGGGTACTAAATGAGATGAGAGCTAGGTTTCAAAACATGACTGCTAAGGAGGGTCGAGAATTGGTGAGAATAAGTGGTATCTTGTTATTACCAAAATGGGATGTAGCCTCAGCTATTGATTTTGACACGATCAAAAAAGTAATAGACCACTATATAATACAGAGGAATAAGTTTCTCTTGCATTGAAGGGGTTTTCTTTCAATGAAGAGTGGGCAGCCTTGGTTGTTTGGTCTTTAGCCCTAAATACAACAAAACCAGACATTGTTGAGCCTCCACCTGATTATAAGGGAGGCTTAACAATCAAAAGAGTGTAAGAAACATCGGCCTTGCAAGCTACAAATGTGTTTGTTCATGCTACACAATTCACCAAGGCTATTGTGGAATTTGTGATAGCTGAGAAGGATAAACTTAGAATAAAACTAAACAATTTGTTGGTCAAGTATGGGAATCTTGAGAGAAGTAATATTCAATTACATATAAAGATGGCATTGTTAGAGGATTTATTGCAAAAATTGCAGCTTGGAAAGTTGAAACAAGATAACACTGACTCCCCCACTATTGTACAAGAATATGTATCCCCTGAAACTACAACGGATGTAAGTACTTTATGGGCAATTGTGTCATATAATTAGGGAAATGTTCACATTTCAATAGTTGAACCCAATGTATCAGAAGGGTGACAGGATGAAGGGGATGTAAAAAAGGAAGAGTAGCCTAGAGAACTAAGTGAATACAAAGAAAGGTGTCAAATTCATGGTGAAGATAATTTTAAGAGCAACATGAGGATTGTCACAGCAGTCCTAGAGCACTTGAATAGAAAAGTGAACAACAAGCTAAATAGTATTCACTATAGCTATTCATCCATGGTTGATGCCATAAAAATGTTTGATATCGACAGAGAAAAGGTTATCCCACTTATGGAGATCTAGATCCCTAGAAAACAAGACTTGATGCTGATGAGGATTAGGGTTAAGTAAGATCCTAATCCATCTAAGAGGTTTTAACCTATTTTTCTCCTGGTAAATAAGATTGAGGGATACATAGGGAATTTTGAAACATTAGAGAATAGGATAAGGGAATTGGTGAAATATTTCAATGAGTCTCATCATGGACTTCTCCCATCTATGTTAAGGAGTGATGGTAGCATTAAGAATTTGCAGGAATGGAGAAGTGAAGTAAACAATGTTATTTTAGATCAAGCTATAAAAATTTAACAAAAATTTGATATGGACACATTGACAGTGAATATGGCTATGTTAGTCCATGCTGAAACTATATTGTTAGAATTTGATAGGGAAGCTAACCAGATTGTCACTAAATATGCACCTTACCAAAAAAGGGTTGATGAAGTAATTATTTTTGATTGGTCCACAGAAGCAAAATTCCAAGCATGGAAAGGCAAATATTTGGAGGGAGTGGGGGTTTTACACTACAAATGGCAAGTTAATGATTTGAAAGTTTGAGGTTTACAACCATGGTGAATAATAGACAAATATGAATGTACTACATAGCCTGGATTTATTATAGATTAGGCTTATGTTAAAGTATGGAAAATATAAGGCATCTTATTCAAGGTTGATTTGATGAGAAGGTTGCAGACATGGTCTTACCTTTTGTCTTTTTCTATTTTCCTTGTGCTTTTCCTTCTTTTCATTTGGGTGCATGGGCACAAATTTTGAGGTAACTATTTGGTTGAAATAATTTTGCAAATTGGACCTACTCTCTTGAAATGAAAAAGGACTACACTCATTTCTTCACATCTTTCGCACCTATTGGAAATGTGTTGTAACTAAATGGGAGATTCTTTGATTAAGCAGTCCAATTGGGTTTTGACATGTGTACTTTATTGGCTTGAGGCTTATTTTTTCTCCTTTTTTACTAGAAGAAGGAATTCAGGGCCAGGAAGTAGCGGTTCGTTGTTTTATGCAATTGACACTGAGAATTGTGAAGATAATATTAAGCATGTTTTGGAGTTTTTATCTTAAGTTTTAGAGTTCATAATTATGTATGTAGTTTTGATAACAAAAAAGAAAAATATATACAGAGAAATATCAATTTCATGGCTATTGTCTCTCCTTGTGCTCATTTTATAAGCTATGAGTGAAATTAATCTAGGATGTCTTTTATTTGTCTCTATTGTTCACTAGTGGACGTTTGATTTCATTATTGCTTATTAATTCAATGAATTAATATAAATTATTGGAGGAGATTATTAACTCATAAGAATCAAGTTCTAGGATATTGATAAGTAGTATTAGTCGTGAATGAGATAGGGGAATGTTGTAATGCAACAACTCTTGAAATTATATATTGCTATTGTTAATTTTTATCTGGTTATATAGTTTGATTATGAATCTGTGCTTGGGATGAAGGTATTGGTTTGTGTAGAGTGTTTATGATTCATTTTTTTTGTTGATTCATCAACTAATCACTTTTAATCTTTGAACTTTTATGGATACCATTGTAGTTGTTTCATATTGATGTTCCATGTTCTCATGTTCTACGTATAACACATTAGTAAATAAGCTACCAACTTGTTTCATGTATTAGGATCTTGAGCATTCTAATGAGAAGTATATGTTATTTCCAATGTATTTGATTATAATTGTATGAATTCAAAAGTATAAATTATGGGATAACCCTCTTGGGTTTCACAGAGCCCAAAGTGTAGGAGTAGAATTTTTGTGTATTCTACTCGTTCATTGGCCAATCCATTTGGAGTACTGATTATTGGAAATGGTAAAGTCCACAGATATTTCTAGAGATAAGTTTGCTTCTTAAAAAATAACCAACAGATTGGTGACTCTACTGGGGACAACTAAGTCCAAAGTCTCTAGTTCAGATGAGGTACTATCAGAGTCAAGTGTTTTGTTGAAAATCTCTTCACCGTGTAAAGAAGAATTGGTTTAAATTTTGTTACGTTTTTCATATCACTCTCATTATGCGTCAAGTCTTGTTTGATTTTGTCACCTTGTGTCGGGTTATGTTTAAATTTTTCTTTGAAGTAACACATACAAATTTAGGAAGCAATCACTTAATGTTTCCCAATTTCCGGGGTGACGACTCTGAATTCTCTAACACCAGTGTAAATTTAGGTTCTCAAAAGGAACCTAAGAAAAGGGATTCTAACATATTTGACATCATGAAGAAAACAAGAAGTTTTGAAAAGAAACATCCTCAGTAGAAGGTAGAATCTGAACCTGCTAAAGAGAAGAAACCCACTTGGATAAATAAGGGTTTTGAATCAAGTATGTTTGTTGATTCTCTCATCAAAGATTCTCCTACATTTAATATTAAAGTAAGTAGTTCCAGTACCCATGAGAAGGCATGAGGTTTTGAAGCATCAAATATAGACCAAGGAAATTTCCCAACTGAGCAAGTGTTTAATACTAAACTAAATGTTTCAAGAGTGGAGGATAGCTGGGAATTATGGGGAAAGGATAAGGAATTTTCTGAGCCTTTGACCCCTAGAGTTGGTTTTATTTTTAATAAGAAGAATTTTAAGCCAAGAGGTGAATCTTGTGGCATACAAGTGCATCTCTCTCTTGAGGAAGATCCTATTGACCAACCTTACTATACTCCTGCCCCTAGTGAACATGGGGATGTTCTAGAAAATGAGTAAGACATAATAGAGACATGAAAGATATGGAAGAAGAACAATTAAGACTCAGAGAAGAAGAAGATAATAGAATGAGGGAGTTAAAAGAGAGGGAAGACATGATTAGAGATAAGCAATTGGAGAGAGATGCTAGAAAGAAAAAATTGGAGAAAATGAGAGAAGATGCGGGTAGACGTAAAACCTTTGAGGAGAATCTTTTTAAGTTTACCTTAAAAATAACTAATGGAATTCTTGAAGTAACAATCCCAATGGGAGCCTCTACTACTAATTCCTTTTCCACATATATCTCAACTACTAAAGCCTTTAATCCTCCTGTTACTGCTAAGAATATGTCATTTTTGGATCATGGGAAGAAACCCATTGATCAAATTAAGAAAACTACCTTCAATACAAATACTAGTATCAATACCTCATCTACTAAAATCCCTACACAAAAGGTTAAAATCAACCCAACCCCATCTACTCCACCTCCAAATCTAGATATATTGAGATTACAATTGGAGAATAAAAAATTGCAAGAATATTTTAAGAAGGCTAAGATGGAAGCTTCGAATGCAGAGATGGCTAGGAAGATTACTTTCCTAAAAAATTTCCACATCTATTTCATGATCATCAAGCTCTAGACGTAACAAGATTGAGTCAAAAAAGAAGAATTATGTTGGGAATATTCTTAGTGGAGAAGGGGGTGGTGAAAAAGGTGGTGGAGGTGAAGGAAAGGATAAGAGCAATAATTCTTATTTCTAGGATAATGACGAGGGAAGTAAGAAGAGAAATGGTAATGAGGAAAGTGGGAAGGGTAAAGATAAAAAACACTCTGATAATAAGAAAGATGGTGAGAGAAAGGATAGTCATAGGGATCGACATACTAAGAGGCCACTCCAAGTAGATAGATACCAGCAATTATGTTTCGCTGGAATACCTGGTTATCCTAGCCCATTCCCTATGTATTTTCAACTTTATTTAGTCAAATTATATAGTAATAATTCCTTGAGTGGTGAAGACCATCTCAAAGCATTTGAAAATGTTATGGATGATTTTGAGGTAGAGGTAGAATATTTTATGATGAATTTTTCATGTAGTCTCTCATTGATGATGCTCAAGAGTGGTATAAAAGCTTTCCTACTGAGAGCATTGGCTCTTGGGAGGAATTAAAAATAATTTTTAGAGAGAAATATGGTGACAAGAGCGATTCAAGTTTCTTATTGAATCAATTCAATAATATTACTAAAGGATCTAATGAATCTATTGCCAAGTTTAATACAAGATTCCAAAAGGCTAGAAATAGATTGCCTCCTCAGTTAAAATTGAATGATCATGTATGTATGGTAAATTATTGTAGTGCTTTTGATGCAAAAATGAGTTACCGCTTGCTAGATAAGAACCCTCAAACATTGAGGGAAGCCTTCAAGATGGTAGAGCATATCGAGAATATTAGTAGAGAAACTAGTAAATTTGAAAGGAGAGATGATCCAAAAAAATTTAAAGGATCAAAAAGGAAGATAAAATTTCAGGCATTAAAGGAGGAACTATTGAGGACAAGTTTGAAAGTTTTATGAAGACTATAAATGATAAGATTGCTAGACAGGAAAAATGTGCAACCAAAAAACTATCAAATAAATGATAGACTTCCTCATTTACAAGACCACCCCTACAATACCAATTGGTATAATGGAAATCCTGTTCCAAATAATCAAAGAAACACTCAGAATAAAGTCCCTCCAGATCCTCTATAGGAGAATTCAAGGAATTTTATTGAAGATACCCCCTGGTGTATGACTTGTCAAATGCCACATTCTTCTGAACAATGTGCAGTTGCATAGATGGTTGAGGTAGATGAAGACATGCTTGGAGATTCTGATCAGGAGAATGAAGAGAATACAAATGTACTTATGGCAATGGGTGACTCTGATGTTGCTAGTAGTGAATGTTCTTCTAATGAATATTTTTGTGAAATGGATGTGGAAAATCAGAGGCAAGTAGCTAATACATATCATCAACAAGTGTTTTCTTATGAGGATGTTGATAATGAATTTGAGGTTTATAATTTGGACAAAATTGAAGAAATTATTTCATTAAGAAGACCCTCAAAGGAGGAAATTGCAAGATATACTATTACTTTGGTCGGTCAGGCTTGAAGTTCCTATGATTTGAGGAATAGAACAGTTGGAGGTGAGCAAGGTAATCCTTTTGGTCTTTTCATCAAAGAGAAGAATGCCAAAAGTAAAGAAAATAATCTTGATGGAAAAATAGAGACAACCAAAGCTAAAGAAAGTAAAGGAGACAAAATTTGGGCTAAAAGAGACGAAAAGCCAAAGGCTACTCAAGAATCCAAATCTCCAACTGCAAAGGTAAAGACTCATAATAAAACTCTTGATGACACAAGAAAAGATGCAAAGCATGAAGTCGAAGTAGCATGAAATCAACAAAAGGCGAGCAACAATGAACAAGGTATGCTCTCAATTGAATTACTTAAATATACTCCTATTTATATGTTTCAATTACTTAGCCAAGTAAAAGTCTTTGTGCCTTTCCTTGAAATGATGAAAATAAATTAACATAAGCATAAGGAAGTGGCCCTTATTAATGGTGCTACTATAGCCTATAATGATTTGGTGGAGTCCACTCCTCCCAAACAGAGTGGAAAATATAAGAAAGGAAAGGAGGTTGAGGGAGCTATTATGGAGATTCCTCATATCTCCCTAGGAAATTTTGTAACTACTTGTTCTGACAAGATAGATCCATTCTTCCTTACCTTAATGGTTAAAGGGAATTTTATAAAAAAATGTATTATTGATTCTGGAGCATCCAACAATATCATGGATGCACTAGGATTGAAAGTTGATAGCACACATGGCAAGTTCTATGCTATGGATGCAAGAGAGGTCCCTATCATTGGTGTGATAAATGAACTTCCTTATAAACTAGCAGCCTACCCAGATAAAGAATTCAAAATGAGTGTGGTAGTGGTAGATATCCCACCTAATTATGGAATGATGTTATCCCAAAAGTGGAGTGCATCCATGGGAGGTAGTATACAGTGTGATATGTCTTATGCCACTTTTCCCCATTGATGGTAAGGATATTCAAGTAATGAGAGAACCGAGGGTGTCACATATGTTGGAGAACGCTCTTGAGGATGCCACTGTTCTTTTCATAGACACTAACATTAGTGATTTAAAAATAGAGGAAGCACCAAGAGAGATAAAGAGGTGTCATGCACCAATAGAAAAATAAATGTCAGGGTTGTTTGACAAAGATGGACTTTGGAAAATGTATTTTGATGGTGCAAGTTCAAAAGAGGGGTCGGGTGCAATGATATTGTTGGTAGCTCCTAATTAAAATACTTACAAGTTTTCTTTCACATTATCTTTTCTCTATACGAATAATTTGGTAGAGTATGAAGCTTTTTTATTGGGACTAAGACTAGATGAGAAACATAGAATAAAAAATTTGATGGTAATTGGAGATTCTGAGCTAGTGATTTCATTGAGAAATTTGATGCTTTTCAAATTGACTAGATGGAAAGAGGACAAAATAGAGTAGTTGACTTACTTTCTAACATTGCACTAAGACCTGATGACATGAATTTTATAGGAATTTCTAAATTAGAAGTATAGGAAAGGCCTTCTATCCCTAATAATGTTTACAACTGGCATATATTCAATGATGATGAAGATATTCTCAAATTTTTGAATTGTGCAGATAAATATGAAATTCGGGAGATTGAATTTGATGGAAAGGATATGTTGTTTGGAAAAGAGATCATCTAGTTAAAAACAAATCAAATTCCTAAGGGCCTTGTATCTCTTTAAAGAGTCTTTGATAGTCAAGATAAAAGTAAGGTCAAAGCAATTGCTGCTCACCCAGAGGACCTGGAGGAAATAAATTTGGGGACTAAAAATGCTCCCAAGAAAATTTACATAGGAAAGAGGATGAAGACAAAGGTGAAATCAATGTTGATTTATTTACTCAAAAAATACAGGTGCATCTTTGCTTGGTCATATGATGACCTTAAAGCTTATAGGGAGGAATTATTTTAGTATGAGATTCCTCTCAAAGAAGATGCTAAACCTTTTAGGTAGAAGAAAAGACCAATTAATCCTATTGTAGCTTCCAATATGCAAGAGGAGTTGGTGAAGTTTAGAGATATAGGAATTATAAAATCAATCAGAAATTCTTCATGGGTATCTAATTTGGTGCCAGTAAGGAAAAACAATGAAGACATAACATTGTGTGTTGATTTCAAAAACCTAAATGTATCTTCATTAAAGGATAACTATCCACTACCAAATATGGAATCCATGTTACAAAAGGTAACTGGTTGTGAGTTACTATCAATGATGGATGGTTTTTCAAGTTACAATCAACTGAAGGTAAAGGAGTCTGAGTAGTATAAGACTGCATTTAATACTCCCTAGGGAACCTATGTGTATGTCAAAATGCCTTTCGGAGTAACAAATACAGGTGCCACTTTTCAAAGAGCAATGGATGAAACCTTTTCATATTTTATTGTTTTGTTTATGGTAGTGTATCAAGATAACTTAACTACTTACTCTAAAAAAGAAGAAGACCATTGTATGCACTTAGAGAATATTTTTCTCAAGTCCTTTGAGTATGGGATATCTCTAAACCCAAATAAGTGTTCTTTTAGAGTAATTGAAGGGAAATTACTGGGACATATTGTTTCAAAAGATGGAGTGAGAATAGATCCTAAAATATTAGTAGCCATGGACAAAAACCCTCAGCCAAAAAATGTTAAGAGCATTCAGTCATTTTTTGGACAAATATTTTTTTTAAGAAGATTTATGACTAACTTTGCAGAGATCACAAGACCTATTTCTAAGATGCTTAAGAAGGGAGAGAAGGTGCTTTGGAGTGAGGAGCCTAGTCAAGAATTCAAAAGGATTAAAAAAGTATCAAAGAAGCTCCATTTTTAAAGTCCCCAGACTTCTCTAAACCAATGCACATTTTCTCTTTTGCTTCTTTTCATAACATTGTTGTTGCATTGTTACAACAAAATGAAGAAGGCTTTGAACAACCAATTGTGTTTTTTAGTAAGTCATTACAAGCTGGAGAGTTGAAGTATGACATGATTGAGAAATAAGCTTACACTCTAGTTAAGGCGATAAATAAATTTAGGACTTACCTACATGGAGAAACTATCATAACATTTGTACAAAGCGCTGCTGTGAATTATATTTTCACTCAATAGGAGACTATAGGCAGAAGGTGTAGATGGATCAACAAGATCCAAGAATTTAATATTGATGTTCAAATCACCAAATTGGTAAGAGGTCGGGGTCTTGCTAAGTTGATGGAAGAAGCTAATTTGGATGCAAATCAGATTAATGGAACATAAGTAATTGATGTTGCACCTATTTGTGATATGAAAATGTGTGGGTGGTACAAAAGAATTGTCCAATATTTACAAACTCTACAATGTCCTGCAGACATGATTGACAATGACAAAACCTGGACACTAAAATTGCATGCAATAGAATATGTAATTATTGACAATGAGTTATGGTGGAGAAATTTAGATGGTGTACTTCTCAAATGTGTAGATGGGAAGTAGGCACTAGAACTCTTGCAAAAAATGTGCAATGGGGTGAGTGGAGGTCACTACATGGAAAAAACTACTACTCACAAGGTTTGAAGAGTATGATTTTGGTGGCCTACAGTTTTCAAGGATGCTCACAAGTTTGTTAAAATTTGTGATGCCTGCCAAAGATTTTTTGGAAAGTTGAAGTTCTTAGGAAATTTACCACTTAGGCCTATAATAGTATCAACCGATTTCCAACAATGGGGGATTGAATTCATTAGAGAAATACCAAAAAATTCAAGTGGAGGCTATGCTTGGATTCTTTTTGCTACTGATTACTTCACCAAGTGGGTAGAAGCAATACCCACAAAAAAGGCCACAAGAAAAGTGGTAGAAACTTTCCTATTGAATAATATTCTCATCAGATTTGGAGTTCCTGAGAAGATTGACTTAGATAATGCTATGTGTTTTAGATCTGATGAATTCACAAAAAAAATTGACAAACATGGAATACAAGTTTCTTACTCTTTGCCTTACTATCCTAATGGAAACGGTCAAGCTGAGTGCAGCAATAAAAGCTTAATGAAAATCATCAAGAGAGTGATGGAGAAAAACAAGAAAGCTTGGGTCTCCAAACTGAAGTTGGCACTCTAGGTAGATATAGTGACTATGAAAAAGGCTAGAGATTATTCACCATTTGGCTTATTTTATGGCTTAGATGCTAGGCTACCACAAAATAACCTATTGAAGATGTATAAGTTCATACAAGAATATGATGAAGAGATATGTGATGATATGCATCAAAGGATAAATAACTTGGTGCAACTGGATGAAACAAGAAGAGAGGCTCAGGGTAAAAATATGAAGATGCATTTGCAAGTCAAGCATCCACATGACAAAAGAGCTTCTCCCATAAATTTTGAGATGAATAGTATGGTGTTAGCTTGGAATGCAAGAGCTCAAGACAAGGGTAAGCATGGGAAGTTTGAAGCATTATGGATGGGACCTTATCTAATAGCTAGTGCACATGGGGAGGATTCTTATTTCCTCCAAAGCTTAACATGTGAAATTTTCAAACTACCAGTACATGGATAGTTCTTACAACCATAATTTTCATGAGTATGTTATTTTTTCCATGTACACTGTATATTTTGTACTTCTTGTGTATAGGTGTGTTTGTTTTCTATTGCGTTTAGTTCTATCTTATTGCCTTCTCCAAGTAGTTCCTTGGTTTTGATTTGTGTGTGTTTTGACTGGTTTGCTTCAACCTAAGATTTTAGGATCTCGTTGTGCCTACAAGAGATATACGTCCCCAGTCAGAGCCACTGATGGAACCCCTAATTTTGTTTTCCATCTCTAAGGTCTTGGTGAATTTAGGAGGTTGTGGATTTCTATTTCCTATTGATATGAAGGGTTTTAAGGTTTACTTTGGTCTAATTTTGAAAACACCCTTTGAGCTTATATCTCATCCTTTGTTCTATTTATTTTTTGTCTCCTATTACCGATCATCAATATTAAGTCATTTCCTGCAACGTTAAAACTCATTGAGTGACCGACCCTCTAGTTTGGTTTTACTTGTTAATCATGTTGGATTATTATTTGGTGGTTATCCTAAGTCGGGCTAAGTATTTCCCATTGATGAATATTTCAATTCTTTATGTCATGGTTGTGGGCTAATCATCCTAGGAAAGGTCCCTTTTAGGGTTAACATTTTTACATGTGTAGGTCCAAGAAGTTCTTGTGGGCCATGCGATCAATGGTGGAAATTTGAACCATCAACTGCTTGTCCATCCCCTTTTATCTTGAATTCTTTTATTCATTTAGGTTCATGAGCGAAGGACACGTGTTACTGATGATTTGTGGGCCTGATATCACTAAAAATGTGTACAATTGTTTGCTAAAACTAGATCAATGGTTGGTGATAATTGAAGTGGCCACATCTGGGTTGTTCCTTACTGACCCGTCTATTTTTCTTGGTTACTGAAGTCACCATGTTGGCTAGTGGGTGATTGCCACCTTTCTTCTCTATGATCGGTTCAAGGATTAATATTGTTTAATGTCACCTTGATTTGATGGTTGATTGTGGGTGATGTGGATGAACCTATACCACTCCCCTCCATCCCATGCATGTCTCATCCACCTCCCTAGTTTCTCGATGAGGAAGCGGGTGTTTTCCATATGGAATATATCTTAATAGCATAGAGGGTAACGTGTGTGTTACTAGAGCCCATATATCATGTGTGTCTAACAATATTTTAGTCTAAGCCCTTGATATTATATGAAAAATAAAATTGAAGCTAGCTAAGCATTATTTATGATGATACCTCCAAATACAATCTCAGTTGTTCCCCATCCTCTCGTTGATAAAAATTGCATGTGATTTATGGCTCACAAGGGTAAGGGAAGATTGACATGTGGATTGGAATTAAAAATATAAAGAGATGGTAGGGCCTACATGTTACAAACATTTGCTTCCATGTGGCCTCCTATCATTGGAAAATTGTTTTGACTTTGCACAATCGGATGTTTCATCATAAGATAATTAAATATGGATCATGGATCAATCAACTAACTGAATAAATCAATGGTGAACATTCAAAACAAAGTTGATATAAAGAAAGCTATTCTGGTTCACACGAGGGAGTCTTAATAACTGAAATGACATTGAGCTACTGAAGTAAGCAATTATTATAAATATTTACATAAAAGGAATAATTCAGTATTAAAAGTACACTCAATACACTCTAGGAGATAAGACTATGGTCATTCAACATTTTCTCATGACACAACTAGGGATGTCAACCTGCACAAAACAGTAAGTCAATTATAATTTTCCTCTGGCATTACTAAAAGGTTCTTTTTTCTTAAGCTTAGGTCTATTAGGGTTTTCATCTTGGTTCGACTGTTAAGTTTGACATTTATAAAAGGAGATTTCATTAATTATACATTTAATAATTTGTGCCAAACCCTTACAAAAGCTATAGGCCTTTCTCAATTAGACCAAATAACCTTGTTTGATTATATTTCTTGCATTATGGCCCCTAAAGCAAAAACATCTTCATCCAAAGGGGAGGTTTCTATTCCCAAGAGACTTCTGAATAAAGACCTTATGGATCAGTTACCACTTTCCACTAGCAATAAACCTAGAGGTCAATTTATTTCTAGGGGGACAAAAATAGCAGAGGGACTGTTTGACAAAAGAGGTTCTATTAAAGATGCTATTTTACCCAATTTTGGATGGGAATTGTTTTATGGTTGGTTCAAGAACATAAATATGGGTGTCCCAATGGGAAACCCTCGGAACTATTATCTTGGAAAGCTAATTTTGCCAAACGTTTATATGGATTTTGACTTGTTGAAGGCAATAGTTGCTAACTATGACCTAGTCATGAGGACTATCAGGACCTTTGATGGAAAATAAATGTTTAGACTCACGAAGGAGGAATTGGGTCTTATTTTCAAACCGACTAAATAGAGTGATGGAATTTATAAGATAAGTGAAGAATCTCTTAGACAAGAGTATGAGAAGACCAAGGCTTCATTTAGGGTTCACATTTTACCAAGATTCCTAGCAGAAATTGTAGGATAAAAGATTGTGAGAGGATCACATGATAAGGAGCCTTTCCCTGTCAATTATTTTGTTCCTTATTTCAAGAGGACTTTCTATTCCATTTTTCAAATAATTGGTTATGATTATTTTTAGGAATCCCAATGGCTTGGATGTACATGGCTGCCCAAATCCAACATCCCCAATATTGTGCAATATATGATTATGCAAGATTTGTTTCTTAAAAAATGCATGATGGGTTGGCTAGATTAAACAAAGGAGAATCTGGGGTAGGATACAACTGGTACTCACTGCTGATGCATATTTTCTTATACAAGGGTACAATGTATTTTGGATAGAATATGGATTTGGAGAGAAAGTCAGTTGATTGGGATTTTCCTGTGCAATGTTGGACCACTATATGACATGATGTATGATTATGTCACTTTCTAGAATCTTTTTGCTTCTGAATTGAAAAAGGTTTTGATTGTGAGGTTTCCTATAGCTCATGTTCCTTTACATCATTTCTTGAGACCAAAGGAAAGAAGACCTGAGATATGAATTGAGCATAACTGGGGAGATGTTATTTTTCTCCCTAATTGTACTATTTTAAGAGTTTATGGTTCTAAGGTAGCATATCATTTGTTGCCAAGGTTTGCACCTGAAAGAATAGGTTTCCTTTAAGTTTGGTGGTAGTTAGGAAATGTTGAGAATGAACATTTGTTAAATTAAGGAAAGGGAACTTTTTTCCTTTATACAATTATTTTTCTGATTTTATGATGACTAAAGGAGGTTGGAATAGTATCATTGAAGTGCTCACAGGATAGTACATAAAAAGGACAATTGAGAGGGTCATATATTATCCTAAAGGTTTTATGGTCTAGTTGAATGATAGAAAAAAAAGCTACAAATATGCTCATATTTTCTATTATCTAGAGGATATAATAAGGAATATATCTGATAGTATGTAGCAAGAAAAGAGTTTGGCAAGGGTGATTGCATTTAACAAGATACAAAGGAAGATAAAGTAGGAAGAGCCTAATTTTATAATCCTGCCTAAGATTGAGGACAAAATTCAAAATGTGGAGCATGTTACAAGAAATTTTGATGCAATAGTAGGCCACCTTGAAACTAAAAGGGTGGTTAGTATAGATGAAGGGAAAGCTCCAAAACTAAAGAAAAAAGTGGAGAAGGAATCTATGCTATTGAAGGGGAGTCTACATCACAAGCCCTTGAGGAACCAAAAATATTTTTTTTCATAAGAAGAAAGGGTGAAACAAAGAAATCTGATGAACCTTGTGGTCCCACTCAGCATGAGGAACATAAACCTCTTTTTCCTCTACAAAAAGTGTCTCCCCCATCTCCCCCAAGGTTGATAGAGTAAAATTGTGGATTTTGATTCTCCACCATCCAGTAAAGTACCACCTAAGGAGCCAATAGTGAAAAAATAGAAAACTATGACCACTAGCTTAGTGGATTATGATGATGAAATTTGGTTATCTGAGAAAGAAATACAGGAAGGAGTGCCAACTAAATTTGTAGTAAGGGAAACTAGTCAATTGGGAAAAATATTAAGTAATGTTGATCTCAGAGGATTAAATGGAAGTGATGACATGAGAGTTGAGGCATGTACTAAGTTCTTGGATGATGATTTATTTGTAAAAATTCAAGAATTTATGGATTTTTCCTATAGAGCTAAATGAGATGAATATGTAAAATGTTTAGTTGTGGAGAGGAGCCTACATCCAGAGTTTCCTGATACTATCATTCAAAAAAGGGTATTAAATGAGATGAGAGCTAGGTTTCAAAACATGACTGCTAAGAAGGGTCAAGAATTGGTGAGAACAAGTGGTATCTTGTTATTACCAAAATGGGATCTAGCCTTAGCTATTTCTTTTGACATGATCAAATTTTTTGATAAACCACTATATAATGCAAAGGAAGAAGTTGCTCTTGCATTGCAGGTGTCTGCTTTCAGTGAAGATTGGAAGCCTTGGCTATTTGGTCTTTAGCCCCAAATAAAAGAAAACCAAACATTGTTGAGCCTCCACCTGATTACAATGGACGCTTAATAGTCAAGAGAGTGTCAAAAACATTGGCCTTGGAAGATGCAAATCCAATTCACCAAGGCTATTGTGGAATCTGTGACAGCTGAGAAGGATAAACTTAGAACATAACTAAACAACTTTTGGTCAACTGTGGGAATCTTGAGAGAATTAATATACAATTACATACAAAGATAGCATTGATATAGGATCTATTGCAAAAATTGTATCCTAGAAAGATGAAACAAGATAATATTGACTCTCCCACTATTGTAAAAGAAGATATATCCCCTAAAATTACAACTGATGTAAGTACTTAATTGGAAATTGTGTCATATAATATGGGAAATGTTCCCATTTCAATAGTTGAACCCATTGCATCAAAAGGGTCACAAGATGAAGGGGATGTCAAAAAGGAAGACTTCCTTAGACAACTAAATGAATATAGAGAAAGGTTCCAAATTCATCATGAAGATACTTTTAAGAGAAACATGAGGATTGTCACAATAGTCCTGGATCACTTGAACAAAAAAGTGAAAAACAAGCTAAATAGTATTCACTATAGCTATTCGTCCATGGTTGGTGCCATAAAAATATTTGATATCGCCAAAGAAATTGATATCCCATTTATGGAGATCTAGATCCCTAGAAAACAAGACTTGATGCTGATGGGGATTGGGGTTAAGTAAGATCCTAATCCACCTAAGAGGTTTAAACCTACTATTATCCTGGTAAATAATATTAAGGAATATAGAGGGAATGTTGAAACATTAGAGAATGGGATAAGGAAATTGGTGAAATCTTTCCATTAGTCTCATCATGGACTTCTCCCATCTATCTTAAGGAGTGATGGTAACATTAAGACTTTGAAGGAATGAAGAAGTGAAGTAAATAGTTTTATTTCAGATCAAGCTATAATAATTTGTTAGAAATTTAATATGGACACATTGACAGTGAATATGTACATGTTAGTCCATGCTGAAATTGTATTGTTGGAATTTGATAGCGAAGCTTTAAACCAGATTGTCACCAAATATGCACCTTACAAAAAAAAGGGCTGATGAAGTAATGTTTTTTTATTGTCCCACAGAAGAAGAATTCCAAGCATGGAAAGGTAGATATTTAGAGGGAGTGGGGATTTTACACTAAGGATGATAGGTTAATGATTTGAAAGTTTGAGCTTTGCAACCATGGTGAATAACATATAGATAGGAATGCATTACATAGGCTATATTTAGTACTGATTAGGTTTTTGTTAAGTATGGAAAATATAGTACATCGTATTCAAGATTGATTTGATGACAAGGCTGCAAACATGGTCTTACCTTTTGTCTTTTTCTACTTTCCTCATGCTTATCCTTCTTTTCATTTTGGTGCATGGGCACAAACTTTGAGGTAACTATTTTGTTGAAATCATTTTGAAGATTGGACCTAATCTCTTGCAACAAATAAGGACTATACTTATTTCTTCACATGTTTCCCACCTCTTGGAAATGTGTGTAACTAAATGGGAGAATCTTTGATTAAGCGGTCCAATAGGGTTTTGACATGTGTACATTTCTAGCCTGAGGCTTGTTTTTCTCCTTCATTCATATAAGAAGGAATTCAGGGCCAAGAAGTAGGGGTTCGTTGTTTTATGCAATTGACATTGAGAATTGTGAAGAGAATATTAAGCATGTTTTGGAGTTTTTGTCTTAAGTTTTAGAGTTCATAATTATGTATGTAGCTCTAATAATATAAAATCAAAATATATACTAAGAAATACACATTTCATGGCTATTGTCTCTCCGTGTGCTTGTTTTATGATTTATGAATGAAAGTAATCCAGGATGTATTTTATTTGTCTTCATTGTTCACTAGTGGATGTTTAATTTCCTTCTTGCTTATTAATTCAATGAATTGATGTAAATGCTTGGAGGATATTATTAACTTATAAGAATCAAGTGCTAGGATATGTATAAGTAATATTAGTCATGAATGAGATAGGGAAATTTGTAATGCAACAACTCTTGAAATTATATGTTGCTATTGTTAATTTTTTATCTTGTTATATAGTTTGATTATGACTCTGTGCTTGGGATGAAGGCACTAGTTCATGTAGAGTGTTTATGATTAAATTTCTATATTGATTAATCAACTAATCACTTATTATCTTTTAAATTTTATGGATACCATTATTTTTTTTTGTATTGATGTTCCACCTTCTCATGTTCTAGGTATAACACATTGGTAAATAAGCTACCAACTTACTTCATGAATTAGGATCTTGAGCAGTCAAATGAGAAGTATTTTTTATTGCCACTGTATTTGATTATAATTGTATGAATTCAGAAGTATACATTGTGGGATAACCCTCCTGGGTTTCACAGAGCCCAAATTGTAGGAGTAGAAGTTTTATAGCCTCTACGCGTTCATTAGCCAATCCCTTTGGAGTATTGATTATTGGAAATGGTAAATTCCATAGGCATTTTTGGAGATAATTTTGGTTCTTAAAAAATAACCAACAAAGGCTTAGGGAGATATGCGACCCAGAGATTACACGATCCATGCTATGGGACTTGATTTGTGTGTAGCTCCACTATAGGATAAAGTTGAGCTCATAGAGGAGACCCAACATGTGTTGACCACCAACTTTATCAAGTTCAGTTGCCAACTGAAGAAGAAAGAAGATGTGCTACAAAATTTTAATGAAAGGATTGAGGTCCTACTAATGAAGGATAAGGAAAGAGATGCAAAATTTGCATGCTTGTCACAACAAGCACAAGCGAAATAGGCTAAGTTCTAAGAGGAACTTGTGAAGTTCCAATCCCAAGATCCAAACTTGGTCAATGATTTCCAACAAAAAAACCAAGAGTTACAGGACCGGTTGGCACAAATAGAGGAGGAAATGCAACAAAAGAATGAAGAGTTTCAACGTTAATGTGCTCAATTGGAGCAGATAATGCAACAAAAGGAAATAGAACTCCAGGACCAACGAGATCAATTCGAGAGGGAAATCTAGGAAGTAAGGCTCTCCCTAGATTGGGAATCTATAGCCAGAATCTAAGTCAAGGAAAATGGCTTGCCAAGTTTCAAACCCTGCAAGAACAATTCTCCATTATGGACAAGAAAATCATAGAACTAACACATGATGTCAGGTTGAGGGATGAAAAAATTAGTCTTTTGAAGAATCCTCCCCAACCCCCTATTGCCTAGTTAGACCTCCTTCTAATAGACCAACAACTATATATTTCATATTGGAAAAAGGTCAAGTCCTTTTGTTTGACTCTTCAATCGGTTGATCAGTTCATGGTGGAAGCGTCAAGTATGAGCAGGGGGGTTCAAAAAATGACTAAGTAGTTCCCACAGTTAATTATGGAGAGGTTTCTTGAGGCAGAAGGTTTCTAGATAAGTTGTAGATAGTGTCGAAAAGGGATTTATTAAGTACAAGGATCGAGGACCAGAAATCAGTTTCCATGATAGCAAAATAATTCATCTATTGCCACACAAACATCCTCCATGCTAGTGATTGCTCTACCATAATCGGTTGAGCTATGAACAACATGCAGGAAAAATTCTCCCAACTGAATTAGATGGGCCTACCCTCCCCATTTCTCTCTAATGATTCAGTGGCCATGATAGAGAAAATTGCAACAAAGATTGAGGAGAAGTAGTAGGATATATCCACTTTTCAGAGCTTCATTTATCCCCATATCGTTGACGATATAGAGGGAGTAACTCATCAGATTACATGACTACTATTTCAACTTGAATCAAGGAGTAGGATATCCATGAAGCTGCCATTCAAAGAGGTGATTGATCTACATGAGGCACAAGAGAATTTGCACTCCATATCAATGCCATCCGAGGATGACTGGTTTCTTCTAGAGAATTCTCTCTCAAAGCTCTAATTCTATCTCTGAATGGATAAGACTCTAGCCTTAGAACCATAAATTTTGGGTTCCTCATTACGTAGGCGAAACAACCTTGGTAGTCACCAAAAGTTGTGGATATAAAACCTTTCAAGCTCCCTTTAGGTTGATAATTACTATTTTTCTTGGATTATGCTTGCACCCCATATATTTGAATATTTCTAGCCCCCTTTTTTGAAAAGATTCGCCTGATATCACCACGTGTCCGCCACATGCTCCTCACAAGGATTTCATCCCTTGCTTTTCTACCGAGCTCCACCATGCTTCCACGTGTTAACAACACACATCATTGAGGCTTGCTTCCCTTCGCTTCTCTATCAAGCTACACTCATATGCCACATAACATCTTGCTATGTACAAATTTTTGGCAGACCCTACTATCAATGCGAGTAATGAATACTTCTCCATGTTTCCTCTCCATGGGGATTTCATCAAAGGGAAGGAAGGAATGAGAAACAATCCTTGCCATATTTCCACATTTCCTAACTGGTTTTGGGGGAAAGTGACACATGTCTACATGGGAGTTTGTTTCTTCTATGCTGGGACCATCACCATCATTTGTAGGGGATGCATCTGGCTCGAAGGCAACTGCATTCTATGGCTCATAATATTTTTTGTTGCAATGGCCTATGAAAATCATTGTGATGAACATCATTTCTCTTGCCTTGGAATATTTTTTGTTACTGGCTTTCTAGAGTTGTGATCATTTTCTATAAATGATGCTTCTTCCTTCCAAAAATGAGTTTGAAACATACATAAAAATAGCAAAAAGACACCAAGCCTTTTGTATTATTTTTAAATTATTGTATAAAATTCATAGATTGTGCCATTGTTCAGCCTTTGTGTTTCTTATCTATTTGATAAAACATTATATTATGCAATTATTGTACTAGTATTTTATTTGTTGAACTTCTCTAATTTCAATAAAAAAATTCTTACTTCGACCATGTCTTCGAATATTCTTCTCAGTGAATGTGTATAAGAGTTATTTTATGTTATTTGATAAACTATTCAGGTTTTCATCTTTGATATTTGGTATTCTCAAACATAGTATATTATTGAATGGCCCTCAAACCACATTTGAAAGGAAGGGTTCCCATGTGTGAATACACCTATATCTTGGTGAATCACTTTAATTAGATATTTATTTTATATACCTACTTCATTTTCCCATTCCAATCCCCAAATTACAGAAGAAGCCAACTTCTTTGAAAACCTGAAGGTTACTCAGTTTAGCACAATTGGTCCCCCATTAATTGAGTTCCCCATAAGGCTTCTACTTGTGAAATTTTGGAATCAGCAATAATCTTGTAAACACTTAAGATTAGGGCTTACACACACTTTCATATTTCAGATCTATACATTTCATCAAGGTTCAATTATCAAACTCTAGGTTTGACTAAGGCAAACCCCCACCCACCACAAAACAACATTTTTTGTATTGTAGATTTGACACAAGTTCAGAATTAGGAGAAAAGGTTTAGAGGTATAGGAAATAAGTATAGATTCAAGGCTTAAATATTAGTTTCATATTTTTCAAGAAAATGAGACCTAGACCCATTCGCCCATGGCGAATGATTCCCCAATAGGCTTGTACAAACAATATTTTACAATAGGTAAAAAATGTTCTCCTTTCCTAGATCTTTCAGAAGTTTTTTTCTTTCTCTCAGTTTTATGCTTAATCTACAGGATCCAAGTGTTACCTTGCATTTTTGAGTTGATTTAATACTTTTAGTTTTTCTCCAAAAAGTGTTGTTTGACCTTGACCCCCATCCTCAAAGCTTAAGGAAATCTGAAGATTCTCACATTGGGCTAATTCACCTAAGGTTTGTTGATCAATTCATTGTGGTGATCTCATAACCTAACGAAAGTAGGAAGATAGGGTCTATTTTTAAACCTTTGGACTTACCTTTCCATTTTGAGAAACCCTATTTTTCTTCATTTCAGTTAGACTACTAGGAGCAATGAGAAGAAGGTGTCTACATTTTTTAGAAAGGATGTGAATGTACTGGTAATGTTGTGGTGGATCCTTCTATTACTATAAGATGAATTTCTCATTGTAACATTCTTCTTTCTTCTTTTCTTCTAGGCAGTGAGCCCTCCATTAGTAAGCCTTTTGTATATTTGGTGTTGTAATTACTTTATACTGTGAACTAATCCTCACCATTATTTTTCCCTTCTTAGTTTTTCCATGTTAATATGGGTTTATGAGCTATTTGAATGTCTTTGCATTACGATTTATCATTTTTTCAATCTATTGATGCATGATAAGGGTTTAAGTGGTTGATAAGGGTTTAAGAACTAATGAAAATCTAAATGTTAAGAGGGTTTTAATGTTTGAATGTACAACTAATTCACCCTATCCTCTAGGCTATCTTATGCATTCAACAATTCGTATCAGATCAAGGTTCCTTGGAGGAAAGATTAATTGCTTGAGGTTGATCTGAGATGGTGCACAAGAAGGAGACTCCTCTATATGATGCATTTGATTATGGATTCAAGAGGACTAGGATGGAAAATTTCCTTCTTTTGTTAGTGTGAACCCAGAATTCATGTCTTGCACAAACACAACAAATAAGCATAATGTTAGATCAAATGCAAGAGAGAATCAAGGTTCCCAATGAAATTAGATTGAAACATTAATATAGGAAAGCAAGTGAAGAACAATGCAAATGGAGTAAACAAATCCTATTTTAATCAACAACTATCAATCCCATGGGGGAATTGGTACTGACTGGTATGTCAAAATCTGCCCTTTCCCAATTCCTATTGTAAGTTTGATGATTGTTGATGGTGAGATTAGTTGGCTTGAATGGAATGAAAAAGATTAGCTCTCAATTCAAGAGAGTAACCTTGCATGAAATATGTGGAATGAAGATGACTTTGAGCATAGTAATTTTACTCAAAGTTGTGTGTTGTAGAATGAAGAGAGAGGCCTCCAATTTATAGATTTTCAAATTGGAAAAAAGAGTAAAATAGAGAAATGTGAGATCATTCAACTCCAATGGCCAAGTTCCACCTATCAAGATGTGAATGGTTGATGGTTGTGCACATTTTGGACGAAGTGCCAAAAAATGCAATTAGGTGGAATTTCAAATTTGAGAAATGACATGTGAGGGGGAAAAATGAATGAAATAAATGCCACTTGGCTCAATGCACAAGGAAATGTAAGAGGAGTGAATGCCTTGTTGGATGTACAAATCCACTTGGAATTTTTGAATTCAAATTGAGGGAATATTCCCTTTTGATGCTATGTGAGGGAAAATAGATGAATTAATAAATCAAAACAATTGATTTATTGTGCAAGTTGCATTCTCTAGAGAATGTGACATAAATTAAGATTAAGTTAATCAAAGCTTAATTAATTTAATGACGAATTTAGGAGATGTGACAATTTAGACTTAGATTGATGAATTAATTTAAATCAGAATTGAGAGAAATTGATTTAATTAAATAAATGGTTTTGATTTATTTAACTAAGTGGGATAATGTTAGATTAAATCAAATAAGGTTTAATTTATTTAATTTAATAAGAGAACTGTAGAAACTTTAATCAAATAAAATGATTTATTTGATTAAACTGAAATATAAAGTTAATTAAATTAAATTGATTAATTTAATCACTGGAGGAGAAAGACTTAACCAAATAAACAATGGTTTATTAAATTAAGAGACATAATATGTTGAAAGGCTAGGAGTATGATTCAGGAAGAAATGTTATTAATAATCAAGATCAAGTGTATCGAACCAAACTTTTTTATTTTCCATGCATACATTTTTCCCCTCTTTGAAGCAATGTACTTGTTGCATTGATTCAAAGAATAAACTGTTGTGATCAAAGTTCAAAATTTCTCAATTTTTCAGATGCCCCACTGTTGCCCCAGTGAGAAGAATTATGTTGGTATATTGCCCCCCCTCAAGAGATCAGACGGAAATGTTTGATTTTCTGATCGAGATCGCAATAAAATGAGAGAGGAGTGGTCCTAATGATGAAATGACGAAAGATAATTCTTTGATGTAGACAAATCTGATGATGTACAGACAGTCATCGACCATGGATAGTCTTGTGTATATATTGATGTGACACACCAGTTTTAGATAGAAATGTTAGTAAAGATAGGAGAATGAGGAGAATGGAAGAGGGATCCACACAAGATAATTTTTGATGATGCATTGCTTACCAGGAGTTGGGATTTGAGGGATCCACACAAGATAATTTTTGATGATGCATTGCTTACCAGGAGTTGGGATTTTCAAAGGAAAAATTACTTTATGTTTGATAACACACATAGGTATGATGCATCAAGGTATAAAGGACCAGGATGGCATGGTACCTAGTGTGATGGAATCTATCTTGACAATCAGATAGGAGTATCCTTGTTCACACTTAGCATACATACTTCATTCAGGATGTAGTTCAAACATTCTAAACATATCGGGCCAAAACATAGGAAAGAAATATTTCTTATGTGGTCAACAAGACATCCAAAACATCCTCTCCACAAACCAAACAAAGAATATGTGACTAAGTTATTTTACAAGTATGTCCCACAAGCATAGTAGATAAAAGACACAATGATCTTTGCCCCATTTCTTTCTCTCTAAACCTATTTTGTTTAGGCATCATCGAGAGGTCCTTGGAATGAGCACAAAATAAGATAAGCTAATAAAAGACTAAATAAAGAAAATAGACAAGCTAATATTCTACGTACTGCTAGCCAGAGCTAAACTACTGTGAGGTACCTGATGCTTATGTCCATCATGGGAAGGATTAATCCTTAGAAATGTAGTGATCAGGGTTTTGGTGGGAATGATTGGGTGATAAGCTATCGATACTCCGAGTTGATCAACTTGCTTGCTTACTGACTTAAACTTTTGAGACTCTGACGATTAGGGTGTTCACTTTTGAATGTGCTATACTTTCTTCTGACTAACTTACCAAAGGATGAAAGCGATGATTGATTTTATTAGGAAGGATGACTATCACGAGTGAAAGCGAAATGAGATAGATGCACCATTTTGGATTTTCAGATATTTTGAGGCTATTTTTGGTATTTTCAAGATTTTTTACAAATGTTTTTGGTATTTTTGAGATTTACGGCAAAGAGACTATCCTAAAGACCTATCCTAGGGGTCTTGGGAGTTGATCCATAGATTAGCTTTGCCTATGTTATATACGCAGCGACCTCATACTTGACTTAATGAAAAGATAGATGGGAAAATAGATTGTCATTTGTGACTGACGCTTAAAGGACTAACCCAAAATGTGAAATAGATGGGAAAATGGATTTCCAATGCGATGAATGCCTAAAGGACTGACCCAAAATGTGAAATCGATGGGCAAACGGATTGCCAATGCATCATACGCCTAAAGGTCTAACCCAAAGTATGAAATATATGTGCAAACGGATTGCCAATGTGATAGACACCTAAAGGACTGACCTAGATGTCTCAGGGGATGACCAAAGATAAAACTTTCCTATGTTCAAGCTTAGAGATGATGTAGTTTGGACAAGGTGAAATACTGACAAGACTTAATGATGAAATTTTTGAAGATTTTTGACATGTTTTTGGATTTTTTGATGAATTTTCCAAATATTTTTGGATTTTTAGATGTTTCGGAAGATCACAAGAATATAAACTAATCTGATCCAATGCAGGTATAGGAACATGCCCCCAGTGTGGAGAGATAGACTACTTTGGTGAAGGTAGGACAAACTAACCTTAGGAATATGCCAAGTAGTACTATGGTGGAATATGATATGGGCATCATCTCTAGCTATGGTATGGATCTGAGCGAATGGGTGGATGGATGATTAATGAAATGTGGTGGAATGGATGAGTGAGTCGTGCAGATCCTGGCAGATGGGGAGTGTTTTATTTACACTTGGTGCCTATTTGCCAAGTTTTCACCAAGGTGGCTTTCACTAGAGGATGATTTTTTCTTTACTATTTTCAATCATTTTTTTTTATTTTTTTTTATTTTTGCTTTTTTTGATTTTTTCGTTAATGCCAAGACACCTGTTTTCTAGGTTTTCAATAAGTTAACCATTTTTTCAAGACTTTTTCTAATTGTTTTTTTACTTTTTGGTTATATACCTTGCAAGTTCTTAGGCATAAAACTTTTTGAGATGAGAGTTGTTCAAAGGCTCCTGTAGAGGCTCACCTTCTGGTGTTGCTAATTGATATGCTCCTAATTTATAGCTAGCTATGATGATGAAAGGTCCCAGCTAGTTGGGCTTGAATTTTCCTTTGGTCTCTAGATTTGGCACATTCTTTTGGTTCTCTTTCATCACAAGTTCACCGACTTGGAAGGTGCGTTGCCTGATCTTCTTGTTGTAGCTTTGTTTAAGGTGATTCTAGTAGACTTGTAGATGATTTAGGGAATTCATGCACTGTTCATCTAGCAATTTAAGCTCATTCAGTCTTGTGACCCTGTATTCCTCATCTATGATGAGGTTTTGCAAAGATATTCTTAGGGACAGGAGCTCAATCTCAATTGGGAGTATGGCCTCTGATCTGTAGACTAGGGAAAATGGGGTGGCCCTTGTTGGCATGTGGATGCTAGTGTGATAGGCCCATAAGGCACAATTTAGCTGCAGATGGCAGTCACGACCAGATTCATTAACTATTTTCTTAAGGATTTTCATGATGGTTTTTTTGGTAGCTTCTGCTTGGCCATTGCCTTGTGGGTAATATGGAGTGGAAAAGCGTTGTTGGATTTTGAATTTTTCACACAAGTTTTAGACATCCTGATTCTTGAAAGGTGTCCCATTATCAGAGATAATGGATTGGGGAACACCATATGGGAAAATGAGGTAGTTCAGGATGAACTTGGATATCTATTTTTCAGTGATGTAGGTCATGGGAATTGCTTTGACCCATTTTGTGAAATATTTGATGGTGGTGATGATGAACTTGTGGCCATTGGATGAAATGGGTGAGATTTTACCTATGGGATCGAGCCCCATTTACGAAAAGGGCCAAGGTGTAACAATAGGATGTAATTCTTGAGCTGGTGTGTGAATGAGGTCTCCATGCTACTGGCACTGTAAACACTTTTTGACAAAGTCATGTGCCTCTCTTTCCGTTTTCGGTCAGTAGTACCCGGTTCTCAGCAAATTCTTGGCCAAGGTCATACCACTCGAGTGTGAATCGCAAGTTCCATTGTGTACCTCAGTCAAAGTAGTCAGGGCTTCCTTAGGTTTTCAGCAATGGAATAGGGTTCCATCGATGCTTCTATGGAAGAGGGTTTCTCCTAGGATGACAAATCGTAAGGACCTTTTGACAAAGGTTCACTTGAGGTTTAGGGTAATGTTGGCTGGGAGGACTCCTAACGTTAGATAGGTGTAGATGTCATGGTACAAAAGATCACTAGGACCAATGAGTTTGCATGCATATTCTGACTTTGGTATGAGAAGTTGCTCTACTAGGAATTTGTGTATTGAGACGTTGCGAGGGATATCTTGGAAGGATCCAATCGTTGCCATTACATCAACTGCTATGTTGTTTAACCTCCGTATCTGCTCAAAGGTGATATCGATAAATTATTCCTTGAGGTCTTCTACTACCTTTTTATATGGAATGAGCTTATCATCCTTAGTTTGGTATTCACCATTGACTTGGTTGATGATAAGTTGTGAATATCCATAGACCTTTAATGCCATGATTTGCCACTATGCTACAATTTTGAGACCTATAGTTAAAGCCTCATACTCTGCAATGTTGTTTGTATAGGGGAATGCCAACTTGTAAGATCTTGGTATGCAATCCCCTTGTGTGGTGATAAAGAATAAACCAGCTCCCGATCCATGTTGTGTGTGGGAACCATTGAAGTATAGTTTCTAATGATTAGCTATGCTAAGATTAAAGATGGACTCATTTGGAAATTCTGATATGAGTGGGTTCTTTGCCTAGATGGGAGCTTCTGCTAGCTAGTCCACAATGAATTGTCCTTTGATTGCCTTTCACTCCACATAATTGATGTCATACTCTGACAGTATCATCACCCATTTAGCCATTCTTCTCGTGAGCATAGATTTTGACAGCAAATATTTTAAGGGATCTATTTTGGTGATGAGCTTGATTCTATGTGCAAGCATGTAGTGTCAAAATTTATGTGAAGCGAACACTATTGCTAGGAAATATTTCTCAATGAATGTGTAGTTTAACTCATGGCCAACCATTGTCCTACTGATGTAATAGATAACCCTTTCTGTTCCATTTTCATCATGTTGAGCTAGAAGAGCACCTAGGGCTGTTGTTGTTGCTTAGTTGTATAAGATCAATGGTTTTCCTGCAATGGGTGGCATTAACATAGGTGGCATGAGTAGATATTATTTGATCTTGCTAAATGCATGTTCACACTTTTCATCCCACTTGAATGCTGCCCCCTTGTGGAGTAGATGTGAATACACAATTTGTTTGTCTACCAGTTGTGCTATGAACCTTCAGATGGACTGGAGTCTGCCTTGTAATCCTTTGAGTTGCTTCAGTGTTATTGGTGCTCCCATATCGAGGATTTCTTTTATCTTTGTAGGATCCACTTCTATCCCTCTCATTGACACTATGTATCCCAACAATTTTTTGGATTGTACTCCAAAGACAAATTTCTTTGGGTTGAGCCTGACCTTGTATTTTTCCAATCTGTCAAGGATGTCACTTAGGGTTGCTATGTGATTCTGCCTCTTCTTTGATTTAGCCAATATGTCATCCACATAATCTTTGATCATTTTGTGTATCATGTCATAGAAGATTAGTGTCATGGATCTCTGATATGTAGCCCCTACATTCTTTAACCCAAATGGCATCACATTCTAGTAGTAGGTGCCCCAAGGACATGTGAATGTTGTCTCATGCCGGTCTTCTTTTGCAATCATTATTTTGTTATATTCTGAGAAGCCATCCATCAGTGATAGCATCTCATGTATGGCCATCATTTCCACTATCATATCAATGTTGGGTAGTGTAAAATCATCCTTAGGACATGGTTTATTAAGGTCTCTGAAGCCTGTGCAAATGCATATGCCCCCATTCGGTTTTGAGACTGGTACAAGGTTGGATACCCATTCTGGATAGTCAATCGGGTGTATGAAGCGAACATCCAGGAGTTTTTGTAACTCTACCTTGACTAGAAAGGCTCTTTGGGGATGCATTTTTCTTAACTTTTGTTTAACTGGCTTTACTCCAGGGTAAACAACCAACTGATGAACAACCACTTCCAGATCCAGACCTGGCATGTCAGCATAGGTCCATGCAAATTTTACCTTCCTTTCTTTTAGAAGTGTTGCTAGCAGTTCTTGTTCCTTTGTTAGGAGAGACTCAGCATAGAAAGTGATCTATGGTGCCGCCTCCATTCCCAAGTTAACAAGATTACACTACTCTGCCATGACTGCTGATTTTTCTTGATGTAGAGCAGTAGGGGGGAGATTGTATCCTTCATCCTCTGGTGCCTCAAAGAGGTTTTCACCATTGGATGCATCCTTTATTTTTTACTGTTCTATGGTTAGAGAGTGCCACAATGTGGTTTTCACTCAATAACTTTGAGCTTATTCTCGATATTTTTCTTTTGTGACTGAAGGACTCAATCATCTCCCCGTAATATGCTTGGGTATCTAAAGTGATGTTGAAACCTACCTTGTGGTCCCCACATGGAAATTTATCCATTAGTCCTATGAATTCTGAGAGAGCCTCATCATTTTTGAATGAGTCCAGAAATGGCGGTCCTCGTTGGTCATGATCGATGAGTTGAGGGTATACTAAGGTGATTTTATGGTTTGATTGGTTTGACTCAGCAGGTGAGGTGCTAATCATTAGTAGGAAGGAGTCCTCAAAGAGCATGGGAAGGCCTTTTATGGTATCATCATCATCACTAATGTTTCAAAAATTAGTTACATCAAAAGTGAAGTTATCAAGGGGGATACCTAGGCATATGGGTGGTCTAAGAGTAGTTTCCGACACTTGAGGAGAGTTCCTAACTGCCCTATTAGGAGTACCTCTACCACGTACGGTTATACTCGGGGGAGTACATCCGAGGCCAAGGTTCCACATTCTTCTTTCTGCAATGATGGGCTCCAAGCGTCCATCACTGTTCCTTCCAAGGCTTTTGTTTCTATTGTAGCCCATGCCAAGCATTATTTATAGCCCTCTATTGGCTTCATCCATAGGTAATGTGGGTGTGGGTTTTGTATCACGGTATATTATACTTGAAATATCCTCCTCACCAACACTTTCCCAACTTAGGTCTCCCCAATGGAAAAATCCAGAGGGCTCATCCCTAAGAGTGTGGACAGGTGCTTTGGTTGCTCGAGGTTGCCCATGTGACCTAGGAGATTGTGGTAACTCTCCTACAATAAATACATTCCTTTTCATTCTATAGTCACCACATCCATTTTCTTGGATCATTTTTGATGTCAGATATGTCAGGGATGGTGGGTGTCTCTGTCGTAGAAGTGGAGGCAAGGTTAGCTGGGTCGATGTATGCAGTGGATGGGCATTCATCATTTTTTGGCACTTGGGGGATTTTATAAAACTTGGCTTCCAACTTTTTGTAGTAGGAAAATGGTTTAGGATCCCCGTGTATAGTGACCTCCTCATTTTGGTGCAAGAACTTGATTTATTGGTGGTATGTTGAAGCCACTGCTTTCATTTCGTGGATCCATGGATGACCTAAGAGGATGTTATATGTTAAGTTGAGGTCAAGGACTTGACAGGTAGTCTCCATGGTTGTTGGTGCGACTTGGATGGGGATTTTAATAGTGCCTTGAAACACTCTTTCTTGATCATCACATGCCCTAATTGTGATGCTCTTGTTCTTGTTAATGGAATACTTGGTGAATCCCAAGTTCTTTATAAGTTTGAGAGAGAAAATATTAAGGTTTGCACCTCCATCCACCAAGACACTTTTAACTTTATTTTTGTGAACTAGCACTTGAAGGTGAAGTGCACGGTTATGAGATGGATATAGGAGGAAGTCTTGATCAAAGAAAGTTAGGAGATTCTAGGTGATGATATTTCCAACCATAGTCTGAAACTGATTTGTGTCAAGGGTGGCACAGACGATGGATGTTGCTAATGCTTCATCAAGAATTTCCTATGGGCAGTGGAAATTTTTAGCAACTCCTTCATGGAGATCTGTGCGGGGGTTCTCTTCAGCTGTTCGATGACATTGTAGTTATAGGCAACAAATTTTGTATTTAAAGTGGGGGTCTTATATGGTGCCCCTACAATAGTGACCTTTCTGCCATGTGTGGTGACTCCACAGTCAGTGTTGGCGCCCTTGACATTAATGACCGTGACCATTTCATCGACACATGCGACTATTTCCTCATATACTAGGTTAGCACTAGCATATTTTTTCTTGCCTTTGTTGTTCCCCTAATTATTTCCTTGATTGTGGTTTCGCATCGAGTTTGTGTATATTTTTAGATCTTGATTACCAGCTGGTTTCTCGACATTGATGATCTTATCCTCAATGAGGTCTTGGATGATATTCTTTAGCCTCAAGCAATTTGTGGTGGTATGTCCTTTGATCTTGTGAAAGTCACAAAGGAGGTTTTAATTATACCATGGCGGTTTGGTCATGGGTTCCACGTATTGCTCGGAGTTGGAGAATTTGATTAGATTTTCCTTGACCAACTTCTTCATTATGGACTCAATGGATTCCCCAAGGGTCGTGAACTTCTACTTGGGGGGATATTTGCCTCAGGGAGGTGGTTCTCCTTGATTACCCAAGTTATTTATTTGGTTGGTGGGAAGTGGTTGTTGTTGTGCTACTACTACATTAATTTTCACATTATTGCGATTGTGATTTTATGGTTGGTGATGAGTTTGGATGTTTGGTTTGGGAGAACTTATGACCACTTTAGCATCGACCATGCCATTGTTTGTGATGTTTTTGTTCCTCGACCATGTTTGAGGTTTATCATTATAATTGTTAGACGGGTGGTTATCCTACGGTGGAGGAAATGTTGGTGTGTCTCCTCATGCAATAAGGTCCCTTTTGATGTTGAGCGCCTTTGGGATTAGTTGATCGTATGATGTGATGCATTGCATTTTTAAGTAGAACGCCAAGTTTTCATCTAGATTAGATATGATCATGCAAAATTTTTGTTCTTCTGGGATGGTCCACTTGCTCTAATTGGCCTTGGATTGCCATCTTTGCAAGAAGGATGTGAATAGCTCTCATTTTCTTTGTTTGAGCATTGATAACTCTTCCAAACTAACATCTGCACCCATGTTGAAAGCATAATTTTTAAGGAATGCTTCCACAATTTCCTCGAATGTTTTAATTCCCGTGAGTAGGCGAGAAAAGCATTCCATGGCTGGACCAGTTAGACTTTGGGGGAGGAGTCGCATTAGATATGTGTCATCGTACGCAGCCTCCATGCAATGCACTTGAAATTCCTTGATGTAGTTTTTAGGGTTACCTGTTCCATTATACTTGTCGAATTTGGGGATCTCCACTCCCTTTGGGAATCGTATCATTGTGATCCTTCTGTCAAATGGATAAGGGCATAAGTGGCCTAGTGTTCTAGTTGTTTTTCCCGTTTGGAGGTCCAACACCTGCTACGAGAGCAGTTTGATTTGCATTGCGACATCATTTTTCGGGTCGGGAGGTGGAATGAATGTGTTTTGAGGTGTTTGGGGTGTTTGATTGGTGGGAGTTTGCTGCAAGCTCTGTTGTGCATTCAAGGCTTGCTGGTATGCCTACTGTAGACACCAAAAATTGGTCTAGGCCTGCGAACACCACTTTCGACATAATTTTCTATTATCCATGGTCATGATTAAATAATGTTTATTATTTAATTACCTTTCTAACACATATTTCCTCTATTAATTTAACCCCTTTATCTATCAATTAAATAATTTATTATTTAATTACCCCTTTATCATACTTTTGCAACAATAATTAAATATCTTTATTTAATTATTCATTTAACCCCCTTTATCTATAATTAAATATTTATTATTTAATTATTTATATTATCCTTTTCAAATAGTCAAATTAAATAAATTATCTTTATTTATTTAATTAAATCTCTTATTTTTGAATGTTGAATTAAATTAACATTTAATTCATTTTTAATTATTTATGTCACATTCTTCTATCAATTAGTTGACTAATCATTCACTCACCTTCTAACTCAAGATCTATTTTTAGTTCTCCAATTATCTCCGAATTCAACATCTAATTATCTCTGTGAGAGGACTCTCTATCACAACTAGTCAATTAACTAGTTCCAACTCATATGCATGATCTGTTTTATTAATTAAATATCTTTATTTAATTAATTAACTCATGTTTGCATTCAAATGCATTATTCTTTGATTTCTAACTTTGGCTTTTGCATACAAATTCTATTTCTTCTATTTTTGGAGATTAAGATATTGAACTCATATTCTAACTCACGTTCTAACTTAGTTTCTATCTTCAGTCTTTCCTGAACTCGTGTTCTAACTCACATTCTGTCTAACACAAAACTCACATCGCATGGCATCATCAATCTCATCCGTCGATCTCTCTTTCAATCTAAGACGATCGTTTGAAAACACAAAATCTATAAAATGGCCTGTCATTATCAGTATTCCTCCTCTCGAAATCATTCATTTTTGAGAAGAGAGATTCATCTTCGATATTTTGCTTAGACACTCGACAAAGCTATACTTACATTCAAACACAGAAATCTAAGGGCATGAATATTGAAAAGGAAAAATAGAGAAGAACAATCAAGATAATTCGAAGGGGTGAACGCATATTCGGTGAGAGATTTCCATTAATTTTTTCTAGTTTGTTTAGTTTATTTCCTCATTATTTGTTTTTATATTTTAGATTATTGTTTAGATTAAGATTTAACTTTGTTATTCTAGCTTGCAGAAAAATCTATCATGTTACACCTGCATTTGCATCAACAATGTCTATTGTTGATCTTGTTGTTGTTGTTCTAACAAAGCTTGTTGTTGGTCCATCTGTTGTTGTTCCCATAGAGCTTGTTGTTGGGCTAACAAATATTTTTGTTGGTCTAGCTTCTGTTATGCAAACAAAGCTTGTTGTTGGTCGAGCTGCTGTTGTGCCAACAAAGCTTGTTGTTTAGCTTGTTGTTATTCCTAAATGTATTGTAGGGCTTGTTGGTATGCTTGCCGATGGATCACTTATAGTTGTGCTTGCACCTATTATTGGGCTTGAGCTTTGTCTTGCGGTTATTGGTCTGCTTGAGTGGCTTGCGCAACCTGTGTGGCTTGCTGGGCAACTAGTTACAGTGCTTGTGCTTTATGTGCAGCTTGTTGGTTTTTCTTTAGTACCCTCAGATGATTGGCTTTTTGGATAGTTTGGATTAGGGTGGTGAATGAATTTGTCACGTTAGCTTTTGGTGGGATTGGTGGTGGATTGGGAATTATGCCAACCGTGGTGATAGGCAAAATGGTTGTGTTGGTGGTGAAGATTTGGGTTGTTGGAGGTGTGGTTGAAATGCTCAGTCCTTGAGAAGTTATGTTTTGAGAGATTTGAGGACCAACTGATGTATTGATTGTGGTGGCTTGAATGGTTGCCACTTTTTGTTGTGATGTTGCAGGAAAAAAGAGAGGATTCTATGTGATACTCGTATTTCCTGGGTTTGAGAAACTAGATGTGGGTAGGGGGGGGAAGACCCAATCCAATAGGTAATGTGGATGTGAATAGTAATGGGGGAAAGGGTGGTAAGTTCCCCTGCAAGGAAAACGGGTTAGTGAATCCTGTTGTTCCAAACAAACCACCTTCTCCTTGCGGTAGAGAAGTTTGTATGCTTAATGGATAGGCTGGTGTTGCACAGAATGAGGATGAATCCATATGATTATGGAAGGTGAGTGGGAAGTATCAGTGTGATCGATTCACTGAGATAGAGTTATCTGGTGTGGTGTTGATGCTTACTTCTTTGTTGTTTACAAGGCGACGCTATTGTAACTCTCAAAACATAGCACTTCCTTTGTTCACAATCAAGGAGGTTGGTGTGATTGTTGATGTGGTTTGAGTCATTTCTTGATTGATATTTGGAGTTGACATTGGGGATGTGTTTGTAAGGGGCATGTCCATACTAGCACCTACGTCAATGTCAGAAGGAATTGAGATCCCTCCTTCCATTAATGTGTGTAAGTATTTAAACATGGCATTGATAATTTTATGGTTCTCTAGATTTTGGACCATTTCTAGCATTTCCGATTGTGTCATCCCCATGTCCTTGTTTGTGATGTCCTCTTCATAGTTTTCCTCTTAAGGATTTTGTGATGGTAGAGGAGAACTACTTGGGGGATTGCTTGATCCTGCAAGGTTTTTTTCGGTGGTTACTTGAACTAGGTCACTAGAAGTTGATATTTCATTGATGTTTTCCATGTTCCTCTTGTTTTGTGATCTTGTTTGAACCATAAAAATAGGGATCATTTGATCTTAATCTTTAGGCCCAAAAGATAAGAACTAGGGAAAGTAAAGGATCAAAAGGGGGTGGTGATGATGATGAGATAAATGGATGAAGTGATTGAATGAAACCTTTGAAGAACATTTTAGGGGTTATGCTAAACTTTAGGGCTTGGAGTGATTGTGACCATTTGACTAGGTGTATTAAGTCAAACAAGATTGTGGTGAAGATTGTAAACCCTAGGAAGTTGTGTTATCCTAGGGAAAGCTCACACAAGAGAATGGATTGGCTAAGTGTGTTAAGCCAACTAAGGTGATCATGAACTAGTAGACCATAGGAAGTTGCATTATCCTAGAGGTATATTTGTTCAAGAGATTTGTCTTTTTGGCTAGGTGTGTTAAGCCAAGATAGAGTGATGCTGATTTAGCCTTTAAGTTTAGCATGAATGATTTTTCTAAAGTTCTCAAATGTTTGTTGATGGGATGAGATTTGGTTGATAAAGAGATGGATGAGAGTGACAACTTTGATCCTAGACTTGACCTAGACATGACTCTTTTTTACAAAATCTTGGTATTAAAGAACATGCTACAGTTCCTATGTGAGGAAAGAAAATCTTTCAAAAAGCTCAGGATTCCGTTGATAGTAGAATGCATACAAAGTTGGGTTGTTTCTTGAAGCCTTCGTATAGAAGTTGTATACTAGTATTTCTTTGACTTCAAGGAGCATTTCAAGACATTGTTCATAGGATTTTAGGCTTATCCTTTTGAATCTTGGTTTTGGGATTTTGACCTTTCGAGAAATGATTTTAGGCAACACATATGAGGTCCAATTTGTCTTGTATCTTGCTTTAGTGAATTATTTTTACCAAAAGAACATTCTTGATTATGTTTCAAAATACATGTCTAATGTCCCACATTCTTTTTCACCCCACAAGGTCCATTATGTGGAAATCAAGGAAATTAGGGTAAAAGTTTCCTAGGTTGACCTTAGTGAAAACAAATGATGATAAAATCCAAGCACTTAGAAACCTATAAGGATATGATCCCTAAGGAAAGCAAGAGTACTTGAATTCGTCAAGGGTATTTGTTTCCTCCAAAGGGTTTGAAATTTGAAGCTCTTTATGAATGTTTGCTTTTCAATTGTTTTGAGAACCAAGCAATGCATTTTTCATTTACAAGCACATGTACAACCCTAGGATGAAGAGATAATATTTGTTGGGTTCCCACTTGGATGAATCCAGCTATGCATATTCTGTGTGGATGACTAGATGCTTGACCACACTGGCTCCCCTCCACGTCACACACTACTCGGTTCATCCAAGCATCAGTACCCATGAATCTCCCATGGAATAATTTTCATCTCTACAATAAAATCGCATGTATAACATGGGGCGGCTTCAACAAAATAGATAAGGATTTGGCCTTTCTAAACAAGGGTTTTAATTTGGTCTTCCCATTCATGGAGGCTGACCCATGTGGCGAGAGACCATTGCTTCCCTTTGATGGCACTCTCAAATTTTGCTTCTGCACTTTAAGAAGTGCACCTAAAGAATTAGTCCCGAGTAACCTGCTTTGGAGGCTTATAATTTCAATCCTGTTGATTGTCGTCCAAAACCCATTTGCAGGAATACTCAGTATACATATGTGAGCAGGCGTGTCAATTTTTAGCTTCCCATGATAAGTTCTGACATCTTTTCGAAAAGTGAAGCTTGAGGGTTTTCACATTGTTTTTTTGTTTGCAGACTATTTGTTTTAAGAAAGTTGCTTCTTGTTTGAGCTTGGTTTTTGCAACTAGTTCACTATCATGTCAAAATGAGTGCTATTCCATATTCCCCATGCCTAAGTGATCTCAGGTGTCAGTTTTCAGAGCCTCATTATCGGATTTACTATTTTTAGCAGATTGAAACCAAATGCAGTTTGTTCTATTTTGCAACTGCATTCCTGACAACCTTTCTGAGAGGCCAACTTCAACCATCAATAACTTTTGATCAGCGATGTTTCAAAGCAATTCCTTTTGCAAAAATCCTCAGGGTATGTTAATGTTCCACTATGTCTGATGGAATCTCGCCAAGAGTTGATTTACTATTGTTACAAATTGGCAATTGGATCAGTTTGTATTGGTTCAAAACTGTTGTTTCAGAAAAGCCTGACTCGGCAACTTTGCTGATTAATATCCGGTTCCTCGTGAACTGTTTCTTTGAACTGTATTTTTCACTATATTCTCAAGTCACATGTCTAAATGCTTGCAAATTTTAATGCCTCCCGGAGGTCATTTGACTAGTTTCCTAGATTGATTCCTAAGGCAACTTGGCATGTTTTGACCATTTTGCAAAAGTATCAGGAAACTAATTCTGATGTAGACCCAGTTCATTTTTTCAGCTTCAGAAGTATTCAAAAGGCAATATCAGACTGTTTGAGGGTAAAACTTGTTTGGAAATGAAAAAAATTTAGCTGGAGCCACATGGGGCCCGACATGCTTTGCATTGTTATGATGTACATCAGTGCATGATAGAATATAGAAAGATTCAAAGGTGAGCCATTATGTGCATTTTTTCTAAGATTCTTAAGAGAATCAAAGACCATTCCTCTGAACTTCACACTTCAAGAATCTTAGTGAATTGATTTATTTTTGTAAATCTATGAACCTAATGATGTTCATTAGTTTAAAAAATTTGAAACCAATGAGCATGGATTAGTTTTATTCAGTGAATAGTTATATTTGAAGGAGGAACTTGAAAGATAAGGGGGATCATTCCATCTAATGCACATTGCTTGGAGACTATCCATTCAATGTGTTAAAAGGAAACACTATTCAACTGTCTGGTTAATAGTTGAAATCACTCTTCAGTTATTTGAGATACAAGGGAAGTCTTCATAGGAGGGTGGTATGTCATCCCTACAAAACTCTGACAAACCCTATGATTATCAAAATCATATCCAAAAGGACATACACAAGAAAGCATATAGAAATGATAGAAATGATAGAAAGGAGACAGGAGATAAGATGATTAGTGAGCCAATAACAGACCAAAGAAGCTGGAAAAGAAGGTATAAAGATGCAAATCATATACAAAAAGATGGTTTTGATGCTAGAAAATTTGGAAATGACATCACAGATATCATTGATTGCAGAACTAGAGATGAACCCATGCCTAATGAGGAGGAGGTTGTAGAGATAGGGAGAATCCCGCATCATGGTGGGAAGTGAAGAATGGGACAAAGAAATGAGTAGAGGGCGCGACTAGCAGCATGGGGGGGAGCAACATGAGAGAAAAGACAAGCACATGAACTGTGTGACAAGGTGCCTGAAGAAAATGTGATCTCATGAGAGGCCTGCACAATGCACAAGGCGGTTTGTTGATGATGCCTTGGAAACTTTTAAACCAAATGGATGGAGACCACTGTACCAGTCAGCAAGGAGCCTGTGCCAGCTTGGAATGCAGAGAGAGGCATGCATGGAGCTGACTAGGTATGGGGCACCATGGAGCAATTCAACAATGGGGGCCAGCACAGTGAGGAAGGGAACCCGTGGTCGGTGAAGGAAGCCTCGATGGAGGCAATGCGAAAGGAGGGAGGTATGAGCAATAGTAGATTCATGCCTAATGATTGAAGACCAATATTAGAGGCTCGTTCCAACAAAAGAACCCACAGCCAGTGAAGGGGAGACCCGTGAGCAGGAAGAATAGGGGAGCCTGCTCAGTCTAGTTGAATGGGGAGCCCACACAAACTGCAGGAAGGAGGTTTATGCTAGGTGAGGCTCGCTCAACTAGTGATGGTGGGAATGGCCAACACTATAGGTGAAGAATGTAAGGTGTGGCTTGGAGAAAGGTGGGGCTCGAACTAGTGAAAGGGAATGCTCGAGCAGGCAAAACGAAATTAGGGCATTTTCAGTGAGGTGTGCGAGCATAGGAGGAGCCCATTTTTAGTAAATTTCAAAAAAATTCAAATGGTTTTAATAGTTTGTGGTTAAAAATGGAGGTGGGTCCACTATTTTTTAAATGATCAGGCATTTAAAAGGGGATAAAATTTTAATTATTTACCCATTGGTGCTACCCAGTAAAAGTTGAGGCCACTCAAAAAAAAAATTTATTCCCTTGTCAAAGGGATAAAATTTAAATATTTATTCAAATAGTGGAAGGTGAATAAAATATTCATGGGGGAATATTACAAAATGATTTTATGGATCATTTTATTTGCAAAATGAGTAAAATAAGATGGCACAGGTATTTAATTTTATTTAGTGGGGTGAATAAGGATAGTCACTATGTAAGTGAGTATTATTTTGCTGAAAAGGGTAAATAGTAAATGGTTTGGGCATGTGGAGAACTTATAAAATGGATTCTTTATTCATTTTATGCAAAAGACTTTGTGCTAGGCACATAAAATGGGAGAACGTTTTAAAATAAAACATTTAAAATGGAGTATGAATATACATATAAACTACAACAAATGAAGAGCAAAGGAAACAAATGTAGATGTGCACGAGAATGGAGTTTTCTTTTAGCTACAAGTAATGAGTGGGAATGGACACTTGGGCATTTTTCTATTGAAGAACAAATTGAGCACATGCTGTTTTGAAAACATATTGAAGTTTGTTACAAGGAAATGGAGAAGATATTTTGCAGATCACTGTTTAACGGCGGAGGTGTTTCTAGGTGGCAATTTCAGATCAATTTTAGGGCTGCCTTCATTCTTCTATTTCTTCTCTTCTCTTCTCATTGTATAGGATTCCAATTTCTGAAAGTTGTGCAAGTCAGACAAAAGCTATGGGTAGATTGTAAAGCTAGGGGAAATATGATTGTTAGTCATTTTAATTTGAAAGTGTATGTTCTGAATTATTCTATTATGTTATTTTAGCTGATAATTGTCTCCATGGCTGAATTGTAATGTTGTTTTTTATTCAATAATAAGATTGTCTGAATCTATTCATGCACATTTCCTGCATTTGAGTTACATTTGTTGTTGTCTTTTGATCTATGAATGGTGTAATTTTTTTAATAAAGAACAAGCTTCTTTTATTATTGCCTATTGTTCAGGGATAGTGTAATTGCTTTGACAAATGTGACAAGAGTGTTATGTTTCAAGTGGATTCATAAGAAGAATTATCAGAGAAAGCTTCAATGGCCTGGTTGTCATAATGTGACAACATTTGCAAGACCTTCAGAGCATGTTCAACATTGAAAGAGGAATGCTAGTTATATGACTCCATAGCCCATCTTTATGGCACTGGTTCATTATCATGTTTCTGCTATTTTCAATTTGGTCCCAACTCTCTAAATCAAAAACCATTTCAAATCTATTGTGCTGAGTTGTGTTTGTCATGGTCTCCATGCTGATTGATGAAATTCATTCAATATCTTGCCAATGTTAAGTGATATTTTAGGTTTCTCCGCATATTTTTGTGAGAACATAATATGTTAAGCAATATCCTGTTACTTGTGTGTCTAGATTGTTTGATATTGTTGAAGGGTTATCCCCCTAGGTCTTGCAGAGCCTGAAGTGCAGGGGAAATGTGTATCCATTCCATTTCTTATCAGTTGGCCACTAGACTTTGTGGTTCTTTATAATGGAGGTTGGCTACCTCTTAGAGAATTGCAAATCCTAGCTGGGTTGCATTTTTAAACAACAACAAAATGGAGAATCTACTAGGGAAGATTCTTAATCTCTAGGTGTAGATGGTTATAGAGTCATATTATTGTTTGTCATTCTAAATTTGTTCAAGTTTGAGGGATTTGAACCCTCGAGAAGAAAGTGTTGTAGTGAACCTGAACAGTTTTGTAATATGTGGTGCTCTGTTGGTGGAAAGGAACTCATAAAGAAGTTTAACTATAAAAGAACTTCATAATACTTGAAGTTCAGTCCTCTGTGAAAAGAGGTGGCAAATTTGTTTGATAGAACCTATTAAAATTTAAAGAAAGTTTCAGATCTATAAAAATTACCAGTCAGGAAGACAATTTGCAGCAATTGAAAAATTTCTAGGTATTTTTCATTCTTGGTTTCAAGAAAATTGTATATGCAAACCATATTTGAACATCTTAGGAAAAAATTGTGTTTCCTATTGATTGATTAGTACTGAAATAGGGAAAGAACAATAATATTTAAGTTTGTATACTTCTGAGTTGTAATATGCAGCCTATGTATTTTGTTGGAGAAGTATGCTTGTCCTTAAAATTTTCCCAATAAATAGATATTATGTGTAAATGCATTTGTATCATGCATTATGGTATTCTAAGATCACGATGATAGATAGAAGTAGGGAAATGAATGATCAATTGTAGAGTTCATATGTAAAAATTGAAAAGGGCATATCAAGATGCCTCAATATATGCATCTTGGCATGATTCCAGAGGGAACTGTGGTTTGTGATCAGTCCCAACTAGATTTTCAAAGAGGTTTTAGCACTAGAAGGTACAAAGCCATCAATTTTAGTAGCCTTAGTGGTTACCCAAATGAAATTCCAGCTAAAGTTAGAAATAGGTTACCAAGGTTCATTGGTGATAAGGCTGAATCAGCAATTAAACATTTGCAAGTGTTCAAAAATTTGATGGATGATTATGAGATTGATCATGAGGATGTGATCATGAGATTATTTGTTCAGTCCTTGAGAGGAGATGCAAGAGAGTGGTTCTCTTATTTACTAGCCTCTTTCATTCATTTATGGGAAGAGCTCAAGGTAGTGTTCATGGAACAGTTTGGAGAAAGGATAAACCTTGTTTTGATGAGGAAAAGGTTTATGAACATGGAGAAAGGAAAAGATGAATTAGTTCCATCTTTTAATCTTAAATTTTCAATGATCATTAGAGAGATCCCGGAGAACATAAGGCCAAATGATGCTAAATGTTTGGTCGTATACCTGGGAACATTTGACAAAAAGATGAGTTATCTACTAAGGGATAAAGAACCTACAACCCTGCTCCAAGCACATCAGATGGCTATAGATATTGAGAACAATTTGAGGTTCTCAATGATGAAAGGAAATAAGGTTGTGAGTGTTTGTCATCCTAACACACCTCAATAAAAAGGAACTCATGGATCAGTTAGTAATAGTTCTTGTCAAGAGGGTAATTGTGTTGCTGCTCCAATTTCTCCATCATTACAATCTGCACAAAATGTGGTGCCTCAAAATGAAGTTAGTAGTTGTTTGTTTCAAGAAAATCAGAACATGGTACACAAGAATAAAAAGAGTGTATCAGAAAATGAAGACACTTGTTGTATGAATGAGGACACTAATTGTAATCAGCTTACAATAAGCACATGTGTAGATCCTTGCAACGATGATGAAGAGGAAGATGCATGGTACGATGAGCAAATAAATATGCATGAAATTTTTTCTTGTAATACCTTGAATGATGAAGGAATAAAAGAGATGAGGGTCATCATTCCATGTCATGTTTCAATCAATGAAAATGATACAATTTCTGATGACATTCTTTCTCAAATAAGTGATCAAGACATTGAAAATGGAAGTTCAAGAACCTACTCTGAGAAATATGAGCATGGTTTATGCAGTAATAAGTCATCTTGTGATGAGGATGATGGTGAAAGACAAACTGATTTCTCTTTTGATGATTGTGAAAGCTCTTATGAGAATGACTTAGAGGTATGTTCTTCACACAATGGACATAATGATATGGATACTGATGAAGTCATTTATTCACCAGAGAATAATCAAATTACGCTTGAGACAGACTTGGAATGTAGTTCAAGTTTGACATCAATGAAGCTTGTTGATTCTATTAATGATGAAAAATCTGAGGATGAACATATATGTGTTCAATTTGCTGATCATGAGCATAGTATTGTTGAAAGTGATGAAGATGTTGAAGAACCTGTTTATATCTTCTCTATCCATGACTGCTTGTATGAATCAAAGATGGAAATGCGAGTGGTACATAAGAACGATGATAATATGCATATCGACAATCACATGGATTTAGAATCAACATTATCATCCATAGGTAATGAAAAACAATTTGATGGATTTGCAGATTGTGTTGACATTACAAGATTTTTTGCTCAATGTGTAGAGAAGCCATATGATGCAGATAGTAATGGGTGTGATGTCATTTAGTATGCGATTGAATGTGGACCTTGCTTTAATGATTTCTCTCATCTTTATAGTTTGAAAATGGATGTGTTTCCTTTGAATAAGGAAGGCATTGGTGAAATAGAGAGTGAAGGTGTTAATTTCATTACTAATGAGAAATTTTTAGATAACAGTAAGTCTCTTATTCATGGGTCAGTATGCCTATCAAATGAAAGTAGACATGAAATTTTCTTTGCTGACCTTGTTACTCTTGACAATGATAGCATTGAACATGTTGTGAAGAATCAATGTGAAGACCTTGATCTAGGGTCAAATTTTGAATATTCTGAATCTGTGTCCAAAGCATCCTATATGGAATTGCATGATGGTTTGAAGATTGAAATTAATAACATGTATGAACCTGAGATAGAGAATACTACTCATGCATTTGAGGTTGATGTTTTTGATGAGTGTCATGAGTTGATTAAAGATGAAAACATTTTAAATGTTGACAAATCTGATTTTTAGAATCTTGAAACACATGATAGTGTGTTTGGGTTGTGGTGTTTGGGTGATGACAAGATAGCCTGTGATGTTTTTTAGTTGGAGGAGATAAAAATGTATGAGCATTTTTTGCTCAACACACAAGATGATTGCATGTTGCTTTTCAGCGATGACATCTCCTCTGCTCTTTATCATGATGAAGGGATTAGTGAGTGTGATGAGACCATATTTTTGTGTGATCTTGATCATTAGTTTCAAGTGTTGCTACTTGATATGAAATTAGGAAATGAAATGATGAATAGTGATGTGGCTTATCTGATTTGGTTGCCACTTGATGACAGAGTTGAACAAGGAACAAGTTCTTACTTGCACAAGAACAGTTTAGTACTGTTGTTTGCAAAGTTACAATCACCAGTGTTGTTATTGTTTGACAGATGCAAGCATGACTTGAGAGAGATCAAATCTTTTTATAGATTGGTATTTGAAAGAGGTAAATTTTAATCCCCATTTTTTATTTGGTGGCCTGGGGTCATCAGATTAAGTTGAAAAAATGAAAGTTGAATAGGGGAGTAGTTTGAAGACACCTGTTAGACTCAACATTTGGTCTACTCTCCAGAGATCTGGAATCTTGCTATGCCCACAGGGGGCATACATCCCTAGTCGAAGCCACTGATAGCACTCTCAAATTTTGCAAATTTGAGATGCTTATTTCAAAATTTTGCTTTTGCACTTTCAGAAGTGCACCTGAAGAATTAGTCCCGAGTAACCCGCTTTGGAGGCTTATAATTTCAAGCCTGTTAATTATCGTGAAAAACCCATTTGCAGGAATACTCAGTAAACATATTTGAGTAGGCATGCCAATTTTTAGCTTCCCATGATAAGTTCTGATAGTGTTTCGAAAAGTGAAGCTGGAGGGTTTTCACACTGTTTTGTTGTTTGCAGACTATTTGTTTTTCCAAGTTGCTTCTTATTTGAGCTTGGTTTTCACAACTAGTTCACTATCATGTCAAAACGAGTGTTGTTCCATATTCCCCATAACTAAGTGATCTCGAGAGTCAGCTTTTAGAGCCTCATGATCTGATTTGCTATTTTTAGCAAATCTAAACCAAATGCAGTTTGTTTTGTTTTGCAGCTGCATTCTTGACAGCCTTTTTGAGAGGCCAACTTTGACCATCAATAACTTTTGATCGGTGATGTTTCAAAGAAATTCATTTTGCACACGTGCTCAGGGTATGTTAATGTTCCACTATGTCTGATGGCAGCTAGCTAGGAGCTGATTTACTATTGTTACAAATTGGCAACTGGATCAGTTTGTATTGGTTCAGAACAGTTACTGTTTCAGAAAAGCCTGACTGGGCAACTTTTTCGATTAATATCCGATTCCTCGAAAACTATTTCTTTGAACCATATTTTGCACTATATTCATGGGTCAAATTTCTAAATTCTTGCAAATTTTAATGCCTCTCGGAGGTCGTTTGACCAGTTTCCCAGATTGATTCCTGAGGCAACTTGGCCTGTTTTGACCATTTTACAAAAGTTTCAGGAAACTGATTTTGATGTAGACCTAGTTCATTTTTTCAACTTCAGAAGTATTCAAAAGGCAGTATTAGACTGTTTGAGGGTAAAACTTGTTTGGAAACAAAAAATTTTTAGCTGGACCCATGTGGGGCCCAACATGCTTTGCATTGTTATAATGTACATCAGTGCATGATATAATATAGAAAGATTCAAAGGTGAGCCATTATGTGCATTGTTTCTAAGATTCTTAAGAGAATCAAAGACCATTCCTCTGAACTTCACACTTCAAGAATCTGAGTGAATTGATTTATTTTTGTAGATCTATGAACCTAATGATGTTCATTAGTTTAAAAAATTTGAAACCAATGAGCATGGATTAGTTTTATTTAGTGAATAGTTATATATGAAGGAGGAACTTGAAAGATAAGGGGGATCATTCCATTTGATGCATAATGCTTGGAGACTATCCATTTAATTTGTTAAAAGGAAACACTATTCAACTCTCTGGTTAATAGTTGAAATCACTCTTCAGTTATTTGAGATACAAGGGAAGTCTTCATAGGAGGGTCGTATGCCATCCCTAAAAAACTCTAAAAGACTGTATGATTATCAAAATCATATCGAAAAGGACATACATAAGAAAACATACAGAAATGATAGAGATGATAGAAAGGAGATAGGAGATAGGATGATCAGTGAGCCAATAGTAAACCAAAGCAGCTGGAAAAGAAGGTATAAAGATGCAAATCATATACAAAAAGATGGTTTTGATGCTAGAAAATCTGGAAATGGCATCATAGATATCATTGATTCCAGAACTAGAGATGAACCCACACCTAATGAGGAGGAGGTTGTAGAGATAGGGAGAAGCTCGCATCATGGTGGGAAGTGAAGAATACAGAGGTAATGAAGAATGGGACAAAGAAATGAGTAGAGGGCGCGGCTAGTAGCATGGCGGGGAGTAGCATGAGAGAAAAGAAAAGCACATGAACTATGTGACAAGGTGCCTGAAGCAAATGTGAACTCATGAGAGGCCCGCACAATGCACAAGGTGGTTTGTTGATGATGCCTTGGAAACTTTTAAACTAGTCGGATGGAGACCACCGCGCCAGTCAGCAAGGAGCCTGCACCAACATGGAATGCAGAGACAGGCACGTAGGGAGCTGACCAGGTATGGGGCACCATGGAGTAGGTCAACAATGAGGACCAGCACAGTGATGAAGGGAACCTACAGCCAATGAAGGAAGCCTCGATGGAGGCAATGCAGAAGCAGGGAGGCACGAGCAATAGTAGACCCATGCCTAATGAGTGAAGACCAACATTGGAGGCCCATGCAAACAAAAGAACCCACGACCAATGAAGGGGAGACACGTGAGAAGGAAGAATAGGGGAACCCAGACGGTCTAGTTGAATGGGGAGCCCACGCAAACTGCAGGAAGGAGGTTTATGCCAAGTGAGGCTCACGCGACCAGTGATGGTGGGCATGGCCAACACTGTAGGTGAAGAATGCAAGGCGCATCCTAGAGAAAGGTGGGGCTCGAACCAATGAAAGGGAATTCCTGAGCAGGAAAAATGAAATTAGGGCATTTTCAGCCCAACCTCATGAGCCTCTTAAGAGGAATGCTGATGCAAGCAAAACTCTTGCAAGGTGTGCGAGCACGGGAGGAGCCCATTTTTAGTAAATTTCAAAAAATTCAAATGGTTGCAATAGTTTGTGGTTAAAAATGGTGGTGGGCCCACTATTTTTTAAATGATCAAGCATTTAAAAGGGGATAAATTTTAATTATTTACCCATTGGTGCTATCCGGTAAAAGTTGAGGCCACTAGAAATGTTTTTTTTTATTCCCCTGTCAAAGGGATAAAATTTAAATATTTATTGAAATAGTGGAAGGTGAATAAAATATTCACGGGGAAATATTACAAAATGATTTTATGGATCATTTTATTTGCAAAATGAGTAAAATAATATGGCATGGGTATTTTATTTTATTTAGTGGGGTGAATAAGGATAGTCACTATGTAAGTCAGTATTATTTTGCTGAAAAGGGTAAATAGTAAATAGTCTGGGCATGTGGAGAACTTATAAAATGGATTATTTACTCATTTTATGCAAAAGACTTTGTGCTAGGCACATAAAATGCGAGAATGTTTTAAAATAAAACATTTAAAACATAGTATGAATATACATATAAACTGTAGAAAATGAAGAGCAAAGAAAACAAATGTAGATGTGCATGGGAATGGAGTGGCACTTTTGGATCAATTTTAGGGTTGCCTTCATTCTTCTATTTGTTCTCTTCTCTTCTCATTGTACAAGGTTCCAATTTCTGAAAGCTCTGCAAGTCAGACATTAGCTATGGGTAGATTGTAAAGCTAGGGGGAAATATGACTGCTAGTCATTTTAATCTAAAAGTGTATGTTTTGAATTATTCTATTATGTTATTTTAGTTGATAATTATCTCCATGGCTGAGTTGTAATGTTGTTTTGGATTCAATAATAAGATTGTCCGAATTTGTTCATGCACATTTGCTACATTTGAGTTACATCTCTTGTTGTCTTTTGTTTTATGATTGGTGTAATTGCTTTAATAAATCACAAGCTGCTTTTATTATTGCCTATTGTTCAGGGATAGTGTAATTGCTTTTGACAAATGTGACAGGAGTGTTATCTTTCAGGTGGATTCATAAGAAGAATTATTAGAGAAAGCTTGAGTGGTCTGGTTGTCATAATGTGACAACATTTGCAAGACCTTTAGAGCATGTTCAAAACTAAAAAAGGAATGCTAGTTATATGACTCCATAGCCCATCTTTATGGCACTGGTTCATTATTATGTTTCTGTTGTTTTCAGTTTGGTCCCAACTCTCTAAATCAAAAAAAAATTCAAATCTATATTGTTGAGTTGTGTTTGTCATGTTCTCTATGCTGATTGATGAAATTCATTCAATATCTTGCCAATGTTAAGTGATATTTTAGGTTTCTCAGTATATTTCTGTGAGAACATAATCTGTTAAGCAATATCATGTTACTTGTGTGTCTAGATTGTTTGATATTTCTGAAGGGTTACCCCCTTAGGTCTTATAGAGCCTGAAGTGTAGGGGAAATGTGTATCCATTCCATTTCCTATCAGTTGGCCACTAAAATTTGTGGTTCTTTATAATGGAGGTTGGCTACCTCTTAGAGAATTGCAAATCCTAGTTGGGTTGCTTTTTTAAACACCAACACCCCTCTCATCGGAGCCAACCGCGTGATACTGGCTTTTGTTCCAATACCCACTTTTATATCTTGACTAGAAATACACTTGTCCTTAGTGTGTTACCGGTTGGGTCGTTCCCTTGGGTGATTACTTTTTTCCACAAGGCAAGCCCTCTAAGATAAACTAAAGCGAGTAAACATATTCGTAGTTCAATCAACCTTCATTTATAAACAAAGGGAGAACACTCACAATAAGTTTACCCACACTCACAAGATGTTTTGTTCAATTTTAGATCCCTAAATCAAAGTGTGAAGGCAATATTTTAAACAAACTAATATCACCAAAACAATTTTGATTCTCAAGATCATCATGAAGCATGAGAGAAGCACATATGCCTTTTAAATGATATTAATTTGTTAAAAAGATTGCAAAACATGAAAAACACTTGTTCATTTTATACCTCAAAGCAGTGATGAGTTCATTTTAAAAGCACCAAGTGAGATGTGAAAGTTTCTTGTTAGATTTTAGAACCCAATTGAAATTTAGTAAATGTCTAAGGTTCTTTTTAACCAAGAGGATTAAGTCAAATGATTAATTTAACCAAGCATGAAAAATGGAAAAAATCTAGCTCAATAAGCATTAAAAAATGCTTTTGTGAATTTCTCCAATCGTATTTTTGCCTTGATTTGATTCCAATATCAACCTGTAAAAGAAAATACAAAATTAATAAAATATTTCACAAAATCTCTCATGCTTTAAACATAGGTTATTAAAAAATGCCTTTTCTTAAAAGAAAAATTATTTATCCCCTTTATAATGCTTAAAATTTTCTTATACCGCCACTTTGTTTACACATTTGCAACCTCTACCGCTCTACCATGGATGGTTAAGGTAGGCGGCACGGTGATGTGGTGGTGGATTTGCACAGTCGACTGGTAGATTTTACCACATTACTGCTAACAGTTAGGCAAGAGACCGCAGAACAACAATGGCAGTTAAAGAGATGGTCAGGCGGGTTTACCGCAATACCATAGAGGGTTTGGAAAGAGATTGCGATGAAGCGGTGATAGTCAAGACAGACAGTGAGGCAGTTAACCATACTACTGCAGAGGGTTAGGTGGTAGACTGCGGGATGGCGATGAAGATAGTGAGCGGTTACCACTCAACCATGGGTAAGGGAAATTTATCTGGCGATAACACAGTGAACACCACTCTACCATTGACGGGGAATGACTAGGTGGCGGTAACATGGTGGAAACCACTCTAGCACGACCAAGGAATAGGTAGGTGGCGGTAACGTGGTTGACACCGCTCAACCATGATAGGTATGGAGGAAGACTATGGTGATGCGGTGGAGGGTGATAGGTAGCTACTGTGCTACCGTTGGTAGTTAGCTTGGAGATTGTTGTGGCATGGTAAACAACAGAGAGAATTGTGACAGTTAGGACCACTGCACCATAGGGGAAAAAGATGAAGTTGTCACCACGATATCCCAGGTTGAAGAAATAGGACCGGTGGTTGAGCGGTAAGGAGATGAATAGCAACAAAGCGGTCAAAGTCAAAACACTATTGTCTCGTGGGAGATGGCCAAATTTGACTGCGTGGGAAAACTGTAAGGGAATTCACGGGAAAATAGCTCGCAGCAAGACCTGTTCAAATTATGATTTGATTATTTTTTCAGATTAATTTCTTGCAGAATGTATGAACAGTAAGCCTTTGTCAAAGAATAAATCAAGACTTGTATTCTATATAAAAAAAAAAAATCTAGCCATAAATATTAACAACGCTATTGTTAAAAGAACAATTAACACATCTATGCAAACGTAATTTCCTATAACAGAGACACAAGTAAGATTGTAAAAAGGAATTCAGAGAGCCCTCCTTCTAGTGCCAGAATGTGACCCCAAAATTCATGTACTACACAAACACAACAAATAAGAATAATGTTAGATAAAATGCAAGAGAGAATCAAGGTTCTCATGAAATTAAATTGAAACATCAATATAGGAAAGCAAGTGAAGAACAATGCAAATGGAGTAAAAAAATCCTATTTTAATGAGCAACTATCAATCCCATGGGGGAATTGGTGTTGATTGGTATGTTGAAATTAGCCCTTTCCCAATTCCTATTGTAAGCTTGATGATTGTTGATGGTGAGATTAGCTGGCTTGAATGGAATGAACAAGATTATCTCTCAATTCAAGAGAGTAACCTTGCATGAAATATGTGGAATGAAGATGAATTTGAGCATAGTAAGTTTACTCAAAGTTGTGTGTTGTAGAATGAAGAGAGAGGCCTCCAATTTATAGACTTCCAAACTGGAAAATAGAGTAAAATAGAGCAATTTGGGATCATTCAAAATCCAATGGCCAAGTGCCACCTATCAAGATGTGAATGGTTGATGGTTGTGCACATTTTGGCCAAAGTGCCAATAAATGCAATTAGGTGGAATTTCAAATTTGAGAAATGGCATGTGAGAAGGAAAAACGAATGAAATAAATGCCACTTGGCTCAATGCACAAGGAAATGTAAAAGGAGTGAATGCCTTGTTGGATGTACAAATCCACTTGGAATTTTTGAATTCAAATTAAGGGAATATTCCCTTTTGATGCTATGTGAGGGAAAATAGATGAATTAATAAATCAAAATAATTGATTTATTGTGCAAGTTACATTCTCTAGAGAATGTGACATAAATTAAGATTAAGTTAATCAAATCTTAATTAATTTAATGAGGAATTTAGGAGATGTGACAATTTAGACTTAGATTGATGAATTAATTTAAATCAGAATTGAGAGAAATTGATTTAATTAAATAAATGATTTTAATTTATTTCACTAAGTGGGATAATGTTAGATTAAATCAAATAAGGTTTAATTTATTTAATTTAATAAGAGGATTGTAGAAACTTTAATCAAATAAAATGATTTATTAAATTAAATTGATTAATTTAATCACTGGAGGAGAAAGACTTAACCAAATAAACAATGGTTTATTAGATTAAGAGACAAAATATGTTGAAAGGCTAGGAGTATGATTCAAGAAGAAATGTTGTTAATAATCAAGATCAAGTGTGTCAAACCGAACTTGTTTATTTTCCATGTCTACAGTTAGGATTTGGAGTTTGAAAGTGTAGACACTCGAAATATCCTGATTGATATCATACACTTGATCCTAATTCACTAACACCGATTATTCCTTAATCATTTCTTTACTAACCATTTAATTGAATAATCTTTATTTAATTAAATTCATCAAAATTCCTCCTAAAATTAGGTAATAAATATTATCAGATTATTTCATCACTTGCCTCTTTTAATTAAATAAATGAACTTTATTTAATTAAATCCTAATGTCTTCTTTAAATAAATCAATTTTATTTAATTGAATTCTAATGTCATCTCTTTTAATTGAATAAATCATTTTATTTAATTAAATTACTAATATCTCAAATATCTAAATCAAATGTCAAATCAACTCACTTCATCTAAGTTAACTAATCCTAATTAACTCCTAACTCTAATCTTCCTTTCCTCTAGATTTTGCAAGTTGCACCTATAAATAAATCTATTTGATTTATTAATTCCTCCTAATTTCATTCAAATATGGCATATTCTTGGAATATTCCACTTATTTGAATTCTCCCTCCCAAAGGACTTTTTTCCTCCAACTTGACATTGAAGGCTCTCACATGTCCTCTCCTTGAGCCAACATGGCATTAACTCCTCCTACATCCCCTCTTACACAAGTCATTTCTTCAAATTCAAATTTCACTTGCATGCATTTAACATGCACATTGTTGAAAATGTGCTCCAATCTCCTTCATTAGCATGTTGACAAGTGGCATAATGCCATTGGGTCAAATCTTAATCCCACATTCATCCTTTTCTTCAATCCTCCATCCTTCTTCCTTATAAATGGACGCCTTCTCTATTGATTTGGGATCAAAATCTTGATCTAGATTTTTATACAAGGTTATTATCCACAAGTTTACACAAGTTCATTCACATTTTCATCCAATTTATCATAGAATCCATCATCCATAGCTAGGTTATTTTCTTTTTTCATATTTGGAATCATATTCAACATAAAAGCTTATCAAGGGATTTGGAAAGGGCTTCTTTCCATATCAAAGGAGCACCAATCCCCTATGGGATGAAGGTTTTTTTGGTTTAAGTTAGATTACATACTTCATTTATGTTGTTTCCTTGTTTATTTCATATTTTCTCTTAAATTAGTTGAAGAATCTCATAGGGAGCATTAGATTTGTGTTACTAACATGTTTAACATTGTTTTGTTGGTCTTTTGTTAGTCTATGTGGGTTTTGTGCTCATATTTTGGCACCCACCATGGGGCTAAGCCTCATTTTTAATATTTGTTGCAGGTTTCATCAATAGGTCCATTCATGAAGTCCGATATCATGCATCCACTGTCCATTTTAGTGAATTGGACCACTGTTTCGATGCATTCGACCTCTGTTTTGGCACATTTAACCCCTATTTAAGTGCATCCATTGTCCGTTTCGACACATTTGACCCTCGTTTCAGTGCATTTGGCCTCTGTTTTAGCTCATTTGGCCTTTGTTTTAGCACATCTTGCACCTGTTTTAGTGCATTTGGCACCTATTTTAGCACATCTAACACATGTTTTAGTGCATTTGGCACCTGTTTTAGCGCATCTGGCCTCTATTTTAGCGCATCTAGCCCTTGTTTTAGTGCATATGATCTCTTTTTTTTTCTTTTATAGTCAATCTTAAAATGGCCATATCATGGTCATACAAAGGTCTTTTTCAAAGATTTTTTTTGAAATGGGGTAGAATTTCATAAGCTATTTAATGGTGTAGATTTTTCTCAACTTTGATAGATTTAAAATTTTTCAAATTTTCACCTAAATTAAAATCACATTGTAACTTGGTCTAAGTTTTAGGGTTTCTATGCTTAATAATTTATCTAACCCTCATATCTTCTTGTTTCTTGATTTTATTTAACATTTGTAACTTTAATTTCGGGTTTTAAAGGATCATGGAGCATGAAAGTGAAAGAAAAAACATTTTATATTCATTGTAATGTTGTTTTTAAACACTCATAGGAAAATAACCTATCATATATTTTCCTTTCATGCTTTAGGACCAACTAGGATTATTTTGGGCATAAAATCAACCTACAACTCAAGCTTTGTCAAAGTTGGTTAAAAAGAACCTTAGACACTTACTAGCATCTCGATTTGTGTTCAAAAAATTGAATAATCAACTTTCACACTCAAGTTTCGTGCTTTAAAAGGAACTCACTTTTGCTTTTGAGGTCTAAAATGAACATGTGCTTATCTTGTGTAGTAATATTTTTTACAAATTAAAACCATTTAAATGTGTATTCACTTCTCTCATGCTTCACGACAATCTTGAGAATCAAAAGAATTTTTGTGATATTAGGTTGTCTAAAATATTGCCTCCACATTTCAAATTTGGGCTCTTAAAATTGAAAAAATCTTGCTAGTCTGAGAAAAGACATTGCATGTGTTGTATTTTTTTCATACAAATAAATATTGATCGAAATATGGATGTACTTACTCACTTTTTCTTACCTTTAGAGGTCCTTCCTTGGTGGAAAAAAGTACTCACCCCAAGATTATGACTCAAACTGGTAACGAGCAAAACACCAAACTACTCCCAACTAGTATATAAATTCACATGTTGTGGAAATATTAGCATTACAAGAGCTCCTACAGACAAGCAAGTGATACTCTTTATTGGGTTGATTTTGCCCCTCATGTGGCCTTCTAAACTAGTGTCTTGATTAGGAGCCAAAATTTTGTAAAAGCCAAAAATCATTTCTATTTGTTGGTGCAAGAGGTCGGACCTCTGAAGTCATCCCATGTACTTGTGACTCTTTGTAGAGATGAAAATTTTATCATGGGAGATTCATGATAACTAAAGCTTGGCTGACTCACAAAAGTGAGTATCATAGAGGGGAGCCAGTGTGGTGAAGCTTCTAGTCATCCACTCTAAATAAGTGTAGCTAGATTTATGCAAGTGGGAATTCAACAAATTTTGTCTCTTTCTATCCTATGGTTGTGCATCATTTTGGAATAAAAACACATTGCTTGGATCCAAAATCTTGAAAAAAAAAATTCAACAAGGTCATTAAATTTCAAACCCTTTAGTAGGAAAAAACACCTTTAAATAATCCAAGTGATACTGCTTGTCCCTAGGGATTTCATCCTTAGAGGCTTCTAAGTATTTGGATTTATATCTCAATTTTCCCTCTAAAGTCAAAATTAGGAAACTATGCTCTCGAAACCTTGATTTTCACATAATGGACCTTGTGGAATGAAAAGGTACTGAGGCATAGACATTCAATTTGAAACTTAAGAAAGACATTGGATGTGGTAAAAGAAAACTCATTAATCAAGATGAAATCAATTAAACCCCACACATGTGCTTGTTATCTTTTGTTCATATGGTTTTCCATGCAAACATTGGTCTTTTGGTTTGAATACTCTTAGATAAAATCATGTTCTTCACTAACTTGGTCCTATAAAAAAAGTCCTCTTAGGTTCATCTAGGATCAAATCGAACACTTCACCCATCCCGAAACATCAATCAAATCCCATTTCACAAACAACCTTTGAAACTTTGGAATAATCATTCATATTAGAATTTTGGTAAATCTCTCAATCAAAATCAAAATCCCCTTTGTTTGGATACATGTGTATGTTTGAATCCTTGTCCACACATTTAGTTAAATTTTCATCCTTTTGGACAAGTTTATCCCAAGGTAACATCCAACATCTTGGGATTCAAAAGTCCATCATCCAAATCAAAATCCAAAAATCCCAAATTCCTCCAAAGTTCCTAAAGGCTCATCACCCATATCACTCACCCTTTAATCTTTCATCACATCATTGGTTCTAAACACCTTATAGGTTCACTTTTGCAGCAAGTTCAAAACACAAGAAAACCTAGAATATAAACTTGATTCATACATCATGAGTAATCCAAGTCAACCAAACTATCAAGGCATTACAATATCAATTGAGAATCAAAACTCATATTTATAAAATCCATAAATGGGATCATTCTCTCCTACAAACCTCAATGATACAACAAATGTGAGTTTTCCCAATCTAAATTTTGGAACATCTTTCCCTATGATAGATTTAAATAAAATTAAAAACCTATAAATCTATCAACCAAAAAATCAATGCATGAGTCTTATTCCAAAAAACATTATCCTAGGCTAAATTCATACATTCCAAATGTGACTATACAAAATCCAAGCTTACCAAACATCAACATATCAAATCCACACTTGGTAATATTTGGGATAGATATGTTTGCAAATCACACCAATGTTGGTCAAATTCCAAGCAATATATTGACAACTCCATGTGTTGAACCAATTCAAAATAACCTCATGAAAAATTAAAGTTACCCAAATCAAAGAAATATTTTTCACAACAATGTTCAATATCAACCCATACTACCAAATCTAAACATCATACCAAATTAGAACATTGTCTGAAATCAATCTATCTACGATCCCATGAAAACACCACAAGTATGCATTCCAAATATTCTTGATCAACAACCAAATCAACTATATCAAGGATGTCAAGATCAAAATCAAGATTTTTTTTTGAGAAATAAAATTGCTATACCTAAAAAACTCATTGATTCATATCACCAAGAGACATCTCCACCCCAAAATCAATACACTCTTCCATTGGTTGAACCATGTCATCGAAAAACTGAGTTGTGTCCACAACCACCTCAAGAACAATATCTCCAATTTCAAGAGGTTGGATATCAAGATAAAAAACAAACCCAATCACCCCATCTGAAACATCAGTCATCACATCTCTAGGATCAATCACAACTATCCATCAATGAGCACCTTGTATATGTTTCTACCTCATCCAACAATAAAATCAACATATATCAAGAGTCACCTCTCAATCATGATCAAAATCCACTAGAAATACCCAAAAATTATCCAATTCAAGAAATGTTAACATCATTGGATCCTATGGTTGAAAAAATTGAAAATATCTCCACCATAATTGTTGAAAACAATTATCAAAATCCATCCATCAATGATGAAAATGTTTTTACAAAATTCAATGATCAAATCAGCATATATCAAGAGTAGATTTTCGATCATGATCAAAATTCATCTACAATATCCCATAATTATCTATTTCAAGGAGTGTTAGAATTATTTGATCCTATTGAAATAATCCAAGATCCATCCACCAATGATCATGTTGAAAATGTCTCTACATCCCCTAATGAGTTAGAGGAAATATCTCTTGGATTTATTCCAAAGCATGATCAACATCAATCACCAAAGTCTAGCAATGGTCCTTTCCAAGACATATTGACATCCTTTGACCTCATGGTTACAAATATTGAAGGAATACTCAACTCAATATTTGATCCAGGTCCACTCAAAGATCAAAAGGATATTAAGCCACTCCCCATGCCTAATGAAGAGGTCCAAGAACCCTTTGTAAGAAATCCTTTGAAATTGTCCCATGTCAAGTTTTTGATCCAAAGTATGTCAAAAGAAATTCCAACATTAACCAAGATCAAGAATTTGAATCTCCATAATACTACAATGATCTAATGAGCACTCTCCAATCTATATAAGATGTCACAAATGATGATCATATCCATATAGCACATACTCCTCCATCAACCCATGACATGCTTTATTTGGATGGACATGTGGATGATCTTCATTCCAAACAAGAGTCTTATACTATTGATGTCATTAGAAAGGAACAAGAGTCTCCTACTCTTAACATTTGTACACATGATCAAGATATAGAAAAATATAGAGACATATAAGAAAGGGGTCATGAAGAAGGCTTCTACAAAAGTTGTGAATCAAAAACATCCCATGAAGACATATCAAAAATGAATCATGAGGAAGACTTTTTTGTTGATCATGGATCATGGATCATCAACACCTCTAGAAGAAGCATTAAAATCTGATATTTTATAAGATTAATCCAAAGATATCAATCAAGAATTTATCCCACATATGGAGGATCCTATCACTTACAAACTTGGATCACTTACCTTTTTTAGGGAAATTTATATTATCAATAAAGAATTTGTCACCTTTGAATATCCACAACAAAGCAGAGAATGGTTAGCACCTTGTTTCCAAGGTAAATCATATCCTATTGCAAATAAATTTTATGAATAGATGAATTTTGAAGGCAAAGTATTGGGCCTACATGAACAAGGTATCCTAGAACCCGTGCATATTATTGGAAATCCTAAGCATCAAGGTATTGGTTATTCAAAAATTAAGGGATCTACACATATCAGTGATACCTCTATAATACTAGGGGCAATTTTATCTAGTGCAAGCATCAACATAGGGAGCATGAAGAATCCTTATGATGAAACCAATGCCAATACTACAACCAGCCGCTTCATGAATCTTCATCCACCCATCACCCCATCCTTGAATTGGGACCAACATCAAAAGAAAGATCTGAATGAAAGCACAAAGAGGGTTATCAAAGAAAAAGAAGATGAGGAGCATAATGGACAAATCAATTACAAGTGGATACCAAAGAATACAAAGAATGATTATCCCTATCAAACTCCATTAGTCAAAGAAACTATGGGGAAAAATAATAAAGGGAAAAATATTCATCAAAGATGTCCACAAAGGAAAAATCAAGCTTCTCAAGCAACATACAAAGTATATCAAGCAATTGGTCCTAATTCTACACACACTTCCGTATCCATCAATCATTGCTCATCTTCCCAAGTTTGGAGAGTCAAAGGTTCCCAGATATCAACCAATTCATCTTTTATTCCTAAACACACTCCATCTACACCTCCACGCATGATATCCAATTCTCACATTGACAATGTATTGGCAGCAACCTTTCATCATAAGGATTCAAAAGGCACTATATCGCGATGTGCACACAAAGAAAAAGTTAACTTTGGTGTCAACAAAGTAGATCAAGAATCTCAAAAGTTGTATTCAAGTGCACATATCTTAGCAAAGAAGCTTCTTAAAGTAGGATATTGATGGAAAATTATTGAAAAAGCATCAAGATCAACACTACCAGGTGGTTCAACATGAGCATAAATATTTCAAAAAATAAAAATAAATAAATAAATAAATTAAAAAATCATGAAAATAGTAAAGATAAAAATCGTCCTCCTGTGAAAACCACTATTGTGGCACTTTGGGAAGGTACCATGATGAAAACTTGGAAAACATGTTTCATGTGTAGAATCAAGCATCTACGTGCGCCAGTTCAGGTGGAAGCATCTGATCCCATACATAATAAATCTGACATTCCATCCATCTTATCCATAATAAATCTATTCATCCATGATCTAATCCATTTTCATCCATCTACATCCATAGTCAAAATTGTCTTGATCTTGACAAATTTTGGTGCACACTTTACACTTGTCATTTTTGTAGACACTAAAATTTGGTCTAAGTCAACAACTTCAATTTCTTCAAAATTTGTATTTTCATAGTCATGATTAAATAATAATAATTATTTAATTACTTTCTAAATTCCTTTCTCATCTATTAATTAAATAAATTTTAATTATTTAATTACTTCACTTTAAAATTTATTCATCTATGGAAAGAAGGAAGGATGTGACTTCAATGAATTGGAGGAGCCGTACTGTGCGATCTCTTCTCTTGGGGATTGTGCGATATATTCTTTTATCTCATCCTAGCATTAGTTTGTTTAAGAGTTTAAATAATGATTTGACTCTTCATTATGAAAGAAAGCCTCCTTCTAGTGTCTTCGTGCTAGCCAGTTTAGCACGAGTCTCAAATTGCACCCTTAAGAATGTTTCTATATTTAGCTATACGACCATTTTGCCTTGTTTTTTGCGTGTTTTCTCCAAGGAGAAGGAACCCTGCATGCACGCCAATTCCTATCTTGCTGGCCGCAATCTTCCCAAGATCCTCATTAACTCCATTGTCAAGTCACCCTATGGTGATTTTCCTTTCCGTGCATGCGACCTGTATGCTGGCGTAATTACCCATCATTGTATCCCTTGCCTAAATGAACACAATGTGATAATTATCTGTTATCCTATTGGCTTTTGCATTTGGTATCTTTTGCAAACTCTTGGGCTTTCTGTGTAGGTTGGAAAAATGGGTGGCGAGCAGGTGAGGACAGAGCTAGACAATTGTGAGGAATTCCAAAATAATCCTTTAGTTTGGCACATCTATGTGGAAGGTGGCATTGCTCCTCTTATGGAGATATTGGTCGCTCGTGACCCTAACTTGTCTGGCCATTTTTCCAACTCGTGGAAGGATCGTAGGGTCTCAATTGGAGGTATTTCATTTGAAATTAGTGAGGAATTTATAGCGCAAGCCACGAGATTACAGTGCACTGGGAAAAATACCCCAAACACACCAAGAAACTAGACAATGAAAGCTTGAAAGATTTTTTCAGAGGAGATGAGAAACTAGTGTGGAAATAGTCAAGTTTTGAGAGAGAAGCTCTCCCAAAGCCCTCGGATTAGGTTTGCCTTGCATTGATGAAGTACGCCACCTTGGAAGTTAGGTTTAAAACCTGCATTTTTTATCACTTTCCCCTGTTGAATCATTTAAGCACAAGATGTTGCTTAGTTCTCCTTTCTTTCTTCTAATGGATTTGGAAAACTCAATCAAAAAATGCAAAGAGTTAGCCAACCTTAACCCCAGTGATCTCCCGCCGCTCCTACTCTATCAGGGGCTCATTCTAAGACTTTACCACTTCCACCTGGCCCTCTATCCTCCTAAATCTATTATGGTTGTGCGTGTTGAGTATATCGAACCCCTATCGGTTATGAATATTTCCCCGACCGAGTCTAAAATCCCTCCCTCGAAATCCAATATGGGCACTGCAGGGAATCCAAAAGCCAAGATGGCCACCAAGAAACTTAAGGGAGGGATGGGTATGGATCATACTAGTGTGGTAGTGGGTCTCTATGAATTGAAGTCCACTCCAATGAATTTGGCCTACAAGGCCACCACTACAAAAAAAGGGAAGGAGAAAGGTACGCCGGACCTAATTGTTAGGGAAGGGAAGGGCAAGAACACAATAAGGAAATACAAGGAAATACTCCAGAGGAGACACTATTGTGGGGACTATTGTGATGACTGGTGGGGAAAATACTAGAAGGAGATCTGGGAGGCTGGCAAAGAATAGTAAAAAGAGGTAGATAATTGAGGATTTGGAGGAGGAGTGGTCTGACAACAAAGAACACAAGGAAGAGGAAACTAAGGATGATGAGGACGAGAATGTGGAGGGGCCCCTATTTACTCTTGAGGACAACAAGGTTCCCAAAGATGGCTTTGCCTCTCACTCTTTGCATCCCTTGGTTGAAGAGAGGTCTCGGGGACCATGGACATTGGGGAGGATCCCTGTGAATTGGAGAAGAAAATGGACAAGCTCAGTAAAAGGATTCATGGGTTGAACCGCTTCACTATGAAGTTGGGCCATTTCATCACTAGCACCCTATCAAATGCCATTAAGGACGAGCTGGAGGGAAATAATAGTCAGGAGAACAAAGACTGGATTAGGGATGAGGCTATGGACCTCCTGGTTAAAAACTGGGATAATGCTAGTTAGCTACTGCCTATGTTGGTGTCCTATCTTTCAGCTGCCTCTCCATGGTCTTTGTGTTGTTAGTGGGTTGTCTTTGTTTTTATTTACTTTAATGTTTTCTTTCTAGTCTTGTTTCTTTTTGGCCCTTGTGGCTCGATGCGAAGGGTACAACACCCTAAAAATACTGCTTAATATTTCAAAAAAAATTATTCATCTATTAATTAACTAATCTTAATTATTCAATTAATTCACATTGTCTTTATTCTATCGTGATTAATTAAATAAATATTCTTTATTTAATTATGTCATTAATTAAATTTACACTCCTTCATAAATTAAATAAATTCTTATTTAATTTATCTTTATCATGTTTTCAACTATAATTAAATAAATGCTCGAATTATTTAATTATTCATTTAACCTTTTCATCACTCAATTAAATAAGTCTTATTTATTTAATTAATCCTTAAATGTTGAATTTTGAATTAAATAAACTAGTTAATTCATAAAACTCTATTTTTAACACATTCCTTTATATTTAGATAATTGTTTAAGTTATCTAAGTATTCATTCTCACTCAACTCAAGATCTATTTGAATCAATCAATTATCTCCAGATTCAACATCTGATCATCTCTGCGAAGAGACTCTCTATCATAACCAATTAGTTATCTACTTAAGACTCTTATGCATGAATAAATTTATTAATTAAATATCTTTATTTAATTAATTAATTTATGTGTGCATTGGAACAAATCATTGTCCAAATTCTATCTTTATCATTTTTATTCAAACATTATTCTTCTAATTTTTGAATACTTTCAACTAGAGATTAAATCATTTATTTAATCTTGATCTCTATTCTTAGACATTTCTCACTCATGTTCTAATTGACACAAATCTCGATCATTGATCTCTCTTTTTAATCTTATCTGATCGTTCTAAAACCAATTTTCTATAAATTGACCTGACATTCGTCATTATTCCTCCTCCCGAAATCAATATACTTTTGGAAGAAACTTGTTAATCTTCGATATTTTTTTATAATCACATAGATCAAGGCTATACTTGAACACATACTAAAAATATGAGGGAAAAAATACTATCATGGTGAAATGAAGAAGGACAACAAAGATTATTCATGGACTTACATCGATCTTTAGTGAGATTGTTTAATTATTGTTTTATGTTTTAGCTTATTTTGTTTGTGCTTTGTTGTTTAATGTAGGCTAGTTTTAGATTAATGCTTTTAATTTATTTAACCTCTTTTCTTTTCTAGTTTTTCCTATGTTACATTTGGTGAACCCAATGTGAAGACATGATCTTGGCAAATGTGTAGACTTTTTTTTCAATTTTTGCATGTATCATAGGGAACAATGCATCTGACAAACAAAATGATGCAAATTATATCACAAAACATAACTGACAAATACAACGATGCATTTGACAACATTCAATGTATCTATGGCTTATAGTGATGCAATTGACTGATGAAACTCATGACACATCTGCTACTTTGAACAATGCATCTGACTGGTAAGAATTCCGAGTTTAATTTTTGATTTACAATTTTTATTTTTATTTTTATTTTAGCTATCTTTCAGTTTGCAGTGTGTGTTTTAGGTAGTTAACATAGCTTTTGGAGGACGTAGCATAGAATACATAATTTCAAAAAAAATTCTGCAGGATGAGTGACGAAGACAATGAAGAAATTTAAAACTACTAAAATCATGTTTTTGCAGAACCATTGATGAAGACGGATGTATAAACTACTAACAAAATTGCATGCAAAACCTATGTCGAAGACTTTAATTTTGGAAAGAATTTTTTTGGTAGATTAGATAAATTTTCTTTTGGGCTTAAAATTAACCAGTGTCTTTTGTGCCTATACATGTTTAGATTAGATCCTGATTTAGTATACAAAAGTATCCTCTCCCCTTGCGCATTTGTGTGATCTTGGGTGTAAGAGAAACTATTACTAACTCTAGAAAGTTGGCTTGCATTGGTATTTAAGAGTAATCAACATGAATCAAACTAGTGATGGGATTTTTGACCAAGCCACTCCCAACTGGTATAGAAATTCTAATGCTTGAGGAAACTTAATATTATAAAGATCCCAATGGACAAGCATTTAATTCCCTAGTACCATTGTGGTGCATCAAAACCTACAGAGTGCAACCTCTACAAACTGGGATGATATTGCCTCTCACATGGCTCTCTGAATGGGCGTCCAAACTAAAAAAGCCAACTTGTTGTAGTTAAGCCAAAATCCCTATCTATTTACTGGTGCAGCAGGTCAAACTTGTGAATCCATCTCACATTTTTATGATTCATTGTAGAGATGAGAAGTATGCCATGGGATTTTCATGGGTACTATAGCTTGGCTTCCCTAAGAAATCTGTATCATGGAGGGGAGCCAATGGGGTCAAGCTACTAGTCATCTACCTTGAATAAATGTAGCTAGGAAAACCCAAGTGATAACTCAGTAAATATTGCCCATCACAACCTTAGGATTGTACTTGTTTTCATGATCATCAAACTAAAAATTCTTTGTCTTCTGATTATTTTCTTTATTTTCCAAGACTTTGTCATGAAATAGAGTCACTTTACATTGTCATTCATTGGAAAACCGCAACAATTCACCAAAAAACTACAACTGTAAAATAGAGTTGCACTTCATCATCAAAAAAATGCATGTCTTTAGAGTCGCATCTGTTACAAATACTATCGTGTCTATTAGAAACTAGTCTAGTTTGCATATCTAGGATCTGGGTTGAGTCGTGTCCATTTAACTTTGAGTCGCATTTGCAAAAATAGCTCACATCAGCTTAGGAGAAAATGGCATCTAATTTAGTAGTCATGCATATCATAAATTTTTTACTAGAAACCCATAGTTGATACCTTATGTGATGCATCTGAATAGGTGAGTTGCATGTGCAGTCTGGAATGACGCATATGCCCCTATCATAGAACTTTTACCAATATATAGAGTCTTAAAATAGCATCTGATCGGTTCTAAGTCATAATTGATATCTCGAGTCGCATCTACAGAAAACAAAACCGCATTTTTCTGATACTCGAGTCTTAATTTACAAGAAAAATGAAATAGGGAAAGAAAACCGCAATTGTAAAAGATTTCAACGCACCTGCCTAAGTATTAGATAATTAGAATTTATTGTCACAAACCAAGAACAAACAGCCAAACCAGTATCAAAATTATCCTTTTTCACTAATTCTTGGATAAAAACCAAAAAATTGCTCAAAAAATTTTATTTCTCATCTTTAGGGGTCATTTAATTTTTAGAGAAAGACGTCTTAGTTATGAAAATTAGAAATTTGCATAGCTTAGAATAGGCCACCTTTTCGTATTATTGGAAAAATCCACACTTCAACTGACTAAGTCATTGAACCTAGTCATTTTGTCTTACTAATGAATCCTTCCATCTCATTAGTCTAGTTTGGAAATTAACCTTATCATTTGGTCCTCATCCTACATTAGGTTCCTTGATTAAGTTAAGTTGTAGCCTTGATTAATCCATAGGTAGTAGGTAGTACCCTCTTAGAATCACTTACCATTATTTACCTTAGGAGTCTACTTAAAATTTTGTATATTGTCATCCTAGCATACATCATTTTAGACATCCTTTATTGTCCAACAAAGTACCAAATAAATAGTAGGATTCACTATATTCCAAAAATCTAAAAAACATACACTAGATCATATCATTTTAGACATAGTTTTGCATTACCCATTTTCAGAAAATCATTTTCATGGTCGAAACAAGGTCTAAAAAGAAACAAAGAGAAATGGCTGACTCACAAGACTTCATCAATCCTTTTAGAAACCAACCATTAGGGATAGAGAGACCTCACAAAAATTTTGTTGAAAAATTTATCACTAGAGAAACACATGGAAAAAATTATGTAGAAGATGTAGACGCTAATTTCCAAGATCCTAAATTTGCATCCTTTATGGATGAGTGTTTGGAAAATGATCCTCAAGATATCTGGCAAAGCTTCTAGTAGAAGGTTCCACACTACCTCCAAGATTTGACATCAAAAAAATACAACCTTCATCTATGCAACCAATGCAAACCATGACATCGAGTGTCTCTATTCCTCATATTACCACAACAATACCAACTGGAATACCCACTCAAACTTCCTCAATTGTAAACACAACACCATTTGGTATAACATAGGGCCTAACATTTACTATGGGAGCATCCTCATCAATCCCCTTTGGCATAAGAACCACCGGTAAAAGACCGAAAGTTGGCATGAATACAACACAAACTATACCCCATATTAGTACTAGTACTACCATTCCACATATAGAGGCTACACAAATAGGAAATATTCCCTCTTCAAAAGATAATCCATCACAAAATATTGCATTTCAGAACACTTACATTGATCTAAACAATGCAACCAACATACAAGTAGGTATTCTCTAGAACCAAATGCAAGATCTCCAACAACAAATGGACACTATGTTAATGTCAGGAAAATGAACTATCTCAGCGCAAGATTTATGTCCATGTCCTTTTGAAAAAGCACTATACATGACAACCTTCCCACATGGATACATTATACCAAATTTACCTAAGTACAATGGGAAGAGGAATCCTCTCAAACACATTAGATAATTTTACACAACATGCATGGACATCTCATATGACTCCACATACCTTATGATAATTCTCACTTGAACCCTTTTCGGGATAGCATTGGAATGGTTCTCTAAACTTTCGTATGGCATAAGATCATGGGGCGAATTAGTTGAGAATTTTGTGGAACACTTTGCCTTTAACAAAGAAAATGAAATCACAATAGCTACCTTGTGTCATACCACACAAGAAGATGAAGAAAACTTCACCACCTTCTTCTAGAGTTGGAGGAGTTTAGCTAGTCATTGTCCTGTCAAGATACCAAAGAAATAAAAAGTCATGATATTCCTTGAAAATATTCACCCAAAAATGTGAAGTGACGTAAGAGTACATTGTTGTGCCTCTTTTTTGGACTTAGTGTAAAAAGGCATAATATTTGAGAAAGCCCTTATTGACAAAGGGGAAATTAAGACACCAAAACCCTCCCAACGATAGAAACAAATTTTGGTTTAGGAACAAAAATGTAAAAAATGATGGTATTATTGATGCTAAGAACCTACATGTGGGACCAGTCATCACACTTAGAAGTTACAAAACCTCTCATGGCATGCTTAACAATGCTAATCAAACTGCCAAATTTGTCCAAAATTCACAACAACAACGACCACATAGGAGATTTCCTAAACGTGAGTTTACCCCCTTGGGGGAACCAATTGAGACAACTTTCAAAGAACTGATTAAACATAACCTCATAAAACCTCTGGTGCAAAAACACTATGATCCTAGATAGTTTAAACCCTTGTGGTGGGATGATAACACCTATTGTGAGTACCATCAAACAAAGGTGCATAATCTACAACAATGCCGGCAACTGAAGAACATCATACAAGATTTTATTGAAGACGAAACCATAGAATTCAATGGGTAGAAACATACCAAAAAAAATGATCACAAGGTCTTCACAAATCCATTACATGACCATGTGAAAGGAAAGGCCTTTAGTTCAAGAACTAAGAATAATACCTCGACAATAAGCCAGTGCTAAGTATGGCTATAAATCAGGTACCATCATCAATCATATATGAGTTGCTAATGAAAATATCCATACCATTACCATAAAGAAGCATCCTGAATGTGTTGGAAATACATGCTAAACTAAGATAACCCTTCCAGGTCCTTCATCAGAACCAAAAACACAGTCTTTCAAGCTTAGTTATAATTTGTTTGACCAACTGGGGAAGACCCCAACATAGATAACCATCTTGGAACTGTTGACTATATCACCAAATCACTGAGCCATTCCTGACAAAGCCTTGGAAAGCACATCAGTCCCTACCAATATAGATTTCAATTGTTTCGAAGAAATGGTAGGATACTTAACCAATTCCCATCATGCCACATTATCTCAACAAGATTATTCAACTGAGAAGATCAACCATAATGACCCATTACACCTTGAAGTTCTTGTCCATCAAACCAAAGTCAAACGAGTCTTGGTAGATGAAGAAGCAGAGTTAAATCTTTGTACCTTGAAATTGGTTAAAGCATTAGGTTTCTTAGAAGCATGCGTGGACACTACTCAGAGTATAGTCATTAAAGAATACAACGATGAGGAAAGATCATCTAAAGGAGTTGTCACACTCCCTATCAGGATTGGCCCCATAGTTATGGAAACTAATCTCCAAGTCTTGGATCTCACCCTTCCCTATAATATTTTGTTGGGTAGACCTTGGATACATGCTATGAAAGCTATACCTTCCATGTACCAATAGTTTCTTAAATTTCCATACAATGGCACAAAGGTCACAATCAATGGTGATCCAGATCCTTTCCAATATTGCACAAGCCTACGATAAATACCACAATGACAGGTGCTGATCAATAAAGAGGCTTAATCCTCCACCTTATCCCTATATATTGATCCATCAACTCTTACCAAGTCCATTCCATGACAACCACCATAATCCAGTCCTAAGGTTGAGATCCAAGATAAGGGTTGTGGAGAATATCACATGAAAGCATCCTATTGTGTCAGTCAGTCGATTCCTCCTAAGTCATGTGGTTTACCCAAAAAAAATAGGAAATAGTCATTTGTCACAATACATGTCCCTTCGATGATGACATTCACAAAATGGGGAGAGTTAATTAAAGAAGCTATGGACCAAGAAGATCTCACCTCCTAGCTGTATAATGAAGAAAATGAAAACCCTCCACTGTCTATTCGAATATCTAAGGATCAATATGGAAAGGCTTGATGATTATGCAAAGAAAAGGTTATGAAAGACATAGTGGGTTAGGGCTACATCAGAATGGAAGGACTAAACCAATCATTGTCTAATGAAGACCAAAAGGACTAGGCCTAGGGTTTCAACCGATTAGAATTGGTATTCCTAGTACTTCGTTATCCACACAAGAGGAAGTAACTGTTTCTATAGACATTGACATATCCCACAAACCAATTGACCCATTCTACTATGACTCCCCTTACTCAAATGAATATGAATGGGATTGCCTTTCCTCTATCAAGATGATGGGCCTAGATAAGTTATTTGGGGAGCTTCATAAAATGCTAAAACCCTCACCAAATCCATCTAGCCCCCATCCTAAAAATTCCTTGTCAAAAGAAGAATTTCTTAAGCTTTATTATTGGGAAAACCTTGATCCTAAATCTTGGGCACCTAACAAACCATCTTCTGATGACCTATCCCTTACAGTGGTCCCACCCCATAATTTACCTATCCCTAGGAAGAAGAACAAAAAGGAGTTAGTCCAAAACTTATGTGACCATGTCAACCACTCTATCCTCACCTTGTCAGCCTCCGCATTTGATAACATTGATGATGAAATTCCCCTCGTATACCCCAACTTATCGATTGGGATCAACAAGGTACACCCATCTTAGACATATTCGAGAACAATGAAACGATAGCTGAGTTCATGGGACTTCGAGAAGGCATACCAAGAGGGGATCATAAAGCTAGTTATACCATAGACTTGGATGACATGGAATATTTTTGGGAGTTTGTTCACACCTCCAATTGCAAAAATGAAAATGAAAAGAAAAATAATGAAAATGATGAAAATGACAAGTCCCTAGGTGAAAACCGAAAGGCACCTTTGGACGAAGAATTAGTAAAATTAAAGGATACATCCGAGGGTGAAAACTTCTATGAGGAACCCAAGGATGGAGGTTTGAACATTCTCCCAGTTGCTTAGGAAAAGTCACCAATGTTAGTTGAATAATCTATCAAGATCAACATAAACACTGAAGAAAACCCTCGGGTAATATACTTTGCAGCATCTTTGACAGAGATAGAACAACCAGAGTTTTGAGACTTCTTTACAAAAAGACAAGGAAAAACTTGCATGGTCATATGCCAACATTCTTGGGCTGGATCTAGACCTTATATTGGATCATCTACCATTACAGACAGGTGTTAAGCCTGTCAAACAAAAATTAAGAAAAATGCATCCACAAATTGCTTTACTAGTCAAATTTGAACTTAAGAAGCTATTAGATGTTCGATTCATCAAATCCATAGACTATGTAGACTAGATTTATAATCTTGTGTCAGTGACTAAACCATCTAGGGGAATCCACATTTGTATAGACTTCAGAGATATCAACAAGGCATGTCCTAAGGATGACTTTCCTTTACCAAACATTGACATGATAGTAGACCTTATAGCAGGATATGAGATGCTATCCCTCATGGATGGTTTCTCTAGGTATAATTAGTTCAAAATTGCAATAGAGGACCAACACAAGACTGGTTTCACATGTCCATGTGGAACATATTGCTGGAATGTTATGCTTTTGGGGCTCAAAAATGAAGGAACTACATATCAATGTGTAATGATGACTATTTTCAATGACCTTGTACATACTCTCATGGAAGATTATGCCAATGATCTAATAGCCAAATCATTGACAAGAGCAGATCATTTGAAAGTCTTAGATAAGATATTCTAAAGACTAGAAAATTACAAAGTAAGGCTAAATCCAAAAAAATGTGTCTTTGGCGTAAAATCAGGAAAACCTATAGGATATATCATTTCTAGAAGAGGCATTGAAGTGGACCCCACAAAAGTAAGAGCTACAATGGACATGCCTCCACCAACCAACATTAGTTAGCTAAGAACATCACAAAGGAGACTACAATCTATTAGACGCTTCATAGTACAATTAGCAGATAAGATACATTCGTTCCAACATTTTCTCAAGAAGGGGGTACCATTTGTATAGACACCCAAATGCCAAGAATATTTTCAAAAGATCAAGGATTATATGCTTACACCACCTGTGTTAATTCCACCTACAGATACCCGACCCCTAACACTCTATATCTCAGCAACTCAATCAACACTAGGAGCCCTACTTGCACAAAATGATGATGAAGGTCATGAAAGGGTGGTATACTATATCAGTCGTACTTTGGTGGGATATGAACTAAACTACAGGAACATAGAATGTGACTATCTTGTAGTGGGTTTTGCTACTAAAAAACTAAGGCACTATATGCTAAACGACCAAACCATGCTGGTCTCCAAGATAGATCCTCTCAAATATCTCCTAAGTAAATAAACATTAACATGTCGATTGGCTAAAGGGGTAATGATACTTAGTGAATATGACATCACGTATGTAGAAAGGAAAGCAATAAAAGGAAAAGTTATTGTAGATCAGTTGGTAGATGCACCAATTAAGGACGACCATCCTCTAGTGGTGGATTTTCCTGATGAGTTCATCTTCACCATTGAAAAATGAACCACATGGAAATTATACTTTGATGCATCTCATACTAATCGTGGTTCAGGAGCAGGTATACTATTTATTACACCACAAGGTGACACAATTCCCAAGTCATTCAAAATTGATTTTCCTTGCACAAAAACCATAGCGGAATATGAAGCCCTAGTGACAAGATTAAAAATGGAAATTCAATGGAAGATTAAACATTTACAATTTTATGGAGATTCTCAGCTAGTAGTCTAGAAAGTCAATGATGAGTATGAAACTAAAGATGAGAAACTTGCCCCCTACAAGTGCATGGAAGACAGTTTTAAGCAATAATTTAATAACATCAACTTTCAACAAATACCCCACATTCAAAATAGGGCAGCAAATGCTATGGAAACCATGGGTTCATTATTGGATATTCCTAGCAATGTTCCTAAATTTGAGTTTTTGGTCAAACAACTTTTGGTCCCTACTTATGAAATCCTCGATTCCTCGATGGTGTGTACAATTGTTGGTCCTACTTGCCCATGGTACAAGGAAATATATGACTACCTCCATGCCCAGGTCCTACCCTTAGACCTGTCAAATAACCAACATAGGACATTTATCTATAAGTCTTCCAAATATACCATCATCGAAGATACCCTTTATAGATGTTCCTTAGATAATACCTTATTGAGATGTCTTGATGCTGAAGAAGCACAAGCAACCTTATGTGTAGTACATGAAGGTATCTATGAATCCCATTCTAGTGGTTCTACCTTAGCCAATAATATTATGAGATTGGGCTACTATTGGCCTACCATGGAAAAGGACTCATATGTCTTCATCAAGAAATGTCGACAATGTCAAGTACACAGAGACTTGATACATGCACCAACATAGGAGCTCTAATTGATAACTTCACCATGGTCCTTTTCTCAATGGAGACTTGATCTTATAGGTAAGATACACCCTACATCTTCCAATGGCCATAAGTTCATCATAACCACCACCAAATACTTCACCAAATGGATTGAGGCTATTCCTATGACCTATATTACCAACACACAAATTTCCAAGTTTATCCTAAACTAGATAATATATCGGTATGGTGTTCCTCAATCCATCATCATAGATAATGGTCGTCCATTCAAAAAACAAGAAGTTTTCCATCTTTGTGAAGAATTCAATATCCAACATCATTTTTCCACTCCATATTATCCATAAGGTAATGGCCAAGCAGAGGTATCTAATAAAACAATCATCAAAATCCTCAAAAAGACCATCAATGACATTGGTTGTGACTAGCATCTACAACTAAATCCTTCCTTATGGGCTTACTGTAAAAGCATATATACTCCCACTGGAACCACTCCATATTCCTTGGTATTTGGTTCTTAAGATATCTTACCATTTGAGGTTTAAATTCCTTCCCTAAGGGTATCTTTGAAAGGTCATATTGATGATGAAGAGTACTGTGTGTCATGATCACATGATTTAGAACTCCTAGATGAACGAAGAAAAAAGGTACTAGATCATATTGAAGCATATAAAAACCATATCCGTCACAACTATAACAATAAATTTTTGAATTGACATTTTGACATTGGTGACTTGGTCTTAATGGAGAACTCAAAGAATCAAGCTAAAAGAGAAAAACCAAGCAAGTTTGAACCAAATTGGTTAGGGCCTTATATTGTTACAGAAGCCTTTGGATCAGGAGCATATCAACTCTCAACCCCTTAAGGAGAACCACTCTTTTCACCAATCAACAACCTTCATATGAAGAGGTTCTATGTGTAGCTTCTTGGAACCATGTCTTAATCATAAAAATACAAAAAAAAAACAAAACAAAACAAAAAAATTGTTACCTTGATGAAAACCTAGCAAATAGGCGTCTTTGTAACACCAATTTTTTTGAAAAATCAATAAAATAGTAAAGAGAAATAATTCATCCAATAGTGAAAACCACTTCGGTGGTGCTATGGATAAGTACCATGGTGAAAACCTAGAAAATAGGTGCCATGTGTAGTCAACTTCACCCCTTCATCTACCATCATTCCAATTAGACTTTTTCACCATCACCCATAATAAATGGTTGTCCTATCCATTTGGAATGATTAACATCAAGTCCACTCCATCTCCCCACTACATCCCAAAGGAATTATACCTGACTAGGGGAAAATCCTTGACCTGTGTCAATTAGACCTGGTACATACCATCCAAACGTCAAAAAATATCCTGAAAAAACTCAAAACATCAAAAAATGTCCTAAAAAAACACTCAAAAACATCACAAAATGTCTTGGAAAAACTCAAAAATATCAGAAAATGTCCTAAAAAAATCCAAAAACATAAAAAAATCTCCAAAAAGACCAAAAAATCAAAACATGTCAAAAATCCCCAAAAATAGAGTTAGAGTCAATTGTAGACATAGTCAAACTACATTGCCTCTGTGACTGGACATAGGCAAGGCCATCAATTGATGTGCCCTTAAGGAATTAGGTATGTCTTTCTAGGTTTGTCACATATCACACATATCAAATCATGACTCCTTCTTTGTGCATGTCAGATTCATTGGTCGTGTCAAACTACGAGGTCTTTACATGTATAATGTAGGCAAGGCCATCAATCGATGAGCCCCTGAGGCCGCACTAGGTAAGTCCATTAGGGTTTATCAAATTCACCATCACACACATCGCATGTCATCAATTTGATTTCATATTTATCAATCATTCATGTCATTCAAATTTATTCAAACTTCAAGGTCTCTACGTTTATAATGTAGAAAAGTCCATCAATTGATGAGCCCCCAAGGCTACACTAGGTCAGTCCTTTAGGGTACATCATTTTAGTCAACATAAGTCATAAATTGTCAACACACACACAACATTAAAACACCAAGACAAGTCACGCATCAACAAGCCAAACATGTCAACAATTTCATCAAGTCAGATCAAACAATTTGCCAATACAATCAAACTTATGTCTTATGCAAGATGTGTCTTTCTTGACAATGGACATCATCAACCATCATAGCCTTATGCAATTTGTCACATCAATTTTATCAGGCTTAACATCTTATACAATAAGTGTCTTTCTGAAGCCAGGCTTTGTCATGCCTTACATAGATAGTCACAAAGTCAAAATTAGACTCAATGTCCTATACGGTATGTGTCATCCCTGACATCAGGCTATGTCAAACAATCAAATTATCAAACAAACAACAATAGATCCAATTTTGGTAAATAATTCCATTGAATTTTTGAAATTTATGCCTTATTTGGTTTTATCTTATTGGTTTTGTCTTTGAGTTCAGTTACTAGATTTCTCAAGGATGTCCCATGAAGGATTTAGGGAAGCATAATGTTTCTGAACTATTTTTCTTTGATTGTTGTTTGTCAAATGTCTTTTTAAATTGGTTTTTAATTTAGGTTACTAGCTCTCTCAATGATATCCCATGAAGGATTTAGAGGAAAAATAATGTATCCTGACTATGTCTTTTTCTTTAATTGTTGTATGTGGTTTGTCTTGACAAAAAGACTAGGGTAGTTTTTCCCTTAGTATGCGTTTGGACACTCCTTGTTTGCGACTGTCTGTTGTTAGTAGGTGGATGACCATGCACACCTTGATCTATGTCATATCATGGTGTTTGTATCCATTTGTATTAGTTACTTCCCAATGATGATAAAGTGCAAAGACTTTGCGATTAGACAAAATATCGAAGATTGCTAATACTAACATCAATGTCTTTTCTTGTTCATCTTTCTTTCCACATTAACATTTATTCTTTCTTGCATTAAGATGGACTCCCGTGACACAAAAAAATATAAAGCATCGTGCATATGCATTTATGTTAGAGACATCATGTAAGTATCATACATTATAAATCATATATATCTTGCATTTAAAAAACACAAAAATATAGGCATCTATCATATTTAGGAAATCATGGCATAATAGGCATTCAATCATCATAGAGTACATAATGAAAGCATTACATGTACATAACAAATTGTTAGCATATATAATCACATGTAGATAGCATTATATATATAAATATTACATAACATCCAATGATACCATAAAAGTACATCCATCCATCGTCATATAGAATCAACATCACATCATAGGCTGCATAAACACATCATAATGTAGATATGATCATCCATAACATGTACAAATCAGATAGAAAATAAAATATCATATAGAACACATGCATAAAAAAAAGATTGCATAATCATAAATAGAACTATAGATCATGTGAATCGCCGCCAAAATCATATATTTATATATATATTGCTCAAAAAGTGTCACATCACAATGTCATAATGTATCTGTCAAAATGGAGCCCTTGGAATCTATGATCAAAATACAATGTCTCAATAAATATCAATACATGTCCCTACCAAAACTCCCACTGCTCCCATGTGGAGAATGTGAAGACAACTGATGACAAGATCTTGATGACCTATGTGTAGAATGAGGCTTTCCATATGGTCTAGATCTACAAGTCCCCTCAACCCCATCTATACTCACTGTCCTTGTGTGAGTCCTACTCTGGGACCTACCGCTATGTGCCTGCAAAAAACTAGGAGCTCATCCCTCAAGAGGAACTGTTGCCTCATAAAGATCCGTGTAATATGACACTCTCTCCATAGATCTAACTAACTCCCATGTGAAACTATCAAATGGAGCACTGCAAAAACCTCTGATCTCAATAAACAGCTACTCGGTCTCCTGTCTATGAGCTATGGCCTCATATCTGTCCATATATGCTCTGTCTCTCTCCATATGTAGTGCATCTTGCTCCAACATCAAAACCCTCATCCTCTCCTACAGAGATGCTACCTAGGCACATAGATCCACTGTATCTTGATCAATAGGACCTGTATCATCCTGTCGGAGTCTCTCCATCCCATCATCCTCCATGTCCTCCAAAATCCTATAATGGAGCTCCCTCTCCTGATCATCTATCTCATCCTCCTCCTCATCATCCTAATAGCCGATGAGTAGATCAAGGGCAGTGACCTCTGCCTCCTCCCTACCTACCTCCTCCTCTACATGCTCCTTGGGAATATCCTCCTATCCTGCATGCTCCTCTCCACCGATCTCAACATCAACCTCCTCCTCACCCCTGCCAACATCAATCATAGGAAAATCCTCTCCCTCCCTCTCCTCCTCACAGATAGGTGATAAATGTGGACCTCATCCTCTGTGACCACCCCTCCCCCTACCACCACCCCTCCGACCACCTACTCATCCATCTCCATCATCCCCTCTACCACCTCCACCCCACTGACCTCTACCTCTATGACTTCTACCTCATGGCCCTATCCTGCATCTCTCCACCAGAGCATCCTCGTCTGGATCTATTAATGGCACTGGCCTGTGAGTGGCCCACCAATGATCATATGCATCTATTGTACCCAAATCTACTACTCCACCTCTCCAACCCCAATGTACTTGATGCAATGCATCAATGTTCACCTCTATAGTGGCAATCAAAATCTCAGCTCCCCCTAGAGTCACCTCTCTCGATGATCGAGCATACTCTGCTTAACCTTGAGGCTCATCCTGAACCTCTCCATACTATCTCAAAACACACTCTATGAAATGTCTCTCAATGATGTGCATGTGTGAGATTGTTTGTCCAATCAAGTACTGTGTTTGTCGATAATATGTCAAATGCTCATGCTCATGTGGCCACTATGGGCAATCCATATATGGCCACCAAATAAAATGAACCATTGTGTCAATGGCATGTCTGTAGTAACCTATATCACCAGCATGATGTTGTGTATTAGCCCCCCACAATGGTAGGCATAAGGTGATCCCTGTTGAACCTCTTCTCTAATAGGCAGATGGAAAATGACTGTGTTCCCACACCCATATCATCAGGAGCGTGGTACCACAAATCATGGACTGTGCCTCTATGTAGGCAATATCATGTAAATAAAAGTACATCATGGATAATAAAGAGGGTCCCCAAGCATATACAACCCATATCTCTAGCATGCCAATGAGAATCTCTCCCCATAATATAGGGAATCCATGACCTCGACGGTCAGGAAGAACTATACCACAAATCAATGTACATAATAGACAATCTAATATCCAATATCTCTGTGCTAACACATGCCATCTAATCTCATAGTGGTCTATACCCAACTATCTAATGTCCTGGTGGGGATAATATCTACATATCTATGAGAATCCCCTCTATGTATCATACATGACCCTATCCTCCCTAATAGGTAACCTAATAATCCTATACACATCCTCTAGCATCACCATCGCCTAACTAGTAGGTAGATGAGATGGCGATGTCTCTGAATTCTGCCACTCACACAATGCAGTCAACAGTCCCCAGTTTTCTCAAATAGTGGGCAAGAATGTCACATGATGTAAACCCAAATGCCGAAGATACCGTTTCTCCCCACTATGGAAACTATCAGAAAAGTAGAAATTCAATGGTCTCAAATTTTTGGTATATATAGGATCCAATACAACCAACAATGGCATTATGCATGCCTCAAGTTAGAATAAAAAAACCTATCCTAGTCAAAAATTCCAAAATTCTATGCTAGTCAAATGCGTCATTTCATTTTCAAATGCATTGCAAAACTCAAATGTGTTATTTAGAATTGCAAATACGTTACAAATTTATACATGCATCATCCTAATATGAAAATGTGCATAAATACAGTGACGCCTAATCCATGACCATTAAAACATACAAATGCGTCAAACAGTGCAAATGCATTTCAGAATTCTATATGCGCTACTATTAAATACAAATGCGATACAAAAGGACATATGCACTGAAAAAAAATCAAATGCGATCATCTTTCAATACATTATGCTATCCTCCTACATGAACTTGCAAATACGACATTTTGAATGCAGATGCGTGTTTTGCAAATGAACATGTGTTTTCTTAATAAAGTTACGCCTAACAAAAAAATGAAATAAATGTATTAAAAACCATGCAAATTCAAATTTCAAGAGTTGGTTTTCGACTACATACTAGGGGACCCACATCTGCATCTCGTCTGAATGATTGAATATGATAGGCACAATGATGCGAGTAAGGAGTTGGAGACATTGTCGCTAGGAGTCTAGAGTAAAAAATTCAATTTTCTAAACTAGGAGGGTGAAAATAAATTTAATTTTCACCTCTTTTCTATTTATACCTAGGGTTTAGGGTGGCATTTCTTCTAATCTTGACTATTGGCCGTGTAAAATTCCATCTTCAATCATCTCATACACACACCAAACACCTCCTAATTGATTTCCATCAACTCCACTATGTTTTTTGCTATCAAATTGACTTATCAGGACTATTTCTAAATTTTTTGGAATTTTTTGAAAATTCATCAATTTTCCCAAGGGGGCATACCTTCACCTATTTTACACTAGGGCACGACTGGGGCATGCTTTTGATTGATTTTCTTTGACACAATGCTGAAATGACATTGTATCAAAGAGGGGAAAATGTAGACACTGAAATTTAGTCTAAGCCTACGACTTCAATTTCTTCATAATTCGTATTTTCATAGTCATGATTAAATAATGTTAATTATTTCATTAATTCACATTTTATTTATTCTATCCTGATTAATTAAATAAATATTTTTTATTTAATTGTGTCATTAATTAACTTTACCCTATGCCATAAATTAAATAAATTCTTACTTGATTTATCTTTATCATGTTTTCAACTATAATTTAATAAATGCTCAAATTATTTAATTATTCATTTAACCTTTTCATCACTCAATTAAATAAGTCTTATTTATTTAATTAATCCTTAAATGTCAAATTTTGAATTAAATAAATCATTTAATTCATAAAACTCTATTTTTAACACATTCCTTTGTATTTAAATAATTGTTTAAGTTATCTAAGTATTCATTCTCACTCAACTCAAGATCTATTTGAATAAATATGTTATCTCTTGATTCAACAACTGATCATCTTTTCAAAGAGACTCTGTGTCATAACTAGTCAGTTATCTAGTTAAGAATCTTATGCATGAACTAATTTATTAATTAAATATCTTTATTTAATTAATTAATTTATGTGTGCATTCAAACAAATCGTTGTCCAAATTCTATCTTTATCATTTTTATTTGAACATTATTCTTCTAATTTCTGAATACTTTCAACTAGAGATTAAATCATTCATTTAATCTTGATCTCTATTCTTATACTTTTCTCACTCATGTTCTAACTGACAAAAATCTCAATCACATGGCATTCATCAATCTCAATCATTGATCTCTCTTTTGAATTTGAGCCGATCGTTCGAAAACCAATTTTCTATAAATTGACCTGACATTCGTCATTATTCCTCCTCCCAAAATCGATATACTTTTGGAAGAAACTTTTCAACCTTTGATATTTTTCTATAATCACATACATCAAGGCTATACTTGCACACATATTAAAAATATGAGGGCAAGAATACTATCACGAAAAAATGGAGAAGGCCAGAGATTATTCATGGACTTACATCAATCTTTGGTGAGATTATTTCATTATTGTTTTATGTTTTAGCTTATTTACTTTGTGCTTTGTTGTTTAATGTAGGTTGGTTTTAGATTATTGCTTTTAATTGCTTTAACCTCTTTGGTTTTCTATTTTTTCCTGCATTACAATTTTCATTGATCCTATCCTACCCAACATTATTTGAGCCATGAAGTACTATCCAAATGAGCATCCTTTGTTTGAACACCTTATCTTATCACAAGACAATCCTTGGCATCCTTTACATTCTTACCATATCCATCCATCTGTCCATCTATCCAAGCATCCACCCATGGAATTCCATACATTGCTAGACATTGGGGGAAAATATTTACATCTTGATTCAAGAATAAGTCTTGATCTATACCTTCCAACTTATGTGGTGATCCCAACATTGGAAAACATAAATCAAATTGGTCAAAGCATTTGTGAGACAACAGCCAAATCACTAGCCCATAGCATATTTTGACAAGAAGATGTTCCTTATAAAGCTTTATCTTTCATCGAACATCAATCCAAATGATCAATATTAGTTGCATCTAATTTTTACTTCAACATCACATCAAATCTTCAAAACATTTTTTTTCCAAATCAAGCTTCAAAATCCTAATCAATCAAATCCAAAATATCCATCATCATCTCAGGATATCCTTCCCAATCCTCGTATTTCTTAACACTATCCTTGCATTGTTGTGTATCCTCAATGATGTTATAATCACAAATCCATCTATCTGATCAATCAACCTTAGCTTGGTTTTTAGAAAAATCCCAAACCAGAGCATTGATATCATCACATATACATATCCAAATCATCAAAATCATGCAAAAATCTAAAAACATCCAAAACATGTCAAAATCCCAAAACATGTCCAAAATTGAAAAAAAAAATTAAAAACATGGTATCTGAAGTACATTGTCTTTGTGGTTAAACATAGGAAAGGCTAATCCTTGATTGGCCCCCAAGACACAAAATAAAAAAAAAATCATAAAATCTCATTAAACACAAAAACATTGGAAAATTTGAAAATCAAAACATTTGTAAAACATCTCAAAAAAACCCAAAAACATCAAAAACATCTAAATATTTGAAAAAATCCATTCATCCCATTGGTTTTGCCCACAATAATCTCATCCATAATAAATTAATCGTCACCTTCATCCTTTGGCAAAACAAACAAAACAGTCACAACAATCAACAAAATCAAACTTCAAATGCAAAATCAAAATCAAACTCTTGATCATTCACAAACATGTCAATCGACCTTATATCTATAGCCTTTCAAACAACCTATCAACTTGCCACCATCCACTAACATGTCCTAGGATACATCCTTCCTACAATGGGCATTATCTTTGGCAAATCACTATGGATACTTATCCTAAACAAAACACATCCCCTTGGCTAGACGTATGAAGAACATTGGCTTGTTTGTTCACTTGACCTTTTCTTTGATTTATCTTATTGTGCTCATTCCAATGACCTCTCGATGATGTCTAATCAAAATTATTTAGAGAGAAAGGAATGGGGAATCAATCATTATCTTTCGTTTGTTGTGCTTGTTGGATGTTCTTGTAGGATAACCTTGGTGAATACTTGTTTTGTTAGGTATGTATGGAGGGTGTTTTGAATAGCTTGTTGACTATTACATTGGAAGGTTATGACTTTCCATTTTTTGGTCCGAGATGTTTGAAAAATATGAAGTACATCCTAGTGAGGTTTTTGTATTTCAGGTGTGAACAAGAATGCTCCTATATATTTTTTGAGTCAAATTCCATCGCACTAGATACCCTGCCATCCTAGTTATCTTTACTTTTATGTATCATATCTATGTGTTTTATCAAACATAAGGAAATTTGTCCCTTTCATGTCCCAATCCCTAATAAGCAAATAATCATCATTCATCATCATATCTAATAAAGTCTTAATGCTTCATAGAATTTTTGGACTCCTGCATCTTTTAGGAATCAAGGGTTAATCCATCCATCCTATTCTTCTTATTCTTCTATATTTACTACCATTTCTATCCAAATTTGTGTGATATCTCAAAATATACATGAGGCTACCTATGGTCGATGACTATCTATACATCATCAAAATTTTCTATGTCAAATATCTGATCTCACTAAAGAATTATCATTCATCCTTTGATTAGTAGAACCAATCCTCTCACATTTTATCGTGATCTCGATCAAAAAATTAATATTTCCACTTCATCTCTCGAGGGGGTAGTGTACCGACATAATTCTTCTCACTAGGGTAGCAGTGGGGCATTGGAAAAAAGTCATAATTTGTTTAAATTTTGATCTCAACAAGGTTATTCTTTGAACCAACGTAGTAGGTACATTGCTACAAAGAGGGGAAAAATATAAACACTCGAAATATCCTTATTGATATCATACACTCAATCATGATTCACTAACATAAGTCATTCCTTAATCATTTCTTTACTAACCATTTAATTTAATATTCTTTATTTAATTCAATTCATCAAAATTCCTCTTAAAATCAGATAATAAACCTTATCATATTATTTCATCAATTGCCTCTTTTAATTACATAAATCAACTTTATTTAATTAAATCCTAATGTCTTCTTTAAATAAATCAATTTTATTTAGCTGAACGCTAATGTCATCTCTTTTAATTGAATAAATCATTTTATTTAATTAAATTACTAATATCTCAAATATCCTCTCATTTGATTTAAATAAACTCAAATATCTAAATCAAATGTCAAATCAACTAACTTCATCTAAGTTAACTAATCCCAATTAACTCCTAAACTAATCTTCCATTCCTCTAGCTTTTGCAAGTTGCACATATAAATCAATTTATTTCATTTATTAATTCCTCCTATTTTTCATTCAAATATGGCATATTCTTGGAATATTCCACTTATTTGAATTCTCCCTCACAAAGGACTTTTGTCCTCCAACTTGGCATTTAAGGCTCTTACATGTCCTCTCCTTGAGCCAACTTGGCATTAACTCCTCTTGCATCCCCTCTTACACAAGTCATCTCTTCAAATTCCAATTTTACCTATATGCATTTAACATGCACATTGTTCAAAATGTGCTCCACTCTCCTTCATTAGCATGTTTACAAGTGGCATAATTCCATTAGTTCAAATCTTAATCCCACATTCATCCTATTATTTAGTCCTCCATCCTTCTTGCTTATAAATGGAGGCCTTCTCTATTGATTTGGGATCCACAACTTCATCCAAATTTTTATGCAAGGTTATTATCCACAAGTTTATGCAAGTTCATTCACATCTTTGTCCAAGTCATCATTGAATCCATAATCCTTAGCTAGGTTATTGTCATTTTTCATATTTGGAATCATATTCAACATCAAATCTTATCAAGGGATTGGGAAAGGGCTTCTTTCCACATCAAAGGAGCACCAATCCCCCTATGGGATGAAGTTTTTGTTGGTTTAAGTTAGATTACATGCTTCGTTTGTGTTGTTTCTTGTTTATTTCATGTTTTCTCTTAAATTAGTTGAAGAATCTCATTGGGTGCATTAGATTTGTGTTACTAACATGTTTAACATTGTTTTGTTGATCTTTTTTTAGTCTATGTAGGTTTTATGCTCATAGAAAGTGTGTTAAATCTGGATATACTATGTTTGCAAATGGTCCAATAACTACTGATGAAATCAAAGCATATAAGAACAATGGGAAATGAAGGTATGCTCTCTTGAGTGGTCTTTCAAATATTGAACTTGTGAATTTTACATATGAATCTTAAATCCGCTAGTGAAATATAGAAGTTGGAAAGTATGTATGAAAGAAATGATAAATTCAAGTAATATAATATGTAAAACATAAAAATTAAATTTGAAACCCTACATATGTCAGAGGATGAGGATATTACAAGCTACATACATAAAGTGGAGAAAGTTGTCAAAATTTCTATCAGAGGTCTTGGTGGAAAATTTGAAGAGGATGAGGTGGTGAAAAAGGTACTGAGAACTCTACCTAAATCTTATAGTCATAAAGTTTCTACTATTGATTTTTTTTATAATTTGAAAAATTATTCTAGAGATCAATTGTTTGGTAGTTTAACTATTTCTGAATTGAGAGAGTTTCTTCCAAGTGATTCAAAGAATGGGTCTATTTTTAAAGTTGGCATAGATGAAAAGAATGCAGAATTAGATCTGGATGATGTTGATGATGTAGAAGAAAACTTTGTAAGAAGATTTCAAAAAGGGCATTGGAAAATATAGAGATAAGTTACCTTTCAAATGTTTCGATTGTGGAAATGTTGGTCATTATGGTTAAATATTTGCTATCAAAGCTTCAAAAGATAAATATAAGGAGAACAAGGGAAAATTGGTTAAGAAAAGTTATTATATTAAATAAGATGCTAGTATCTTTAATGATGAATCTGATTACCCTAATGATGAGGATAATAAATGCTTGTTCATGGCTCTAAATGATGGTACTAATTCCTCTAAAAAAATATATATGAAGGAAAGGACTCTGAAAACAAATCATAATAATGAAGGAGCATTGGTGACTTCTCTCCATTCTAGAGAAGAGAAGAATAATTGGGTCATTCTGTGGATGTTCAAATCACATGACTGGTAATAATAGTAAGTTTCTTAAAGTTGATAAATTTGATGAAGGACTTGTTAGGTTTCGTGATGATAGATTAGATAAGATGTGTGGAAAATATTCAATAAGTTTTAATGGAAATAATAATACATATGATCTTTATGTTGAGATTCTATGTCATAACCTTCTAAGTATAGGATAAATGTGTAGAAAAGGATATAACCTTATATTTTAAGATGATGATTGTGAGATCAAAAAAAGGCTCTAGAACTCTAGTTGATATGGGAATAAGTATGTATGGAAATGTTTATCAGCTCAAAGATATAAATGGTATGTACTTTATTACTCAAATTAATTAAAGCTGGCTATGGCATAGAAAAATATGTCACATCAATTTCGATAGCCTAGTGAGGATAAGTTCAATTCAAGCGGTGAAATATTTTACAAAGATTTCAAATCCTATTAATTCTATTTGTAAGAAATGATAGATTGGAAAGTAAGCTAGGAAGAGTTTCAAAGTCAAAGAACAATATTCTACCAGTACTTTGGAGTTGGTGCATACAAACCATTGTGCACATACAAGAACAAGAAGTTTTCAATGTGATAATTATTTCATGTTGTTGATTGATGATTATTTTAGAATGACTTGGGTTAATTTTCTCAAAGAAAAATTAGAAGCTCTTCATAAGTTTTAAGGAATTTTGAACTATGGTTTAGAATGAAATGGATATGAAAAACAATTTTTTGATAACTAACAGAGCTGGGGAGTTCACCTCCAATAAGTTTAATAGTTTCTATGAATTTCAAAGAATAAAGAGGCATTTGTTATCCCCTAGGACTCCTTAGTGTTGTGCAATTTTTGCACACATGCCCTGTTGAAAATGGGGACCCTCATTTTTTCTTGTTTTTGGGTGTCTTGGCCTTTCTATTTTGGAATTTTTCTTGCTTGGGCCTGTGCTTTAATTTTCATCTTTCTAGTTGGAGTGGAAAATTTGTGAAGTTTATTGAAAAATCTTAAGATCTGAGTGCATTTTAGACTTTTCACCATTTCGGGAAAGTCCACCTTGACCAGATTTTCCCGGTTTTCTTTTGGAGCCCAGAGGTGGTTTCTTTTTTACCCAAATCTGAGGAAATTCGTTGTGTCTGGATTTCTCTGAAGTCGATCACCTTGTCGGATTCCTAGGTTTTGGTCTTGGCTATCTTATTGGTCACATTAATGGTGATTGTGTGACCCTTTAAGGGCATTGATATATTGAATCTTGGGGAGTAAATAGTCATTTGAGTTTGAGTGCTAGAGCATGAGGTGTGTTGCTAGATCATTCATTTCGAAGCTATTTTGAGTGTTGCTTTTGAGTTCTGTGAGCATTGATCGTATCCTGCTCGTGCTTGTGGGTTGCTTGTTGGCATCACCGGTTCCAGTTCTTTTGTTCTCATGGTATGTGGATATGCTCCTTTCCTCTATTGGTTTTGGATTACTTTTCTTTATATTATTTTGTGTCATTCATTGCTTCGCTATTTCTTTGGCTGTGTGTGCCATGTCTAGGCATTTAGGGTTTTCGTTGTTCTGCCAATCAATCAAGTTGGTCATTGAATATTTATTTTGGTCTGGTATTTCACTATTCTTTTCAGCACTTGCTTGTGTTTGTCCTAACCCTCCTATCTTGTTTGTAAGAGAGTTGTGCCTAGTTTTTATGTGCTCCCATGGTAGAGATTTTAGGGTTCTTGACCTAGGGCATAGCCAATCCCTCTCAAATTTCTGAGAGGAGGGTTTTCAATTCATATTTGATCCGCTGGGGTCTATGGTTAGGTCATTGTCAAGGTGCAGACCCTAGGTCCATGGTCATTTGATTCATTTTGGTAAAACAATAGAATGTGGATGAGTTCAGGTTTTTAGTGCCTTCATGGAATTCTACTTCCTCCGGAATTCCCCGGTTTTTCCCATTCCTTCTCTTTTGCCACTTAAACTGGATTTTTGTCTACCTCGCGAAAATCCGCTTCCTCCAAATTTTCTTGGTATCTGTGGTCGGGTCATTCTTCCCGATTCATGCTTTGTGGTAAATTTGTCTTATTCTCACTAAAATATGCTTTGGCTAGATTTTCTCGGATGTTCCATGTCTCCTCCTTTTTCCCGGGTTGATTATAACTATTACCATTTTTGGGAAAGTCCACCCTGGTCGGATTCTTCCGAAGTTTTGGGGAAATGATGAATATGAGGATTATGTGAGAATTTTTCTTATTGATAGTATATTTAAATGATTAAATGAACTTATGCTAAGTATCTCTAAGTTTATTCCTTTATTGAATTGATTAATTGAGTGATATTATGGGGGATTGTATGTTTGTCTTGTTGGATTCCACCTGGTCCAGATTTTCCCAGAATTCCTCTCTACTCTGGAATCCCCGAGGTGGGCTAGATCCTAGACTTTGAGATATGGATTTATTGCACTTGTCATTTCTTTTGGATCTCATTTTGGTCGTCTTTATTTGCTTACAGGTAGGATTGAGACAAGATGTTGTTGGTCGAAGCAAGGGAAAGGCAACAGATCCAAGTGCAGAGACTTTTGCTATCTTGGATGTAGAGAAGGTAAAGTTGGACATAAAAAGCAATATTCCTGAGAGAAAGTTGACTTCTATTTGGTTAGGGATCATGAATACCAATGTGGGTATGTAGGATTATGAAGAGTTCAAAGCTAAATTGACAACACAAACCTTCCTTTGTTGGCCAAGAGAATTGTGGAATCTGGGTTGGCACATGTAGCAGGTTTTCCCTCCACGGTGCAGTGCTATGATTTGGTGCTTGAGTGTGCCAAGAATTATTACAGAGGGACACAAAGGATAATTGGTCCCCAGGGAAGGATTGTGGCAAGTTTAAGTCCTGTGTCCATTGCTAGGACTTTTGATATGCCTGATAGGTCACATGTTGTGGCCTTTGATATAGACACAACAAAGAAATACTATAAGGAAAATGTTGTCAAGTCCCAGCAGGTGATCAAATCTTGGCTGGAGAAGCCCAAGTATCATTTCTCCAAATTTCCAAAGTAGCTATTCAGGGTCAAGCTCAAAAGAGAGTATTACAATGTCATCATTCTTCTTAGAAGGTTGGTAGGATTGAAGAGTGCAGGGGTGTTTGAGAGCTAGATGTTTAATGTTATTGCTCAGATGGAGCAAGGGATTGATTACCACTAGGCAAGAACCATAAGTGCAGTAATCCATGAGTAGTTGTGTAATGTCTTGCAAACCAAGAATTTCACCATGACCTCCTACTTAGTGTATGCATTGGCAAGATTTCACCCATATAAGGGGTTGAGCACTAGAGGTACATTTGGGCAGGATACAATATATGAGGTATATCCATAGTTGCACCTAACTAGAGGAAGCTATAGAAGAGAAAATGATGCTTTTACAATGTATATTACCAAATTGCTCCAAGGTGCAGAGCATGTGAGAATTTCTGACAAAGCTAAAGAATTGAAAAAAAATGGGGCATGCTTTATCCAGTTTCCTACTTTCTCTTACATTAGGATTTATGGTTGTCAAAGGGCTCCCTATAGACTCCCAAGGTAACCTACTGATCATATTATATTGTTGGAGGTCACTAGGCAAATTTGTGACTTCGACATAATTGTAAAGGGAGATAAGCAGAAAACAAGTTTTGGGAATGATTTTCCCTTGAAGATAGGAATGAGTGGGGTTTGACCTTCTATCCAGTCTACTCATCCTTTTGAGGAGGAGATGAGTAATTTTGGTCTCTCTTTCCATTCCAAGAGATTAAGGTTTGACATCACTAGTGAGGCACAAAAGAAGGCCAGTAGGGAGTACAACCATAAGGTCAATATTGAGAATTATTGGGTTAACCTTGGTGATGAATTTGAGGTAAGGAAGAAGAAATTATCGAGGTTTCTAGTGGACTTGGTAAGGTTATACAATTTGAAGGCCATCCCTAACCAAGTGGAAGAGGATGGAAATTTAATTTAGGGTCATGTCTTTGAGGTGGTGAAAGACAAGCCAGTTGGAGAGATTGACTGGTTAGAAGAAGAGAAAATAGAATTGGATCAAATCATGACTTCGGTGATCAAGTACACAAAAATGTGGTTGAAACACAAGATAAAGAATTGGAGAGTAAGGGTGTTCAATGTAATTATGATCTGATGGAAGACTTGGAGTCTCATTCTGCTTCTGAGGAATCACATGAACAAAATCCTAAAGGTAAGACAAAAGTGGATTCTCCTTTCAAAATTAAGGTTAGAGATGTTCAAACTGAGAAGGCCACAGAAGTGGGTAAACATAGGAAACCTATTGGCAAGAAGAGGAGACATGTCTCGAGGAAAGAGGCTGAAAAAGACAAAGAAGAGAAGGATGAGGTAGATGTTACCCCTCCATTGACAAAGAGAGGAAGGCCTTGAAGAAGATTCACAAACAAGGAAGGCAGATTGAGGACACTTTGACTAGTATTCATGATAAGTGTATCTCATTCTTTGAAATTATGACAAGAAGGAAAAAGTTTGCTTTGAAGCATCTTAATCTGGAGCAACTTAGGAAATGGTGGAGAGATGTTTATTCTCTAGTTGGTGAGGGACCAATCACTAAGAATCAGCTAGATGATGTTGCAACCTATATTGCAGTTATTGACAGATCCTTAACTAATAGGGCTGATTGGGATGGTACAGTAAGGCAGGAAAGGGATGATATTAAGTCTCTTCAAAGAAGAGTTAGGGTTTTTCCTATGCCACCTGTTGCTGAGCTAGACAGAGTATTGTTGGTCATGCATGGTGAAGAAGATCGAGCTAAAGATAAGGATGGGAATTAATTATATGGAGCTACATCAAAGTTTGTGCTTCTCATTATCCACATGCATTGGGCTGACCCTTTGATACCTAGGCCGACTTGGATGAAATTGGTGTGAATTACACATTTCATATTATATTCGAATGACTTTTGAGGATGACCTCTTGTAGGTCATGTTTTTATTGTAAATTCTTATTTTTGGGCCGACCTATCTTAGGAATTCTCTATAAAATTGGCATGTTTCCTCATTTGATATATATATAGGTGATACATGATATGCATAGAGAAGTAGAATAGAGATTTCATATTTGAGCAAATTACTCGGGTTTATTTTCAATCAAGTGTTGTAATAGAAAGCTAGAATGGTTGCCATTTGGATGACTTAATATAAGAAAGGATATTGTGATCTGGTATCTATCTTGTGGAGCTTCGTCTGGCATGGTTCTTGTTTTTGTATCTTTAAAATTTCTTATAAGTTCATAGTTAAATAGTTTGGTGATGCTTAGGGTTTCATGTTTGGAATGTTTGAAGTGATCTCTAGTCCATCTTTTTGCAATTAGTTGACTGTTAGTTGCTTTGCAAAGTTAGCCTGGGCTTAAAATTGTGCTTATTTCAATTATAAGGATTTGTTCAGGATTGCTTGAGTGAATGTTTCTGATTTGAAAATCTTTAAATACCTCAAAAGATTGCACTATTTCTGTGAAATTTTAGATTTATCTGGATTAAACAAAAAGTAGTTTATCAGAGATCGGTCCATTTTGAGAATTTTATCGGTTGGCATTATCAATCTTAAGGTTAGAAGTAGTCTTAGAATTATCTCTAAAACCTTCATATTTTTTTATTTCTTTATTATCTAGGTTCAATTAAAGATTCAAGTATCAATTCATTGTTTAGATCTGATAAATTCAAAGTCCAGCATTTTCTTGTAGTAAGGTCCCTTTGTGATTGCCAACATTTTCACATTATCTCTGAGTTGTTTTGTTGCATTGTCAAGACCTGACATTAGAGACCTTGGGGTTGTGTCTTTTCACATAGAGATTACCTTTCAAGAGAGATAGGATATCATATTCTGTCTGAGTTGTTGTCGTGTAGAAAACACCATCAACACTTAGTAGAATGGAGTGTTTGAAAGGAAGAATAGGATTGTTTAGGATGTTGTACGAACAATAATGAAATAAGAAAACCTACCAAAATTCTATTGGAGAGAAGAAAATCATACTATAATCTACATACTAAATGAAGCACAAACAAGGCCAAATAGTTCAAAGACTCCCTATGAGTTATGTTATGAAATAAATCATATTGTTAGATATCTCAAAGTGTTTGGAAGAAAATACTATTTTATGAGAGATGAAGAGAACTTAGGGAAGGTCTGATGCAATATCTAATGAGGGAATCTTATTTTGATATTCTACAAAAATGAAAGCTTACTAGTGCTACAACAAAAGGCTGAAAAGGATTGTTGAAAGTGCAAGTGTCGAGGTGGATGAAGATTTGCATAAAATTTCAATTGTGATAGATTGATATGAATCTAATGAGTCCTCTTGTAGAGATGAATAAGAGGGTAAAGGTAAGGAAAATGAAGTATATATTGATTAGGAAGAAGCTACGGAAGAGGTCCCTATAACCCCCAAGTATGTGTAGAAGAATCATTTTAAAAATCATATCATTGGTGACAAAAGAAGAGGTGTATTGACAAGAAAATACTATGATAGAAAAATAAGTGAATTTATGTTTACTATCTGAAGTTGAACCTAAAACAGTGGGTGAAGCATGCAAAAATGAGTATTGGATCAAGGATATGGAAGAAGAACTAATGCAGATTGAAAATAATTAGACTTCAAAACTTGTCCCAAGACCAACAAGAAAGAATGTGATTGGAACCAAGTGGGTGTTCTAGAATAAACTGAACAAAAAATGGAGAATTTATTAGGAATAAGGCAAGACTTGTGTGTAAAGGTTAATCAAAAGTGGAAGGAGTAGATTTTGAGGAGACTTTTTCTCTAGTGGAAAGAATGGAAGCTATTAGGATTTTTTGACTTTTACAACACATAAGGATTTCAAAGTATATTAGATGGATGTAAAGTTTGCATTTTTGAATGGTGAGTTAGAAGAAGAAGTTTACATTGAACAACTAGAAGTATTTCATTTTTTAGATAAAACTAATATGGTCTATAGATGGAAGAAGGAATAATATTGACTTAGGAAATCTTCTAGAGATTAGTATTCAATATTCGACAGGTATTTGTTGTAGTAAGGATTCAATAAAGGTACTGTAGATAGTAATAGTTATTTTAAAGTTGAAAAGATCAAATATTGATTGTGGTCATGTTTCTTGATGACATAATTATTGGAGGTAATGAAGTAATTTACAAGAAATTTGTAGAATATATGTAGAATGAGTTTGAAATACCAATATTTGGGGAGATGAATTTCTTAGTATGACTACAAATAAATTAAATAGAAAAAAGGTATATTCATTTCACAATCCAAATATGTCAATGAAATGTTGAAGTTTGGAATGGAATAATCTAAATTGGTATGTACTCCTTTGGTTACTAGTTGCAAACTGAGAAAGAATGGTGAATCTCCTAAGGCTGATGAGAGAAAGTACATATCAATGATTGGAATATTACTATATGTAACTCCTACTAGACCAAATATCATGTATGAAGTTTTTCTTGTTGCTATATTTCAATAAGATCCTAGAGAGTCACATTTGGCAGTAGTGAAGAGGATATTCAGATACTTTTAGGTCGCTTTGGAGCATAGTATGTAGTATCCAAAGGAAATTTATTTCTCTCTAAGTGCTTATACAGATATGTATATATGGTAGGTTGTGTGGATGATAAAAAAAGTACAAGTGGTGGTACATTCTTTCTTGGAACTAGGTTGGTGTCTTGGTTAAGAAAAAATCAGGATTCAGTGTCATTATCTACTATAGAGCTATAATACATTGTTACACACACGTGTTGTGGATGAAGAAAAAATTGAAGGATATCACAGAGGTCTAAGATGAGCCTATATCTATATTTTTTTATAGTACAAGTGCTATCCATATTTTAAAGAATGTGATAATGCATTCAAAGATAAATCATATTTCAATTTGGTATTAGAATTTGAGAGAGAAGATTGTAGAGAATGGGGTGAAATTTGAATATGTGCCGACTGAAGATCAATTTGTAGATATATTCACAAAGGATATTCATAAGGATACTTCTGAGTATCTTTGGGAAAATTTATGGGTTATTGCCCCTACTTTCAACTGGATGTCTAAAGATATAAATTAATCTAGTGAATTTAAAAAATCATTCCTTGTTCTAGACTAATGTTGGTGGATACCTCTCAATGGGAGTAGGTTGTGGCTTTAATGGTTGTCAAAGGATATGTGCAGTAGTTGTTGGTTGATGCAGTATGGTGTTTACTCTTAAGGGGCGTGTGTAGAGAAGGTGGAGAAAAAAATTCTAGTAAAAAGAAAAGTAGTTGTAGAGAAGTTGTTGTCCCTTATAGGTGTTTCCTTTTGGGGAAGATTAAGTATGTGTGACTGATTTTAAAATTTCAAATATTCAAGTGTGTTTGCCTTTGCCATTGATCTAAAAGGAGGAGAGATTTAACTAATAAACCTTATGAATTAAGGGGGAGAAAGAGAAAGTATAAAGGAATAGTATGCACTAATGTGCAATATGGGTTTCAGAGTTTTTGTTTTTGTTGTTGATGGTTTTTCACATTGTGTTTTGCTATCAATGAAAAGGGGGTAGATCGTTGGAAGTATGAGAAACTTGTGTGTTTTAATTGATGTCAATAGATATATGTTACTACATTTATTTCAATAGGTTTATGAAGAGTTTGTTGCAATTTTGTCATAATGCCTTGATTAGTTGCATTATGTTTTCATTAGTAGTATCACTAGTGTCAACCTCTAGTGTTTATTTTATAAAATTATTTTGGTGTATGTTCAACCTCTTATATGTGATTGATTTTCTATAGAGTTTTTTTGGTAATGAGGAAGTGTTGAAGATGACAATAATGTGTTTGTGGTGCTTGGTTTCCAAGTGCTTTTTAGAAAAATTGAATAAAAGAGAAAATAGTGTTGTTAAGAGTTGTTTAGTATAGTAGAGTTGTGATCTAATTTTTCTACACATTTATTTTGTATTGAATATTTTCTTATGTAATTTAGATATGTAGAAATTAGAGGTGTTCAAAGGTGTTATATCAAGAATTTCTTATCCTGTATCAATATGTAGAGAAAGTTATGTCCACCAATGTGTGAATAGTGTGTTGTAGTGGTGTTTGGGATAAATGGTTTTTCTCCAAATTTCTTTGTTGTTTGGTTTATGGTCTCATAGTTCTGGAAGTATGCTTATATTACTCATATCTATCTTTAGTTTGAGTTGTTCAAAGTTTAGTAGTTTTCAATGTTGGTTTCTTGAGTTAAAAAATGAGGAAGGTTGATTGGGTGTATAAGATGAGTATGTTCTTCAAGTGATTTTTTTTGCAAATATATTTTTGGATTTTAGTGTTTTTATGGATGTAACGTCGAAAAAAGGGTCCTTGGCTTTTTTTGCACTTGTTTAGCCCCTTCTTACATATTTTGGTTTAGTTTGGCCTTGATTTAGTGTTGTAATGTGGATAACATATTCACATTACGTCTTGGGCACTTGTGAACTAAAGTACTTTAATGATTCCTTGTAGAGGTGATGTATGTTGAAATGCACAAAACAACTGAGAGGGGGGGTGAATCAGTTGTATCAAATCTCTTTACTTATGAACTTAATATTTCAACATTAACTTCAATCTATTATTAAGTTTAAACATGAAATGAAAATAACAAAAAAAGAACACCATAGACACCATATTTATGTGGAAAACCCAATGAGTGAAAAACCACGATGAGGATTATCTCACAATATAGTAGTAATGCAATACTAGATACAAAGGCTCATTGCTAGAGGGCTCACTACCAAAATACAAAGGCTCACTACCCAGATGAAGGGATCACTTCCTTGAGAAGGACTCATTATCCAAAAGGGAGGCTCATTGCCTACAGAAAAAAAAAGGATATAAATGAAGATCCACCACTAGGGTTCCACACATTCACAACCTAATTAGAAGATTATAGATACCATAAGCTCACTACTTTCAGGAATCTAACAACTTAAAGTACTATTTCCTTAATTCGCTCTTCCACTCTCCGATTTTTTCACTTTCTCGCACACTTCACTCACTTGTTTGATTCATGGATGGATGGATATGAAATTTGTTACAACTTAAATTGCTTTTATACCATCTTCAACCTTAGGAACATTCTCCAATGTCGGCTATACAATTTCATTTACAAAGTCAAAATAGGTCGGCTACTCAACATTCCCATGGTGGATAAGAATGAGAGAGGACCAATTAGATATTTAATCTAGGACCCAAATAACATCATGAAGCTCACACATGCTTTCTCAAATCTATGCAAAATCCAAATGTAATGTGTAAACACCAAGTCGGCCAAACCTAATGAAAACACCAATGATCTTTGAAGTATGCACATCTCTAGCAAGATAATCACATGTGGATCACTCAATAGGATTCACCAGTCATCTTACCATCTTTGAGAACATCTCAGATACATTTGCAATAGTTACAACCAACTTCATTTTTAGAGAACTCTTTACCAATCCAACTGGACCCACTAGTAAAACATAGGAGCTTTGGAGTAGGTCTTCTAGAGTGCCAAACCACAAGAAATTTTGTCATAACACAAAAACCATCAAAAATAGCCATCTTCTAGATCTAGAAGAGCTAAAACCAGATATCAAAGATTACGAAGCCAAAATATTTCTCCCAGTCCCTAACCAAATAGTTATGGAAAACTAGTTCACACACCGATGAACATATCTTCTACTCTTCATCAACTCAGAAGCTAAACCTTAGTATATATGATTCATTAAGTCTTATGAACACACCTATATATCCACATAGGCATAAGATCAACATAGGAGAAATGTGAACTACAATATCAGAGCATGCTCATAACACACTTTTAATTCTGCTTTCATTATTTCTCAAATTTTCTCAAAAGTAGTTGGTAAATACACAAATTTATGTTGACATCAATGAAAAAAATAATGACAAAACCACCGACCACACCTATACTTACAAAAATCCCCCCCTTTGTCATTGATGGTAGCACATGATGTGAAAAACCATTAAAGATAGCATACATGATTTTCAGAAGTGACAACTTGCCAAGCATAAAATTTTCATATGATTCTCTCTCCCCCGTTGAAATCAATGGAAAAGGAATTTTTTCCATATAAATCTCTATTCACTCCCACTAAGGAGTAAACCCACATCACATACTGCGACAATGCACTTCACTACTCCCCTAGAGGAGTAGACCACAATAATCAATCCAAAACAAGAGAGTCTATGAATCCACTAGACTGATGCACCTCCATGTGGACTTAGTTCAAAGAAGGAGGGGTAGTAACCGCAAAATTCCCTCTGAGATACTCAAAATTATCCTTCGGAAGGGCCTTAGTGAATATGTGTACAACTTGTTCTTTGGTAGGTACATATTCAAGTTTAACTTCATTCCTCAATACCCCGTCCCTTAAAAAGTGATACTTGATAGATATATGCTTTCTTATGGAATGCATCACTAGATTATTTGAAATGTTTATAGAACTTGTATTGTCACAAAATATAGAGATACGTCCATCACTTACCATACCTATGTCCATCAAATTTTGTTTCATCCAAAGTACCTATGTACATAAGGATGCTAATACAATATAATCAACTTTTGTAGTGGATAAAGAAACTAAATCTTGTTTCTTTCTCAACCATGAAACTAATCTACCTCCAAGGAAGAATGCACCACCACTAGTTCTCTTTTGATCATCTACACAACAAGCCCAATCTACATCAGTGTAGGCTTTTAATGTAAAATCAATGTCCTTTAGATACCATAATCCATAGTCTCGAGTTCCTCTAAGATATATGAATATCCTCTTCACAGTTGTAACATGTGCTTCCTTAGGTTCTTCTTGAAATCTTGCAACTAAACATACTGCAAGCATGATATCAAGTCTAGTAGCAGTAAGATGCAACAACCCAACAATCATGGATCTGTAAATGCTCTGATCAACTTTATCATATAAATCATCCTTACTCAACTTACATCCAGTTACCATAGGTGTACAAACTAGTTTAGAGTTGTTCATTCCAAACTTCTTTAACAAATCCTTAACATGGATTGTGAAATGAGTATTCATTTGCCAATTTGATTTACTTGAAGTCTGAGGAAGAAATTCAATTCACCAATCATAGACATTTCAAATTATTTTTTCATCTCTTCAGTAAACATCTTACACATACCTTCATTTCCTCCAAAGATGATGTCATCAACATACACCACAACTATAAGAATCTTTCTCAACCTTGAAGTAAAGATTGTTGTCTATAGACCCTTTGTTGAATCCTTACTTTGTCAGGTATTTATCCAATCTAGCATACCAAGCTCTAGGAGCTAGCTTCAATCCAAATAGTTCCTTCTTTAGTTTACAAACCATGTCCAATTTTTTTGACAGTTTAAAACCTTCCGATTGCTCCATATACACTTATTCTTCCAATTCTCCATTCACAAATGCAGATTTGGCATCCATCTTATATAATTTGAAGTCTTTATGAGCTGAGAATGCAAAGAAAATTTGAATGGCTTCCATTCTTGCTATAGTTGCAAAAGTTTCTTCAAAATCTATTCCTTCAACCTATTAATATCCTTTACATACAAGTCTTTCTTTATTCCTTACCACTTCACCATCTTTAGTCATCTTGTTTCTGAATGCCCATTTAGAACCAATTACATTCTTGTTTGCAGGTCTAGGGACTAATTCCCATGTCTCATTCTTCTCTATCTATTTTAGTTCCTCTTTCATTTCTCTAACCTAACTTTCATCATCACATGCTTCATTTACAATATTAGGTTCTATCTTATAAGGTAGACACAAATTTACCTCAATCACTTTTCTTCTTGTCTTCACTTGTTCACTTTTGTCTCTAATTATTTGTTCCTCTGAATTTTTTTTTTGAACATATTTAGGAGTCTTAGGTGCAGGTTGTGAAGTTTCTTCCTTCTCATCGCTTTGTTCTTTCTCTTCCTTCTCTTCTTCTTATATTTGCATAGAGACTGGTTCATCAGGTTCAACTTTAGTTATTTCCACTGGTCTATACATAGCTTCATCAACCTTTAAATTATTACTTTCAATTATTTTACTCAGCCTCTTATTAAAACATATGTAAGCCTTACCATTATTTGAATATCTAAGGAAAAATTCTTCATCACATCTAGCATCAAACTTTCCAATATTTTCTTCATGTCTTCTAATATAACATCTACTTCCAAATAACCTAAAGTAATTTATAGTAGGAGTCTTACCAATACATAACTCATAAGGGGTCTTAGTATTATTACTTCTGATTTGAACTCTGTTAAGAAAGTAAACAACAGTGTGGATATCTTCTCTCCAATACACATCAAGAACATTGGATTCTTTCATCATAGTTCTAGTAGCCTCTTGAATGATCTGGTTCTTTCTTTCTACAACTCCATTTTGTTGAGGGGTTCTAAGAGTAGAATAATGTCTTTATATGCCATATTATTCATAGAATACATTGAACTCACCAGATGTAAATTCTCCACCTCTATCAGAACTTAAGCATTTGATTTTCATGTTTGCCTCATTTTCTACTCTTTCCTTAAATACTTTGAATCTATCAAGAGCCTGAGCCTTTTCTCTAAGAAATGTAACCCACGTTATTCTAGAGTAATCATCAATCAAGAGAATAATGTACCTATCACCACTTAGAATTCATGTTCTTGTAAGACCACAAAGGTATGTATGGATTAATTCTAGCATTCCAGTAGATGATTGATCCTTTCCTTTAAAACTGTTTCTTGTTTGTTTTCCCATTTTGACAACTTCTGTAGATTGAATTTGAAAGCTTTATGATTCTAGGTAGATCTCTGAAAATTTCCCTATAAATGATCCTAACCAAATATTCAAAATTCACATGTCCCACCCTCTGGTGCCAGAGCCAACTCTCATTAATCTAAGAAACAAAACATTGACCATCTCCACTTTTTAGTTGAAAGACATTTCCATGAGTTCTTCTTCTAGCTGCAACCATAGTTCTAGATCCTTTCTTGATGTCACACTTGTTATCCTAAAACACAAACTTAAAACCTTTGTTGCACATTTGTCCAACACTTAAGATATTATGCCTTAAACCCTTTACATAATAAACATCATCAGTATTATGTTTTCCATCAAAGCTAATTGTTCCTTTTCCAACAATCGTAGCACCAGAATCATCCCCAAACATAACTATTCATCCATCATACTTCTCAAGTTTAGTAAACTTACTCTTATCTCCAGTCATATGATTTGAACATCCATTGTCAATCACCCAAAATTCTTCATCTTGTTTGGAATGAAAAACAATTACCAAAGTACCTTATGATTCATCCTTCTTTCACTCTAGACTAGGTTCTTTTGCACATCTTCCATGGTTAGTAGGTACAAATTTATTTTCCAAAGCTAGAAACAAACATTCATCTTTTATCTTCCTCAAGGTCAAATTCATCATATGAAATTCATGCATCTTCCTTAACATAATACAACTTCTTGAACTTCCTATCATTTTTATCCTTTTTATTATTGTTATTATCCCTATGCTTCTTTTGTGTAGCTCTATTAGGACATCTTGATGCATAATGACCAATATTTCTAGAACTAAAACACTTAAAGGGAAACTTACCTTTGTATTTACCAATACATTTCCTCAACCTCCTTGTGAAATTTTCTTCTAATTCTTCTGAATCTTCATCATCCAAATCATCTTCTATCTTCATTGCTTTAAATATTGTTTCAGTCTTCTCCTTATCTCTTGAAAATTTTCTCATCTCAAATGCAATGAGGACACCAAATGGATGTTCCTTAGTAGATGTCTTGAGATCATACTATTCTTCAAGTGTAGATAATTTGTCACTGTAATTGTCAGATAAGGTCATCAAGATATATTCAATTATATCTTCACCTAACATGGTACCACCTTGATTCTTGATTTTTGTTGATGTAAGTTCAAATCTCTAATAATACCTTGCAATGTATTCTCCATCTTCTATTCTCAAGTTCTCAAATTTTCACTTAGCAATTAGTTTCCTTGACAAATTTACTCTATCATTCCCTTCATAAATGTCTTTCAACTTTGTACATAATTCATGAGTAGTATGCAGAGAAATAACTTTTGTTCTTTCAGTTTTAGATAATGCACTGAAGATAGAAAACCTTTCTCTTTCATTTTCTTCATATGTTGCAACCTTATCAAGAGAGGAAGGACCAACTACTGGTATCATAAAATTTGTCTTCATAGATTTCCATGTGTTGATATTAAGTGAAATCAGATAAATTATCATCTTCTCTTTCTAGTCACTATAATTAGCTCCATCAAACATAGGAAGCTGCAACTTGTGTGCCATTGGATCTACCTCAAGCGGTTAAGCTTTTCATCGAGGAACCAAAGCTCTGACACGAATTGTTGAAATGCATAAGAAAACTGATAGGGAGGTGAATCAGTTGTATCAAATCTCTTTACTTATGAACTTAATCATTTCACCTTATCTTCAATATGTTATTAAGTGTAAACATGAAATGTAAATAATAGAAAGAGAACACCAAAGATACCAGATTTATGTGGAAAACCCAATGAGGGAAAAACCACAATGAGGATTAACTCACAATATATTAGTAATGCAATATCAGATACAAAGGCTCACTACCCAAATACAAAGGATCACTACCCAGATTAAGGGCTCATTGCCTTGAGAAGGACTCACTGTCCAGAGAGGAGGCTCACTGCCTACAAAAAAAAAAAGATATAAATGAAGATCCACCACCAGGGTTCCATACATTCACTACTTGATCAGAAGATTCTAGATACCATTAGCTCACTACTCTTAGTAATCTAACACCTTAAATTATTGTTGCCTTAATTCTCTCCTCCACTCTATGCTTTTCACACTTGCTCATAAACTTCTCTCACTTTTTTGATTCATGGATGGATGGATATTAAATTCACTACAAATTTCTTTTATAAAATCTTCAACCTTAGGAAAATTCTCCAAGTTCGACTATATAATTTCATTTACAAACTCAAACTAGGTGGGCTACTCAATATAACCGCGGTGGATAAGAATGAGAGAGGAGAAATTACATATTTAATCTAGGACCCAAATAACATCATGAAGCTCACACATGCTTTCTCAAATCAATGCAAAAGCCAAATGTAATGTGTAAACACCAAATTGGCCAAACCTAATGAAAACACAAATTATCTTTTAAGTACGTGCATCTCCAGCAAGATAATCACACATGGATCACTAAAGAAGCTTCACCAGATATTTTACCATTGTTGAGAACATCTTAGATACATTCACAACAATTACAACCAAATTCATTTTCAGAGAACTCTTTACCAGTCCAATCGGACTAGCCAGTAAAACACATGAGCTCTGGAGCTTGTCTTCCAGAGTGCCAAACCATAAGAAATTTTGTCAAAACATAGAAACCATCAGAAATAGTCATCTCCTAGATCTACAAGATCTAAAGCCAAATATCAAAAGACTCCAAAGCCTAAACATTTCTCCTAGTCCCTAACCAAATAATTCTGACAAACCAGTTCACATACCGGTGAACACATCTTCTACTCTTCATCAATTTAGAAGATAAAACTTAGTATATATGATTCATTAAGGCTTATGAACAAACCCACAGATTCACATAGGCATAGGAACAACATAGGAAAAATGCAGACCACAATATCAGAGCATGCTCATAACACACTTTTAATTCTACCTTCATTATTTCTCAAATTTTCTCAAAATTAGTTAGCAAATACACAAATCTGTGTTGACATTAATAACAACATTAATGACAACACCAACAAAAACATCCATAGTTACAAAAATGTAAATTTTTGCAAAACACTTTCACACTTTTCTAGGATTTCTAAGAATAATTAACTTTATTTCCATCACAATTTCTCTTAACCTTAGCTTATTCGGTTTATTGTAAAGTGTTGTAACACACATTCAAATTACTCTAGGCTTGTCATTAATAATTGGGCTTTATTATGATTTAATTAGACCATTTTTGCATCCACAAGCCTTATTTTGGTGTATTTTTTAGGATAATCCTGACAAATAGCATTTAAAACATCAAATCCCCAAAAACCCACCTCAAATTCCTAAGGTGGGACTCATTCGCAATTCTGGGTGAATAAGGTCCCTTAGGGGGGACCCATTCACCCAAGGTGGCGAATGACTCTCCCTTAACTCAAAAATCAAATTTAATTTAAATCTTTGGCTAGATTTTATTCTCCAACATCCAATGTTGGCTTTTAGTGTTGTAATTTTGGGAATTCTTTCATATTTGAGTATAAATACAAGGTTCTTTCACTCATTTTAATCCTAGCAATGAACATCATAACACTCCTAAGCATTCAAGAATTCATTGAGTTTGCAAGAACATTTGAGCAAGAGCATTCAAGTCTTTCCAGGGCATATGTTTAAGATTTCAAGAGAATTCTTCAAGCATCAATCATCATGTCAAAGATCACATTATTCATGTTTGTCATTGTTCTTACAATTGTGATGTAGAGTTCATGATCCAAGCAAGCTTTGCATTCAAGATCTATCTCCTTCAAGCAAGAATCAAGAACCACATCCATTGTGGCCATTTCAAGCATAAATGTGGCACTTCATCGCAAGGGTTTGGTGAGTTCCAACATCACCTATTGTTCATTCATAAATCTCCTTTACATTTTCTTTCATTTCAATGATTAATTACCAACAAGGGGTTTGACCAAGGCAAACCCCCATTCTCTAACCACACAACCATTTTTCACTCTCTTTGCATGTGATTTTCAGGTCTAGGTTACAGATTTATAAAATTGAGCAAGACTCAAAAAGTTGTCATCAAGTTGTCAAAGCAAGTTAAAGTTGTAAATATTATGAACAAGCCTTGGAGGAACTTGGAGAAGACCTACAGGTTGAATTTAGCAGTTTTAGATTCAGATCTAAATTGAGAACAACAGAGGAGACTGAGAGCTACAAAATCCAACTTTGAATTTCAAAAAATTTGAAAGTGGATTGATTCACCACTATTGGTGAATGAGTCCCACAGTACCTTTCTATCAAAGGTTTTTATAGATCTAAGTACCCTTTCATTTGAAACTTGTTCCAGCAAATTTTTCATGACACTGGACTGATTTTCCTAGCTTGGTGAATGAGCCAATTTTCTTCAATAGACAATGTTCCATGGTTTTAGACCTTCATTTTGACTTCTCCATTTTTCTATGTACACACCTCTAGTTTTATAGTTTTCTATTGATATTCTCTTGCATTTCTAGATCATTCTTTGAAGCATCGCATCAAGCTAGTGTTTTTATATTTCCTTGTCTTTCCAAGTCTAAACATGGTGGTGAACCTTCATTTACATAATTCAATCCCTTAGAACACACCCTTTGTCAAATTTTAATCTCATTTGCATTGGAATCTCAAGGGTTGTTCTTGAGTGAAATAGAGAAAATAGCCTCTCTCCTTTTAGGTCCAAAACCCTAGAAGCAAAAAGAGCCCCCACCTATTTTCATTGTTTCATTTTGGTGAACCTACATTTAGAGCATCATAGTTCTCATTTGGAATGCATTTAAATCTTAGATTTAGCTTACATTAGCATTGCATTAGGTTTTCCATTGGTTAATTTTCATTATGAAAATATCATTTAGCTTGCATTATTGCACTTAATTTCATTAAAAATGAGTAAAATTATGCATTTGCATCTTATATTTGCATCAAAAAACATAAAAAATCATAAAATTCAATTCAATTTTTTTGAAAATTTTCAAAAAAATCCATACCTGGACTCATTCACCACCTTGGGCGAATTAGTCCCTTTGCATATTTTGCATTGCATTTTCCATCATTTAGAGTTCATTTTTTGAGTTTTTGTTTGCTGCTTTTGAATTTCAATTTTACTTTTTAGAATTTTAGTTACAAGTATTTCATTCTTATTACTTTACATTGCATTTGCACCTAGCTTGCATTTAGTGGCTTTTGCATGAGTGTTTGAAGTCCTATTGCTAATACCACAGTGAGAAGAATTTTGAGACTCATTTCATCCCGCGATAGCACAATCAATCTGGATCTTGGGTTATCTAGAGCTTCTACTCCTAGTATTGACACTAGTAAACTAGACATGGATAACACCCTAGGTAACTCTTTGCCTTCAAGTAGCATGCAAGTTGAACAAAAGAAAGATAAAATTCCACAAGAAAACCTAATCCACATTTAGGAGGACCTAGTGCACTTACAACATCAAATCAACCTTTAAAAGATTCAACCACTACAATTCCTACAATTGAAAATATTCACCATATGCTTGAAACTAAAGATGGCCTTGACCTTGTGAAAAACATAGTGCAAACCTTTGGCAAGCATCTCCTATCGACTACTAGTTGTCCCTTGCCCACAAACAATGCTTCATGCCAAGGAGGAACTCAAATTACTCCAACAACAATACCCTCAATCCTTACCTACACCCTTCCTCAAGTCACAAGAATGCAACACATTAGTAATGTGATTCCTTCCTTGGGTATTCCAGCTAGCATATCTAATTCCTATGTGGCATCGCATGTTATAGATCCTACTACCTTACCACCTCTAATAATTCCATTCACTTGTTCCAAAAACACATTGATGTCGAGAAAGGGTGGACAACTCCAAACAATCCTCAAACAAGAAAACTTTCAATCTCTAAACGTTCACATGGTGGGTTTTCATTCATTAGCCCTCAATCTCTTAGTAGTACTTTAGATTGACTAAAATGGGCGCAACTTCCCAGCAAGAATTTATCTCCAAAATAAAAACTCATATTTGGATACCTTTTATGTATTCATTCAACATATGAAGAAATTAAATATGGTTACTTTGGGAGGAAAGGTTCAAAACTTGACTGTTCTACTCTTGACTAGGCTTGAAGTGGAGCAGAAAATTCATGGTTTTTGGTCATAAATTTCAAACCAGACTTGATATCAAGAATATAAACATGGTTTCAAATAACCATTCAGGATTTATACAACATTCCTCAAAATTAGGGGTGGTCACTTTGTACAAAATCCTTCAAAAAATGGTTTTTCTTCTGCCAATTAGATCTAAAACATACAAAAATTTAACCTAGGGCATCATCAAAACATGTGTAAAACTTCCCCCTAATCCTCAAACTTTATAGAAACTAGAAAAACCCTATTTACAGACATTCCACCAAGTTTCATGAGATTTCACTAGTGGAATGGTGAGATATTCACTTTTTCTTTCTTCAAGGCACTAAACCTAGCATTTTCAACCAGTCTGGGGTAAATTGGCTCTAAAACACTCAAATCTTAATGAAATTCAATGAGACAAAGTGAAAATAATGTAGACTCAATTATCCATCGAATCCAATTGGTTTTAAATCATGAAAAAATTGTATAAGGCTGTACTAAGCTCTAAAATAATAAATTTAATGTTCATAAATGTAGAAACAAGGATGCCTTTTATTGATTTCACTTCAAAAATGTCACAACCAACCCTAGTTTTGACCTTCCAAAGGATATTTAAACATTTACTAGAACCATTTATAATTTATTTTCAAAATAAAATCGTTCTAATTCCTTCATTTACACCACGTGACTCTTCAAATTCCACAATTTGCAACATTTTAGATAATATTGATAACTTTTAAAACCTATAGCGACTTTTAAATATTTTACAACTTGACTGCACTTATCCTCCTAAGACCTCATCTAGATGCTTACAAACATAGAGATGATCAAAAAGGACCTTATTACATAAGAGAGACACAAAACTAAAACAATGACAAACCCAAAATCTCATGGGTGCTCTTGCACCACACATATACTACATCACCACTTTCATTTCCATCTCATAACACAAGCAATGATCCTCTCACACATCAAATTTTCCAAACCATGTCATCCCTTCGAAAAAAATTTTCCACCATCAACCAAAATAAAAATGGTCCACCCACATATTATGTCAAGTGTAGTCCATTATCCTTGGAGATACTACACACATCGATGCCACAAGGTGTAGAGATTACTATATTCGAGAAATATGGAGGGAAGGGAGATTCTTCTAACCATCTTAATTCATACACTTCCCTATGTAGTGACTTTTTCCTTGAAGATAAACTTTAGGCAAAGCTCTTTCTTAGGACCTTGAAATAAAATTCCTTGGAGTGGTTCTCTTCTTTACCGAATAAATTGATTCATTCATTTGATGAACTTGTTGAGGAATTTATAAATCATTTCCAAGTGCAAATCAACCCTAAGCTAAACTGGTCCAGCTTGATGAGATGTAAGAAAAAAGAGAGAGAAAAGATAACTAACTTTATCTCTCGATATCAATCATTTTATTTCCAAGTCAATGTCAAGATCCCCAACCCACACCTTCAAAATATGTTTATAGAAAACTTGCAAAACAAAATACAAGAAAAGTTGACCCTAATGAAATTCCCATCCTTCATGCACTTGTGTACTCTTCTCCATGATTACCAAAATTTGATTTCTAGTCACGATACAAAGTCACTTTCTAGCCAAATTGAAATATTCGAGAATGTGAACCAACACAATTCCCAACCCCTTATAAAACTAAATAAAGGGTTCCTTTAGTTCAATCCTCCTCAACAACAAACTCAAAATTTCCATAACCAAGTTGTTGTTGTGAAAGCCGCAGTTCCCTTTTGTTATGGAGATCTAAATAGACAATTCAATCCCCTACTAAACACCCTTCATAATACTGTGTCCCAACTTCTAAACCAACAAATGATTACCTTACCTACTGTCAGACAACTTGACCATAATAATCTATTGCCTCTAAGCTTTAAAGAAAATGCTTATTGTCACTTTCATTGAAAAAATGGACATGACATGGAACATTGCAAGCATCCTAAACATCTTGTGCAAGACCTCACTGATTTCGGTCATTTATCCATTGCAAGTACTAATGATCAAGGCAATAAGTCTGTTGCCCCTCTGAACCAAAATTTGTAATTTTTTTACCAATCCCATGCCAAAACATAATATCTCATTTGTTAAAGCTAGCAACACACCTAAGAATGATGTGATGAATGTTGATACATATGATGCACACTAATTCTTTTCCAAATAATGTTATCAATGTCAATCCTATTGATGAAATTATAGGGGAAATAGATGTCATCCCTTGTAAGGGCCAAAATCAGAGTCCTCTTGATACTGCTTTCTCCTCTAAGGATATACTTAAATATGTTCTTGATGGTCCTCTCTACATATCTGACCATATCTATGATAAAACCACTAATGGGATATTAATAAATCTCGCCTGTGGAGAGAATGTGATCACCAATAAATTCCTACTCTTAGATGAGCTCTATCAAGATGATTATGACAAACTGAAAGCATGGATCAAGACACATAAAGGTTTTGTGTGCCCTACGATTGGATTGATCAGCCTACCATTACAAATAGAACAAAAAATATTAGATGTTACATTCTCCATAATCTCGTAGTTAGACCAATTTCGTGTGAAGCTAGGCCACCCATGGCTTCACTCCATGGAAGTTGTCTCTTTACTTGTACATAAATGCTTGAATATTATCTTTGACAATGATAAACTCACTATTCACCATAGTGGATTTAACCCCTTGTCATCTAAAGGATATTTTTCCCTAGATGCCTTTTGGCCTGAGCCCATGGAACCTATCAAGCCAAGAGAAGACTTCTTTTTATTGTTCTACCAAAATTTTAAGGAAAAGAATATAACATATTTATCTCTTTGAAAGATGTCCCCATCGACCTCTGAGCCTACCATCCTTGATGAAAAAATTCTTGAACCTAAACAAGATCAAAAATACCAAGACCAACATAAAACAACAACCTTACCTACCTCTTACAAGCGACCATGAAACAATTAAACCAACCCCGCCACACCTTCAAGAATAAAACAAGTTTACAAAGTCAAAGAGAAATAGGTTGTGTCAAAATTTCTAAATGCATAAAAACAACACATAGTTGATGCTTTGTTTCCCAGTCAATTGGGAATACCCAAACGAAATGTTGACGAAAAAATAATGCAAGGAGACATGCAACTTTCTTTCCTATTCAACAAACTAGGAATGACACTACAAAAAGATAAACTTAAAAAATTAGCAAATAAAGCTAAGCTACAAATTAAAAACTGTTGGGAGTAATCAAGAGTTGCTCATATAGATTGACAATAATTAGGAGCTTCTGAGAGATCACTTTCCTTCTTCACATAACTTATCAGGAGCTGCACAGAGCTCGGTCTAGAGCAATCACTGCTTAGGCACATACAAATAAACTACAATTTTTGTTAATCAGGAGCTCCTTTGAATCACATAGAGAACTCCAAAAAGCATTCCTTTTTTCACAGACTATTGCTTCCCTCTTCTTCTTGTTGCTATAAAAAACTAGCTCTTTCTACATTCATTCATTCATTTTCTTTCTTCAACATTCCCTCTCAAAATTTGAATTTACCTAGCAAATTTAATTCTCCTCCAAACTGAGCTACACATCATGAGCAATTTGGGAAAGAAAATCCCAAAGATAATCTTCCAACTACTAGTAACAAATGCTCCTGATAGGTAGGTAGAAATGGTGGGAGGCTTTAGGAGCAATTAATTTATCCAACACTGCCCCTTTGTCCTGAGAAAACAAAACAAGATCAACCTTGATCCAAATCAGCAATGCCCAAACTGTTGTCCCAACTCAAAGGTTTGGTGAATATGTCTGCTATTTCTTGCTCAAACCTACAAAATTTCATTCTAATTTCACCATTTTCAACTAATTCTCTAGTAACTTGATACCTAATTTCAATGTGCTTGCTTCTTCCATGAAACATGAGATGTTTCGTCAAAGCTATTTATGAAACATTATCACAAAAGATTGTTATTCCATCCTCTTGTTCTTCTTTCAAATATTTCAAGATTCTTCTTAGCCAAATAGTTTGACATGCTACTACATTTGGCATTATATACTCAACCTCGGCTGTTGATAGGGAAACTATGGGTTGCTTCTTGGAAGCCCAAGAGATAGCTCCCAAACCTAAATGAAACACATAGCTTGATGTTCTCTTCCTATCATCCAATCTTCCTTCCCAATCACTATCTGTGTATCCAACCAACCGAAACTCATTTGTTGCTGCGTACAAAATTCCATATCCTTTAGTGCTATTCACATACCTCATGATTCTTTACTCGCTAGCCAATGGGTGTCTCTTGGAGTCTCCATAAATCTAGAAATAATACTCACTCCATGCATTATACCAAGCCTAGCTGTAGTCAAATACATCAAACTTCCAAGAAAACTTCTATACATGGTCAGATTCACATTGCTGCTACAATATTCCTCGCTCAACATTAGACCTATGATTGTTGGTGTTGGGACATGCTTGCTTTCAAGAATCCTAAATCTCTTCAAAATTTCATTTGCATACTTTTCTTGAGGGATAAATATACCATCATGCATTTGTTTTAATTCTATACCTAGTAAATATCTCAAGAGACCTAAGTTTGACATTTTAAACTCTCTTTTCATGGCCTCTTTAAAATCAACAATGAGGAAATCATCATCCCCAGTGAGCACTAAATCATCAACATACAAGAAAATAATTAAAATCTTACTATTTTCTTCCTTGATGTAATAGTGGACTCACCATTTCTTTTTCTAAATTTATTGCTCATTAAATATGAGTCAATCCTACTGTACCATGCCCGTGGAGCTTTCTTCAACCCATAGAGGACCTTCTTTAGCTTGTATACCTTGATTTCATGACCCAAAACTTCATAACTAGGTGGTTGTGATGGGATTTGAAGAATTTGTTACTTTTAACAAACTGGAGGTCTGATATTTTGGGTAAAAGGTTTTTGATCACTCATGAAAGATTTATTGGTATCTCTTATGACCCTCGCGTTATATTTCAATGTTGACTTGCTATTGAGGGTTGCTAGTCACTTAAGTTATCTAATTGAGCCTTTCCTTCGTGCTCTTACCGACCCCTTTCACCCGACCTATTGGTCTCTTATTTGCCACCTGGGCTTAATTGTTTATGCCGCCGAGGGTTCTTTCTGGCCGACCCCACCAATGTATTCTATTTGTTTTATGTAGCTTGGAAAACCGTCCAATCACGGGTTTTGATCTGGACCATTCCTCATGAACCTCGCAAGTTTTCTTGTTGAAGTCACTTAGGTGGTCTGAGGTGTGTGAGATGCCGCCATCTGTCATATACGGAGGAGTGGGACATTTTCCCGATCCGCCAATAGTGACAAGTGGGCGTCATTTCACCAGTGGGAATTTAATGATAGGTATTAATTATTACTATCCCTCGTAGGCCTCGCACGATTAGAGTAAATGTTCCAAAAGTACCGCGAGGTTTGCAAAAAGGTGCAACATTTCCTGGCTCTTGGAACAATGGAGCTAAGTGGGGCCTGCTGCCCGATTGCAACCTCCTCTTTTTGTGGGCTATGATTGGCTGTGGTTTTTCCAATGGTGGTGATGTGGATTTTCAACAATCATTGACTTGATCTCAGTCGTCCAACATGCCAAGTCTATTCCACTTCAAATTCAAAGGTTTATTGCTCATTTGTGTGCAGATTTTTTGCGCACTACAACTTGTTTTCATTAATGGCACGGGTTTTTTAGTGGATTTTCTCCTAATTTCCTTACGTATGAGCAGTATCCTCTTGATAAATACAATGATGGGTTATACACCTAGAATAAATTTATGGTGGCAATATTAGCCACTAATCGTTCGCATGCTCGTACAAGCATTTGGGAAACTAATATTCCCCGCACCAAATTACTCTATAAATACTTGCTAAATTGCTTGGTATTATCATTACATTTTTTGAGTTGATCTATTTTTAGGTAGTGGATTTTTTCGTAGTTTCTAAGATACACATCTTCAATGGACAAGTCTGAGGTGCACCAAAGTGCCAAAGTAGGTGCAAGGATTTCAAGACATGAAACAAAATAACCTATATTTCTGATGCTCCTAGGGCAAGTTCCTGAGGTGTGGGTGAGTGGTCTGGGCGCTACGATTCTCCTATCGTTCTCTCTTTGAGCTCTAGTGGTGATGGGTTTGAGAATGACTTAGACTATCATTTCTATCTTGCAGCCATTATTGAGCTTGTGGGTGTTGATGAAGAGGTCCTTGTAGTTTCACCAATAAATACAATGGCACCATGTCTTGTTGTTGGGGTTAGTGCTGGTGTGGATAGAAAAAAGAGAGTGGTTTTGCTTCAAACTGAAGTGAGAACTAGAAGCGGTCGCTTGTACCGGGGTGGTGTGTTGACTAAATGAATGTTGGTCCTCGTGTGTGTTGCTCATGGGTGGTGCTATTCTGGTGGTTCATCTTGTGGATGTGGACGTGAGCGTGTATTGCATGCTCTTTTTTTTTCTTTTTCTGACTAGTTATTGAGTGTAACCATTTTTTGATTCCTCAAATCATATATTATTTTTTCTAATGATGAGGAATATTTTTTGGAATGTGAATTCGAATTTAATTTTCATTTCAATGAAATTCATTTTGAAATTAGCAATGGAGATCGATGCTTTTTTCTCTCCTTTTCTATAAAGGATATTTTATGGCTCATTGTTAAGGGTCAGATGTTTTGTATCCGAAGGCTTAGTGTTTGTATAGTCAATTTTTTTATTGTAGGTTTTTTTTTTTGAAGGTATTAGTTAGTATGTTTTGTCTAGGGCAGGAATATAATAAAACAAGCAGGCTTTGCTTATGTAATTAAAGATATTGAAGTAATAAATGACAATCTATTAGAACAATTGCTCTCCTGGTTTCATGTCATGAGTTGTGAATGATTTTTTTAATGATATATTCATTCAACTTCAATGGTATATTTGAGTGTGTACTTCATTTGCCTTCTTTAACTTAATGAGTTACAGATTTATGATGTCATCTTCAGGATTCCTTAAGGAGTATTGTTTTGATAACTAGAAAATATCATAGTGTAAATCATTATGGTGATACGTCCATGATATCTAGGTTATGTTCTCTGTGACTCCCACCCAATGGATGAGGCACTTGATAATTTCTTTAGGATCCCTCTTTTGAGAGTACAGGGTTGTAGTTCTAAGCATGGTGGCTCAAAATCTGAACAAATCTAAAATAGCAAACCTTATCTCTTTTGAGGTACAAATCTTATGTTAATTTTTCAGTCTCATTGCTTTAAGATAATTGCTATTATTCTTTGGTTTTCCGCAACCAGGATAATTTCTATCTAATTGCGTTGGTGGGGAATGTATCTATAAGAAGAAGTGTTCTTACCAGGTCATGAAACATTCTTATGAACACACTTAGGAAAACCCTCCTTGGTTTCATAGAGCCAAAAGTTTAGGAGATCTCATTCTTTGACTGAATCTTGTTAGTTGGCCACTAACTTTGTTAGTTCTTGAATATAGAGGTTGGCTACCTCTTAGGGAATTACAAAGCCTTAGCTGGGAAAATTTAAAACATCAACAAAATTGCGACTCCGTTAGGGAACAAACTCAGACATTTTGGTTGCAGACGATGTTCTTAAGAGTCATTGCATACAGTCAAATTATTTTCCATTCTGAATTTAAATAGTGAAAGTTTTTCAACCCTAGAAGGAAGAGGTTGTTGAAATGAATCTGAAAATCCTATGATCTGCGGTGTTCTGCTAGTAAAGGATTTAGGAGTGTTCAGGTGCAAATAGTCCTTTCACAAATTTCATTATAATAACTGACATATTACTTGTAACCTTAAAGGTTAAACTCAATGTAATAGGCTCTCTACCTGAATTATTAGTTGAATGGTGGTTTTATTGGGGAGAACTTCTGAGAAATTTAAAAGAAAAAGAGAAAAGAGAAACCACAATAGTTTTAGGTAGCTATCCAGAATCATTTGTTTAGTGAAGCTGAATTTTAAGTTTGGATGGTGACAGATTATGGATTTGAAAGAGATTGGTAGTGACATGGTGTTAGAATGTTTGAGGTATGACTCTATTGTGGAAAAAGATCTAGAATGTAACAAGCTTTGAAAAAGAATTTCATATTCTTTTGAAATTCAGTCATCTATTGAAGAGGTGGTGAGTCTATTTGAAGAACCAGCTGATATATGAAGGAAAAGTACTAGACCTGTGATGTTTATAGTCAGGGAGAGAAGATTAACAACTTCTGCCAAAATTACCAGGTATTTTATTAAATCTAAACAATTCACTATTCTAATTGTGAGGGGTGTTTGTAATTAAGGATGACAAATGGTTCCAAATTAGATGCTCTAGCATCAAGAAAGGAAAAATGATTAGATTTTCCATAATTCTAATGATGAAATATATAAAAGAACTTGTGGAAAATGTTTATGTTGTATCATACTTCTGAAAGAAAGGAATAATAACTTCAGTCACTAATGGAATCATGATTGAGATGATAAATGATATGTTTGATAAACATATATTGTTTTGACAAATTTTAATATGAGAAGTCAGACATAAATATGCAAAGGGAACAAGTATCATTAAGCCCTTCAAAGGGTTTTGTAACTCAAAGGTATATACCTTTTATGTTTAGTGATGTAAGTGGTTACCCTAATCTAATTCCTAAGAAGATTAGGAAGTATTTTCCTAAATACACAGGGAAAAGTGCAGGATCTGCCTCTAAGCATTTATAGGATTTTGAAGATGTAATGGGGGATTATGAAATCAGTCATGAGGATGTTGTTATGAATATTTTTGTGCAATCCTTAAGGGGTGATGCCATGGATTGGTTTTCATATTTACCCGCTTATTCTGTTAACTCATGGAATCAATTGGTGATAGTTTTTATTGAACAATTTGGTGAAAGAGTAAATACCAACATATTAAGAAATTTTTTTATGGGAATCCACATAAAAGAAGAGGAGCTAATCCCATATTTTAATCTCAGATTTTCAAGAGCTTTAAGAGAAATCCCTAGAGAAATAAGACCAAGTGAGGTTGAATGCTTGGCTGTATATCTTGGTGATTTTGAAAAAAGGATGGGTTACCTATTTGGAGATAGATAACCTACAAACTTGCACCAAGCATATCGAATGGCTATGGAGATTGAGATCAACATGAAATACTCAATGATGAAAGGGTATTTGGCTGCAAGTATTGATTACTTTGGCCTAGCTCATACTATTAAAATTTCAGAGTTGGTTGCTCAGAACACTGATTATGATAAGAGTTCTTTGAAAACTATAATATCTCCACCACTATAGTGTGATGATGATGAGATCCAAGTTGAAATCCAGTTCAATTTGAATGGTGATGATCAAACTACTTTTGTGCCAGAATTGTATGAGATGAAGAGACAAGAGGGAGAATCACCATATCAGTTTTTCTTGAGATTTTTGGATGCCTTAATACAAATTCCTAAAGGTCTCAGACCTTATGAATATGAATACATTGAATTGTTTTGTTAACTTTATGAACCAGGGCTAAGTGCTTTTCTTGATGAATTGAAACCTGCTTACTTGACCCAAGTCCTTAAATGGATAGAGATTGCAGAATCATCCAATAATGTATCTACACAAAATGAAGATAGTGCTTGCCCTTTTGAAGAAATTTGGATAACTGCACAAGAATTTGAGGGGAAAAATGATGAAGGATTAAGTGAGGCACCCATTTTTTTTCCTTATCCTGATTGTAATGCTCATGTCACTAAGATTTTGTTACAGGCTAGTGATTGTGATTTTAGAAGTGATGATTGCATTACTCAAGATGGAGATGAGCCTCTCCTCTTACTAGAGTTGTATGGAAATGTGGAACCTCATGTTTTTACTAATTCCCAAATGAAAGAACAACTTTCAAATGATAAATTTGTAGAGTATACTCTAGGTATAATGGCAATGAAACAAGTTTGTTGTATAAATGTTGAGGAACTTGAGGAAAATGAGGTGTGTGATCAAAAGAATAGTACTGAAAATAACCAACATATTGATGAAAATATTGATACTATTGATTTTCTTGACTGTTTGTATGAAGCTGAGATTGATTTGTTGTTACCAGGTGACATTGATATTGCTGGTGAAATTTTTTCAGCTTGTGCTGAGATTTTCATTTATAAATTAACACATACAACAGGTGGTGTTGAACACAAGGAGGCTAGTGTATATTGATGTTTCTCTATTGCCCATGATGAGATTGATGTGCTTGACTCTATTTTTGAAGTTTTTCATTTGGGAATGGATGAAGGATTGCAGGAAGGGTTGTATGTTGAGGGGCTTGATATGAATGTGTTTACACATTTCTTGGAGAAAGATGTAACTTATATTTCCCACCTCTGTGGTATCAGGATGTGTACTAAAAAAATTGAACACAGGTGCTGGCAACCAAGCTTGTCTGGAAAGAACCAAGGCGAGGATTCCCCAGGTTATGTGTCCTCCTTGTTGCACTATGAAGGTCTGTGTGACATGCACATAGTTTTATATGAAAGTTGTTAGTTCTATGTACAAGCTAATTATAATGCCAGGATGTGTGATGTTGGAGACCAGATAAGTTATGAATGTTTCCACTTCTCAGCTCAATTAAGTCAGCACTCTATGAGGTATGACCAAGTGTAGGGTAAGGTAAAACCTCATTATGGTCATATGTTACAGTTAATGTTTGGACATAGGGTGCTGACCAACCAAATAAATGGTAGTATAAGTAAACATTATGATACTTCTAGGCATATTGATTACTCTAGTAACTCAGAAGCATCAAGAGGTGAAATTTGAAGACTTGGTTTACTCCAGGTAACAGAGAATTTTGTTTTCAACAGGGGTAAAATTTGATTTCTCTTGTTTGGTGGCTTGGGGCCACCAAGTTGGATATACACAAGTTCCAATTGACAAGCATGGTAGAAAATTCATCAATGCACTTGTGTGATTTAGTAGTCTGGTCTGCGAAGCCAAAGATTCTGAGTTCTTGTTATGCCCACAGGGGGCGTACATCCTCGGTCAGAGCCACTGATGGGACTTTAAGAATTTGTTACTTTTAATAGACTGGAGGTCTGATATTTTGGGTAAAAGGTTTTTTATCACTCATGAAAGATTGATAAGTATCTTTTAAGACCCTCACATTATATTTCAATGTTGACTTGCTATTGAGGGTTTCCAATCACTTAAGTTATTTGATTGAGCCTTTTCTTTGTGCTCTTACCGACCCCTTTCACTCGACCTATTGGTCTCTTATTTGCCACTGAGGGCTCTTTCTGGCATGCCCCAACAATGTATTCTATTTTTTTTATGTAGCTTGGCAAACCGTCTGATCATGGGTTTTGATCTAAACCGTTCCTTGTGAACCTCATAGGTTTTCCTATTGATGTCACTGAGATGGTGTGAGGTGTGCGAGATGCCACCATCTGTCATATACAGAGGAGTGAGGCCTTTTCCAGATGTGCTAGTAGTGACAAGTGGGCGTCATTTCACCAGTGGGAATTTAATGATGGGGATTAATGATGACCAACCCTCATAGGCCTCGCACAATCATAGTAAATGTTCCAAAAGTACCGTGAGGTTTGCAAAAAGGCGACACGTGGCTGGGCTCTTGGAACAACGGGGATAGGTGGGGCCTGCTGCCTGATTGAAACCTCCTATTTTTGTGGGTTGTGATTGGCTATGGTTTTTCCCAGGTAGTGATGTGGATTTTCAACAATCATTGACTCGATCTGAGTCATCTAACATGCCAGGTCTATTCCACTTCAAATTCAAAGGGTTACTATTCATCCGTGTGCGGATTTTTTGTGCACTATAACTTGTTTTCATTAATGGCGTGAGTTTTTTAGTGGATTTTATCCTGATTTCCTTGCGTACGAGTGGTATCCTCTTGATAAATACAATGATGGGTTGTATGCCTAGAATAAATTTATGGTGGCAATATCAGCCACTAATCATTCACATGCTCGTACGAGCATTTGGGCAACTAATATTCCCTGCATCGGATTACTCTTTAAATACATGTTGAATTGCTTGGTATTATCATTACATTTTTTGAGTTGATTTTTTTTCAGGTAGTGGATTTGTTCATAGTTTCTAAGATATACATCTTCAATGGAAAAGTCTAAGGTGCGCCAAAGTGCTAGAGTAGGTGCGAGGATTTCGTGACATGAAATGGAACAACCTATTTCAGATGCTCCTAGGGCAAGTTCCTGAGGTGTGGGCGAGCAGTCTAGGGGCTTTGATCTGCTCCACATGTATGTTTAAAATTCAAAGGGTTACTGTTCATCTGTGTGAGGATTTTTTGCACTCTGCACCTTGTTTTCATTAATGGCACAGGTTTTTCAATGGATTTTCTCCTGATTTCCTTGCATACAAGTGGTATCCTCCTGATAAATACAATGATGAGATGTACGCCTAGAATAAATTTGTGGTGGCAATATCAACCACTAATCATTCGCATGCTCGTATGAGCATTTGGGCAATTAATATTCCCTACACTGGATTACTCTACAAATACCTCTTGAATTGCTTGGTATTATCATTGCATTTTTTGAGTTGATCTATTTGCACGTAGTGGATTTGTTCGTAGTTTCTAAGCTATGCATCTTCAATTTACAAGTCTAAGATGTGCTGAAGTGCTAGAGTAGGTGCGAGGATTTCACGACATGAAAAGGAACAACCTATTTCTGATGCTCTTGGGGCAAGTTCCTGAGGTGTGGGCAAGTGGTTTGGGTGTTGCAATTCTCCTATCATTCTCTCTTTGAGCTCTGGTGGTGATGGGTCTGAGACTGACTCAGACTATCATTGCTATCTTGTGGCCATGACTAAGCTGGTGGGTGTTGATGAAGAGGTCCCTACATTTTCACCAATAAATACAATGGCACCGTGCCATGTTGTTGGGGTTAGTGCTGGTGTGGAAAGAAAAAGAGAGTGGTTCCGCTTCAAACTAAAGTGAGAGCCAGTAGCGGTCACCTATAGCAGGGCTGTGTGTTGACTAAATAATTGCTAGTGCTGGTGTGTGTTGCTCATGGGTGGTGTTGTTCTAGTGGTTTGTCTTGTGGATGTGGACATGCGCATGTGTGGCATGCTCTTTTGTTTTTTCTCCGATTTGTTACTAAGTGTAACTATTTTTTGATTCCCCGGATCATATACTATTTTTTCTAATGATGAGAAATATTTTTTGGAATGTGAATTCAAATTTCATTTTCATTTCAATGAAATTCATTTTGAAATTAGCAATGGAGCCTGATGCTTGTTGCTCTCCTATTCTATAAAGGATATTTTATGGCTCATTGTTAAGGGTCACATTTTTTGTATCCGGAGGCTTAGTGTTTGTATAGTCAGTTTGTTTATTGTAGGTTTTCTTTTTTCTAAAGGTATTAGCTAATATGTCTTGTCTGGGGTGGGAATATTATTAAACAAGCAGGCTCTACTTATGTAATTAAAGATATTGAAGCAATACATGACAATCTATTAGAACAATTGCTCTCCTAGTTTTATGTCATGAGTTTTGAATGAGATTTTTAATGATATATTCATTCAACTTCAATGGTATATTTGAGTGTGTACTTCATTTTCCCACTTTAACTTAATGAGTTAATCAAATTTCTTGAAAATGAGTTACAAATTTATGATGTCGTCTTCAAGATTCCTTTAGGAGTATTGTTTTGATAACTGAAAATATCATAGTGTAAATCATTATGGTGATAAGTCCATGATATCTGGGTTATGTTTTATGTTACTCCCACCCAATGGATGAGGCACTGGATAATTTCTTTAGGACCCCTCTTTTGAGAGTAGAGGGCTATAGTTCTAAGCATGGTGGCTCAAAATCTAAACAAATATAAAATAGAAAACCTTATCTCTTTTGAGATACAAATCTTATGTTAATTTTTCAGTCTTGTTGCTTTAAGATAATTTTTGTTATTCTTTGGTTTTCCACAACCATGATAATTTCTATCTAATTGTGTTGGTGGGGAATATATCTGTAAGAAGAAGTGTTCTTACCAGGTCATGAAACATTCTTATGAACAAACTTAGGAAAACCCTCATTGGTTTCACAGAGCCAAAAGTTTAGGAGATCTCAGTATTTGACTGAATCTCGTTAGTTGGCCATTAACTCTGTTAGTTCTTGAATATAGAGGTTGGCTACCTCTTAGGGAATTACAAAGCCTTAGCTGGGTAAATTTAAAACAACAACAGGCTACTCCACATACACCTCCTCTTTCAACACCCTAGCCAAGAAGGCATACTTCACATCCACTTGATACACCTTCCATTTGTGTTGGGATGTAATGACTATGATTGCCCGCATGGTCTTGATCCTTGCAGTGGGGGCATATGTCTCATCATAGTCTCTCCCAAACAGATGTTTATACCCCTTAACCACCAATTGTGTCTTGTGCCATTCTATCGTTCCTTCGACATTGTTTTTGGTCTTATAGAACCATTTGAATCCAATAAATTTCTTGCTGGGAGGAAACTCAATTAACTCCCATGTGTTTTTGCTCTCTATTGCATCTATCTCCTCATCCATGGCCTCACACCATTTATTGTCTTTCACAACATCATCAAAATAAATCAGATCACAATTAGAAAATAATTCAAAATTCATGTTCTCATCAAAATCTTCATCATACATTTCATTTTGCTAGATCTCCCTTAGACTCTTGTTCTTTGGAATTAGAGAGGTGAGAGTGGGGTAAAAAATTTCACTACTATTACTAATCTGCTAAACAAACTGGATCTGGAGTTGTCGGGAGCTCTTGAGAGCTAATTCTTTGGCTATTTGTGGTTGATAGCCTTTATGTCTTCTCATGTCGGGAGTTGTTGGGAGTTGTCGGAAGCTCTCTATGGCCAATTCTCTGGTTGTCTATGACTATCTTCCTGAAAGTCTACCTATGTTAGGAGCTATTAGGAGCTATCTAGAGCTGACTATTTATGTTGTTGCACAATCTTACTGATTTTCATTCTCATCTTCTTCATCATCAAGGGGCACTCTAACTAAGTTACCTGAAGAGGTGTCTATAGAGGCATCCCAAGAATTTTTTTCAATGAACTCCATGTCCTTACTAATCACTATCTTCTTGGTGACTGTGTTATATAGCTTGTAAGCTTTGGAATCTTCACTATAGCCCATGAAGATGTGCTCCTCACCATTGTTATCCAATTTATGCCTCTTCTCTTTTGGACAAGTGCATATGCCACACATATGAACACTCTTATGTGCTCAACCATCCACTTGCGTCTTGTCCATACCTCTTGTCGGATTTTTTCATGAACCACCTATGTTGGACTTCTATTTATCAAATATACAGTTGTTGCTACAACCTCTCCCAATATTCATCTAGGAGTCCCTTTTATTTTAACATGCTCCTTTCCATCTCCATGATGGTCCTATTCTTTCTCCTAGCCACTCCATTTTTTTGTGGAGTATAACTAGCTATTAGCTCCTTCTCGATGCCATTTTGCCTACAAAAAAAACAAACTGATTGGAGGTATACTCTCTTCCTCGATCTAACCTTAGGACCTTGATGAAATGTTCACTCTTTTTCATTTTGGGCCTTAAATAACAAAAACTTATCAAATGCTTCAAACTTATGCTACAAAAAATAGATCCATGTCCTATGGCTACAATCATTAATGAAGGTCATTAAATATTAGATTTTACCAATAGATATGGTTTGCATAGGGCCTACCAAATCTGTGTGCACCAAATCCAATGGTGATCTTGGCCTTGTAGAGTTGCTCGATTGAAATGGTTGCCTATGTTGCTCACCCAAAATTCAAGCCTCACACTTGACATTAGGCTCTACTATTCTTGGAAAACCATCAACCATTTTGTTCTTGGACAAAAGACTCAAAGCAACATAGCCTAAGTGTCCATATCTGAAATTCAATAACTTGGAGGGGTCTTGAATGGTGCTCTTGAGGGCTACTTTTTGTATTGCTATACATTTTCCATTCATGAGAGGTGCAACTACAAACTGAGATGAGAAATACGTCTCAATATTCAAAGGAAACATTCGGTTCTTTTTCATTTGATCTACTGCAAACACTTTCATCCTCTCATTCTTGTCATAAATAATGCATTGACCCTTCTCCATCAGTACTTTATATCTATTTCGGGTTAGCTATCCAACACTCATGAGGTTATGCTTTAACCTAAGAGAAAAAAACACATTTTAAACCTCCTTCTTTTCACCTTGGTGTGGATCATGACATATCCTTTTCTAACAATTGGAAGTAATCCATTGTTCCCAATTCCTATCTCTGACTTTACATTCTTAACAATGATTTAGAAAAAAAATTATTTTCATTACCACTCATGTGGTTGATGCAACTGCTATCCAAATACTAGACTTTGAGGTTGCCTTCTTCACCAATGTTTCACATGATGAAGGCTATGGACTAATTTCCTTCATCCACACTTGCATCAACTAAATTTGCATTTTGTTTTGACTGATTGTTGTTTTTTTTCTTGTAGTCACTAGCAAAAATGACCAAATTTATGATAGTATTAGCATTCAACACTTATTTTTTGATACCTATAATTAAAACTACTATTCTTCTTCCCTTGTCAACAAATGGTCTAAGAGTTGCTCGCCCCCTCTTGGCTACTTTCTCATCCTGAGCTTTCTCCTCCAACATTTCCTTGTTTGTAGTTGCCACAACCTCTACCTCTTCAACTCCTTCAACCATTGTTTCTTCTCCCCCTTCCTCTTGCATTTTACTGAACTTTAAAAGATTGCTCTTGGGAAGAAGTAGCAGGCCTATTTAGGCATTGCTCATGGGTTTGAAGAGAACCCATCAACTCATCCACCATCAAAGTAGAGAGGTCATTTTCATCTTCAATGGTAGTCACTACTGCATCAAACTTGGTTTGAGGATCTTGTCCACAACCCTTTGCTCTTCCATTGATTCTCCATTCGTCCTCAACTGGTTTATCAAATTGGAGAATCTTGTGTGGAAGTCTGAAATGGACTCATTGTCCCTCAACAAGAGAGTCTAAAAATATTTTTTAAGCATCTAGAGCTTCGCCAATCTGACCTTATATGTCCCTTTGTAGCTGGTTTGGAGGATTTCCCAAGCTTCCTTTGTACACTTAGCTTCTTCTATTTCATGAAAAATGGCCTATGTCATGACTGCTTCTATCAAACTCAATACCTTAGCATCCTTCTTCCTTTGCTCCGTCAACTGAGTCTTTTGGTTGTTTGTGAGAGTTGCATACTGTGTTGGGTTAGTAACATCCAAAAACCCATTTGTCCAAAACTCCCACAAGTTATTAGCAACCATAATAGTCTTCATCTTATTTTCCCAAACATCATAATTATGCCCATTAAAGGATGGTGGTTGCTGAAAAATCTTCCCTTCATCTCCAACCATGTCTCCTACATAAGAAATTTAATACCCAAAAGAAAAAAAATGTCCTAACTCATGATGAAATGGGGCCTATGGCTCTGATACCATGTCAAAATTTCTAAATTCACAAAAACAACATAGATGTGTTGCTTTTTTTCCCAATCAATAGGTAATACCCAAACAAAATGTGGAAGCACAAACAATTCAAGCAGATATGCAACTTTCTTTTCTATTCAATAAAATGGAAATGACATTACAAAAAGATAAACTTAAGAACTCGTAAAATAAACCTAAGCTACAAATTACAAACTATTGGGAGAAATCAGGAGCTTCTAAGAGCTCACTTCCCTTCTACACATAACTTATCAGGAGCTACATAGAGCTTGATCTAGAGTAATCAATGCTCATACACATACAAATAAAATACAATTGTTGTTGTTCAAGAGCTATTAATCACACAGAGAACTCAAAAAAACATTCCTTTTTTCACAGACTATTGTTGCCCTCTTCTTCTTGCTGTTGCAAAAAGATAACTATTTCTACATTCATTCATTCCTTTTGTCTCTTCAACATTCCCTCTCAAAATTTTAATTTACCTACCAAATTTAATTCTCTTGTAGACCGAGCTGCACATCAGGAGCAATTTAGGAAAGAAAATTCCAAAGACAATCTTCCAGTTGCTAGTAATAAATTCTCTTGACAGGTAGGTGGCAACGAGAGGAGACTTCAGGAGAAATTATTTTTTCCAATAGGTTAAATAACCCCTTGTGGTTCCTTTCATTCCTCCCCCTCGTGAAGAAAAGCAACCTATGGTTGATCAACCTGCTCCTATATAACTTGAAAACAAAACTGAATGAAATAGAGGTGCTAGGGAATGTAGACATAGACATTGTGCCCTTGCTTGCAAGTTACATGATGAGTTAAAATAAAATCAAGATGCAAACTTGACTAAAGGAATGCATGGCATTCTTCCTCCCCAGTCACCATCCATAATAAGAGTTGAAATCTTTTATGGATATTATCCTTTGACCTCATGTTGTGATCAAATTAGATGATGATGATTAGGATGCCAAAATTGATGAAGAGGTTCATAATCAACTAAACACATTTTTTTCCTCTTCCATGAGCTTAAATGATAAATCTTCTGAACCTAGTGCTTCTCCTAGTTCGACACTTACTCTTGTCCCTCTGGCTAGTCGCCCACATTCAATCTACATAGAACATGATTGGGAGGTAGATGACTTTCTCATAGGTTGAATCACATTTTCCTTACTAGTCTTTTATTTTTCATTTTTCTTTTGTGTGATTGCATGTGTGTGATGTGATCCCCCATAACGTTTTGTTTTCTCTCTCTTTGTAACATTCCTCTATTTCTAGCTTCATTCTTCTCTATGTCATGAATCGCTTTCACTTTTTTATCTTTTTCTTGTGTTTTCCTTTTGGGGATGATGCAAGGAATTGAGACATTCATGTATCCTTCATGTTGAGCCAAAAGGATTTCTTTTCTTTTTCCTTTTCATGTCATCTTTATCCTTCTTTTTCTTGTGTTTTCCTTTTCGGGATGACACAAGGCGTTGAGACACCCTATGTCTCTTCAATGTTGACCCCTGAGGTTTTCCTTTGTTTTTCACTCTCTTTGTGTCATTCTTCCTATTCTATGTGTATTTGGGGGATGATGAAAATTATGAGTTCTCCTTACAAAACATTGCAGCAAATAACATATTGATGCCAAATCCATACATCCCTTATGTGTTTGGTATTTTTATTTTGAAGGCAACCCCTCTCTTTCCTTTTCTCTCGCATGACGTAGCCTTACTTTCAAACATATGACTTGGGATAGGGCTTTCCAAGTCGACTCTCATGTATTTCTTCTTGTTAGAATTTTTCATTTGCTACTTTAAAGTAATTGCTTACAACATGGTGTTTAACAATTTCTTCAAATCTGTGGCATACATTCGCATTATTTCTTTTTCATTTTTCCTTTTCATGGTTCTTAGTGTAGCCTTCTTTCTTCATACAATGCTTTTTTGTCTTTTTGGATGACATTGGGTTTGATGTATTTCATGAGCATGATCTCTCTTAGCATATTACATTCCTCTTAGTGGATTGATGCGACATATTGCATCCCCTAAGTTGTGAATCTTCTATTCTTTGATTTTTCCTCTCTTGGAGACATTAGACACAATGTTCCCTAAGTTAAAGACCTCGCATGGACTAAGGAAGACTCCTTTGAACATTTCCTATGTTTCATTTATGTCCACCTTGAATAACATAGCTTGCATGCCTATGGATCCATCATGTTTGTTCATGAGCTCTAAGCATACCAAGTTTTTCTTATCTCATGAAGCTCGAAAACCAAATCACTTTTTGTGTGGTGCCTTATTAAAGTTATCGAGATGCATAACTTTGGTATGGTTTGAGCAGGAAGCCCAACCAACAACATGAATTTCTTCATAGCCACTTATGTGTGTGTGAGTACATACCATCCATGAGTGTATCTTTCTCACCCTTTTAGGACTTCTCACCCAATGGATAGCCATGAGTACCATCGCCTCAGAGTGATTATGCATATGTCTTGGACAAATAGCCTAGATATGATCCAAATCATGCTAGATAAATAGTTGAATCTTGTTCCAAATTTCTCCTTTAGATCTTCTTTCTTTGGCATTGTATTATTGGCCTTTTCATTGTTCTTCATATCATTTTCATGTGTGTTCCTTTATTTTTATTTTGGTTTGCCATGAGATCTTGATCTTGGGGGCTTCATCATCCCTCTTGATCATTTTCATCTCATATTACTAGAATGAGTATATTGGAACCCTCCCTTGATGTGTGATTGTCTACTTTAGTGTGAGTTTGAAGCGGGTTCATCCTCTCACTAAAGTGGGGGCTAAATATAACGTTGAAAAAAGGTTTCTTATCCTTTTTTGTGCTTGTTTAGCTCCTTCTTGTGGCTTTTCGATCAGTTTGGCCTTGATTTAGCTTTTTAATGTGGATAACACATTCACATTAGGTCTTGGGACCTTGTGAACTAATGTACTTTAATGATGCCTTGTAAAGCTGTTGTAAAGTGTTACAACACACTTTCACACTTTTCTAGGATTTCTAAGCATAATTAACTTTGTTTCCATCATAATTTCTCTTAACCTTACCTTATTTGGTGTGTTTTAAAGCGTTCTAACACACTTTCTCATTCCTCTAGGTTTGTCATAAATAATTGGGCTTTCTTATGCTTTAATTGGCCCCTTTTTGCATCCACAAGCCTTATTTTGATGTATTTTTTAGGATAATCTTGGCAAATGGCATTTAAAACATCAAATTCCCAAAAACCCACCTCAAATTCCTAAGGTGAGACTCATTCACCATTCTAGGAAAATGAGTTTCCTTAGGTGGGACCCATTCACCCAAGGTGGCGAATGAGTCCCCCTTACCTCAAAAATCAAATTTAATTTAAATATTTGGCAAGATTTTACTCTCCAAGATTTAATGTCGGCTTGTAGTGTTGTAATTTCGATAATTCTTGCATAATTGAGTATAAATACAAGGTTATTTTACTTGTTTCAATCCTAGCAATCTTAACATCCTAGCATTCCTAAGAAGTCAAGCATTCATTAAGTTCATAACAAAATTTGAGCAAGATCATCCAAGGTTTTCAAGGGAAAATTATCAAGCTTTCAAGAGCATTCTTCAAGCATCAATCATCATGTCAAAGATCAAATTTTTCATTTTTGTCATTGCGCTTACAATTGGGATGTAGAGTTCATAATCCAAGCAAGCTTTGCATTCAAGATCTATCTCCTTCAAGCAAGAATCAAGAACTACATCCATTGTGGCTATTTCAAGCATAATTGCAACACTTCATTGTAAGGGTTTGGTGAGTTGCAACATCACCTTTTGTTCATTCATCAATATCCTTTATATTTGATTTCATTTCAAGGTTTAATTACCAACAAGGGGTTTGACCAAGGCAAACCCCATTCTCAAACCCCACAACCAATTTTCCCTCTCTTTGCATGTGATTTGTAGGTTTAGCTTGAAAATTTATCAAAGAGAAAGATTGGAAAAGTTATCATCAAGTTGTCAAAGCAAGTTAAAGTTGTCAAGATTGTGAACAAGACTTGGAGGAACTTGGAGAAGACCTATAGGTTGAATTTAGCAGTTTCAGACATGGATCTGAATCAAGAATAGTAGAGCAAACTGAGAGCTACAAAATCCAACTTTGAATTTCCAAAAATCTAGAAGTGGACTGATTAACCACTATTGGTGAATGAGTCCCATTGTACCTTTCTATTAGAGGTTTTTGTAGATCTGATTACCCATTTGTTCGAAACTAGTTTCGACATAGTTTTATTGACACTAGACTGATTCACCTAGCTTGGCGAATGAGTACCAATTGACGTCAAAAGTAAATTTTCTAGGGTTTTAGACCTCCATTCTACCTTCTCTGGTTTTCCAGGTGCACATTCCAATTTTACAGTTTTCTATTGCTATTTGCTGGCATATCTAGATCATTCTTTGAAGCATTTCATCAAGCTAAGGTTTTTACATTTCTTTGTCTTTCCAAGTCTAAAATTGGCAGTGAACCCCTCATTTACATCATTCAATCCCCTAGAATACACCCTTTGTCAGATTTCAATCTCCTTTGCATTGGAATCTCAAGGGTTGTTCTTGAGTGAAGTAGAGAGAACAACCTCTTTCCTTTTAGGTCCAAAAGCCTAGAATCCAAAAGAGCCCCCACCTATTTTCTTCATTTCAGTGGAATATTCTAGATCATGTTCAAGTGATGTATGTGGTCTATAATTAATCTTTGGATGAAAGCAAGCATGAATATTATTGTTTTGTGGTGTTTACACAAGTTCTACCATCCATGGGTGTTTACACTAATTGTGAAATTGCTTTGGTTTTTTGGAAGTGTGGCATAGAATGTATGTATGGTGTTAGGTCCGAGTTAAGGTCTGGTGTGATCTGATTTCATTCCTTTCCACAGTGGGAATTCTTAGTGCCAACTTAATTTGAATTTTCATGATTCAGGTGCATAGCTGACCTTGTTAGTTATTTTCAAGGTTTAGGATTGTATAAATAAGTGTTGAGTTCATGAAGAATTAAGGTTTAAGAGTGTGACACAAAGTGAAGAATTGTGAAGTAGGAAAGTGTGAAATGTAGTGTAAGATTTAATTTGTTACACTACTATACGCAGTGAGCTAAAGGTGTGTACATTCTTTAAAGAGGTTATGAATTTAGTTGTGATGCTATGGTGGATCTTTTGTTGCTTTGAGACGGATTTCTCATTATAACATTCTTCTTTTATGTAATCTAGTAGCAAGCCTTTCTTTTCTTCTAGGTAGTGAGCCCTCTAATGGTGGGAATTTTGTATTTGGTGTTGCAATTAATTTATACTTTGAGCTAATCCTCACTATGGTTTTTCCCTTCTTGTGTTTTCCAAGTAAATATGGTGTTCTCATGTGTTTGGTTGTATTTTCATTACTATTTCTTATGTTTCCAATCCACTAAAACATGATAAGGGTTTAAGTGGTTGTTAAGTGTTGAAGGACTAATTTAGATCTGAATGTTAATGAGGTTTTTAATATTTTAACATACAACTAATTCACCCCCACCCTTAGTTGTCTTACCATGGATTTAACATAGTGTTCATGTAAATAATGACTTTATCATTTAACTAGTTATCTTTTGACATACCTAGATATAGTCCTATTCATATTTCTTAAGTCTCCACTTAGGGACATCTATAGTTTTATTTGACCTCATCTGGTTGATATTTGTGTCTTCACTTGTGAGACACCTCTTGAATGGACACTTGCTACTCACTATCCCACTTTTTATTTGAGTTAATAAGTATTCTATCATTGAAGGGTTAGTTAGTAATTGTGTTTGACTTTACTACATTCACCACCTTGCCTATATAATAAAGGTTACTTTACACATTCAAACCATCTCTTGTATGAACTCTTTGATAATTTCAATTAGGTATGTTGTGTGCATGTATTTTATTGATTTTTTTTTTCTTTATGATCTTGGAAAGCATAATAATGACGATACTACTAGGATTTGGCATGTTATTTTTTTATATTATTTTATATTAAATTTATAATATGATTATGTAATATAATTATATCAATTATGTATGTGTTTAAATTAAGGTTGAAAGATGCAACACTCTTAATGATTCTAACACGGGGTATTTGCATTATTTGATATTTTGAAATTATGGCATAGGTGGATGTTTAAGTTGTGCTAGGTGAAGCCACAATAGTGCTTTACAATTCAAGTGAGGAAGGAAAACTCACAAAAAACAAATACATGGCAAAAAACATGATTTTAGGGGTTCGTACGAACCTACTGGTTCAAGTGAACCCATAAGGGGTTCGTTTGAACCAGGGTTCGAGCAAACCATTTTAATTCTTTCCCACCCAAAAATCTAACAAAATCCCTTATGGAAGGGTGGTTCTCTTGAACCAGGGTTCAACCGAACCCTAGTTTGAGCAAACCCCTAGGGGTTCATACGAACCCCCCTTATTCCTCATCCCCCCTTAGAAACAAAAAAAAACATAAATTTTGGCACTTCGAAGCTCGAGTTGAGGATGAAAGTAGAGGAATCTTCACAAACCCAATTGGAATCAAGTAGTCCTTAGAATGAGTTATCCAACGAATATAATTTTAATATGTTTTGGTTTTATTATGTATTTATTTTTTTAGTTTTATCTAACATAGGTTTTTCATCGAAAATGAAGGTCTATGTTCTGCACATGTGGAAAAGTAGTAGATTATCAATTTTTGTTTTTGAAAAATATGAGTGTACCAGATATTGAAGTCCTTGATTGAAAAAAAAAATGAATTTCAATATATACAAAAAACATTATGCATTATACGGTCACACTATGTCTGAATTGTAATTCATTTGACTTCAAAACTTGATTAAGGAAAAAATATTCAATAAAAAACTATCTAACCAAGTGGAAGCACTAGATATAAAAGTTACAAATCTAAATTCGAGAGAATTAGAATTTTATCCTTCATGGAAAAAAAGTTATGCATTAGACGGTGTGACTCACTTTTTAAAATGTTGTTCTCTAAAAAAAACCCTGTTTTCATGGGAGATGGAAAAAGAAGTGCAATCTGATTCAAAAAAATTTGAATTTTTTTTTTTTAGAATCTACAAACAAAATGTGACAAGACTCTAGTTTTCATCATCTTCAAATTCCTCACGGTTTAGCAGCTATAGGTTCCCGAATGTGAATATTTAGTTAAAATAAATAATTTTAGTGTCCAGTTTGGCCAAAAATTGTAAACCACTATTGTGGGATCACCCTGTTACCTATATGATTATTTATTTAAGGAAATTTTCATTTATTTGGTTATAAATATAGGAATGTGAAACCTAGGAAATAGGGGGCTCTATCTTTTTCGAAGATGGAACAAAGGGTTTAGGGACCTCCTAATTCACTTAGTTTCACTCAAGGAAACCGTAGATATCTCAATCCAAGGATGAAATGAGGGAAAGAGATATGATAAAGGTTGTCCTAGGGTATCATTAAAGACTAAAGAGGGATTCACCACCAATCTATGGATTGGTAAGACTATTAACATGCAAAACCTAATGATATGTAAAGCTTAAATAAGTGATCTAAAAATGAATGGAAATCAGAATATTAAACTAAGAAAAAATAGAGAGGTGCACCTAGAGATCTATAGAATCTTGAATGAAGATCTTAAATGTTATAAATATTAATTTTGATGCACACTACGAATCATATGCTAGTAGGGGAAATTTAGTCCCAATTTAGGATTTCAAGCCGAAACTAGAATTTGGAACTGTTGAATCAGGATCTATAGAAAAAGTCTAAAAATTAGGTATACTTGGACTCATACACCACAAGTGGTGATTTAGTCCCAGTATTAGGGTTACTCCAAATCTATGATAACCTCTGATGACTTCCTATAGCTTCCAACCTGCCAAATCTCTAGGTCTGAATCACTGAATTATGCTTTGTAAGTGACTTTCCGTGATCTTGCAAGTAAGGTGACAACTTTGAAAAATTTGCAAATTGAATTTTTTTCTCCAATATTCATCTTCAATGAATCTTCAACCTATATCTGCAAAACATAGATCAAAGAGAGGGAAAAATATATTTTTTAGTTGATAGGGGTTTGCCTTGATCAAACCCTATTTTGGTAATCAAATTGTGAAATGAAATAAAATAGAAAGGATAAATTATGAATGAACAAGCATGTAATGTTTAAATTAACCAAACCCTTGAACATGATGATGTAGACATGTATGAAGTGGCTAGCATGAATGTGGATCTTGTCTCTTGACTGAATTATTGAAGATTTTTCTTGAATGATTTCTTGAATCATAAAAACCTACATCACAAATGTTATCTCAAAAGAAAACATGATGCATGATGACTTTGAAATAATGCTTGATACTTGAATAATTCTCCAAAACACTTGGTAATCACTCTTGAATGCTATATAATTCTCTCACTTCAATTCTTGTAAGATCATTTGAATTGCTAGAATAAAATATGTGAAATAATTTTGTATTTATACTTGTTTATGCCAAATTTCCTGAAATTACAACACTACAAGCCAACATTAGATCTAGGACAATAAAATCATGCCAAGAATTTGAATTTAATTTAGGTCTAAGCTAAGAAGGACTCATAGGCCAATTGGGGCGTATGAGTCCCATTAGGCTAAGCTTGGGACACAAATTTTAAGAAATGCTTAGTTTTATGTGTAATCTAAATTAAGACTCCCAAACATAGGTGAGACTCATACGCCCAAGGTGGTGTATGATTCCTAGATCACTAAATCTAGGCCATATAATCTAGAATCATTAATTTTTGATTGATTTCTTGATATATTTTGGGATTATCTTTGAAAAGATGCATTAATTAAGGCTTGTGGATGCAAAATAAGGCCAATTAAAGCATAAATAAGCCTAGTTAATTAATAAAATCCTAGATTGGTGTGAAAGTGTAAGAAAATAATTTAAAATACCCTAAATAAGGCATAATTAAGTCCATTTAGTTCAAAAGGGCCAAAACAAGTGTGAAAATGTAAATGGATACATTTTTTCTACACTACAGTATGGAATACCTACTCTACATGGATTAGAATGATGGATGTGATATGAAAAGTAAAATTAGATTGATTTAAATTAAATTAATTCTCACCTAATGAGTTAAAATATATTGTGTTGATTTTCTTGTTTTATAAGCATATTAATGTGTGTGTAATTGAGTGTTCATGGTGATTCCATGGCCAATAATTTTTTTTGAAGGTCTCTTCAAAAAAACTAATTGTGTATATGATCAATGATGCCAACCTTAGTCCATTGAAGGGACCAAGGTCAAGTGTGCTATTGATTTAGTGTATCGTGATGTAAAATTTTCTTGTAAGTGATGTTGAATTAATGTATTTTCATGTATGAAATTATGTTGTTTTCTTTAATTGTGTAAGTGTGTTCTAAGGTGAATGGAGTGGTCATTTAAGTGTTTAATTTTGAATTTATTTTATTATGAGTTTAACTTAGATTTATGTGGGTATTTTCCATTTATTTTATCAATTTTTTAATCTTAGGTCATAGGACGATTAGTTAGGGAAATTTTGGAATGTTGAAATTAACTAAATATGTCTTTTTTAATTAACCTCCAAATTCATCATTTTTAGTAAGTGAAAAAATTTGAAGGTTATTAAGATGAATTTGGGTGAGATTCACCACCCCAGGCCATCATCTAGTTGGTTCTTAGGTATTTAAGATGAGATTCTTCTACTTATTCAATTCTCTAGAGAATGCAAAGACTCTTTTTGTTTCATTTTTCTTTTTCTTGTAAGTTTGAGAGGTAAGAGGACTTTACATGATGACGATAAATTAGTGAGAAATGGAGAGGATTGAGAAATTGAGGATATGAGTTTGGAAGGGAGATAGCCTTAGCTTTCATTAATCTTCATCAAATGAATAATAGGCTAAATAGAGTTAAACATTTTTATTAAAGGTTATCATTATGTTTTGAGTATGTGTGTGAATAAATAATAGTGGATTTATGTAATAATATGTGGTTTGTTTTTCTTCATTTTGTTGTGATTCTTTAGAATGTGAAAAGGGTTGTTATGCAAGAGAGATAGAGGTTAGGTTCTCACAATTCTCTTTTATTGGATCTTGAATCTGATACAATGATTTTGTATCCTTTTGGGTCTTGTGGAACATAGAAAATATCATGTAACTAAAATAATGTTTTATTATGTGATGTGAGAATGAACCTCAGTTGCTCAAGGGACTCCTAGATCGAGGTTGGGTTGTATTCAACCCAATGCCTAGGAGGTGAGCTCCCATAGGCACAATGGAAGATATTTTGTTGTTTTTTACATAATTTGAAGCTTTTTGGAAATATTTCACTTTATGGGAAGCATGGGTATTATGAATTTTTATTAAATTTATATATGGTTGTAACCTTGAGGAGGGGTTGGAAAATATACATGTAGATTCATAGTATAATATGCATTTTTGTTAGAATTTGTGTATGGTTGTAATAATTTTAGAATTAGGAACACATACATGTGAATATTGTTGGAGTCATTAGGAAAATCAATTGATAAATCACTAGTTCAAAATTTTCCGAATTGCATTCAGATTTTAACATGACATAATTAATATTTTCCAAAGTTTTAAATTGCACAAACATCAGGGTTCAATAAAATATGATGTTAGAAAAAGGGATCTAGGACCTAAACCATACCCTTTCCAATATCATAAGTGAAAAGACTAAAATTGATCTCAAAGACCAACTTGGCTATTAGCCTCAATGGAAGAACTAGAATGGTGGATCAGGGATTTGGTCATTTTTGGGGGATTTTGATAGGAGTTAATTGATTGTTAATTTATTTAACTTTATAATGAAAACATGGGCCTATGTTAATTATGAAAATACAACAAACTGAGATGATTTTTGGAAAATACAAAATGAGAAACCAAAAAGAGTGTTCAAAAGAGTAGAGCATGGACATAGAGGAACTTAGCATATAAATTTGAGCTCAAAATGGATGGACAAGGGAAATGGTCACCCTTGAATTGGAAGTGCAAATACTTAGAATCAAAATTCAAATCTTAGTTAGCCTTTTTCTATAGATTCTTCTCCTCATGACTCATTGTGAAAACTTCGTATATCATTGATAAAATCCACTTTACCTATTTTTTTGACTTGTAGAACTTGAATTCTTGAATGAATAATTATGTCTTCAATCCTTTCCAAATTCTCTTCATTTATAAAACCTACACACAAGAAAGAGAGGAAAGGATTATGTCATATAGGGGCTTGCTTAAGTAAAAAAGCATTTTGGTATTTTTAACTCCCCAATGGATATGATGATGTAAAAGAGAGCTTACCCTAGGTCAGGTAGAGGCTAAATGGTAAACATGTGAAAACTTGATGATTGATACAACTTACCACTTATATTTTCATTCCTTGATGGACTAAATCCATTGTAGACTCATCACATTAAAGGAGAATTAGATTCTTGATTTGAAGTCTTGCAAGTGTTAATGCCTACAAAACAAATGGACATGAAACATAAAGTAAACTCACAAGAAAACATGATGCATTGGTAACATGATGATGGACTAATATAATGTTATAATTATGCTAATTTTCCTTTTGAATACTCAATTACTCTATTCAAAGTGACATTATTACTTATAAAAAATTGCTAGGATTAAAATGGTGAAAAAAGATATGCACTTATATGAAATTACTTAATTTCCAATAATTATTTACCAACAACCAATAAAATGACTTTGGATTTCTAACTATTAAAATTTTGACACAAACATATTTGAATTGGGGCCAAAATAGGCTAGATAGGGGTCCTCAACACCCTAGCTCAGACCTATTTTGGGCCCTTAAGCATTGGTAAATAGATATTAAATATGTATTCCCAACTCAATTTCTATTTTTCAAATATTATTATAAAATAGGAAAATTAAACACACAATTGGGTTTAGGCACAAGAGGGTGAACTAAACCTAGTGTGAAATTGTCAAAGGTGACAATTTATGACACTACATTTTCAATTTGGTTTGAGAAAGTTTCACTATTATAAGGTCCTCAACTTCATTATATATGAAGTGTTCCTATATATTTTTAGAAAATTTATTGACTCATCTAGTTCTAAACTCCCTAAGAAGCTTTTAAAATTTGTACTTATTTTTTCCCAATATTGAAGGTAGCCCTTATTATTCTTCTTTCTCCTATATCCATATTTGCATCTAGATTTTAATATTTTTTTTCTTACATATCTATTCCTCCTTTATTTTCACTATCAGTATGTTCATGTTCTTTACCCTTTTTTATACCATCCTTTATTATGTCCATCCCTCATTGTTTTTCCCTTAGAGCCTTTACTACCTCATTTATCCTTCCTGCAACTATAATTATTACTAATTCTCCAATCCTTCTCCTTTGGGACATATTGTTTCCCTAAATATATTTTCTTTCTTCTTTGTTCTTACTATTGTCCTTTTGGCTACAATATCTCTTGATATAATGACACACCACAATCATTGCTTATAAGGTTTCTCTCAAACCCAATCCAAAGTTTTCTTCCCTTGAAAATTTATAGCCTACACTCTAAAACCACAGTGATGACACTAACCCTTATTAAGAGTGCTAAAATCCAAACTAAATGAGAGTGAACATATGAAGAAGGGAGGTTGTATTGCTGGAATCCACCCACACAACTAATGTAAAGGATTGGAATTTTTCTTTACGAGGAAATGTTTTGTTGGAGGTAAATGGAACTATGTTAGAGGTGCAATAGATGACTACTAAAAGAACATAAATCTCTATTGTAGGAACCTAAGTCCTATGCTACAAGGGTTTGACAACACAATACCAATTTAGAAAATACCCAAATACTCACACATAGAAAAATCAATTTCTATAGTAGAAAGACTCGTAAATATCTACCATTCATAGGATAACCACATATTCTAAGAAACAATATATTTTTAAGAAGTATTTCATTTTATTTATCTAAAAATAATGATTGATTGCACACATTTAATTCTCTTCAAAATGTTGGGACAAAATTAAGGGTCTCTTGTTTTCCCTTTATTATTGTTTATCTATCACGAGCACCTCTATTTCTCTTTGTCTTTCCTCTTCCATATTTTTTATTCTCCTTCCTATTTGTTGTCATCTTATTCTTCCCTCCCCATCTCTCCTTTATTCCTCTCTATTTTCTATATCCAAAATCCCTCATAAAGTTTTGAAGCTTCAAAAAAATCTCACCTAAAATGAGTGTAGTGTAAAAAATCCTATCATAAATGTTTAACAACTCATCTTTGGGTTCAAATACCCACTTAGATTTATTATTCTTCATTTCTATCATTATTATGCTAGAAATTTAGTTTTTTCCTCAAAATTGTGAAGGAAACCAAATTTGAATCATAAAAAATGTACACATTAGTGGGTAGGAAAAAATAGCACCAAAAAAATGATATTCCTTTGCATCAAATTTACTAGTGTTAGTTGCATAGTGGGGTAGTCCTTCTTTGGACCCTCTAGTGGTGGCTACATTAATATTTGCAAAGTATAAGATATTATAAACAATCAACTTTGAAGCAACCTAACTTTAAAGAATCCTAGGTGATATTGTTATCTACTTTCAAAAGGTGACAACAATATATTAAAGGTGGTGAGGTGTTTTCTTATGTATAAGAGATCTAAACATGCACATTAAATCTTATCTTCACTTTAGTGTAGAGAAATGAAATAATGTAATATAAATCATATAATTCAATATTTGTGATCAATTTATAAATAATTATATAAAATTATTGTCTATATCAAAATTATATAATGTTGAGCTAAAATTTTTATAACAAATAACCTTCAAAATATTAAAATTTTAAATATCTAATTAATTGTTTGGCTAGTTATCCTTTAAATGAATGCAATGCTAGTTGGTTGAATGAACCATAATAATTTTTTAAGTTCTCATGTTAATTAAAAACAATACATTCTTGTGACTTCTTCTCGTTTCTCTATCAAAAGGATTTTCCACGAGTTTGATATTTTTGTAGAATTCAAATGACCTAGGTTTTTTTTAAATGTATTCAAATTTTAAGTATTTTGATGGGAGGTTTGTTCTCATACACCTTGCTCACCATGCCATTTATTCATATATGAGAATATAATGTATTTTTTATTTTCAATTAATTAATAAATGTGATCATATGTGCATCTTGATCTAGACATCACTCTTGCTTCCCACATAATCCTAAAAATTTGAGACATACACATTTGACCTTATTTATTGATTAAATGAAAATAAATAAAAGCAGTATATTTGATTTTTAATTAAGTATTAAATACAGTCAAAGGTACATTTCACTGACTAAAATATAAGTAAATACATGTCTGCAGAGGTTATCATTGCTTTGTAAGTAATTATTAACATATCAGACTAATAAATCCTCTCAAAGGCGTCTCTGGTTTTGCTAATGTCCGAAGCAACATACATTTAAATAACAGGCACGTTATTGCACGTAAACAGCCGGCAAGTTGTTCAACGTGCCGGTCGTTTTCGGCGGCCACATTGACAATGTCGGCTACATTACTTAACTCCAAACGCGGTGTTATTCTGATTGAATTAAATTTCTTAAATCTAAATCACTTTTTAAAACACAAAACTTGTGAGCAAAGCCAGCCTGAATAACTGTATCTACCATAGAAATGAAGGCATCAAAGCTCAAAGCGATAAGGATTCGACTGATTCTTTTCTCTGGAACACCACCTACTTTAATCGATAATGTACCTGAAACCTATAATTTTATCATTTTGCCCCTGTATTTAAGAGACAGTTGTTGCACACAATTATCATATATCAATCTCTTAAAAATCAATTATCGCTTGTCATAGATTGTTATCAGTTGTTATAGTGAGATTACAAGTTATATTCTGTTAAGGATGAGTCGATTTTTCCAGCTAGTCATGCTTCTGTCGTTGGTGGGGTTATTAAGCCGTGTACAGAGCTTGACCAACTCGCAGGCCGTTGCGGACTTCCTTGATCCCCAGAACGAGGCGAGGAAAGCCGTAGGAGTTGCCCCGCTTGTATGGAACAGCACGGCTGCCGCTTATGCTCGTAATTATGCGAGACAGAGAAGAAATGACTGCCTACTTAAACATTCAGAAGGATCGCCCTACGGGGAAAATATATTCTGGGGCAGTGGCCCATATTGGACGCGTCGACAGGCAATGAATGCTTGGATTGATCAAAGAAAGTGGTATATCCATGCCAGTAACACTTGCACAGGCCCAGATTGCACACATTATACTCAGATTGTGTGGGCGACAACCACAAATGTGGGCTGTTCTATCATAAAATGTAAGAGCAAAGACAACTGGGTCATATGTAGTTATGACCCCCCGGGCAACTATGTTGGCGATAGGCCTTATTGATGAGTTGAGTATTATTGTGTTTTAGTATAGTGATGTACCACAAATAGAATAACACTTCTGGTACTAGTGGTCAGGAATTTTTTTGATTCAATTATGTGTTTATTTGAATTGATGTTTTTAATCACATTCAATGATTGTCATTATTATTCATTTATATCCGTGACAAAATGATAATATACATATCATATTGAAATTTTATTGAATTTATCTTTGTATATCAGTAAAGCGAAACTGAGTCCAAATGTAGATCTTTTCTAGCATTGAAAGATGCTACCAGGTCTTTGAGAGATGGTTGTGGCATATTTACTTTTAGCTACTGTTAAAAATTAAACAACATGTAGACTTTGTTAGGCTGCCTTTCCATGCAACCTAATATTTTTCTTTGTAATGTTTCGAAATAAATAGTAATTCTAGCTGGAATTATGAATAATCTTTAAGGCTATGTATTTATTCCAATGAAAGAAAATGTTAATCTCTTGACACAATAGATTAATGGCCTTTATTGGCACTTCTTGTGAGAAAAGTCTTTTCTAAAATATTTTCAAAGGAAACTTAACACTAGAGGTTTCCCTGAAACGTAAATTGAATGGCAGTTATGAGATGTTGCAGTCTTGAAAATTTGTTTAAAAAAAGCCTCTTTCATTAAAACTGATTTTGAAAAACCTTTTATTTGGATTGCCATCTGCAAATTTGTTCATTCCGTTTAGAGTAACAATAAAAGTTCAATAATTTAAATTAATAACTGTTACTTAAATTCCAACAGAAAGCTTAATGCAAGATGTGATGAAGGTATTTTTCTTGGATACACAATCAAAAGCAAAGCATATAGAACCAAAATTAAAATTAAAATAATAATTGTTAGTTTAAGGTGTTTTGAAACAAATATTATATCAAAAGAGATGATGAGAATCTAGGAAATTTTAATACAAGATGTGATAAAGGTATTTTTCTTGGATATGCAACCAAAAACAGAGCATATAGATGCTTCAATAAAAGATTGAGAAAGATTGTTGAAAGTGCAAATGTGAAAGTTAATGAAAATATGCACAGTCTAGTTGAAATAAGTGAAAATGAACCAGATGAACCTATTTGGGGACAAGAGAAAGTGAAGGATAAAGAAGAAGAAGAATAGATTGAAGAAGAGACTCTAAAACCTACTCCTAAGACTCCAAAATATGTATAGAAAAATCATCTGGAAGAACAGATAATTGGAGACAAAGACAAAGGTGTAACAACAAGAAGCAAAGTGGTAGCAACTGAGGTGAGTTTGTGTCTCATTTCCAAAATAGAACCTAAAATAGTGTGTTAAGCATGCAAAAATGAAAATTGAGTTAGAGCCATGAAAGAAGAATTATAGCAGATAGAGAAAAATCAAACATGGGAATTGGTTCCTAAACAGGTAAACAAGAATGTAATTGTAAAAAATGGGTATTCATGAATAAGTTGATTGAAGATGGTGAAGTAGTAAGAAACAAAGAAAGGCTTGTGTGCAAAGTTTATTCATAGGTTGAAAGAATAGAATTTGAGGATACATTTTCTTTGGTGGCAAGAATGGAGGCTATTCAGATGTTTTTGACATTTTATGTTCACAAATATTTCAAGGTATACCAGATGGATGTTAAGTCTACATTCCTAAATGGAGAATTGGATTTAAACAGGTGGGTATGTGGAGGATCATGATGGGCCAATAAGTGGCGATATGTAAATGATATGATGGCCCATGTGGCTGACGACCATTTTTTTACCCAAAATTGATGAAATGAAAAAGGTTTTTAAAGGAGATTCTCAGCTTTCCACCAATATAAATTATGCTTTAATTTGAATTTAATAAATAATTATTTTTCATTTTCTATTTGAATTACGAATAAAGTCTTGATTGATAGGTTGATTGAAAAAATTCTATAACTTTTAAATGGTATCACATTTTTTGAATCCAAAATATGTGTCACATTTTATGCTTCGCATACTATGGTATTAAAAAAAAAATGAATTTCATGAGTTTTTGACCAAGTTAAGGTGGTCAGACATACGAGTTTTTACATTTTTTAAAAGTTGTAATAAAAAAATCATAATTAATTATTTACTAGGAAAAAAATTTACAAAAAAATACGTATCACATCGGGACATGAGTCCTCTACTTATATCTAAAATCTTATAAAAAATATTATCATTTTATTGTGGTTAGGGTGGTCAGATAGACACCTACTTCCTATTTTTTTCTTAAAATTTAAGTACTATTGCATTGAAATTTCAAATTTTCACCAAATAGGCTTTTAAAAAAATAAATAAACCTAGTAGTTTAGAAACTACATTCAATTTTATACATATTCTATTCTTACATATTTTTGAAATAATATAGATAACTTATTCAATTTTTTATGTTATGTTGCCTAACTCTGATTTTTTGAATTTTCATCGCCACTTAAGGGCCTATTTTTTCCATGATGATCTTGCACATACCCAGGCTCCCAGAGCATGGTATGAAAAGCTGGATAGGTATTTGAATCAACAAAGGTTCTGAAAAGGCTCCAAAAATAGTAATCTTTATTTCAAGATTGAAGGAAACAAAATCATGATAGTAGTAGTGTATATTGATGATATTATCTTTGGAGGAAATGAGAGTATGTCCAAGAAATTTACATAGGAGATGCAAAAAGAGTTTGAAAATTTCATGATTGCTGAGTAGAATTTTTTCCTTGGACTTCAAGTGATCAAACTAATAAGGCAATATTCATTTCACAATCAAAGTATGCTAAATAATTACTGAAGAAATTTGGAATGGATGACTCCAAACTGGTCTATACTCCTATGGCGACTGGATGCAAACTAAGTAAGGATGATGAATCTCCTAAAATTAATCAAAGAAAGTATAGATCTATGATTGGTGGACTCATATATCTTACTACTACTAAACTAGATATCATGCATTCAATATGTATGGTTGCCAGATTTCAAGAAGAACAAAAAGAAACACATGTTACAACTGTGAATATGATATTCATATATCTAAAAGGGACTCTAAATTATGGCTAGTGGTATCCTAAGGATATTGATTTTACTATAAATGCATACCCTGATGTAGATTGGGTTGGTTGTGTAGATGACTGAAAGAGTACAAGTGGTGGTGCATTTTTTCTTGGATGCAAGTTGGTTTATTGGCTAAGCAAGAAACATTATTTAGTCTATTTATCCATTACAGAGATTGAGTATATTATAGTAGCATCTTGTTGTACACTAGTACTATGGATGAAGAAAACATTGAAGGATATAGGTGTGATGTGTGATGAGTGTATCCCTATCTTCTGTTATAATACAAGTACAATAAATATTTCAAAGAATCCGATAAAACATTCAAGGACAAAGAATGTATATATATATTAGATATCATTTCTTAAGAGAGAAAGTATTGGAGAATGAATTCAATTTTGAATATGTGCCTACAAAGGATCAAATTGTAGATATATTTACTAAGGCTCTTCCTAAGGATACTTTTGAGTATCTCTCGGAGAAGTTGGGGGTTACTGCCCCTCCTTCTTTGAACTAGGTGCACATAGAGGTGCATCAGTCCAGTGGACTTACAAATTCATCATCTGTCTGGACTGATGATTGGGGTTTACTCCTTAGGGTGAGTAGAGAGTATCATTGTTGCTATATGATATGTCTTTTATCATGGGTGCACTCCTAAGAGGGAGTGATCAGAATTTTATATGGCTAAAGAATAATGTAAAAGAAATTATTTTTCATTGATGTCAAAGGGGAGAGAGAATCATATGAAGAATTCTATCCATATCAAAAATTTGAAAGGAAGAGAGAATATTGCAACTAGAAGAGAGTGCAAGAATGTTGTGTAGGTTGTTTAATACAAAAAAAGGAGAAGAGTGTTTATGTTACCTTTGATGGTTTTTCACATCATGTGTTACCATCAATGACAAAGGGAGAGATTGTTGCAAGTATGAATGAGTATGGTTGTGTTGTCATTAATGTTGTCATTGATGTCAACATAGTTCATGTTGTTGTTGTTAAAGTAATCAAGTGACTGTAGGTGGTGCATGTATAGTTGAGATATTGTAGAGATGTTGTGAGTACATGGACCTATCTTTATGGTGTTGTAGGTGTTCTTATATGATGATTTACCAAGTGCTTATGAGAAAATTAATAAACACTGAAGATAGAATTGTGTGTGTGTTCAGAATGTGCTCTTGTATGTGCTCAACATTTCTCCTATGTTGATCTTATGCTTGTGTGGATATGAACTATTGTTTCTAGGGTTCCTTGGGTGATATACCATGTATTATATATTTTATTTTGATGAAGAGTGAAAGTTGTGTTCACCGGTTTGTGAACTGGTCTGGCAGAGTTGTTTATCTATGGACTGGGAAAAATGTTTCTGCTCCATAATCCTCTATTGGTTTATTTAAGGTCTTGCAGATCAAGAAGAAGGCTTATAATGGTGTTATCTATGTTCTAAAAAATAAATTCATAGTTTGGTGCTCTGAAAGACTTGTTCGAGAGTTACTATGTATGTCAGTATTGTTCAAATGGACTGATGGAAAGTGTTCTTTGTATGAAATTTGTTGCAGCTGCTACAGATGAATCTAAAGGATTCTAAGAGGTGTTCCAGTGTATTGTGAAGCATGTTATGTGGTCCACATGCTATCTTCTTATTTTGAATGTGCGTACTTTAAAGTTCGTTAATTTTTTTCATTAGGTTTGGTCGAGGGTATGTGTAGGATCATCATGGAAAAAATAGGCCCTTGTGTGGCAAAAAATTCAGAAAAATTAGACTTAGACAACTTGACATAAAATTTTTGAATAATTTCTCTATATTATTTCAAAAATATGTAACAATAGAATTTATAAAAAATTGAATGTATTTTCTAAATTACTAGGTTTATTTACAAAAAAATAAAATATATTTGGTGAAAATTTGAAATTTCAATAGAGTAGTACTTAAATTTTAGGGAAAAAATAAGTAGGTGTATTTTTGACCACCCTAACCACATTAAAATGATAATAATTTTTTATAAGATTTTAGATATAAGTAGAGGACTCATGTCCTGATGTGATGCATATTTTTTTGTAATTTTTTTCCAAGTAAATAATTAATTATAATTTTTTTATGACAACTTTTAAAAAATATATATATACTCATATGTCTAACCACCTTAACTTGGTCAAAAATTCATGAAATTAATTTTTTCCTTTTTTAATCTTATATTATGCAAAGCATATAATGTGATGCATGTTTTGGATTCAAAAAAATATAATATAGTTTGAAAGCTATAGATGTTTTTCAATCAGCCTAAAAATCAAGACTTTAGTCATAATTCAATAGAAAATGAACAATAATTATTTATAAAATTCAAAGTAAAGAATAATTTATATTGGTGGAAAGCTGAGAATCTCCTTTAAAAACTCTTTTTGTTTCATGAATTTTGGGTAAAAAAAAAGTCGTCAGCCACATACCCATCATACTGCCACTTTTTGGCCCATCATGACCTACACATACCCTCGACCCGGTGTTTACAGATCATGCAAAAGATAAGAATCAATTAAAGAAGCATGTGATTGATCCAAGATATTTTTTTTGGTCCTGGTTAAGTATTGGTTTGGTCCACTCTCATTCTTATCCACCATAGGAATGTTGAGTTCCTGACCTAATTTGAATTTGTAGAATAAAGAGTGTGTAGCTAACCTTGGAGAAAGTTTCTAAAATCGAAGTTGGTATAAATACAAGACAAGATGTTAAGGTTTGTAAACCACAAGTGTGAAAAGCAAATTAGATGTGAAAGATTGTGTGAAAGTCATCTGAGATAGCGATAACTTTAATGTGTAAGACTCATGAAGGAAGTGACCTGATGATTTTCACAATTCTTTGATCAAGGCCATGCATGTGTGTGAGTTGCAGTGGTGGATCTTCTATTGCATCGAGATAATGTTCTTTGTGTAACATTGTTCTTTATATGTTTTTGTATTTGTAGGCAGTGAGCCTCCCATTTGGACGATGATTCTTATCTGAATAGTGAGTCCTATCTTGGATAGTGAACCCTTTGGTAGTAAACCTTTTTGTATCCAATTAATCAATTAATCTTATATTGTGACTTAACCCTCACCGTGGTTTTTACCTTATAGGGTTTTGCACGTAAATTTAACATTTCTTGTTTTTGTTTTTTGTTATCTACACTTCATGCTTATGCTTAATAAAAAAATAACGTGAATGTGGAATTGTTTAAGATCTATGGGGAATGTGATTAGATACAACTGATTCACCCACCCTCTTAGTTGTCTTGTGCAATTCAATAGAAAAATAATGTGTAAATGAGTTCGATAAGAAGTATGTTCAAATAGTTTTGAGTAGAATTCATAATGAATCTTTTTAGATTGATGAAGCACATTTGATTACTAGAGAAGCAATTAGAGATGCAATTGGTTGATGTTCATCCGGACCAGTTACCAAATGGAAGGATGTGAATGAGCAAGAGATAATTGAGGTAACCAGTGTGAATTTTTAAGGGAAAGAGATTGTTTTGAGATCAATTATGGATCTAATCATTAGGTATGTTGCGATGATTATTAATCACAAAGTTTATCTACCTAACAATGACCTCATGGTTTCTACTATTTTTGTATGTACCACTATTGATATGGTTAAAAGAGGTATGGATTATGACCTATTTGAATTACTTTGAATACATCTTTTGAAGAACATAAAGGAAATAAAGAAGAGTAGGAAGAATAAGTTTTGATATGGAAATTTGTTTTTCTACTTATGCTTTTACTTTTTGAAAGAATTATAGATAATAGGAAGAATAAAATGGTCAAATATAGAGCCTATTTCCCATCAAATCAGCAACTTTATGATAAATCTTGGTAATTTGGATACTCAGGAGACTGATCTTGCTGCATTCTTTGGGACTTTTCAAATGAGGATGAACAAAAGTTCAAGGATTTCAGTAAGTATTACTGAAAGGTACTCCCAAAATATAAATTTCCTAGTTTCCACAAATTTTTTTCAGATGGAAGCAAGTGAATCAAGATTGGTATGGATATCTAAGTTAGATTACGAAGTTTCAAAGCCTGAAATTGATTATTATCAAAAAATTATTTCGGAAAGCCTTAAGAATCCCAATGTACAAGGTGCCTCTGATAGTATAACCAAAACATGGAAAAAAAAGAAGAGTGTATTCAAACAAGAAGTTGAAAAAGGAAGTGAGTTTGAGAGAGCTCAACATGAGCATGAAATCTAATAAAAATTCAATGAGCTTTATACGAATTGTAGAAGGTTATTCCTAGTGCTAATTTTGATTCATCTATTTCTTTTGTGGAGAATCTAAAAAACATGATTAAGTCTTTGAAGGTATACATATCTGAACTAGAAGTGCATGTTGGAATTAGGTATGCTGAAGAAAATTTGGAAGATATGAAGGAAAAATGTGCAAATGCACATAGTCGAGTGTTGAAATAATTGGAGAGTGTACAATTTTGTGAGGAAGAGGTACATGAATTGCTTTATTTTTTCCTAATTTGGTTTGATAGTACACTGAACATAAGAGATGTTATAAGGAAGACTAGAACCCGAATGAGTACTCAAGTAGATACATATAGATTGGTAGGAAATAAAGATAAGTAGAGGTGGTCCTACATTGTGTAGCTTCAAGACAAATTATTTCCCCCCATGACCAAAGAACAAAAATTATTGAGAATTTTGTGGGACTCAAAGACAAGGTTAAACACAAAAAAAAATTGTTTCTAGTGCTCTTGATAGGATCAGTGAATTATTAGAGATTAATATTCATCCCAATAATTTAGTAGATGGTATAGAGTCCTCAACTAAGCTTGAATTATTACACAAGACTCTTGTAAGTGAAAAATGATCATGGGAAGAAGACAAAGTGTCATGGAAGGTCATCCTAGAGAATCTCAAAGGTTCATCTTCTTTAGGTTAGATTTGATTTCTTGAAGGACTAGAGTCATGGAAATATCCTCAAGGCTTGATTACAATTTTTCTTGTATTGCTTTAAAGAATTACAAGGGTTATTCCTCATAGACAAAATGTAAGCATAAACATGAAAAAATCACATAAAACTTGACATGATGCTTTGACAATAAATATTGCAATGATATTTCCCTTGACTATTCTTGAATTTATATTAATTGCTTGATTATTCTTTTGCTTCTAATTCTTTCTTATTTTTCACATAGTTTTCAAATGATGCAATGACCATGTATTTATACGTAATAACTATAATTTCCCACAAATCCAAATTTGAATAGCTGACATTTAAAATTTAAAAATCCAAACTCTGAGATATTAAAAATTGGAGCCAAAATAGGGGAATAAATTTCCCAGGGTTCCATTGTCCCATCCCTATTTTATAGGGTGTAAAGTGTTCGGAGAAAAAAATTAATGTCTATTTCAATTTTGTGCATCTGATTTCTTGGTAAATGTTAAAATGGGAAATATAATACATAATTTAGGAAATTAGGAATATAATTAGGTCGATGGACATAGGAGAGATAAAAACATATTCCAAAATTATTAAGGCTGACAATTTATGATGCTACAATTTGTTAATAGACCTTAGTTTATAGGAATTTTAATTACAAAAGTTGAGGTATGGCTTGAGAGGAAGGCTCCATAATGACATCAATAATAAAATTTTCCATGAGCCACACATGGAATTATCTTAGAATTATTATGAGGATGAACACGAAGTTATAAATAAGTCATACAAAGGATTGTCATTAAAATAGACGAGGAATCTTGGAACTCATACATTCCATGGAAAATTATGGAATGTGATGAGAATATTCAAACCCTAGTATATGATACAATTTTTTTTGAAAAAAATATCCAAGACCTGGACTAGACAAAATCAAAAGTGACTTCTTGGAATATTATCATGAAAGGTCAATTATAGATGACAGTTAGGTATGTATAGAGAGTTATATTGAGCTGCTAAAGGTAAAAGGGGTTTCTGTCACCTACCCAAATTAGGGTATGGAAATAAAGCATAGGACCATAGAGGAATCATTTTTTTTATTATTTGATGGTGAAAAAAATAAAGATAGTGGAAGAAAAGGATTTTAATATAGATGAAGGAGGAATTATTGGAGCATCTAGCCAGTGGATCTGAGTGGTAATAGAACTAGTTAGATGGTCCCAATAGACAAATAAGGGAAATCCTAATAAATTTAATTGGGAAACCAAAAATAATATCTATTGGGGCTTCATCATCATATAATTTACCTCAAGTTGAGGCTTTACCATATGCAGACCCATCTAGAATGCAACAAGTTTATGCTAGATTATAATTGATGAGGGCATCAATTTCACAACTGAGCATAATAATATTTTCCTCTCCATGCTCAATTAGCACATCAATGATTATGAAAAATATAGAGAAAATTCTTTAACTAGGGATGTCTAAAGGAAAGGGGGTTACTATTGATAAAATATTGTGAGAAAAGGAGAGATTAGAGAGAATAATCAAGGAAAATATAGAAATTAAGTAGAAGGCTAGAGCACCTCCACCTTCATCAAAGACTTCAAAAAAATAAAAAGATGAATACACTCCATTTGTCACCCCTGAGATCGTAATAGAAAGTATTTGGGTTCATCACAACAAGGTGTAGTTGAAGAAAAAATTGGAGCTCTAGTGATTGAACAAGGAGCATTGAATTAGAATAAATATAATACATCTATTGTTTAGATTGAACAAATAATACAAATACAACATAGTGCTACCATTTCAAAGACTAGGAAAGAAAGTCTTGACCCAAGTCTATTATTCTCAAGATGGTAATATACCAACCTTAAGGTGATGTAATAAAATATGATGAGCATGAAGACCATAAGTATTAACTAGAACAAGAAATATAAGATGCTATGGAAAAATCATCTTTGCCCAAAGCATGATTCCATGAAGAATAGTAGAGCACTAGAGAAAATGAAGAGATTTGACATGTCCTCGACAAAAACTTTCTTGATGTAGATATATAAGAAGTGGATAAATATTTAGAAGAAGAAAAGGATATACAATAATAAATTAAAATTGAAGGGTCACTAGAGCTAGAGCTTAAGATGGAAGGAATTCTCAACATAGAAAAAATAGGAGGTAGTAAAACTGAAGAGGAAGTAAGCATGAAGGAGGAAATTTAAAATTAGAAAGGGAACAAATGAATTAAAAAATTTATAATAAAGGTACAATGGATGGTATATCTGACTAGTTAGAAACACAACTATAGCCATTGATGTAGGTACAATTTGTTCCTTTGGATTTCAAAAACATAGTTCAAGAGATAGATACTTCAAATCTTAGATTAAAATAATGAAATAGACATAAATTAAGAGAGATGAAGTTTTGGCTAAAATAATACACTTGTTGTTATTCCTATTGAACATAAGAATAAATATAAAGACAAGTTCCATGATTATCAAGCCTCAATAATAAACCTAGGACATACTTCTAGGGAGTAGGACATAGAGGAAATGAGAAAAAATAATGAACTACTATTCACTTGAGAAAAGCTAAACAAAATAAAAATGATTTGAAAGAACATATATTTCAACTACAAAATTTTATTAAGGCATTGGTAGAGACTAAACAATACTCAATAGAAATCCCTCTACATCTAGCTCTTATGTACAAGGATCATATAGATGAAATTGGAAATGAAATACATATAAGGATAATGTGTTAGATGAATGGATCAAAGATGTAATTCTTGAAGGATAATAGATGAAAAATACCTCTATTCAGATATATAATGAGTTAGGTCAATGGGAGAAGTGATTGAAAAATTTAAATAAATTTTTTAAAGACTGCCTCAGTCAAAGTGATATGAAATTGTGAAGCATAATAGCTATGCAAAAGATGCATAATAAGAAAATACTGTAAGAGAATATAAATTCTAATGAAGAAAACACAAAACTAAATCATGGGAATTAATTTTGAAGTGAGAGAAATATCTAGTTAAATAATGTCATGATTAGATGTAATCCTTATTCACTTTGATAGATGAGATGAAAGATAAATATTTAATGATCATATACTCTCTTATATAACAATTGAATGAAATTATAGATAAATTGGGAGAAGATGATGTAGATGTAAATATCACTCAAGGTATGTTCAAATAAGTGATGTCTGATCCTACTACCCATGTAAATAAAATAATAATGGACAATGTTGTCAAGATAAAGAAACTAATTTCAAATTATGATAAAGAGACAGAGAAAAAATATTGAGATAAAAAAGATCACAAACATATATGGTCAACAAAATTTCAATTCAAAGCTTTCTTAGAATGTTCCAAGAGATAAAATTAATAAAAATTTGGTAGCATTTATTAATTATGAGCTCAAGAAAGGGAAGATTTTTTTATTGAATATTTGTCTAACCATGAATAGATAGTTGTCATTCTCATTTTTGAAGTAGTTTTGCATGCTCTTATAAATGCATATTAAAGCTCTAATTTTAGGTATAAAGAGTAACTAGATCAAGATACCTTATATTAATTTAGGGAGATATTGAAACCTACCAAAACATGTGATTTTTGGAGGTGAACATGACTAAATTATATGAAATTAATAATATATGGGTATGTGCAGGATCATCATGGAAAAAATAGGCCCTTAAGTGGCGATGAAAATTCATAAAATCAGAGTTAGGCAACTTGATGCAAAAGTTTGAATAAGTTGTGTATATTATTTCAAAAGATATATATGAATAGAATCTGTAGCAAATTGAATGTAGTTTCTAAACTACTAGGTTTATTTATAAACAAAATTATTTGGTGAAAATTTGAAATTTTAATGCAGTAGTACTTAAATTTCAAGGAAAAAATAAGAAGTAGGTGTCTTTCTAACCACCCTAACCACAATAAAATGATAATATTTTTTTATACGATTTTAGATATAAGTACAAGACTCGTGTTTGGATGTGAAGCATATTTTTTATAATTTTCTTCCAAGTAAATAATTAATTACGATTTTTTTATTACAACTTTTAAAAAATGTAAAAAAAAGTATGTTTGACCACCTTAGCTTGGTCAAAAATTCATGAAATTCTTTTTTTTTATAATCCTATAGTATTTAAAGCATAAAATGTGACACATGTTTCAGATTAAAAAAAATGTGATATCGTTTCAAAGCTATAGATATTTTTCAATCGACTTATCAATCAGGACTTTAGTCGTAATTCAAATAGAAAATGAATAGTAATTATTTATTAAATTCAAAGTAAAGCATAATTTATATTGGTGGAAATCCAAGAATCCCCTTTAAGAACACTTTTCATTTCATCAATTTTGGGTAAGAAAAAATTCATCAGCCACATGGGCCATCATATCACTTACATATCGCCACTTTTTGGCTCATCATGATCCTGCACATACCCATATGTTTATGACTTAGTAAAGAACTCTAAAGTTGAAGCTGATTTTAGAATCATTTTTTTGTAAATTTTACGTCCATGTAATATATTCATCAGTGACATGATCAAATTGGTTCCCTAGCATTGGATGCATTTTAAGCTATTTTCCTTACTATAGTGTAGGAAATTGTATACCATTTACAATTTCACACTTTGTTTGGGTACCTTAATTTGTTGGACATAATTAAGTTTCTAATTTTCTAAATTATGCATTCTAAAGCCTTATTATTCGCGCTTTTCAAAAAGAAAACCAACATTTAATTAATGAAATTAATATTTTAATCACCTTGGAATGTGAATGTCCTAGAATTTTAGACTAGGTCCCATTTTCCTAATTGAAAATAGGTTCCCTTAAAGTCCTAGGACCCATTTTCAAATATGTTTTTGGCATTATTTTAATGGTTCAAATTCACTATGCAATTGTCAACTTTTGGAATCTAATTTTTAGGAAATTAGATAAACACCCATAAATACATAGCACTTTTATCAATTCAAATAGAACACAATCAATAGATGAATAAAATATTTTTGAAATTTTCAATGCAAATATTCCAGAATTCTTAGTCAATTTCATAGTATTCTATTGATTATTGTGAGGATTATGTTAGAATTGATTATTTAACCCACAACTCCCATTAAATTCCTACAAGCAATTACCTATCACAATAGAGAAGATCAAAAGAAATATTATGCTCAATAACCTTATAATTCTATCGATGCAAATAACCTAGATGAATATTACAAATGAATGTGCATGGTTTATAAAAGAGTTGCACAAGAAAACCCTACATGCAGATTTGACAAGATAGTGACAAGTGTTATAATCTCATGCAATGAGATAAATTATCCTAACTTTAGTCCAAACTAATAATAAGAATCGAACTAAACAATAAAAAGTAACTCCTAAGTTTAGCTTAAGTGATTAAAGTAAAAAGTGTCTAATAATTAATTGATGGTTAATTAGGTATCAGATAATGACTTATTTACTCCAGCACCCCCTTTACCACCAAAAAAATGTATTTAGGGAAAGAGGATTCCCCAATAGGCTCCTAGGATTTTTCACCTAGAATTTGGTTGGTACAATGCCTCTTTGGCACTAAAGGGTTCTTGGTGTTTCATTCACAGATCCGGGGGTTTGGAAATGGGTGTGATGTGTGTGCTTAAATGCAACAATGTAATGAAATAAACTAACAATGAAATGCAAACTAAAATAAATGTAAACTATATGCAATGTCCTAATAATGACCTAAAATGTATGCAATCTATAAAGAAACTGGAAAAGACAAAAATGGTGCACCTAGAAACTGAAGGTTGATGAAGAGGAGCTATGGAATCTTCAAAAATCTACTAAAAATTCTTACTGGGACACTTACGCCAGAATAGGTGACCTAGTCCTCTTCCCAAGAAACTTTGTTAGAACAGGTTTTTGACAAAAGGGTGTCCAAATATAGAAAAACCACTAGAAACCAAGTTCTGTTGGACTAGGCCACCAATAGTGGCAACCTAGTCCACTTTTGAATCTTTGAAAATGCAAGACTGGAAATGGAAGCCCTCGATCTACACTTCGGTTCTTGGGAGGTGTCTAGTTTAGATTCTACAGAAAACGGGCTGAAAAAGGTCTCCAAGCTCCAATTAGGGTTTTGTTGACTTGAGTGACTTTGATGAGGTAACAACACCTTTTTAGCACCTTTCTCTTTAACAAACCTGCATACAAAAACCTGTAAAGTATACATGTAAAGAGGAGAAAAAGGGTTAGGGTTAGAGAATAGGGGTTTTGCTTACTCAAACCCCATTTTGGTAATCAAACCATAAATAATGAAACGAAATAAGAAATGAAAGATGATTTAATAACATGTAAATTTAAACACTCACCAAGCCCTTGTTGAAGAACTCGGAAGATATGCAAGAATCAACTCCAATGGATGACGTTGAAATGCTAAGTGATTGAATACTTGCTTGAGAAAATTGTTTGCTTGAGTGCTTGTGAAGATAGAATGAGAGTGATGTAGAAGGGGAAGAAAAAGAATATAGTTAAAATGAAGAGAAAATACCTTATTTATGCATGCTATGCCATAATTCCCTAAAAATAACATAGGATAGGATGACCTTAGGGTTTTGGAGGCTAATTCCCATTAGAATTTTGTTTCAATTTTGAATTTTATGCCAAAAGGGACTAGGTCACCCAAGGTAGTGACCTAGTCCACTTGGAAAAATTCAAGTGGTGTTCGAGAATTAAAAGGTGTTTAATGTTGATTAATGGGCTTATCTCTCGAAACATACTTAAGTCGGGCCTAAAAGTACATTAAGGGGCCAATTTATCATAAGAAAGGGTGAATTTGTTGATGACAAGCCTAAGAAAGTGTCAAAATGTATTACAATGCCTTACAACACTTTGGCACAAGGTTTTGATAGAGGTAAAAGGGGGTTGTTTAGGTGAATTGTGTTGAAAGGGTCTTAGAAAAGTGGGAAGATGTGATACAACACTTCACAACACCTTTGTAAACCACCATTAGGTTATTAATTTGCAGGCATTCAAGGCCTAATGTGAATGTGTTGGCCACATTACAACATTAGATCAAATAAAAACTAGGGAAAAATCAAAGGGAAAAGGCCCAAATGAGTGAAAAGTGTCAAAGCTACACTTTTTGGCGACACATATAGCCCCCACCTTAGTGAGAGGATGAACTTGCTTCAAACTCACACCAAAGTAGTTGAGACATGCATATTGAGAGGGATTTGAATATATTCATGCTAGTAAGGTGAGATGACTATAATCAAGAGGGATGACCAATCCACCAAGATCAAGATACCATGGAAAACCAAACATAAGAAAGAAATATCACACAATAATTAATGTGAAAGAGTGAGGAGAGAGGGGAAGTCATATCAAGCTTCAGCCTTTTGTCCAGCTAGTTGTGGATCAGATCTAGGTTGTTTGTCGAAAAGGAAGTTATCTAACTCTGGGGTGATGAGACTTCCAATTTTCCACTGGGTGAGAAGGCCCAAAAGGGTGAGAAATATACAGTCGGTTGGTATGCACTCTCACATACACAAAGGTGGCTATGGGGAAAGTCGTGCCACTAGTTGGGATTCCTGCTTAGCCATACCAAAGTTATACCTCTTGATGACTTTGATAAGCAACCACAAAGACAAGGGTTTGTGCTTCATGAGGAAAGAAAAGGTACATATGCTTGGAGCTCATGAATAAGTGCAATATGGCACCACAAGCATGCAAGTTGTGCTATGCAAGGTGGTCGTATATGCAAAAATACAAAACTGCAAAATGCAAAATGCAAAAGGTAAAATGAAAAAGGAATGTTCAAAGGAGTCTTATTTAGTTCATGCAAGGTCTTTAACTTAGGGAACATTGTGTCTAATGTCTCCAAGAGAGGACCAATCACAGAATAGAAAATTCATAACGTAAGGGATGCATTGTGTTGTAACAGGCTACTAAGAGGAATGTAATATGCTAAGATAGGTCACTTTCATGAAGGACATTATACCCAATGTCATCCACAAAGTGAGAAACTCATTGTATGAAGTAGTAAGGCTGCACTAGGAACCGATAAAAAGAAAAATGCAAAAGACATAATGCCAATGTATGCCCCCACTTTAAAGTAATTGCTACACATCGTTTTGTGAGCAATTACTTTAAAGTAGCTCTAGAAATGAAAAATGCGAAAAGAAAGAAAGGAAATGAGAGCCAATTTGGAAAGCCCTATTCGAGCCTAAAATTTCATGCAAATTTTAGGTTCCTATATTGAAAATTTGGATTTCAACACTCAGAAAACTCAGTTGTAAAGTTAGCCCCAGGAGCACATTTAAAAAAATCATAACTTTATATCTATTCATTTTCATGCCAAACCACCTTGTATGGATGTTCATTTACCATATGTGAGTATCTCTATCAAATTTCAGCTTCCTACGATAAGTTTTGACAATGTTTCAAAACACCAAGTTCAAGGGTTTTAGGAAAGTTTGTTGTTTACATAGTGGTAAAATTTGTTAAAGTGACGAACTTTGGAGGACAATATTAAGCAAATGAAAGGGTTTCATGAAAAAAAAATTAGTTCTCTTGATTCTCCCCATCTCAATGTGCATCCATGTACATTTTTAGAGCTTCAAGACATCATTTGATATTTTTAAAAAATCAAATCCAAATGGATTTTACTCAATTTCAAGACTATATTTCCAGAACAACTACAAAATGGTAACTTTGATTCTTGATATTTTGTAAAGGAATAATGTTGAAGAAAAACCCTTTTCCCTACACATTCATGTGACCCAATTGAACTATTCTCCAAAGATACAGCTTCACAAGACTTGATTTGATATTTTTTCAAGGAGTCAAGTTGATGAATTTTAGGTGACCTTTTGGCAGCTCAAGGAGATTGTTTGATGAATATTCCAAATAGATTCTAGACGCTACCTAGATTGTTCAAATCAAAGTGCCGAATTGTCAAAAGGAAAAAAAATTCCTTCAATTTCACCCTAGACAAACAAATGGGTGCAATTGTCCAGGTTTAAGAATACAAATATAAGGGCCATAATGAGTTTATTGAGCATACTTACACTTCAAGACCTCATGAATTGAAATATTTTGGCTATTTGCAAGATTGCACTCAAAATCAATACCTAGAAGAAGTCTAAAGCTCTCAAAACCTTTTTAACACTATGATAGAAAATGAAGGAGAATGAAGCCCAAACTCCAACTAGCACTCTGTGAACAAACAATAGTGGAGAGGTTACATGAAATGGATTTGATGATATACTGGACAAAATGATATTAAACATAATATCATTAGTGGATATATTCCTAAACAAAACTAGAATGGAAACTTAATGGTGTCTACAACACAAGTAAAGGAATGAGTAATGAATTTGATATAAGGAATATGTGTAGTATAAAAGTAGAGGGAAAACTATTTCATCCTTGAGCTAAAAAGCATAAGAAATTTGAAGGGGATAAAAATTTGAATGGTGATAATCCCGAGTTCTTCATACTGATGAAGAGAAGAAAGATAGCTCGATGGATGGTGGTACCATCACTACATAGAATAAAAAAATATCTGATAGCCTAAAAATGCATTTTATATAGAAATTCCTCATGATTTTGGCTTCAAGAAAATAATTGGCATCCCACAAAAATTGAGGTGAAGATAGTCGAAGCTGTGGAGGACAATTGCACCAATTATTGGGTGAACTCCATCCCAGTGCCTAGAATGTTAGGAGAAGCTCTTTTTGGATGCGACATGTGTAAAGGATGAGAATTATGAACCTATTGTTGATCCTTAAAAGTTAAGGCCCAGTGAAATAGATCCTAATCTAGAATCCAAACGAGCAAAGTTGAACCTAGTTGGTCTAGATGGAGATTAAGAGGAAGACCTCGAGGAATGAAAAATAGGAAAAGGGAATGACAAATAGAGGAGTAAAATTCTTGCATAGCCCAAATGATGGACAGGAGTTAAAGTGTTTAAATGGGATGCAATTTTTTGCCAAAAGAAGAGCAAAATGCAGATATTACACAATATTATAACCTTGGGAATCATTTTAATGCAACAAAATCCCCAGGAATAGATCTCTTAGCACTTAAATTCTTAGAGAGAGTATTCTTTAAATATTTAGGATATTGAAAGATCGTGGTTCAAACATAATGGCTCTAGCAACTGATTAGTGACATTAAGAAATATTTGCCTTCCTTTATTGGGAAATATGTGGATCTCATCCCTTCTCATCTAGATAAAGGAACATCCAAACATAAAGCAATAATAGGATAAATTAAGGCACTATCCAAGCCTAAGGATGAGTAATGTGAAATCAAGTTGGCCCTTCCTAACATAAGCTCTGGTGTGTAGAGAGAATAGAATAAAACTCTTAAAGAAGTTTTCAACTTCAATACTTTGAAAGATAAAAATGCATTGTTCACCAAACAGTGTTAAAATTATTGAAAGCACTCCATGCGTTCCAATTGTGGCAAGCTGTCATACACATGGATTTGACAAAAAAGGAGGTAAAAGATGGCCAACCCCATTCTTTTTTCAAGTATTTTTATTAACACACAAACAAATATGATAGTCTGTGAGATGTCTGATAAGGCAGATGCAAACTATGTTCATCCTAGATATGTTGAAACTAGAGTGGATTTAAAAGGGGAGAAAAGGGTTTCTTTTAATATGAGTAATGTGGTTTCCCCTACCACTTGGAATATATCTAGAGAGTCGAGACCTGAGTGACATCTACTCTTGCAAGATCAACTTAAATCTAAAGTCTTTTATGGAATATTTCAACACATAGAAGAAAACCCTAAATTTCATCAGGGAGACATATATTGTCGATGCAAGTTTCCTAAATCTCTTCGACAATGTTGGTTATGCGGATGAGGAGTTTCGAGTAGATTTTCACCAATAGTCAAACAATGGAGCTTCATTGGGAAGAGAATTCAATATTGGTGGGAGTTGGTTCAATATCTCCCCGATACAATGATATGCATTAATCTCCATCAAGGGCAATAGAATTTATCGGTAGATGTCTTTGTTAAGTCCCTCTATAGGGTGAAAAGATAAGTTGCAATGGAAAGCTGAAACAATATTTTATTAAAAGTTTAAATTTTGGAGTAGCGGCAAAATGGATAAATATTATATGGTAAATATTGCCACATTTATTTTGGGAGATTTTTTTATTGCTGAAAATATTTTTCATTCAAAGGGGAATAATTTCATTGGAGAGATTAAATAATGGGTAATTTTTTTACTCAAGAAGTATTTTATATTAGGTAAAGATGCAAAAATTAAATACAAAGTAAAATATTTTCACCAAAGAAGTCATGAAGTGGGTAATTATTTTAATGGGAGAAAAGTGAAGTTTCTAGCAATGGATAATTACTTAAATTAATTTTTGGCGAATATGCAAAATGGAGATTAAAGTTAAAATATTTAATTTGCCAAAGGAAACTAATTAAATATTTTATTTTACCTAAAATAATTAAACAAATAGGTATACTAAAAAGAAGAGTTACACCAAATGGATGTTGTGAAGATTTGTAACCCTAAAAGAACAATGTATATGTGTAAGATGAAATAAAATTAAAAAAGGATGGAGGCATTAGGAGTTAGGTAGTTGGATAGGTAGATCAGTTGCTAAAACAAAACGTTATGCTATGTATTGCAAAATATTTTGGAATAATATAATGGACAAGAAGACTTAATTTGGTGATCCAATTATGGTGTCAATTATTTGTTGAATTAATTAAAAATATCAGATCTTGTTGTCTCCAAGGTTGACATTCCCTTATTATTTAAATAGATATATCAAGGATATTTTTAGTTTATAAAGACATATTTGTTGTTCTTGTGTGGTTAAGTTAATTGGATCCTCAAAAGAAGGATTAAATCCTTTTAATTAATCACAGTAATATGGAAAAGGTCATTCAGATCAATAAGAAGAACTTGATAATTGAATCCTTGCATGTTTATGCTAGTCATAAACTTCTAAAAGTGTCAAACAGTTCGAATTATAGCCAGTAAGTAAGTCGCATATCATATAACTCTTGATGTTGTTAGCCCAACAAGAGTAGGCACTGGTCATACCAATTCCTTTTTAGAATTTCATGAAGTCTTATCCATACATTTACATTTTAAACTCTAGTAGGATTAGTTAGTAAATTTTCATCTATCCCACTTTATGCCATTGTGGATAGATCCATAAATTCAATTAAGTTATACAAGTCTAAATTTGCTTAAGCTATTAAGGTCCACCCGCCTAGGTCTATCAAAGACTAAAGTGTAGGGAGTCATCAACTGAATAGGTTATCTCCAGTCATTGGTTCAGGAACGTTGCAAGTCTGATCATAGAGTCTGACACCCTCTTAGGATTTGTAACATGCAATTTTGAGATCCAACAGATTGGCGACTCTACTAGGGACAATATAATTCTAAACATGAGTCTCCCATCATAGGGTCATTCCAAAAAAAGTACATCATAATAAATTAAAGAATCCACTAGGAAAGAACACAATCATTTTCCTACTTTTGGAAAAGTAGGTGGCGACTCTGTTAAAAAATTGATAGATAATGCATAGACATTTTGGAAAAACAACACTATTTCCATTATAAAATAAAAGATAAGAAGCCAGTTCAAATTTCTTGGTGAGATGTTAGGAGAAACGAGAAGGCAACATTTAATAAGAAAGAGAACAAAATTGGACAAACAATTGCTACAATTGGATCAACAACTGCTATAATTGAGAGTTAAATTTGTTCCAGATGCATCACAAAATACACCATTCTACAATAAGAATGAATATGTAAATACAAGAAGAACTTGGACACCACAAGTACCACATAATGCAACTGGGAATTTTGACAATGGAGGTACAATGGACATCGTTCACAGTAGGACATTTATGCACCACAATCATCAAATAAAATGAATGCTTATCCCTTCCCTCCTAGATAAAGACTCATAAGCTATCAATATTATCAATACAACTAGTCAATATCTTGAGCATTATCCATATCAATACCAAATGCCATATCAAAATGTGCAACACAATTGCATCCCTCTTGGAAGAGTCAATCAGAACCTGCAACAAAATGTATATCAGAATCAAAAAATTTGGGAGGAGGGTGATGACCATTCATATACTCAAGAAACAAATCAGGACTCTAACATGAAATCAGAATGTTGCATATCTCCCTTGGATGAATTTTTTAACTTAAGAAGACACAAAGTAGAATTTGTATGCTCTCTACTCAGACGGATGAATGTTATCCTTACACAAATACCTCTTGATTATGGGATTGATCAATCCCTGTAATTTGAGAATTTTATGAGAGCATATGACCCTGATGCAATGTATTGGCCTGAATCACTAAAAATAGTTACTTTTGAATAGGTAGGAAAACTAATGAGTATTATAGAAAAGAAAAAGTATGAGCATGGGGAAATCACTAATGAGTATGGAGAAACTAGTCAAGCAATGCAGCTAGAAGGTGAGACATGCACAAGTGAAAACAATTCCTATGATAGTCTACATAATGAGGATGAAGATATATAAGGTCTCTCTTGCATAAAAGATTGTGGCTGTGAGAGCAGTGCATGTTATGAGGTATCCATTGAATATTCAAATTGTGAAGATGAACCTGTGGATTTTGATCTACAATAAAGTGATTCTTGTAGTTCTTATGGAGATCAGGAGGAAGAAACAATGGAAGAAGAAATCTTATTTGATAGTGAACAAATAACACATCCAATTGCAGTTGAGTACCATAAAGATACATTTGATGATGAAGAAGTTTGTACATGTGAAAATGGTTTAAAATTTTTTTTAAACCAATTGTATGATGAAAAATAAAAGAAGATCAAATGACATTTTTCCAAGGTGTGCCAGAACATGATTTTCATGTATTTTCAAATCCACTTTATGATCAGGAAGAAACATTTTCAGATAACTAGGATGATATGTCAACTTGTGGAACAAATGATTGTGTTGATAATTGATATGATTTTCTCTATGATGATCTTGAGCCTCATTATGATGATGAGAAAGGTGAAGAGTACATCAAAAGTGAAATAGACAAAGGGGCATGTTCACTCAATAGTGATTTTTTTTTAGAATTGCTGGCAATAGAGTACCAAAAATACACACATAAGAATGATTCAAAAATTTCATCCCCAACATTAGTTTGATCGAATGTGAAAAATGATGATTGTATGAATCATGAGTTTGTATCACCACCAATTAGTGATATAGAAGAAATAGAAAAAAAATTAGATTTGATTATCCCAAAATATGTGGATGAGACATAATTTTCTGACTTTCAAGAGAAGCATTCAGATTTCTAGTTCTCAATACAGCAGGAAGATCATTTTATGACACATGATAGTGAGAAAAATAATGTGAAATATTGCATTGAATATGAATACACTTTGTGTGGAGAAGGTGATAAAGATTTATCACATGATAATGAAAAATATGAACTGCATTGTGGTGAAAGTAACATGAGTCAAGCTGAACACAATGACCTTTTGAAAATTTTCAATGACAGTGAGAGGGTAGATTGTATGAATGCCTTGAAATAAATCTGATGAACTCAAAACAAATCAAGGTGTATGACAGGGAAAATAGGGGCTTTTCTTTTTGGTGGCCTTATGCTATCAGTTGTGGTGTGGTTTTTTCAAAACCATGTTAGTTCATGACAGAAAAGAGTTTTGAGTCTACTGCTAAATAGATAAAACACTTGGTCTTCTCTCCCAGAGACTTGGATTCTTGCTATGCCCATAGGGGGTACACATTCCCAGATGAAGGCACTATTGGAGCCTAAAATTTCATGCAAATTTTAGGTTCCTATATTCAAAAATTGGATTTCAACACTCAAAAAACATAGTTCTAAAGTCAACCCTAGGAGCACATTTTAAAAAATCATAACATTAGATCTAATCATTTTCATGCCAATCCACCTTTCACGGATGTTCCCCTATCATATGTGAGTATTTCTACCAAATTTCAACTTCCTACGATAAGTTTTGACAATGTTTCAAAAGACCAACTTGAAGGGATTTAGGAAGGTTTGTTGTTTACATAGTGGTAAAATCTGTTAAAGTGACCAATTTTGGAGGACAATATTAAGCAACTAGAAGGGTTTCATGAAAAAAAAATTGGTTCTCTTTATTCTTCCCATCTCAAAGTGCATCTGTGTAAATTTTCAGGGCTTCAAGACATCATTTGATATTTTTTCAAAATAAAATCAAAATGGATTTTACTCAGTTTTAATACTGCATTTCTAGAACAGCTGCAAAATGGTTAACTTTGATGCTCAATATTTTGTAAAAGAAGAAGATTGAAGAAAAATCATTTTTCCTACATGTTCATGTGACCCAATTGAACTATTCTCTAAAGTTACAACTTCACAAGATTTGATTTGATAAATTTTCAAGGAGGCAAGTTGATGACTTTTTGGCAGCTCAAGGAGATTGTTTGATCAGTTTTCCAAAACAATTCCGAAGGCTACCTAGCTTGTTCAAATCAGGGTGAAGAATTATAAAAAGAAATTTTTTGCCCACTTCAATTTCACCCTAGACAAACGAATGCGTGTAATTATCCAGGTTTAAGAATACAAATATCAGGGCCATAATGAGTTTATTGAGCATACTTACACTTCAAGACCTCATGAATTGAAAGATTTTGGCTATTTGCAAGATTGGCTCAAAATCAATACCCTACAAGAATTCTAAAGCTTTCAAAATCTTTTCTAACACTATGATAGAAAATGAAGGGGAATGAAGACCAAACTCCAACTAGCACTCTATAAATAGACAATAGTGGAGAGGTTACATGAAATGGATTTGATGATATACTGGCCAAAATGATATTAAACATAATCTCATCAGTGGATATATTCCTAAAGAAAACAGAATGGAAACTTAACTGTGTCTACAACACAAGTAAAGGAATGAGTAATGAATTTGATATAAGGAATATGTGTAAAAGTAGAGGGAAAACTATTTCATCCTTGAGCTAAAATGCATAAGCAATTTGAAGGGGATAAAAATTTGAATGGTGATAATCCTGAGTTCTTCATACTGATGAAGATAAGAAAGATAGCTCGATGGATGGTGGTACCATCACTACATAGAATAAAACAATATTTGATAGCCTAATAATGCATTTTATATAGAAATTCCTCATGATTTTGGCTCCAAGAAAATAATTGGCATCCCACAAAAATTGAGGTGAAGATAGTAGAAACTGTGGAGGAAAATTGCACCAGTTATCGGGGGAACTCCATCCTTGTGCCTAGAACGTTAGGAGAAGCTCTTTTTGGATGTAACACGTGTAAAGGATGAGAACTATGAACCTATTGTTGATCCTCGAAAGTTAAGGCCCGGTGAAATAGATCCTAATCTAGAATCCAAACAACAAACCTAGTTGGGCTAGATGGAGATGAAGAGGAAGAGCACGAGGAATGAAAACAAAGAGAAGGGCATGACAAAGAGAGGAGTAAATTTCTCGTGTAGCCTAAATGATGGAGCAGAGTTGAAGTGATTACATGGGATGCAATTTGCTTTGAAAAGAAAAGAAAAATGCAGATATTACGCAAGATTATAACCTTGGGAATCATTTTCATGCAACAAAATCCCCGGGAATGGATCTCTTAGCACTGAAATTTTTGGAGAGAGTACGCTTGAAATCTTTAGGATACAGAAAGAGCGTGGTTCTAATATAATGGATCTAGCAAAAAAGTATTGACATTAACGAATATATGCCTTCCTCTATCGAGCAATATGCGGATCTCATCCCTTCTCATCCTGATAACGGAACATCCAAACATAAAGTAGAAAAAGGATAAATTAAGGCACTATCCAAGCCCAAGGACGAGTGATGTGAAATCAAGTTAGCCCTTCCTCACATAAGCTTTGGTGTGTAGAGAGAACATGAGAAAACTCTCAAAGAAGTTTTCAACTTCAATACTTTGAAAGCTAAAAATGCACTGTTCGCCAAATAGTGTTAAAATTAATGAAAGCACTCCACGCGTTCAAATTGTGGCAATCCATCATACACGCGGCTTTGACGAAAAAGGAGATAAAAGAAGGCTTGTTCCATTCTTTTTTCAAAGATTTTTATTAACACACATACATATATGATAGCTTGTGAGATGTCTGATAAGGCGGATGCAAACCGTGTTTGTCCTAGATATGTTGAAACTAGAATGGATTTAAAAGGGGATAAAAGGGTTTGATTTAATATGAGAAATGTGGTTTCACCTACCAGTTGGAATATATCTAGAGAGCTGAGACCTGAGTAACATCTACGTCTGCAAGATGAACTAAAATCTGAAGTATTTTATGGCATATTTCAACACAGAGAAGAAAACCCTAAATTCCATCAAGGAGACATGTACTTTCGGTGCAAGTTTCTAAAGTATCTCTGACAGCGTTGGTTATGCCGATGAGGAGTTTCGAGGAGAGTTTCACCGATACTCAAACAATGGAGCTTCATCGGGAAGAGAATTCAATATCGGCGGGAGTTGGTTTAGTATCTCCTCGATACAACGATATGCATTGATCTCCATCAGGAGCACTGCGATTTATCGGTACAAGTATTTGGTAAGTCTCTCTGATAGGGTGAAAAGATAAGTCACTATGGAAAGCTAAAACAATATTTAATTAAAAATTCAAATTTTGGAGTAGGGGTAAAATGGGTAAAATATTATACGATAAATATTGTCACATTTATTTTTATTCAAGAAGTATTTTATATTAGGTGAAGATGCGAAAATTAAATACAAAGTAAAATATTTTCACCAGGATGGGAAAAATTTTCACCAAAGAAGTCAACTTAAGACATGTCGTCCACATCCCAAGCTTGCTCTTATTTGTTCATGAAAGGTTAACTACTTAGTCAAAAGAGGCGACAACAAGTGGCATACGAGGACAAAGCTAATGAACCCCTTTCCCTCACTTAGTGCAGGAAAAAGATGAGCCAAATAGTATGAAGGTATGTATCAGTGTGAGTAATTAGGTGCCCCCATAGAAGGGAGAGCACCAAGCTCCATGATACGTTTGAAGTTTATTGGTTGAAGAAAATGAAGAGACGAGAGGTAACCCTAAATATTTCTTGAAAGAAAATGATATGTCAGTTGGCGTCATGTGTATATTGCATCCATGTGTAGGAGGGAGATTGTATCCGATACCATAATAATCTTCCAAGTTAAATGAAGGGTTGTGTGCTTTTAAGAAGGATTGGTTTCTATACAAGAACAAAAATCCTTTTTAGTGTTATGTGTTGTCCCTTCATGAGGGATGAGAGTTATAGAGCCCCCATCACCACCATGGGGTAATTTTGTTGATGTAGAACCAGGTTGAGAGTATAAAACATAAGGTTGTTTTGGTTTAGGTTGTGAGATTTCACACTCTCCTTTAGAGGGAGGCATAAAACCCCAATCATTACTAGAACTTGTATCTAAAAAATGAATTGTTTGTATGTGACTCTCTGGACCAAGAGGGTGAGAATTTGGAAATTATATTCAAAGGAGGGGTATAATCTAACTACACCCAATTATCACGAAAGAGTTTTGTTGTAGGCGAAGAATTAGCATCAACTTGTATAAGTTTTGATCTAGGAATGAGAGGATGAGGGGAGTTGGAAATGTTGTGATTAGGTGATTCATAGCTTCGTTCATATGCATCAATCGTGTATATCTTGTTATTGTACTCAAATTTCATTATACGATGAAGGGTAGATGGGACTCCTTTCATAGCATGAATCCATGGTATCCCTAGGAGAAGATTGTATGGAAGGGGTCCTTGCATGATATGGATAGAGGTAGGCAACACTACAGGTTTTACCTCGATAAGTAATGTGATCATCCCTAGTGGTTTCCTATGAACATTGTCAAAGCCATGAATATGAACATCATTGAGTTGGATGAGCTTTTTCTTCATGTCATGTTTTTTGAGGAGGTCTATGCTACAAACATTAATTTTTGCTCCATTTTCGATGAGAGTGTTCCTGACTAAGGTTTGATTAATGATCACCTTTATTATCAAGGGATCATTCTTGTTTTGAATCTCAAGTGAGGGTAATTCATGTTTACGGAATGTGATTTCAGATTGGGTTGGATGAGAGGGGGATGTGATATTATTTGATTTTATGTAAGATTGGATCTCCTCCATCTATATTTGCAACATTTCTTGAAATAGAAATTTGAATGTAGGTGAAAGTTGAATAAGTTTCCATACAGATATATTAGCAGGAGTCTTTTTATGGTCCTCAACACTAGGGAATCTAAGTTAAAAAAAGGATAATTGAGTGGGAGTGATTTGTGATCCCCTATATGTTTGAGTCACTAAGTTACAACTCAATGGCAACAAAACATTGTTATGATTAGATTTCATCATGGATTTCAATATATCTCTTAGTTTTTTATGTGATTCACTAGTGGGAGGGGACTTAGGAGGCTCACTAATTAAAGGAGATCTCACTTGTGTCATCATAACCTCAATAATATTGTCTTTATTTGTATGATTTTTTATTGAAGGGGATTCAAATGTCATTTGATTATTTGCAGTTAGGGAAGGTATAGTGTTTGAAGAATATGTGGCAATGTTCAGATGGGTTTGCACCAGGATATTCTCCCTATGAGGAGAGTTTTTAGGAGAACGACAAGCCAAATGATCATGACATTCAAAGGTGGGTTCTTCTAAAATGAATTCATGGCAAGTAGGATAATGATCGATGGTTGAAATATCTTGTTTAATAAGGGGTTCCCTAGGAGAAGGGGGGCAACTAAGATACTCATTACTTTCATTGATTGTATTTTCTAGCAACAAAGTATTGTCTTCACAACTAGGAGAGATACTAGGAGAAGGACAAGTGTTATTGTCATGATCCCTTATGGTTGTGTTGTCTTGTTTGTTGAGAGAGGTAAGAGGAGAGAAAAAACTAGATTTCTCATAATGCTCATTGATTGGTTCTTCAAACACCAAAATATCTTATGTGCTCGTAGGAAAGATATTAGGAGAAGAACTAATATGATCATTAGGAATGTCTAAGGTTGTATTCTCTATCACTAAAATGCTCTCATAGGGAGAAGGTAGGGAAGGTTGATTAACATATCTAGATTTGTACGATACTAGCATTGTTTTAACAAAAGTGAAAAATACATGTAACCATTTCATGCAATGTTTCAACAATATGAATAATGCATATTCACAGATGCAAAACATTTTTATCCAGTGTATGTTAGGTTTTAAGAATGTAAACAATGTATATATGAAAGAATGAAAAGTACTTTTATCAAACTTAAGTAAATTTTCATGAATGTAAACATTGTATAAGAAAAAGTGAAAATAATTTTTATCAATGTTCAACACAATTTCATAAATGTAATCATTTTGTAGATCTGATGATGAATGTATATCAAGAATGACTACCCTAAATTGGTGATTTTGAGTTAGAATCCTAAAACCTATGTTTCTAAGACTTTCTGGACTTATAGTATATGATACTAGGAGGCTAAGAAAGAACATAAATGAGATTTATGATGTTGTAATAGGCAGTTAAAAATGTGAACAAGGCCTAAGTCACCCAAAATGGTGAATTAGTCCCAGTAGGGATTTTTTTTTTTAAATTATTTTTTTGATTGGTTTTGATGTGTTTCAGGCTATATGATGCACTCCTAAGATGCAAATGTAGAATTTAATAAATTTTCAATGAAAATATATATGTAAAAATGCAAGCTACATGATCTTTTCACTAATGCAATTGTAAAAACCTTAGAATGCAAAACAATGCAAAACCCTAATGCAATGTGAATGTAATATTTTCCTAGGATGCAAAAACAGAAGTTGAGAAGTGTTCTAAGGATGGGTTCACCAAAATGAACCACCAAAAATATGCATTTAGGGAAAGAGGATTTCCCAATAGGCTCCTAGGATTTTTCACCTAGAAGTTGGTTGGTACAATGCCTCTTTCACACTAAAGGGTTCCTGGTTTTTCATTCAAATATTTAGGGGATTGGAAATTGGTATGATGTGTGTTCTTAAGTGTTGTAATGTCATGAAATAAAATAACTATGAAATGCAAACTAAAGTAAATGTAAACTATATGCAATTTTATAATAATGACCTAAAATGTATGCAATCTGTAAAGAAACTAGAAGAGACAGAAATGGTAGACCTAGAAACTAAAGGTTGATGAAGACGAGCTCTGGAATCTTTAGGAATCTACTGAAAAATGCTTACTGGGACAGTTACGCTAGAATGGGCGACCTAGTCCTCTTCCCAAGAAACTTTGCTAGAACAGGTTTCTGGTAAAAGGGTGTCCAAATCTACAAAAACCTCTGGAAACCAAGTTCAGTGGGACTAGGTCACCACTATTGCTGACTTAGTCCACTTTTGAATCTCTAAAATTTTGATTGTGTAAGTGGAAGCCCGCGTTCTACACTTTGGTTTCTAGCAGGTGTCTGGTTCAGATTCTGCAGAAAATAGAATGAAAAAGTTCTCCAACCTCCAATTAGGTCTTTGTTGAATTGAGTGACTTGGATGAGCTAACAATACCTTTTTAGCACCTTTCTCTTTAACAAACCTACAAAACACACATGCAAAGAGAAGAAAAAGGGTTAGGGTTAGAGAATAGGGGTTTTCCTTAGTCAAACCCCATTTTGGTAATCAAACCCTAAATGATGAAATGAAATAGGAAAGCAAAGATGATTTAATAACATGTAAATGTTAACACTCACCAAGTGCTTGTTGAAGAAGTCTGAAGATATGCAAGAACTAGCTCCAATGGATGATGTTTGAAATGCTAAGTTCTTGAATACTTTCTTGAGAAGATTGTTTTCTTGAGTGCTTGTGAAGATAGAATGAGAGTGATGTAAAAGGCGATGAAGAAGAAGAAGGGTAAAATGAGGGGAAAAATCCTTATTTATATTTTCTATGCCCTAATTCCCTAAAAATAACACATGATAGGCTGACCTTAGGGTTTTAGAGGCAAATTCTTGTTAGATTTTTGTTATAATTTTGAATTTTATGCCAAAAGGGACTAGGTTGTCCAAGGTGGCCACCTAGTCCACTTGGAAAAATTGAAGTGGTGGTCAGGAATTAAAAGGTGTTTAATGTTGATTAATGAGCTTGTCTACCAAAACACACTTAAGTTGGGCCTAAAAGTACATTAAGGGGCCAATTTATCATAATAAAGGGTGAATTTATTGATGACAAGCCTAGGAAAGTGTGAAAATGTATTACAAAACCTTACAACACTTTAGCACAAGGTTTGGAAAGAGATAAAAAGGGTTTTTTTAGGTAAATTGAGTTGAAAGGGTCCTAGAAAAGTGGGAATATGTGCTACAACACTTCACAACATCTCTGTAAAACACCATTAGGTTTATGTTTATTTGCAAGCGTTCAAGGCTTAATGTGAATGTGTTGGCCACATTACAACATTAGATCAAAGCAAAACTAGGCCAAAATCCAAGGGAAAGGGACCAAATGAGTGAAAAGTGTTAAGGCTACACTTTTTGGCGACACACCCCCATAAGATCAACTTAGGGAGAAACTAAACTACTGATAAAAAGTTGAAACAACAGAAATAGAGTGCCCCACCTTTTAGGAAATGGATCACCAAGATAGGGTTCCTATTTCACTCTTGTTTCATTTAAGGAAACCCTAGAGATCTCAATCCAATGATGGAATGAGAGAAAGAGATATGTTAAAGGATGTCCTAGGGTATGACTATAGGTATAAAATGGGCTCACCACCAAGATAGGGATTGGAAAGACAAGAAGTGAATGTAGCATGCAAAGTACCATGCAAAACCTAACTAAATAACTTAAGAAATAGAATTGAAAATCAAGATAACAAGATAAGAATGAGCAGAGGTGCACATGGAAGAGTGATGAGGTCAAAAAAGATCCAAAACCCTAAAAAATTGCTATTTGGTGGCCACTAGGACTCATATGCCAGTTTGGGCGATTTAGTCTCAAACTAGGGTTTTGTGCCAAAATTGGAATCTCATAGTGGTTGATCTTAATTCATTGAAATCTGGAAAATACGCTATACTATGACTCATACGCCACAAGTGGTGTATCAATCCAACTTGAATATACTCTTTGATCTTTTCTCTTCTTTCCACACTTCGTTTTTTGGTCTGAAGCTCTAAATTTGAACCTATAGATGACTTTCTGTGAAGATGAAAACCTTGTGAGAACTTGATAAATTCTCTCAACTTTGCAATTTTTTCTTCAATGGATCTTCAAGCCTCAAAGCCACCTAGATTTGGAATCACAAATGTAGAGAGAGAAAAACTTATTGATTGTTAGGAAATAGGGGTTTTCCTAGGTCAAACCCTCTTTAGGTAATTAAACCTTGTGATGAAACAATGAAACAATGAAACATGAAATATGAAATGTGAAACATGAAAAATGATACCTTGGATGATGTCTTGAGATGTAAATTAGAAATCTAACATGAAGTGGCCATTTAGAATGTAGATCTTGATCTTGAATTGGATATGAAAAATGCTTCTAAATGGATCTCCAATGCTACATCACAACACTAGCTCAACAACATGCTTGATGCACTATGATCTTGACATAATGGTGGCTCTTCAATTTTTGCAAAAAATGATGAAGAATTATACCTTTGAATTCCATAGAAATGCTTTTGTAAACTCTCTTAACACTCTGGTGAAGTATTTGAATGCTTAACTCTTGATAGCTTAGGTTGATATCATGAAGGCTTAGGTGAAATAATGATTTGAGACCTTGTTTATATAGGCAATCTATCTAACTTATCATTTATTAGATCCTACAAGTCGACATACATAAAATTTGAATGTGACACCATGATTTTCCACTCAAAACCTTAAAAAGGGGCCAAATGGGACTCATATGCCACTTGTGGCGTTTAGGCCCCATCTGGACAGGATTCATATGCCTAAGGTGGTGTATGGGTCCGACTAGGCCTTTTCAGGTGGAGGAAATTTTGTGGAGTTATAAAATTAAGTGTATTTGATGTCTATTAAAATATTTCAGTTAAAATAAGCCTCGGGATGCATAATTGTAGTGTCAAAAAAGGTAATCCTTTTTTACACCTAGTTTGATAATTGAAATTAAAGTTGAATTAGTGAGGTCTTCGAGTGGTGTTGTAATATGTTGTAGACATTCACACTATTCTATGACCTTTATTTTACTAAATAATGCCTTAATTGATCCTTTCCAAAGGTGTTGTAAAGTGTTTTAACACACTTTCACACTTTTCTAGTATGTATTCTCCTAATGGACCCCTTTTCAATAAAAATGAACATAATGTGTACCTTTTTTTAAGTGTTGTAAAGTGTTTTAAAGCACATTCACATTTATCTAGGTGGTCTTAATTAGTTGTGGTTAATTGGAGTTATTAACCCCCTTTTAATTCAAATTTAGGCCTTAATTTTGACACCTCTAGAAGATCTATCCCGACAATCATAAGTTAAATAACAATATATCTCATTGGGAAAATTTTGGTCTTCGTAAAGTGTGGCAAGACCCATTCACCCTTGATGGCAAATGGATCCTCCTTAATATGACCCCCCTTTCACAGTTGATCAGGAATGGGTTTTTGGGCTTCTTTCAATCCCTCGAAGCTTGGTCCTAGAAAATTAGCCAAGACCCATTTTCCCAAGGTGGTGAATGGTTTCTCCCTTAATGAGACCCCCTTTTTTGAATTTTATTCTAGTAGGAATTTAATTATCTTTCTTCATAAATATGATGTTGGCCTTAATTCTTTTGAATTTTAGGGTTAATCACCTAATTTATTATAAATAAGGTGTTAATTCAGATTGTTTCTCCTAACAAGAGATATAAAGTTTATGAAGCATTCAAGCATTGGATAATTTCAAAGGAATTTTCAAGCCATTTCAAGGCAGATTTCAAGTGTTTATTGTAGCAATTCAAGATCATTTTATCATGTCAAGGGTTTAATGCATTCATGTGTGTTTGAGCTAAGAAGTCAATTTTTCATTAAGGATCTATTTACAAGGATCTTCCTACATCGAATATCTACATTATTTATGGCTACTACATGTTAGTATGCAGATTTGATTCACAATACATCATCCAAGGTGATATCATTTACATTATTTCATGTTCATGCTTCATTTCCTTCATTTCATCACTTGGTTTAATTACCTACAAGGGGTTTGACTAAAGAAAACTCCCATTCACTAAAAAATAAAAATAAAAATATACCCTTGAGTGTGTGATTGTAGATTTATAGCTTGAAGATCAAGTTGAGCAAGATTTGGAAAAAAATTGTCAAAGTTGTAAAGTTGCTAAAGTTGTCATTCAAAGTGCAATATTATGCAAAGAGCTCTATAGAATTTAATACAAACTTCTAGAAGCTGATAAAAAGGAATTCAAGAGTTTATACATCAAGGAACAAGATCCCAAAATCAATTTTATTAAAACCTAAAAGGGCCTATTCACCACTGAAGGCGAATGAGTCGTCCATATCTCAGAAAAAACAACTTTTTGGCCAGGTACATAGTTTGTTATGCTCTAAAAACACCCCCCATAGTTTCCATAATAGTTAGGTATCATTTTTTATTGTTATTGGTATCTTATTTTACATAATTTGAGGTGTTTAGGTTCTTAGAAAAATATGTGGTCCATCACTTTGTTGATTCATTTGGTGGGCCCTATTTTACACCTTAAACATTTTGGTGAACCCGACTTATTCAAAATTGTAATTTAATAATTTTTAGAGTCTTTAATTGCATATTAAGTTAAAATATTGCATTCATTGCATTTATATTTTCATTAACTTAAGATCTTATTTAGGGTTTCTTATTTTGCATTGAAATCTTACATATCATAAAGGGTTTAGATTTGCATTGTTTTTCACTTCTTAAATCTAAAAATTTAAAAAAAAAATCTATCATTTTGCATCTCATTTAGATCTCATTCAATTTCATTTAAAATTTAAAAAAAAATCACTTCAAATTAGGTCTTGCATTTCATCTTTTTATTGCATTTTTACATTGAATTTGTAGAAAATTTGAAGCTAAATTTCACTATTTAAAACCTGGAACTAAAAGACATAATTGAGAACTTTCAAATCATTAAGATGGAGTTTAAAAATACCCAACCAAGTCCCATTCTCCTTTACTAGAAAATAAGTCCATGATCAGGTCTGATTTGTACCTTCTGGCATATTTAAAGGCATTAAAATTGACTCTGAAATCCATAGAAAGAACCCAAAAAGACCTAACTAGGACCCATTAACCCTTTTTGGTGAATGAGTCCTTGTTATCTACATATCTACATTTTCAATACATTAAAATATTACTTTTTTTCTTTTTTTTGGTGTTGTTATCTTATTGTTCCAGATACCTAATTTGTTGTTTCATCAATTTCATTGAATTTAGCTAAAACTGCCTCATTTTAGTGCATTGTTAAAAGTTCAAAATTGCACCAAAACATTTCATTTTCCTTCCATTTCATTATATAATTAGTAAATTACCATGTTTAGGGCTAAAATTTTGAAAATGGAGAACTTTTTAGGCAATATGTGGAAATCCTTGTTCTCTTTGGTTGATGTTTCAAGTTATGTTTTTGGCAATGACCCTAATGAAATTGAACTTACTCATGCTCACACAAATCCTAATGCATTTCATCCTCGTTATTTTGACATCATTGGAGAAGATGATGCCAACATGAATGAATTCATAAATTATTTCCTTAACAATCTTGAATCCAATGCATCCTTTTATCCTTTATTGAAACAACCCACACAACTCGAGATGTTTGATCTCTTACATCCTAAAACTGACTCAAAAGTTGAATATAATTTCCCTACCATAGGTGAACATAGCACCTCTAAACAAGCAAACATTCAACCATCCTATTTAAACAAAGTGACCAACACATCAATCAGCCTTGAAGAGACATATGGAAAAGGATTTGTGGGGTGCTGCCACAATAGTGGTTTACACTTTTTGGGAGATCCTATTTTTTGTTGAAATCGCATATTTTTAGAAAATATAATGAATTAAGCCTTGAAAATTTCCATTTAAAGGATTCCAATTGAAGAGGATTTGATCAAACCACCTTAGACAAAGCCCCCTTGGATAGAACCCCACTAGTTTTAAACCATACCTATAACAAAGTCTCCTTTACACCTATCAAAATGCTCATACAAAACCACTTTTGATTTAACTTTTGGGGGATCAAATGAGTTCATTCAAAATTTTATTTTTGTAAGTATGCAGTGATTATTATAAGCTTCCAAAAAATACAATTATCATGTAATTAAATTTGATTATTGTATTTATTTTTTATTTCTTGTGAATGTAGGTTTTTCATCGAAAATCAAGCTCTATGTTTTGCACATATGGAAAAATAGTAGATTATCAAAATAAAATTTTGAATAATATGTTCAAGCTAGTATTGATGTATTCCATCCATTAAACAAAAAAAAAAACAATTTTGATACATGGGTATGTGTAGGATCATGATGGGCCAAAAAGTGGCGATATGTAAGCCATATGATGGCCCATGTGGCTGATGACTTTTTTTTTACCCAAATTGATGAAACGAAAAGGGTTTTTAGAGGAGATTCTCAACTTTCCACCAATATAAAGTATGCTTTACTTTGAATTTAATAAATAATAATTATTTATTTTCTATTAGAATTATGAATAAAGTCCTAATTGATAGGTTGATTGTAAAACATCTATAACTTTGAAATGGTATCACATTTTTTGAATCCAAAACATGCATCACATTCTATGCTTTCCATACTATAGGATTACAAAAAAAAATTTGAATTTCATGAGTTTTGGACCAAGTTAAGGTGGTTAGGCAAACACGCTTTTATATTTTTTTAAAGTTGTAATAAAAAATTCTTAATTAATTATTTACTTGGAAAAAATTTATAAAAAATATGCATCACATCAGGACATGAGTTCTCTACTTATATCTAAAATATTATAAAAAAATATTATCATTTTATTATGGTTAGGGTGGTCAGACAGACACCTACTTCTTATTTTTACCCTGAAATTTAAATACTACTGCATTGAAATTTCAAATTTTCACCAAATAGATTTTTTTTTAAAATAAAGGTCTAGTAGTTTAGAAACTAAATTCAATTTGCTACAGATTCTATTTTTACATTTTTTTGAAATAATATAGATAACTTATTCAAAATTTTATGTCAAGTTGTCTAACTCTGATTTTTTGTCTTTTTTTTGCCACTTAAGAACCTATTTTTTCCATGATGATCCTGCACATACCCACATACAGAACAAGTTATTTTATTTACAGTCCACCTATGTCTGAATTGTAATTGGTTTGACTTCGAAACTTGATTAAGGAAAAAATATTTAATAAAATATTATGAACCAAATGAATTGGTTAAATATCATAGTTACAAATCTAAATTTGAAAAAATAGAATTTTTTCCTTCATACAAAAAAAGTGATGTTGTATACGGTGAGCATCACTCCTTAAATATGTTGTTTATTGATAAAAACTAGCTTTCGAAGGAGTTGAAAAAAAAGTGCAATATGATTCCAAAACATTTGAAAAAAATATATTTAGAATCTATAGACCAAACTTCACAAATCACACTAACTCATTTGACTACAAAATATGACGAAACTTTCTGACGAAAGATGTATAATTAGATGTATAGTCGGGTACTTGTGTATTTAATGTGAAATTTTCCTTTTTTTTAAAAATGTATGCCCGATGTTCATCAAAATTGCGACATTCTAATATTTTCATCGCAATTTCAACATACACTTAAATTAAACCATCCCCTTCCATCAATTTGTGGGCCGACATATGGTCAGCCTCTTTAATTTGAGGGCCAAAGGGTAAATGGTTAGCGTTCATCGGGGTTTCGACAAATATTTTTTAATAAATAAAAGTGGGTTCGAAAATTTATTTATACTTGTGATAGTGTTTTGATATACTTGCAATTTTTTTATACATGCAAATTTTCTATACTTGTTACAATTTGTGGAGGTTATAGGCTGAATTTTTTTGGTGCAAAATATCAGAATTATTAGATTTTGTTACCTGTCTATGATTAAAAATTATTCGAGTGTGAGTTTGATATTTTTTCAAGATCTAAATATTGAAGTTTGGAAAAGAAAAATCATGTCAGATAATATTAGTGCAGAACAAAATGAAGAGACAGTTGCTAGATTGTGGGCTAGATTGAAAATAAAGGGTGATGGGAAATGTTATTATCCTTGCAATAACTACAAGGGCTTAAAGATGAGAAGACTTTTAATCACAACAGCTGAGAAAACTTGTAGGCAACATGGTCATGTTGAAGGGGGGCATGATTATTGTCCATTATATATCTTTATACTAATTGAATTTGTAAATGTTATATCATTTTAACATTTTTTATATATAAAAAAAATCACTTGATCATGATCATGGTTTATTTGTGTTGATCATTATTATAAAGGTGGGGCGCCCTAGTAGGGCACATAATATGGATTATCATGACCCAAAGAATGTGGTTTTGCAAGCGCGAGAACATGGAGCTAGGTGATCCCACAATAGTGGTTTACAATTTTTGGCCAAACTGGACACTGAAATTATTATTTTTAACTATATCTTCACATTTGGGCACCTATAGCGGCTAAATCGTGAGGAATTTGAAGATGATGCAAACTAGAGTCTCATCAAATTTTGTCTGTAGATTCTAAAAAAACTTTTTTTTCAAAAATTTTGGAATAAGATTGCACTTCATTTTCCATCTCCCACAAAAATTGATTTTTTTCAGAAAACAACATTTTTAAAAAGTGATGCTCATCGTATACAACATAACTTTTTTTGTATGAAGGATAAAATTCTAATTTTTTTAAATTTATATTTTTAACTACAATATCTAGCACTTTCATTTGGTCTCATAGTTTTTTATTGAATATTTGTTCCTTAATAGAGTCTCAAAGTCAAACCAATTGCAATTCAGACATAGGCGGACTGTATACAACATAACTTTTTCTGTATGTATCAAAATTCAATTTTTTTTTTTTTAATGGATCAAGGACATCAATACCAAGCATGAACACATTTAAAAAATATATATTTTCATAATTTTCTATTTTTCCACATGTATAAAATAGAGAGCTTGATTTTCGGTGAAAAACCTATGTTTAATAAAACTAATAAAACACATACATAATAAAACCAAAACATATTAAAATTATATTCATGGGATAGCTCATTTTGAGGACTACCATAATAATTTCAAATAAATTTTAAATGAATTCATTTGATCCCCCAAAAGGTAAATCAAAAGTGATTTTTTATCATCATTTTGATAGGTGTAAAGGAGACTCATTTATAGGAATGGTTTAAAACGAGTGAGATTCTATCCAAGTGGGTTTGATCTAAGGTGGTTTGATCAAACCATCTTCAATTGAAATCCTTAAAGTGGAACTCTCAGAAACTGTAAACCAGCTTTGTGGGATCACCCAACTGTGAATATTGAAGATGAAGTTAACGATCCTATGGAAGAAGATGATCATGTGCCAGAAAACATAGTTGAAGATGATGGTACAAATACATTGATCCATGACACATTTAGTGGCACAACTGATCATGATGATTGAGATGACTTTTATGATGTTCATGATTTACCTATATTTGAGAAGGCATACGAGCCCCTTTATGAAGGCTCCCAAACAATTCTTCTCTTTGTTATATTGTTTCTAGTGAACTTGAAGGTTATGAATGGTTTATTCAACATAGAAATCTCACGGATGTTAAGGTATGTCATATCTATCATATTTTTTCATCTATTTTTGTTGGTAGTTCATCACTAGTAAATAAAGGATGAAATATGTACCATTAATATTCTTTATATTAACAAATTATTTTTTTTTTGTAAATTGATAGGTGAATTTTTGTTACCACCATCAAATATTTTACCTCACACATATTGAGATTTATCTGCTATTATGAAAGATATTGGAATGGATTATCAAGCAATAGATGCATATCCCAATGGTCATATTATATATCATAAACAACATGAATTTGCAATAGAATGCCCAGAATGTCATATTAGTAGATATGTGAATAGATCAACTAATAAAAAAGGTGCCTTGCAAGGTTCTTCATTATATTCCCATTATTCCACGTATGCAACGATTATTTGGGTGCAAAAGCTTAGCGTAATTATGGATTACCATCGATGGAATAGAAGTGGAAATGACATTCTTGAAATCTTGCAGATGGTTCTACATTTAGGGACATGGAGAAAAAATAGCCACACTTTAAAGAAAAACCTCGTAATCTCAGGCTTTCATTGGCAACGGATGGTGTCAATCCATTTGGAGAGATGAGATCTATTTACTTGGTGTGGCTTGTTTTTGTTATCAATAATAACATTCCTCCATGTATGTCAATAAAGAGGGAGCACATAATGTTGGCAATTATTGTTCTAGGTATTTTTTTACATCAATTTTCTTTAACGTAGTAGCATCTCATTTAATATTCATGTACATTAATTTATATATATTGTACTAAAATGGTTATAATAATTATGTAATATTTATGTTCATTCAACTAGGTAAGTACCGAGTTAAAGTTATGAATGTATATATCGATCCTCTTATCGACAAATTACTAAAGTTATGGAATGGCGTCACTATGTATGATGTCTCTAGACCAATAGGATAAAGACAATTTCAATTCCATGCAATTCTTGTATGGACAATTCATGATGACCCAGGGAAAACACAATTTTGTGGTATGTTATAACATTCAGCTGCACTTTAATGATATTTAATTTTATGAAGTAGATATCATGCATGTTTTTTAAATAATCTATTCATTATATATAATTATAAAAATTGACATATTTAATCTAATTATATATGATCTTGCAGGTCTTCAAACAAAGGAAAAATTTACATGTCTAGTTTGTGGTCCAAAGATGAAATCTTGTCATTCAACAAGTTTAGGAAAGAAGTTGTTTGATGAGTATAGGCACTTCCTCCACAAAAATCATAAGTGTCGAACTACTAAAAAACATCTTTTCAATGGGATAGAAGAGACTACATCAAAACCACAAAGAATGACACCTCGCCTATGGAAGTTGGAATATAATAGAATTAATCGTCAAGGTTATACATCGGATCAAATTGTTTATCTATCATATATGATATGTTTGGAGTTTATACTTTTATATTCTGTTTTATTTACTAATGTTGTAATTGACAATGATTTTCGTTGTTAATTTTTTTAACTTATATGCTTCACAAAGGTCATCAAAGCATTAATGGTCGGCTTCCACAGGGACTAAAAATTTATCCTAGACAATTCATTTGGTTGCCCTACTATGAGCAACTACAAATTTTGCATTTTTTTGATACAATGCATATCGGAAAGAATATAACAAAAACGTTATGAAAAATATTGGATGGAGGGCATGACAAAGAAAAAATTGTCAAAATTTGTAGTGACATTAAAGAAGCCAATCATGCAATGAAAAATGTCATTCAATTAAATAGCGATGGAGACCAAAATAATATAAGTGCCCTTCCTTGGTTATTAGTGAAGAAGCAAATAAATGATATAAAAGAAGTAATACAAAAAATTTAATTTCCCACAGGATTTGTTGCGAACATAAATAATATCATAACAAAAAAAGGTGAATTTGGGCTAGGGATGAAAACACATGATTGGAATACCTTAATTAAGGTAATTATTTTGGTATATTTTATATATATTTGTATACTACATGTAATTTTCAGTGTATTATGTTTACTAGTTTTGGAAAAATAATGGAAAGATCATTTTATAATTGTTGTAGTATGTTCTACCTCTATCTCTCCCAGACAATTTTGACAACAATGTCAAGCAATTTATATATGATCTTGGAAAATACATGAGGTAAGTAGTGATATTTGTTCAATTCATTGTATAGATCATATATTTTTCAATTTTTTTAGTTGTTATGTAATATATTGTATATTTTTGTTAAATCTCATTAATATATTTGTGACTTGAATCACTTGTAGATTGTTGTCATCTAAATAAATCCATAAAGTAGATATAAATTATTGGAGGAGAAAAAGTCCTCATCTAATGTGTGAAATGAAAAAGTGTCTACCTTCGAAATTTTTCAATGAACAAGAACACTACCTCATACACCAAGTTGAGGAGATTAAAATGTGTTGACTTGTACACACAAGGTCAATGTTGATGGTTAAGAGGCACTTGAAATTTTTGAAGGCTTTGGTTAGACAAAGAGCACATCCTAAGGGTTCTATGGTGGAGGGATATATGGTATACCATACCATGGTGTACATTATTGAATATCTTCCTAAGTTCGTAGTAAAGATCCATGTAGATTGCATTTGAGATCCCAATTTCATTAACAAATTGAAGGGGAGTACCTGATGGGGAAAGGTAGATTGAGGAAAGTGAGAGGTAATTATAAGATGGTCATGGAGATTAATTAGAATAAATTTTATATTGCCTTTAATTTCTTGAAAAGAAACAACAGAGAACTAGTCCAAATAAAAGAATCTTCCATGCACAAATAGAAAAGTATTGGTATTATATTACTCCAGAAAATAAGTCTTTCACTGCTAAAAAGTATTAAAATCTTAAAAAGTGTTGATGATCAAATATTTCAATTCGAATTTGATATATATAAGAAGAAGAACCAACAAAGGTATCTCTTCGGATTGTATTTTGGCAAATATTTAAACTATTGATCTTAATTAAACTTATAAAACAATTTAATATTCTCCTAAAATTGACTTAGCCTTGAGAGATATTTTGTATACTCCTCCAAGGTATGGGTATCCGCATCATGCATTGCATTTCAGGCTTCATATTCAATTTTTATCATCAATTCCATATGTTTGCATGCTCCATCCAGCAATAGCCCTTCTTCTTTGACTATATCCAATGATTCCTAAAGTATCCTATTGCATTAATCCATCCTATTAGCTCTAAAAAATGTAGGTTAAATACCTCAAGAGGTTGTCAAACTCTTGGTACGTTTTAGGGTAGCATACAAGGCCAAATGGTTTAGACCTTCTCTTTAGGTGTTTTTAGACCTAGGTGGGTACACCTATATGAATGAAGCAGACTTGATTTGTGTTTATTCCCTAGAACAATTTCTCCACAATGGAAAGTGGGAGTGGATAAATAAATTCTTATTCTGGTATAGATTGTATAAGCAATATCAAGGCTAATCTTAATATGTTTAGTTAACAAATGTAAAATCTAATATGTTCAGTTAACAGATGTAAAAGATAAAATGAATGAAACTAAAATGATGGAATGTGAGGGACTAGTGCTATATTGGGTATATGAATTCAAATAGAAATAAGAGTTAAGTGACTTATAATTGGCAATGATTCTAATTGTTTGGCACTTTTATGTTTATAACTCGTATAAACAAGAAAGGGTGTAATTATCAGATTCTTCTTTAATAATCCAAAATAATAATTCTAATTTGTTGTATCATATTCTTATTTTTGGGTCATGAGGCTCTAACACTTTTTTTTTCTTTGCTACTTCTTTCATCTTAGTCAGTGTTAGGACTACTTCTTTTTCTTGATCACTCAACCCATAATCAACTAGTGATTCAAATTTATGTTTCTTAGCAGGTGGCTCACCAATTGGGGATGGAGGAGATGGATGAACTAGTGAAGGAGGTGGTTTATGAGATGTGGAGGCTATGGATGAGGGTGGTTCAGGTGTAGATGGTGGATCTAACTTCTCTTCTTGAGCCTTCTTATACATCTCATCAAAATTACCTAGAATCAAGTGCATCCTTTTCAACAAATTTGGCTCTTCATTAAAGAACCCCTTGAACTTCTTATCTTTTTATTTCTTCTGGTGCTCCCATCTCATCATCATTAACAATTTTTTCCTTGTTTCAAACACATCTTATTTGTATACCAAGTTTCTTATCACATCCTCCTCTCGATCAAATACATGTGTTATCTCCCTCTTTGTAAGAAGGGTCCTTTTGATATTATTGATGTGACCCTTTGGATCACATACTCTCACCTTTCCTGATCTGAGAGAAAAATTGTCTCTTATGAATCTATGCACTTCTTCCAACATATCTGACCCAACTAATAATTCCTCAAAAATGGTTAAGTCAGGTAGGAAATTCCCCTTTCTCTGATTCTTCATAAGACTACTCGCCATCCAGAGCATTTTCCAAATAAATTCTAAAAATAATACTCTACTAGGCACAAATTTCGGTAAAACATGTGGGGCTTGATCACAACCATACACCTGAATGATGGTATATTGTGGCATTAAAAACCAGTCAACATAGTTGTGTATGAAAACTTTATCTGGTTTGTATTGCAAAGGTCTCATAACTTCCACTAAAGATTGTGGTAACCTCGGTGTAAGAAAACCAAGGGCATCAATTATTCTAAGGGAAAATTCATCTCTAAACATAATAAAGTCGCCTTTAGGGCACTTACTATCTCAAACATAGCACCAATTTTACATTGGAAGTATAACTCCATTTTCATGTGTTCTCAACTTCATCCTTTTAGTCCACTTTATTTCATTTTGAAATAGAATTAGATGGCATAGTAGAGAATACTTCCTAAAAGTGATAGGGTCCTTAGCTTCCCCAACTTGTAATAGACCTTCATGAATTTTTTCCTCAATGATAGAAGAAAAATAAAACTCCAAATTGGACTTAGGGTGTTGGATAGTCATTGCCATCCTCATCAATCCAACTGACATGTTGTCTTTAGCATCAAATCCAAGAATTTGGCATAATGCATAATAGGTGTTTTTGAAATAAGTCTGAAAATCAGACACTAGAAAGGGTTGAGCTTTTGAAGACAAAATAGGAAGGACTCTATTCTTGTCACTCCTTTTCATGTGCAGTTATAGGTCCTCTTTAATCTCTTGTACTCCTGCTCTAGCCTCCCTAAATCTATCTCTATGACAACCTACTTATTTAGGTCAAAACGCCTAATTATAGCCTCCCTGGAGATATCTACTAGACATTTTCCATCTGGGAGCCTAACAACCTTCAACGAGGCATGATATCTACTAGATAGAGCTCTAATTAGCTCAATATCAACAAACACATCAAGAGCTATCAATTTTACCATGTCAAGAGTCCATGGGTTCAATATCGGGACCCCTTCATTCCTATTCTTATAAAAATAACAATAAAGATTCCACCTAGACCATGGAATTATTGGGTCTTTGTACACCTAAGCTAAATCCTTAAAGACCCCCTTATAACCTTTATCAAATGAAGTAGGTAGAAATGCAAGTAATGGTGACTATAATGAAGCTTTATTGGATTTTTATTCTTTTTTAGTCCTTACTTTTGTTCTCTTAGGTGTCGTTGCTTAAAATTCATTGTGTGGCAAATAGAACTTACCCAGAATATTTGTCTTGAAGAATTCTCTTGACTATCACACCTTGAGCTTGCCTATACTCAACTTCCATTACCATGAGCAAACAAATTCACATTCTTCTTGGTTTAATTCTCATATCATATTGCATTAATTCCATATAAGTTGTACATCATTCAAATCCTTCACATCGAGCTAAATTTTATATTTTGATGCTAATTAGTGTGACCTGCCTTCATTTAATGCTCCAATGGTTGATTACCACACTATCGCATATCACTCCTTACTCCTTACTTCTCTGCAGCACCATGGTACATAATATTTACTTGTTCTTGTTATACTACACTACCACGCATTTCCTTATCTTCCTTAGAAGTATTATAGTATTTATTTAGTATTTTATTTTATATACCACTTTACGTAGACTTTATTCCAACCCCCCATGGTATAACGGTTCTCCCTTGTGTGTATTCTTACTTTACCGCTCTACCGCGGGCCTTACTCTAACCCCCTGCGGTATAGCGGTTCCTTCTAATATTATTGATGATGAACTCTCTCTGCCATGGGCTAGGTATCAACCCTCTACAATACAATGGTAATAAGATATACTACCATCCTCTTATCGTGCCACCACGAGTTTCTTTGTTGGAGGTCGCAGTAAGGAGGTAAAAGATAGTGCATATATGGTATACTCAAGTATTGCAACAGTATGGCGATAAAAGGCTAATTTGACTTTGTGGACGACATAAACATTAATTTTATGAGAATACTAAGAGAGATCCTTGATTTTACATGACAAAATCAACACAATTTTCTATAACCTCCTTTGCTTCTTTGTCTTCTTTGTTCTTAAACACATTTTCCCCCGGTATAGGAACATGGGTGTATCCACTAAGATTTTTCTTTTTGCTTACAAGAGTGTATGTACCCTTAGGGGTCATAATTCATTCTTTGTGCATACTCCTTTAATTTGAATTCATCCAACAATGAAAGATAATAAGATCATTGGTAGTGGGATGTTAGGTTTTTCAGGTACATCAATTATAAATTAAGTTCATATATCGTGGTAATTAACTAATTATACATCATTTGTGAATTTCATTTTTTTTATACAGTTGGTCAAGAGTGGGATGCACTACATTTTTACATCACAAACAATCTTGATTGGATGATGATATGGATTGAACGATGTCAACAATCTAGTCGCACATTAACATGGGAAGGTGTGGCTTCATTGATTAAAGAATCTCATCGTAATGGAGATTCCAATGTTACACCAAGGGAAATTGATTTAGCATATGGTTTAGGAGATAAACAAGTACGTATAAATATATTAATCACCCATATTATTTAATTATTTTTAATTATATTGATGTATATATATGTTGAGTTCTTTTTTCTTTGCATACATTCGACCAAGAATAAATATGTTTATCAACTAACAATGCAATAATTTTTACATGTTTGAAATATTGTAGGTGGAACACCACAAGGCTATGTGGTGCAATGGTCGTAAATTTCAAATCAAAAAGTTGGATGACACGAAGAAAACTTGTGATTCTAGGATAACTGTAGTCTTTCAAGTGACTAATGTTTCATCTAGAAGTGACATACATCCAGAAGTCTTAGAAAATTGATACTATGGGATTTTGGATGATATACTTGAGTGTGAATTTAAGTCCTTCAGATTAGTTTTGTTCGTCATCCAATTGTACAGGCTATGATTGAATGAAAATGATCTTGAGAGAATTTTTATTGAACATGATAATGAATTTACTGTACACACCGAAAATTGGTCTAGGCCTGCGAGTACACATTCGACATAATTTTCTATAGTCCATGGTCATGATTAAATAATGTCAATTATTTAATTAACCTTTCTAACACATATTTCCTCTATTAATTAAATATCCCTTTTTAATTAATTCATTAATTCATAAATGACCTTTATTCACCTTGAGTAATTAAATAAATCATATTTGTTTAATTATGTCCCTAACTAATTAATTCTTCCTTCTTAATTAAATAATTTATTATTTAATTACCCCTTTTATCATATTTCAACTATAATTAAATATCTTTATTTAATTATTCATTTAATCCCCTTTTCAACTATAATTAAATATTTATTATTTAATTATTCAGTTAATCCTTTTCAAAAGTCAAATTAAATAAATGATCTTTATTTATTTAATTAAAACTTCTATCTTCGAATGTTGGATTAAATTAACATTTAATTCATTTATGTCACATTCCTCTATCATTCAGTTATCTGAATCATTCACTCACCTTCTGACTTGAGATCTATTTTTAGTTCTCCAGTTATCTCTGAATTCAACTGCTGATCATCTTTGCAGGAAGACTATCCATCACAACTAGTCGATTAACTAGTTCTAACTCATATGCATGTATGTGTTTATTAATTAAAATATCTTTATTTAATTAATTAACTCAATTTTGCATTCGAATGCATTATTCTTCAACTTCTAACTTTATCTTTTGCATACAAAGTCTATTTCTTTTATTTTTGAAGATGAAGATTGGAACTCATGTTCTAAAATTAGTCTTTATCATGCAGTTGAACTCACATTCTAACTCACTTTCTATCTGTCACATAATTCATCGCATGACATTCATCAATCTCATCCATCGATCTCTCTTTCAATCTGAGCCGATCGTTCGTAAACACAAAATCTATAAAATGGCCCGTCATTATCATTATTCCTGCTCCCGAAATCATTATACACTTTTGAGAAGAAACAATCTTCGATATTTTGCTGAGACACTCGATGAAGTTATGCTTGCATTCAAACACATAAATCTGAGGGCAAGAATACTTAAAAGGAAAAATGGAGAAGAGCAATGGAGTTAATTCGAAAGGGTGAATACATTATTTGGTGAGATCAATTCAATTTACATTTATGTTTTCAAATTTTTTTCTTTATTGTTTGATTTTAGATTAGTTTTGATTTTAGATTAGGGTTAATATTGTTATTTCTAGTTGCAGATCGAACCACAGATTTAATCTTAAGTTACATTTGGTGAACCCAACGTGAACGCACTTCAAAATCCGTACATCTTTCCGTTTTCTGTTTCTATTTTTTTTGTTTCTTTTTCACAGGTTTTCTGTCCAGTGAACTGCATCTATCAAAAATAGTGATGCATCCATACTTATGAACCGCATTTACCACACCATAAACCGCATCAGGCTGTCAATCGCTGCATCCTCCTGCCATTCACCGCATTCGCCTGCCATTCGCCGCATCCACCTGTCTATCACCACATCTGCCAGTAGATGAATTTCGAACTGCATCAGACACTCCATTGACCGCATCCGCCTGCAACCATTCGAACTGCATATGTGGCTCCAAAAGCCGCATCTGGCTATTGTGTTAGGGTGGAATAACAAGTGTTCACAGGACGAAGCGTAGAAGACAATACAAAAACCAAAGACAAACAATGAACTACTAACAAAGTTGCATGCAGGACCTAATGCTTTTATCATTTTAGCCTGCTTTTTGTTTTGGTAGATAGATAATCATTTTGTGGGTTAAAATGAACTTCTACTTGGTAGTGTAAACAATCTCATTTGGGCTTAATAATTTACCAGTGTTTTTCGTGTCTGCATTGTTAGTTTATAACCCCATGATTTAGTAATTGAAGTATCCTCTCCCCTTGTGCATTCATGTGATCCTAGGTGTAAGAGAAATGGTTACTGACTCTAGAACTTGGGCCTGTCTTGGTGGGAAAAAGTACTCACCCCAAGATGACTCAGACCGGTAGCATGCTATAGCTAAGCGACTTCTAGCCAGTATACAAAAGTGGATTCTTGGGGAAACCCCAAGAATCATGCGCACTAATCCGATGAGATGGACAGAAATGGACTCTCGTCGACATTGGTTAGTGTCCCATGAATGGAATGCCCAAATTAAAATCCTTGTTGTAGAGCTACAAAAATCCTATCTACTTGTTGGTGCAGCAAGTCAGACCTGTGAAGCCGTCTTATAATCTTACGGTTTATGTGTAGAGATGAAAAGTATGCCATGGGAGATTCATGGGTAGTATAGCTTGGCTGCCCCATATAAGTGAGTGCCATGGAGGGGAGCCAGTGGGGTCAAACTGCTAATCATCCACCATAAATATGCATAGCTGGAGAAATCCAAGTAAGAATTCAACAAGTACTATCCTAAAGGCCTAGGGTGTAAATGTTTTTTGAGTCTCAACAGTCCATTCATCACAAAACTGAAAATACTTTGAATGTCGTGTTTGCTGTTTACTATATTTGCCAAAATCTTGATTAAACAAACAAAGTCAGTCAAACAACTTTTGGAAAAAAATTTCAACTGTCAGGAACAAAGTCACATTTGTCAGTTTAATCGCCGCATCTGTATTAGCGAGTCGCATCTGTTAGGGGAATAACCACATCTATCAGTCATAATTTTCACAATCTCGAAGTTTCGAAGCGCATCTGTCACATCCTAAGTCACATGTGTCAAAGTCCGAACCGCAAGTGTCTGTCAGGAAAACTAGTTTTTTTAGAGTCCAAAATAGGAAAAATGCATGTGAATTGGTAAACCGCAACTATCATAGGAAAGACCGCAACTGTAAGAAACACCGCAATTGTCAAATCCTGAACCGCAACTGTTAGGTGAACCGCATCTGCCTGTTAACAAAGAACAATCAAAACTGCAAACTGAGTCCAAATAGAAATTGTCAAAATTTTGCTCAAAAATCTTGCATCCATTAGGTGGTTATATACGTCTTAGTTACAATCCATGTCTTCGTCATAGTCATCCAAAGTCACATGCATATAGATACTTCCTCGAAAATCTTAGTTACAATCCACGTCTTCATCATTGTCATCCTAAGTTGCATGCATCTAGATACTCCCTAGGAAATTGCATATCACAGCATAGATAAGTTTCCTCGTCTTTGGATAAATTCATGTCCCAATTTGTCACACTCATCGAACCTAGTCACCTTAGTCTTATCTAGTGAATCTTTTCAGCTCAACAAGTCTATTTTGGAAAGTTCACCTTGTCAATTGTCATTTGTCCTACAATCAGGTTCCTTGGTCAAAACAAATCCTTGCATGCATTTACTCCATAGGAGGTAGGTTATACTCATTTTCGAATCATAGTCTACACGAGGTCTTACATATTGTCCATCTTACCATACGTCATCTCAGTATACGTCTTTCTAGAAATCATTTTAGCAACATCCTTATTGTCCAAAAAATCCAAAAACATAGAAATATGTCATATCAGTTCTTAGGCATAGTCTGCATTACCCCATTTTGAGCAACTTTTTTTTTTATGGTCGAAACAAGGTCTCAAAAGAGGCACAAATAAATGGTAGACCCCAACGATTTTATCAATCCTTTCAGCACTCAACCACCTAGGAAGAACAAACCACACAAACCATTGCTTGATAAATTTTTCTCTAGAGATGCCAATGGACGAGTCTTTGTTGAAGACATAGAGTCTGCAGTCCAAGATCCTGAATTTGCATCCTTCATGGATGAGTGCCTGGAAAACGATCCCCAATGCTATCTAGCAAAATTGCTAGTAGAAGGTGCCACACTACCACCAAGATTTGATGTTCACACATTGAAAAAGACATCTACCCAACCAATGCAAACAATGACATCAAGTGGTTCTATGCCCCAAATCACCACAGCAATACCAACTAGCATACCAACTCAGAAATCGTCAATTATAAACACAACCCCTTTCAACATAACACAAGGTTTACAATTTACGATGGGAGCAACTTCATCCAACCCCTTTGGCACCAACATGATTGGTAAGAGATCCAAGGCGAGTACGAATATTCCTATCCCAAATCAGACCATTCAAATAAGGAAAATTCCTCCACCAAGTCAACCCATTCAAACGAGATATATTCCTCCACCAAGTCAAACCATTCAAACAAGATATATTCATATCCCACAAAGGACTATTCAAATGGGATATATTCCTTCACCAAATCACAACCCGTCGCAAAACATGGCATATCAGAACGTCTACATTGATCTGAACAATGCCAACACCATGTCCTTGACACAAGTTGATGTCCTTCAGAATCAAATGCAAACTCTCCAACAACAAATGGATAATATGTCTATGTTAGGCAAATGAACTATCTCAGCACAAGACTTATGTCCATGTCCATTTGAGAAAGAGCTTTACATGACACCTTTTCTCCATGGATACATTATACCAATTTTGCCTAAGTATAATGGGAAAAAGAATCCTCTAGAACATATTATGGAGTTCTCAACAGCATGCATGGACATATCGTATGACCCCACATATCTGATGAGACTATTTCCATGAACCCTTGTTGGGATAGGACTGGAATGGCTTTCTAAATTACCATATGGTATACACTCTTGGGGAGAATTAGCTGAAAATTTTGTCGAACATTTCGCCTTCAGCATAGACAATGAGATAACAAGAGCAACCTTGTGCCACATGACACAAGAAGATGGTGAAACTTTCACCACTTTCTTTCAGAGGTGGAGAATTCTAGCTAGTAGATGTCCAGTTGAGATACAAAAGAAACAAAAGGTCACGATATTCCTAGAGAACATCAATCCAAAACTGCGGAGTGATTTAAGAGTACATTGTTGTACCTCATTCCTAGACTTGGTACAGAAAGGCATCATCCTTGAGAAAGGCCTTATTGACAAAGGTGAAATAAAGGTACCAGGTAGGAATCCTATTGTCCAAAATCAAAACGCGCCAAATGATAGAAGACAATTCTGGTCCAGAAACAAGAATGTTACAAATGATGGCATTGTCGATGCTAAAAACATACATACAAGGCTAGTTATCACACTGAGAGGATACAACCAAAATCAAGACACAATGGATAATCCAGATCAAACGGCTAACTATCTCCAAAATTCACAGCAACAACGACCTCAAAGAAGATTTCCAACACGTGAATTTACTCCTCTAGGACAACCGATCGAGGTTATTTACAAAGAATTGATTAAACACAATCTCATCAAACCGTTGGAACCAAGAGAATATGATCGTGGAAAATTTAAACCTTCTTGGTGGGATGACAAAGCCCATTGTGAATATCATCAAATAAAAGGACATAGCCTACAAAATTGTCGCCAACTCAAGGGCATTATCCAAGACTTTGTGGAGAACAGAACCATAGAGGTCGGTGGATAGAAAAACACCAAGAACAGCGATCATAAGGTCTTCAAGGACCCATTACATGACCACACAAAAGGAAAAGCCTCTGGTTCGGGACCTAAGACCGATCCATCAACCAATTACGCAAACACCAATTTTGACTATGGAAAAGGAAAGATTATAAATAGCCTTCGCACTGCAGATGAGCATGTCGATACCTTCACCATTAAGAAGCCTCTAGAATGTAGTTTCAACACACGCAGAACCAAGATCACTATTCTAGGTCCTTCTTTTGAACCATCTACACAAGCTTCCAAGTTCAAGTACAACCTTCTTCATCAATTGAGTAAAACCCTTGCACAAATATCTATCTTGGAACTATTGACCTTATAACCTGAGCATCGAGCCATTCTCGATAAAGCTTTACAGAACACAACTGTCCCTACTGAGTTAGATGTCAATTGTTTCAAAGAGATGGTGGGATATTTAACCAATTTGCACCATGCTACATTTTCCCAACAGGATTACTCGACAGAAAAATCTGATCATAATGACCCATTACATCTTGAAGTCTTAGTCCATGAAACCAAAGTCAAACGAGTCTTGGTAGATGGAGGAGCAGGTTTGAACCTATATACCCTAAAATTGGTTAAGGCATTAGGATTCTAAGAAGATTGCGTAGATACCTCTAAGAGTATAGTCATCAAGGCTTATGATGATGAGGAAAGATCATCCAAAGGAGAAGTCACACTCCCTATCAAAATTGGTCTAGCAATCATGAACACCAGCTTCCAAGTCTTGGATCTCACTCTTCTGTACAATTTGTTGTTAGGTAGACCTTGGATACATGCAATAAAAGTTGTACCTTCAACGTATCACCAATGTCTCAAATTTCCACATAATGGCACTGAGATCAATATTGATGGTGATCCAGATCCGTTTTAGTATTGTACAAGCCTAAAGGGAATTCCACAATGCCAAGTACCAATTAATCAAGAAGTTTCATCATCTAATTCATCCCAATACATTGAATCATCACATCTCACTAAGTCCAAATCATTCACACCTCCATCAACTACTCCTAAACTTGAAATACAAGACAAGGGCTTTGGCGAGTATCGTATAAAGGCATCATACTGTGTCAGTCAACTGATTCCACCTAAGGCATATGGCCTACCTATGGCAGATAGAATAAAGTCAATAGTCATATTCAATGTTTCCCCTACAACGACATTGATCAAATGGGGAGAGCTAAGCGAGGAAATTGTGGACCAAGGTGATTCCTAGTTGTATCAAGAAGAACATGAATACCCCTCCCCGTCTATTCAAATAGCTAAGAACCAATATGGAAAAGGCTTTAAGATAATGCAAAAGGAAGGCTATGACGGGAACAGTGGGTTAGGGCTACATCAAAATGGAAGGACGGAATTGATTACTATCCACCCACGACTGAAATACTTAGGGCTAGGGTGTCAATCGCTTAGAATTGGGTTTCCTAGTACTTTGTCATTGTTTCAAGAGGAAGTGAGTGCTTACGCAGACACCGAGACATCTCATGATCCACCTCCCCCATTTTACGACAACCCTCCAATCTTTGATGAATCCCCTTACTCAAGCGATGGTGAATGGGATTCCCTTTCATCTACCAGCACCATGAACATAGATGCACTATTTGGAGAATTGGACCTAAACGTGAAACCTATACCCAAACCATCTAGTCCTTGTCCTAAGAAACATTTGTCCAAAGAAGAATGGCATAAGATCTATTATTGGGAAAAACTCGATCGTGCATCTTGGGCACCTGAACCACCATCTTCTAATGACCTATCCCAGGCAATGGTCCCAAATCAACGTTTACCTACCCATAAGGAAAAGACCCAGCAAGAGTTAGTCCAGAACTTTTGTGACCATGTCAACCATTCACTATTCACCCTATCAGTGGCTACCTTTAAAAACTCCGATGATGACATGCCCCTCATATATCCCAAACTTATAGACTGGGATCAACAAGGTACACCTATCTTAGACACATTCGAGAATGACAAAGCAATTGCTGAGTTTAGGGGACTTCGAGAAGGCATACCAAGAGGGGATCATAAAGCTGGTTTTACCATAGACTTGGACAATAAAGCATATTTTGGGGAGTCTATTTACACCTCTAGTCGCAAAAATGAGGATAAAAAGAAAAAAGACAATGAAAAGAACAATGATGAGTCCCTAGGTGAAAATCGAAAGGCACCTTTGGACGAAGAAAAAGTCAAAATAAAGGACATATCTAAGGGCGAAAACCTCCCTGAGGCACCCAAGGATAGAGGTTTAAATATTCTCCCCATTGAACAGGAAAAGTCATCGATGCTAGTAGAAGAATCAGTTGCAGTCAACATAGGTACAGAAGAGAATCCAAAGATGGTATATTTTGCAGCTTCTTTAATAGAGACAGAAAAACCTGAGTTTAAGGACTTCTTCCAAAAGAGACAGATAAACTTTGCATGGTCATATGCTGACATGCTTGGGCTGGATCTAGATCTAATATTGTACCATTTACCATTGCAACCAAGCATCACACCAGTCAAACAAAAGTTAAGAAAAATGCACCCGCAGATTGCTTTATTGGTCAAGACAGAACTAAAGAAACTCTTGGATGTAGGATTCATAAGGACAATAGACTATGCAGATTGGATATCGAATCTTGTACCCATGACTAAACCAACTGGGGGCATTCGAATTTGCACAAACTTTAGAGACATCAACAAGGCGTGTCCTAAGGATGACTTCCCTTTGCCAAATATAGATATGATAGTGGATCTTACAGCGGGGTATGAGATGCTATCCCTCATGGATGGTTTCTCGGGATACAACCAGATTAAAATAGCAACTGAAGACCAACATAAGATAGCTTTCACGTGTCCATGGGGCACATACTGTTGGAACGTTATTCCTTTTGGGCTTAAGAACACAGGAGCTACTTACCAATGTGCAATGACTACAATTTTCCATGAATTTGTACACATTTTCATGGAAGAATATGTCGATGACATTATAGCAAAATCAGAAACAAGAGAAACTCCCTTAAAGGTTTTAAATAAGATATTCCAATAGCTAGAGAACTACAATGTCAGGCTGAATCTGAAGAAGTGTGTCTTTGGAGTCAAATCGGGGAAACTGTTAGGGTATATCATCTCTCAAAGAGGCATTGAAGTAGATCCAGAGAAGGTAAGAGCTATCATAGAAATGCCTCCTCCAGTCAGCATAGGACAACTCTGAACTCTACAGGGCAGACTATAGTCAATTAGGCGATTCATAGTACAACTGGCAGATAAGATTCATCCATTTCAACATCTACTCAAGAAAGGAGTACCATTTGTGTAGATGCTTAAATGCCAGGAAGCATTCCAACAAATCAAGGACTATTTGCTAACTCCACCAGTCTTAATGCCACCTACAGAAGGAAAGCCTTGGATCTTATATATTTCAGCAACTCAGTCGGTATTAGGGGCTCTTCTCGCACAAAAAGATGATCAAGGTCATGAGAGAGAGGTCTATTACATCAGTCATACCTTAGTGGGCTATGAATTGAATTATAGCAACATAGAACGTGCCTATCTTGCAGTAGTTTTTGCTACCCAAAAACTTCGGCACTACATGCTCAATCGACAAACAGTGTTAATTGCAAAAATTGATCCACTCAAATACCTTCTAAATAAGGTAGCTTTAACAGACCGATTGGCTAAATGGGTCATGATACTTAGTGAGTATGACATTGAGTATGTCGAGAGGAAGGCTATAAAAGGATAGGTGATTGCAGATCAGTTAGCTGATGCAACTATAAAAGTAGATCATCCCTTAGTGGCAGATTTTCCAAATGAATTTCTATTCAACATTGACATTAAAACCGACTAGAAACTTAACTTTGATGGGTCACATACAAATCGTGATTCAGGAGCTGGTGTCTTATTTGTCACACCTCAAGGTGATACCATTCCCAAATCATTCAGGATTTCTTTCCCTTGTACAAACAATATAGCAGAATACGAAGCCTTAGTGACAGGCTTGAAAATGGTAGCACAATGGAACATTAAGAGCCTACATGTCTTTGGTGACTCTCAACTAGTAATCCAATAGGTAAATGATGAGTACAAAACTAAGGATGAGAAGCTTGCCCCTTACAAGAGAATGGCTGATAGTTTCAAACAATATTTCAAGGACATAAATTTTCAACAAATACCACGCATTTAGAATAGAGCTGCAGATGCTATGGCAACCGTGGCTTCCTTGTTGGATATTCCGAGTAACGTGCCTAAGTTCAAGTTTTTGGTTGAACAGTTGTTGGTCCCTGCTTATGATATCCTCGATACTATGATGGTGTGTACCATTGTTGGTCCTACATCTCCTTGGTATAAAGAAATATTCAACTATCTAACAAATCAAACCTTACCTCAAGACTTGTCCAATAACCGATGTCGAACCTTCATCCGCAAGTCCGCCAAGTACACCATCATTGGAGAAACCCTATATAGACACACCTTAGACAACGCCCTAATGAGATGTCTTGACGCTGAAGAAGCACAAACAACTTTGTGAGCAATGCACGAGGGTATATGTGGATCCCATTCGAGTGGTCCAACCTTAGCCCATAAAATTATGAGACTAGGTTACTATTGGCCTACTATGTAGAAAGACTCATACGTCTTTGTGAAGATGTGTAGACAATGTCAAATACATGGAGACTTGATAAGAGCGCCAATACAGGAGCTTCGACCGATTACTTCACCATGGCCTTTCGCCCAATGGGGACTCAACCTCATAGGTAAGATACACCCACCATCATCCAACGGCCAAAAATTCATCATTACCGCTACCGAATACTTCACCAAGTGGATTGAAGCCATTCCCATGACCTACATCACTGGCACCCAAATATCTAAGTTTATTCTAAACTATATCATTTGTCGGTATGGTGTACCACAATCCATAATCACAGATAATGGCCGCACATTCAAGAACCAAGAAGTACGTCATTTATGTGAAGAATTCCACATCAAGCATCATTTTTCCACCCCGTATTACCCACAAGGTAATGGCCAAGCTGAGGCATCTAATAAAACCATTGTTAGAATCCTTAAAAAGACTATCAATGAAGTTGGTCATGACTGGCACCTACAGCTTAATCCTTCCTTATGGGCTTACCGCACAAGCATCCGCACTCCCACCTACGCCACTCCATTTTCCCTTGTATTTGGGTCCGAAGCTATCTTACCTATAGAGGTTGAAATACCTTCTCTAAGGGTATCTTTGAAGGGTAATGTCGACAATGAAGAATACCGTGTCTCTAGGCTACAAGAGCTTGAATTACTGGATGAACAAAGACAGAAAGCATTAGATCATTTGCAAGCACATCAGAATCGTCTTTGTCGGAGCTACAATAGGAAGGTTCTCAATAGATATTTTGACATTAGTGACCTGGTATTAATGGAGAATCCGAAGAACCAAGCTGAAAGAGAGAAACTAGGAAATTTTGAGCCTAACTGGTTAGGGCCGTACATTGTCACAGAAGCCTTTGGGTCAGGAGCGTACCAACTATCTACTCCTGCAGGAGATCCAATTTTGTCACCTATCAACAGTCTGCATCTAAAGAGGTTCTATGCTTAGCTTCTGAGAATCCGTGTCTTAATCTAGAAAATACAAAAAAAAATTGAAAAAAAAAATAAAATTGGAAAATAAAAAAAGCAAAGGGAAATAATCCATCCTATAGTGAAAACCACTTTGGTGGTGCTAGGGATAAGTACCATGGTAAAAACCTGGCAAACAGGCACCATGTGTATTCAAGCTCGCTCTTTCGTCTACCATCATTCCAATCAGACTTTCCCCCATCACTCATAATAAATGGTTGTCCTATCCATTGCTTGGAACGATTGTCATTTAACGTCCCACTCCATCACATTATCCACTCCATCTTGCAGGTCTTATTCCTAACTGGGGGAAAATCCTTGTTCTATTCCATGAACACCTTATGCATATCATCGCACCATCAGAAAATGTCCTGAAAAAACAAAAACATTAGAAAACTTCAAAAATCCAAAAAAATCAAAACATGTCAGAAAATACCAAAAACAAAAGAGTTTCAAGTCAGTCATGTTAAGTCAGTCATAGTCATAGTCGAACTATGTTGCTTCTACGACTGGGACATAGGCAGGGCCATCAATCGATGTGCCCCCGAGGTATTAGGTCTGTCAGTCTAAGTTTTTATGTATCACACACATTTAAATCATGACTCTTTGTATATTCAAATTCAGTGGTCATGTCGAACTACGAGGTCTCTGCGTGTACAATGTAGGCAAGGCTAATCAATTGATGAGCTCCCGAGACCACACTAGGTCAGTCCAATAGGGTTCATTCACAATCACTATCACACAAGTTGCATATCATAGTTTAAGGTATCGTCTCATGTCAAACACTGTCTACACACACACTTTTATCAGTCAAAGAATCAAAACAAGTCATGCATCAACAAGGAAAAATGTCTCAACAGTCATCAAGTCAGTATCAAACAAAGCGATCAACCCATGTCTTAGCAAGATATGTCTTTCTTGTCAACAGACGTCATCAAATTGTCATAGTCTCATGTGGCTTGTCACCTCAACATCATCAGACTCCAATGTCTTATATGGCACGTGTCTTACTGAAACCAGGCTTTATCATGCCTTATACAGAAGTCACCAAGTCGAAACCAGACTAAACGTCTTATGCGGTATGTGTCATTCTCTCACATTATGCTATGTCAAACATCAACATCAAACAATCCCACAAGATCAAGTTTTGGCGAATACATTTATTTGGCTTTATGACTTTATATCTTATTTTGTCTTATCTTTTTATCGGTTTGTGCAAGATCTTGTTACTAGCTTTCTCAAGGATGTCCCTTGAAGGATTTAGAGAAGCAACGATGTCTTAGGATTCTTTTTCTTTGGTTGCTGTCTGTCAACTGTCTTTTTAACATTGGTTTTTAAGTCATGTTACTAGTTTCCTCAAGGATGTCCTATCAAGGATTTAGATGAGCAATGATGTCTCATGACCCATCTTTTATTTGTTTGCTGTCTGTGGTTTGTCTTGACCAAACGACTGGGGCATCTTGTCCTTATTCTGAGTTAAGACACTCCTTGTCTACGACTGTCTGTTTTTCACAGATGGATGACTTTGTACACTATGGTCTATCTCATATCATAGTGTGTACTATCCATCTATGTCATGTCCTGCCCAATGATGATAACAAGAAAGTATAGTGTATTTGGCAATATATCGAAGATTATGTCTTTTTCTCAAATTAACCAACATTAATTATTTCTTACTAACATTCTGAAATCATCCATGCTAACATTTCTTCTTTTCTACATCTTCGCCACCATTATCTATCCATTTCGAGAGCACACTCATGTTCTTCAAACCCGCCTATCCTCTCGAGGGGGCATACCACTACCTCCTCGTCATTCTCCCTTTCACTGGGGTATACCCTAACTTGTTTCATACAAGGGCATGACCGGGGCATATTTTCTTTGACACAACGTCGTACCAACATTGTATCAAAGAGGGGCAAACTGTAGACACCGAAAATTGGTCTAGGCCTACGAGTACACATTCGACATAATTTTCTATAGTCCATGGTCATGATTAAATAATGTCAATTATTTAATTAACCTTTCTAGCACATATTTCCTCTATTAATTAAATATCCCTTTTTAATTAATTCATTAATTCATAAATGACTATTATTTAATTGCCCCTTTTATCATATTTCAACTATAATTAAATATTTTTATTTAATTATTCATTTAATCCCCTTTTCAACTATAATTAAATATTTATTATTTAATTATTCAGTTAATCCTTTTCAAAAGTCAAATTAAATAAATGATCTTTATTTATTTAATTAAAACTTCTATCTTCGAATGTTGAATTAAATTAACATTTAATTCATTTATGTCACAATCCTCTATCATTCAGTTATCTGAATCATTCACTCACCTTCTGACTTGAGATCTATTTTTAGTTCTCCAGTTATCTCTGAATTCAACTACTGATCATCTTTGCAGGAAGACTATCTGTCACAACTAGTTGATTAACTAGTTCTAACTCATATGCATGTATGTGTTTATTAATTAAAATATCTTTATTTAATTAATTAACTCAAGTTTGCATTCGAATGCATTATTCTTCAACTTCTAACTTTATCTTTTGCATACAAAGTCTATTTCTTTATATTTGAAGATGAAGATTGGAACTCATGTTCTAACTCATGTTCTAAAATTAGTCTTTATCATGCAGTTGAACTCATGTTCTAACTCACATTCTATCTGTCACATAACTCATCGCATGGCATTCATCAATCTCATCCGTCGATCTCTCTTTCAATCTGAGCCGATCATTCGAAAACACAAAATCTATAAAATGGCCTGTCATTATCATTATTCCTGCTCCTGAAATCATTATACACTTTTGAGAAGAAACAATCTTCGATATTTTGCTGAGACACTCGACGAAGTTATGCTTGCATTCAAACATAGAAATTTGAGGGCAAGAATACTTAAAAGGAAAAATGGAGAAGAGCAATGGAGTTAATTCAAAAGGGTGAATACATTATTCGGTGAGATCAATTCAATTTACATTTATGTTTTCAAATTTCATTCTTTATTGTTTCATTTTAGATTAGTTTTGATTTTAGCTTAGGGTTAATATTGTTATGTGTAGTTGCAGATCGAACCACAGATTTAATCTTGAGTTACATTTACCATGGTTAATATGAGGTCGATCGAGCGAGCTAGAAATGAGCCCTATGTTCTTCCAAGCCAATGTGAGAAGGTATTTTACTCAGAGGTTCTAGATAAACCAGGTTGGTGATTTTTTGTTAGACATGATCCAAGAGGAAGTCCAGTAAAGTATAATGTGGTGGAAGAAGAAGATACCAAAGAACTAGAAGATGATGTATATGATGATTAGGATCAACAATTAATTGATGATGTGCCTAGTGAAGATGTCAAAGAAGAGGAACTAGATCATGATGATGTAGGAGTTAATGTTCATGAAGATTATATTTGTGTGGAAGATTACATTATCGAAACTAATATCAATGACGACGATGATGATATGACCAATCCTTACAATGTTGAATCTGGATTGGATGATACAGAAAAAGAGTCAGATGAAGAAGAAGATCAATGACATTGATATTTATGAGTTATGCGATTATATTATATATTTGATATTGATTTATTGATAGAATTATATTTGACTTATATGGTTACATAATTAATTCATGATGTTACAACCATTGTAGCTCTCCTAGAAATTTCTATATGATCAAATCATAATTAGTGTATGACTATTTATGATTAGATATTATATAATCATATATTTTCTTATTTCATTCCCAAAAATCAGTGTTTCCTCATGTTGACCCCGCATAGTGCCATGTGAATGGGGCCAACGTTGAAATTTTTTCAATTTGTGCTTGTATGGAGTGAAACTTGGCATGGTTAGCCTAGACACATGCATTGATGATATGGGAAGGTTTTGAGACTCAAACATGAGGTCATGCTATATAAAGTCATCTCGTCCTTCCTAAAAATATGTCTTATTCTTCATCTCTTTCATATATTTTTCTTAGCATTTCTTTGGTTAATGGTTTCAAAAGATGAGGCTCTCTGAGCCTCACCTTGGATCTATTACACATTATTTTGTGCATTTTCATTAGCAATGAATATTTATATGTTCTTTAAAAATATCATTGAATATAAAGATGATAATATGAAGCTAAAAAAATGAGTATATTTTGTTTATGCAACCTAAACCACAAGGTTTTTCACTCTAATGTTAAAACCAAGTCATAATAACCCCTAACACCTATTGGAAAATTCAAAACATGCCTTTCTTTCAAATTCACAAGAATGTATAAACCTTTTGAAACCACAAATGCATGTTATGAAAGTGTATGGTAATCCTACTTATAGAGGAAGTTCACATGATAAGCTAACCAATGGCACTATATTGGAGGATAAACCCACCTATGGAATTAATTTAAGAGGTAACGGATACCTCTTAGTGGATTTTTGAGTCTTGGATTAATCCATAGTGCTAAAATTAGTTCTAGTATTCTTCCCTTGGTGTTATATTTATCTCTACAATTTCCCATACTTAAGCATTTCATCATCCCTTTTCCCAAGCTATTTGTATCATAATATAAACCTGGTCCAATCTCACATTATCCCCTTAGGTAATTATCCATTTCCTCCAAGTTTAATGGAAAATTTTGTACCAATGCATCTATGTTTTGCTACCCTAATGTATCAAGACTTGACATCACCTTAACAACCTTCTTTATGTCATAGCATATCTTTGAAGTTCCTTTGGACTTCTTTAGATGTGTCAATATTAACTAGTTTGACTATATTAATTTTAAATTCTCTTAACACATTCCATGACAAGAAAATTACTCATTTGGATTAAGGAGTACTTTCCTAAACCATTCCTTCATATTCAACAATCCCTTCTCAAACCCACACCATAACTCATATCCATGTTAGTTGTAATGAGTGTTTTGAACCAACAATCAATGAATCATAGTATAGAAGAAAACTTGTTATTCACAAGGATAAGAATCAAAGAGATTGAAATAATTGATTCACTAGATATGCTCCCCATTACTTTAATAGACCAATGTAAAAAGATAATTCATCACAATAATAGGACCAAAAAAAACTAGGAAAAGAAACCTTGTAGGCTACATTAATAAGGTGTCTACTACAAGCATTTCTTCCATGATGTTTAAATGACAAAATATTAGATTGCTCAATATTTCTAGTCAAGTATTATTTCAATCACTAATTCCTAGACATCCATCATGATTAAACATCACATTGCATAAGCCTTTTTAACAATCACTAGGACTATAGATAATATTCAATCATGTCATAGGAAATAAATCATCAAAAATTATAAAGAAAGAGAAAACCAACTATATAAGCTCAGCAAGCCACCATACAAAAATTATATTTTGTAGAAAATAAAATAAACTATATGTTGACATAGCATATATATAAACTATATATTTTGAATTTTTTCCCCGCATGTGTAGGAGTATGACATAACATACTGTAGGTCGAGACCCTAACTAGAGAGTTGCACTGAGAATCATTGCATCCAGCCCCTGAATGGGGAGTTGTGAGAATTCACTGGACAAATGCTGCAAGGCCATTGAGTCGAGGAGGAAGACTAGGAACCATTTGGTAGGAGGAAAGCTAGAGCGAGAGGTGAGGGCACTTAGAAAGGGAAAACCAACCAAGGGACAATGATTGTAAGTTATTTTTCCCCCACATTTAGAAATCTTGTTGCAAGTATAGTCATTTAGACTCTCTTTGTTCCCATCGAGGTGTTTCATGCTATATTTTGGTCATTTCAAGCTAATGTCCCATTCACAAACCCAAGTACTACCTAGTACTAGTGTTTGGTTAGTTTGACAAACCAAGCTTTGAGATGTTCAATCAGTTGGGTGGCCATTTTTGGCTTGTGAACTATAGTTTTTGTATCTGTCTTAGCATATTTTTTCTACTATAAGATTGAAAGGAATTCCCATCACATAACAACAAAGGAATTTCACTAGGGTTCAAATTTATAAACTTTGATGAAATAAATTTACATACTGAGGTCCACAAATGATCAAAGGGACTCAAAATAATATATGGTTTGTGAGTGCCATGAAAAATGCCTAGTGCATGTCTATAAGAGAATGTATAGAAGTACATGATGTAGAGTCAGAGGAAGGAAACAAACTCACACAATCTCATTTGACAAGTCACAAACAATCTTGAACTTTCCTTCTTTTGACACACTTATTCAACAATATTTCCCTTCACAAAACTCAACACAAACACTCATATTTTTCTTTAGTGTTCCAAACCATTACCATACCTTCAAACACCTTATTCAACTTCATCTTGATAAAAACAAACAATTACCCAGTATTCCCTTTCATTTGACCATTAACTCTCTTTATGACTATCCTAACTTCACAATTTCAACTCAACATAAAGTAATTAGACCCAAAACAGTATTTAGGCTAATATAGACCACACAATTTCCATTCCATTTCACTTCAAAAAAAATTTAACCATCTCCCATCATTTATTCTTGACAATCTAACAAAATAATATACTGTACTTTCATTTTAGTCTCTAGAACTAGGTTATTATTAGACAGATCAATCAAAGCAATGTACTTTTTAACTTCATGCTTACACCAAACCTTATATCAAATGAGATCAAATTATGCCTTGGTAATCTCTTAACCAAAACAACAAAGAACTCACACTTAATCATCAAAATCCCTTAAAGTGCTTAGTGTCACTGGTTCCTTCATACCCTATTTGCAATGCTTGTAGGTCTGCCAACCTATTTGTCAGGGCTTCATTCACAATCTAAGCACTATTACACAAGTCTATCCACACTTTTCAATGCCCTCCTTGTAGATCTAAAACATAGTCATGAACTTTGATGTAACAAAAAGGTGATTGAGATTATTACTGGTATATTCAACCATTCTACCATGCCTTCAAGGCCATACAATTTCGTACAATGCTCCGAAATGCAAGATTTCTGAAGAAAAATGATTTAAAATCAAATATTTTCCTTGAACTTATTCCTTATTCAACCACCCTCAAAGTTGTAAAAGATACAAGAGCCTTTATAAATGAAGAAAAACTATTTTTTATCCTTCTAACTACCTCTAATCAACCCTAATGACTCTTCATCTCTTAATATTGCCTTTTTGATTAAGTTGACAACTTTTTACATTGTTTTCATTTTTTCACTTTTGGACTTAATAAACACCAAATGACCTCAACATGACCTCAAATATATGAAACATGACTTTAATAACATGATTTACAAAGTAGGAACAATAACATTGAATCAAATTTCAAAACATTGCTTCATAAAGGCCTAATTATGTGAAGGTGCTCCTGCACGAGTACAAGAGATGAAAAAAAGACAAGGAGCCATTAAAAACTTCCAAATATTTCATTGACTCAAACAAACCTCCAAAAGAACAATACAGATGCTAGCACTAGGGAAAGCCTAAAAGAGAAAAATAATGAAAGTGGAATTTTTTTTTCCAAGTTCCAAAAGAGTATAAATGGTTCGAAGATGTTGTGGGTGTCTGGAAAATGGTGAAGGAATGTTGGATAGGGAGGGACCCAATTATCCTCTTTAACTAGATTCTTAAGAAATAAAAAAACTCTGATACATTTTGGGGTTCTTCTTAGTAGGGCCCATCTTTTATTATTTTATTTGGGGGACCCAAAAAACCATAGGGGTAGAAACGTGTGGAGCTTAATCATTAAAGGCAAGGGGTGTATCCATTTAGAAATAGACTGAAAGGATGGTTGCACAAGGGGCTATTTCACATCAAAGGTTGTAATGCTACTTTTCCTCCAAAGTTATTTAAATGTTAGCAGCGGATTTAGTAGATATAAATAATCAATGCAAAAGATAATATGCATGAGTTTATTAAGAAATTCCAAAATAGATAGTTAACCTAATAAATGGAATACACATTCATATAATTCATTAACACCAAAATCATATATATATTCTCAATATAATTTAGAATAAATTATTTTAATACTTATCTGAATAATAATACTTGCAAAAGCCACTCTTGGTTTAAACACCTTCATATCAGTGACAAAGTACTCAACAACATGTCTATAATGCATTCCAGATAGAAATAATATTGATGTATTGTGCACTACATCGTGGGTCCTATTCTTTCCTCTGGCTTTCTGCACCATTGGACAAACAGGGAGAGGATTTGGTGCATCCCATACTACACCATGGGTCCATCATCAACCCCTAGGAATATGTCTGTGGTATTGGATCTTGCCATGGAGCAGTCTAGGAGGAAAGTGCACTTTGTCGCTCTACACGAGTGTTGGTTCCACTGGAACAATGCTCAACACTCGTGCCACAAAACCATGCCCTGGCCAGGACCGTCCTGAGTGCACGCAATTGTACCCCGGGTTGGACACACACTATAGATGTGCCCCTTCTCCGTCATGTCCATAGCTCACCAACCACTTCCTTATTCCTTGGTTTTTTTTCTTCCTTGAATGTTCTCTCTTCATGAATATCTCTCACCATTCTCACATGAATGATTTATATATCTTTTTAAGGGGTGATTTCCAAACCATCACACCCTTTCACAAAAGGTTTCCTTTTAATAATTATTTAAATAAATAATTCTTCTTCTTTAAAGAGTGTTTATAAATATTCTTTATTAATCTCTCTTTTAACCAAAGGATCATAATATCCTTTATTTTATATCTCCCTTTTAATTCCAAAGAGTTATTTATATATTTCTCTTCTCTTGGGGAAAAAGTCACATAACAAAGGTGGTCCAAAAACATTTATAGACTTACTAACCATACACCAGTTCTACCTCAGAGGGACTATTATCTTTGAGGAAGGTGGTCCAAAAAATTTCATAGACAGGTACAAAAGGTAATAGCAACCTTCCACCAACCAACCCAATCAACCTCCAAGAAACAAGACAATGACTCCTCTAGATGTTCCCAAAACCGAAGACTTAAAAACACAAGGTCGGTGACCCTATAAACCATTCTCATGCTTACCAAGTGATCTTTGATCATTAGACCCTTACAAGGTTTATTGATACATTCACAACTATTATTACCTCCACATGCATTTGACTAGTAGTGACAACCTTGGTTTTTAATCCTCCAACCCCATACCTTGGGATCACATCACCATGAAAGAAATTCATCCAACATCCTTATGAGTGCAGGTACCACAAAATAGGTATTTTTCAGATCTATCTTCTTCGAGCGAGGTAAATTAAGGAAGAGAAGAGGAAAGTGAGACATGTAGTAGGTCTAAAAGAGGGAGATCAACTGGAGGTCAAAATATTAGAAGAAAATTTTGTAAGCACATGGAATTTTTCCAAGCTGAAGGGGGGTCATGTTATTATGATGATAAGAGCATAGGAGAAATCAAGGTGCGCTTGAGGTACAAACATCTATGGAAACAATAGGTATCCAAGGAACTTCCTCCAATAAACACTGATTTTTGTGTCAATGAGAGGATATATCACATAGCACCATCGACATTACATGGTTTGGGCCTATTTTCCATGGATGAAATAAAGGTCTATTATGAAAAATTTATTGAATTGATGGAGTATGTAAAACCCTATTACAGTTACAAATATTGGATGCAGCTGGTTCGATATACACGAAATATGCATAGGTATGCACTGTCAAAAAATTATATACAAATAAAAGATAAGGATAAAAATAAAGGAGTGGCTATGTACATTGACAGAAGGCCAAAAGCATCAGGGAATATTGTAGGGATTATAAATAGTTCATGACTTGGGTCAACAAATAGGCAACCTAGTTGCATATTTGAGGCGCACGAGGGAAACCGTATATTCATATGTGTGATAAAATCAATAACTGCAGGGGAAGAGTTCCTAATCGATTACAATTTGAATTGCATAGATATAAACATAGTTACTATGGGGGTGGTACATACTATATACCATTTTACCCAACCTCCAATAAATGACTCCAATATACCAGTTTATTATTATGTATTTTTCGTAAGTTTATTGGTTTCATTTCGGTAATGTTTTTTTATATTTAATTTTTGTCACAATGAGACATTGATTGTAGGGGGAAGGCTTTAGCCTAGAGCATAGATCATGATGCATCTTCAGGTGTTTATACCCAAAATTTTTACCTCATTGTAATTGTAAAAATTAGATATGAGAAAAATGTTTTATTATTATGTTTTTACATAAGTTTATTGGGTTAATTTCGATAATGTTTTCAATATTCTTGTCATAGTTGGATGATCGAGGAAAGGAACCAGAATTAGAGGAGAGCATCCATAGGGAGGTGCAGTCACTATTATGTGATGATGACATCACATATTTCACAAACCCTCTGGATATGATAAGGAAGACCCAAAAAAAATGCAACAAAGAAATCCTTCAGTTGTTATTCATAGTGCCTCAAATAGATAAGATAAGAGAAAGGGTTAAAATATTGACTGAGAGAGCATGAAACTTGCAAGTAATTTTTCATGACATCTTTAATTATAACATAATTTCATTCATGGTTTTATATTTTGTACTATTTTATGTCATGAACTAAAATATTTGTTGTTTTTACAAGATTTTTTACATCCTCATGATGTTGTTGGCCCTGATCAGGGTACTACACTTGATGCCTGGGGAGTAGGGGTTGGTACAATTGTTGATTATCATCTTCCTGCATATACATCACATCATCCAACCCCATCATTTGTGCCTATATTGTTGACTGAAATGTCAGGACATAGCATGCAAGCATCGGGTAGTGCACCCTCTAGCAACGAACACATGCTAGAACATGTGTCAGGACATGTACTTGGGGATGCAGAGGCCACTAGTACTGGTGATGTTTTAGCAATATTTCCTAGATCTTCTCATATTATTAGTATGGGAACATTGTTAGTCATATTTATGGTGACCGGGGATTTCGTTCCCATAAACATAGAGAAGGTCACAAGTACTCTAAAATGTTTTAATTATTATTATATATAATCCAATCAAAATTCACTTATTGATCACTCTTTTTAGACTAATGATCCCATGATCATTTTGCAGGAAATGATGTCTTTTATAAACATCTAAATGATATTACATTGGAAGTCTTCGAGCCCACCATACATAAACGATGGAATTCCCAAAATCAAGATTTAAGAGATGAGCTCATTAACTATTTAGTTGTGCTGTTCAGTAATAACACATTCAATCGAACCAAGGTCCTTAAGAAAGTTGGTACCTATCTAAAGTATGTTAGGGACCAATATAGGTCACCTTAAGAGAAGAAAAAAAAGTATCAGCATCCCCCCATGACTCTAGAGAGGGAGTGGAAGGACCTGGTGTCAGATGGAAAGGAGAAGGCTGAAAATAAAAAAGGAAAGACACCATCGAGCCAAGGAAGGTATGTGATACTATCAACAATGTAATTATATATTGATTACTCTTTATTTTTACATAATGTAACGTATTTCAAACTTTTCATAAGTTTCCCAACACATCGAAGGCAACAAAGGAAAGACTAGAAAAATACGGGCAACACAAACTTGGCTCTAGTGGTTATATAAAATTAGCCACACAAATTTTAAGTATAAATAAATGAAATATTGCATCTAAATAATAAATTGCAAACAATTTTGGTTTTATCACACCATAGAAGCAAAATTCATGATCTTATGCAAAAATGCAAGGCTCTGAACTCAACAAAGTTCCCACAGAAGAGGACCTGAAGATTTCCTTCCAGCAAGGCTATGGAGTCATGGTTGAATGCCTAAGACTCTCTACTAGGAAAACACTAGCTTCCACTATATCTAACACACAGGTAAATAAACTCAATGAAGTGTATTTATAATTGAATACTTGTGCAATATATTCAATATTAATTTCCACCATTAAGTAATTATGTGCCTATTTGTTTTAAATAGGAAAGTAATGATAACATTGTACATGACATTGGAATGCAAACTAGTGAGGGTGGAGCACAACCTATAGATGAAGGTCATGGTATGTATCCTGGTACTGGATGTATTCATGTGCTATACAAAACATAATATGGATTAATACAATTAAACATATTTAATTGTAATTGGTGTATTAATTAATGTAACCTTTTGTGTTTCAACTTTAGAGCATGTAGAGCATGATCAACATGTTGAGCATGATGAGGCTAGACAAGGTCAGGAACATGATGTGGCCCCATCAGGTAAACAGGACCACTCTAATGTTCTTTTAAACATATTTAATTGCAATTGGTGTATTAATTAATGTAACCTTTCGTGTTCAACTCTAGAGGATTTAGAGGGTGTTCAACATGTTGAGCATGAGGCTATAAGACAAGATCAAGAACATGATGTGGCCCCATCAGGTAAATAGAACCACTCTAATTTTCTTTTAATTAATCAAATACTTGTAACAATAATAATAAAACATATCAATTTAACATTTCTTTGTTATTACTCAGCCTACAAGGCCACTTCAACCAAAAAAGGTAGGGAGAAATGCACGCTAGCTCCAAATGCTAAGGATGGCAAGGAAAAGAACATTGTTAGGAAAGACTCTAGAGGGGATACGGTTGTGGGGACCACGGAGATGACTGGAGGAGAAAATTCTAGGAGGAGATTTGGGAGGCTGGCCAAGAACATAAAGAAGAGGCTAATTATTGAAGACTCTAAGGAGGAGCAGTTTGACAGCAAAGGTTACAAGGAAGAAGAATTTGAAGATGAGGAGGAAGAAAATGTGGAGAGGCCCCAGTTTACTCTAGTGGATAGAAAGCTTCCTATTGATGGCTCTGCCTCTCACTCCCTGCATCCCTTGGTGGATGAGCTTGGAGAGGTTCAGGGGACTATGGATGTTGGGGTGGAGTTGTGTGATGTGGTGAAGAGAATGGACACTCTTGACAAAAGGTTTTGGAGGTTAACTTGCTTCACCATGAAGTTGGGTCACTTTGTCATGATCACCCTATCTAATGCTATAAACGAGGAGCTAGAGGGGAACAACAACCAGGAGAACAAAGAATGGGTGGGTGATGAGGCAGTAGACCTCTTGATTAAAAACTGGGACAATGCTAGTTAGCTACTCCCTATGCCTATTTGTCAGTTGTTGCTTTATGGTTGTTGGGCTACCTTTGGGTTGTTTCTATGATTTTTTCTTTTAATGTTTGTTGTTTATTCTAGTTCCTTTTTGGCCCTTGTGGTTGTTGTGAAGGGTACAACACCCTGAAAATGCTACTTAAATTTTCAAAAACATTTCTTTTTTATTGTAGTAGACCCCCCCTTGCAGTGGCCTACACATCATGAGTACACTACTAGGCATACATTAAGATCACGAGAAAAGGGTAGAAAAACTGAAGGAGGGATAGATGATTTAGAAAACAATACTCCACTTATTTTTTTAGCTACAAAAAAGAAACAAAAAAAGAGTGATTGTAATCATATTATGACAACCATATTTTTGATAATATGTAAGAACTAAAAGAATGAATTTTATATGTTAATGAATGAATTTTATATGTTAATGAATGAATGTTATATGTTATTAATGGATGAATGAATTAATCTTATATGTTATTAATGGATGAATGAATGATTAATGTTATATGATCGGGTATGGGGAATTGTGAGTGATGTGAGGCGGGGGGGGGGGGGGAGAGGCCAAATGAGCTTCCACCATCATGTGGTTGGCCCTATTAAGTAGATAATATTAAACTATTCTTGAAACAAAGAGAAGCTCAATAAGGTAATGCACTTTTCAATAAAAAAAATAAAAAACTACAGGGTTTTGTCGCAATTTTGATGAGCATAGCCTGACGAACCACAAAAATTTGTGATGAGGTTGTTGTACACACGACGTAGTTTTCATCATAATGAAAATGATGATTTTCTCGACCTCGTCGGAAAATGGACGAAAGTTTGGTGTTTTTTCAATGATTTCAAATGGGCATTCTACAATATTTTGTGATTTTTTGCATCGATAGATGGAAAATATTACATTGATTTTGTGATGGACACCACCAAAAACATTTGTGTCACTAACTGATGATTTTGGGTCATGGTTTCAAAGTATAAAAATTAGTTGTGAAAGCGATGAAAATCCAATGAAAAAATTTAAATTAGTATTGTGTTGGTAAGTCAACAATATTTTATCGATATGTCACCAAACATTCATCATAATTTGTAGTCAAATACATTAGTGTCACAAGTTTGCATCATCTTCAAACTCCTTGCGGTTTAGCCACTATACGAGCTTGAAAGTGGAGATTTAGTTTTAAAAAATCAGTTCAATGTCTACTTTGCCAAAAAATTGTGAACCAATATTGTGGGATCACCCTACGATGTTACACAAACAAGTATGTGATACAACTAGTGAACATACAATCCATCAACTCCTAGACAAAACACCAACTGAAGAAACTAAAAGGATATTATATCAAGATCCCCCTCTAAACATAAGTGCTCCTAAATAATACCTAATGGTTCATAGTGATGTTATGGTTGTCTTAGATCCTCCTCTTGATATAAGTGTCCTTCCAATAGAGCAACCCATACCTTATAAGGATAAGCATAAGAAAGACAACATCCTCTTAGGACCTCCTTACCTAATCCCATCTAGAGAATTTGATGAATCTAGCAAGCATTAGAGGCCCTACAAGCTACAAAAACTAAAGTTCCCTTGTCTGCCACCAGAAAGTGAAAGGAAAATACAAATACTTCTATAAAAAAGAGGAGATTATAACATTACCACCAATGAAAGATAAGCTAATACTATATCCTAAAGATGCAAATGTTCCACATTGTCGGTCTTAGACATAGTATTGATGAGTTTCATGCATTCAAATTAGTATTGAGTAAATTTAACCTAGATGGAAATGATTGTCATCCAGTGATTGCATAACATACCCTTCTTCTCCTTGTCATGTAATAGTTGTATAATCTCAAAATATTCTCATATTACATGTTTTACACTTATTGCAAATCATTTTCTCTCATGCAAGGAGCTCATTTTTCTCACCTACCTCTACTCATTCTTGTCTTGCACAAAGTGGGGGAAATAATTTGATAGCCTTGTCCTAGCTCGACACTTTCTCTTGTCCCTTTGGCTAGTTTCCCAACTTTTTTTTATACTGACTAGGATTAGGAGGCGAATGACCCACTTTAGGATGACTCGCCTATGCCTTACTAGTCTTTTTCTTTTTCACTTTTCTTTATGTGATTGCATGTGTGTAATGTGATCCCCCATGATATTTCTTTCGATGTTCCTCTGTCTTTTGTGAATTCTTCTATATGTACCTTCATTATTCTCTATGTCATAATCATTTTTCCTTTGTCTTGTATTTTCCTTTTGGGATGACGCAAGGCGTCAAGACATTTATGTCTCTTCCATGTCAATCAAAAGTATTTTTCTTTATATTTTTCATTCGTCTTGTGTTTTCCTTTTGGGGATGATGCAAGGCATCAAGACATTCATGTTTGTTTTATGTTGACCTGAAAGGATTTTCTTTGTTTTCACTTTCTTCGTGTCATTCTTTCAGTTCTATGAGTATTTGGGGAATGATGACACTTCCATGCTCTATGACAACATTTTAGCACAAACATATTGACCCAAAATCTATAGATCCCTTATGTGTTTATGGGGGAAACCCTTTCTCTCTATTTCATGATGCAACTTGCTTCGAAAACATATGACTTGGCATAGGGTTTTCAAAGGAAAGCTCCTATGTCTTAGACTAAAAACATTGGCCACTTTAAATAATTTCTCATAGTAATTGTGTAGAAACCACTTTAAAGTGGGGGCATACATCGATGACATCTTCTAGAAAAATTCATGGCTTTATTTTCCTTTTTTCTTCTTGGTGGTGTCATTGGGTTTGATGTCATCCAAGAGTGTATGATCTACTAACATGGAATGTTGCGAGTGAGGAATCCCATGGGTGATGATCTAACACTTTTGACTTGTCCTCACTTTGAGACATTAGACACAATTCTCTCTAAGAGGAATACCATTATAGGAACAAATCAAAATCCCCTTTAGAATTTTTTTTACATAACATTCAAAAGCTTTTTTGTGGTGCCTTATCGATGTTGTCAAGAGGATAAATTCAGTATGGTATGAGAGCCTAATATGATTCATTTTCCACCCCATTGGGATAATTCACCTAGTGGAAAAACTGAGGTTCCACTACTCCAGAGTGAGCAATGTATGTTATAGAAAAATAGCCACCGCCTCACATCACATTGAATCGGTTGTGCTCGATCATTTGTTTTTGTTTATTTTTCTTGGCCTTTGAAAAGGTATGATCATGCATTTTTGTTTTTTCTACATAATTAAGTGTCTTGAATGTCTTCTTTAATGTGATTTTTACATGGGGTCATCCTCTCACTATTGTGGGTGCAAAAATAGTGTCAAAAAAAGTAATCCTTTTTCACACTTGGTTTGATAATTGACATTAAATTTGAATTAATGATGTCATCGAGTGGTGGTGTAATGTATTGTACACATTCACACTATTTTATGACCTTTATTTGACTAAAAAATTCCTTAATTGATCCTTTGAAAAGGTGTTGTAAAGTGTTGTAACACACTTTCACACTTTTCTATGATCTATTTTCCTAATGCGTCCCTTTTCAATAAAAATGAGCATAATGTGTACCTTTTTTAAGTGTTTTAAAGCACTTTCACTTTTATCTAGGTGGCCTTAATTAATTGTGGTTAATTGTAGTTATTAACCCCCTTTTAATTCAAATTTAGGCCTTAATTTTGACACCTCCTGAAGATCTATCCCAACAATCATAAATTAAATAACAAATTATTTCATTGAACAAAATTTGGTCCTATTAAGTTGATCCAGGACCCATTCACCCTTGATGGTGAATGGGTCTTCCCTTAACAGGACCCTCCTTTCTTAGTTGATTTGGAAAGGGTTTTTGGCCTTCTTTTAGTCCCCAAAGCTTGGTCCTGGAAACTTAGCAAGGACACATTTCCCAAAGGTGGTGAATGGGTCCTCCCTAAATGAGGACCCCCCTTTTGAATTACATTTTCATGGGAATTTAATTATCTTTCTTCCTAGATCTAGTGTTAGCCTTAATTATTTTGAATTTCAAGGTTAATATCCTAATTTAGTATAATTAAGGGGTTAATTCACATAGTTTCATCCTATAATTCTAAGCATTCATGCATTATAGAAAATTGGAGTTTACTAGATTTTACAAGAGAATTCAAAAGAAATTTCAGGTATCACTAGTTTTGCAATAGTTTTCATTAGATTTTCACTAGTTGCATTACATTTAGGGTTCTTTAAAATTGCATTAGTTTGCATTGCATGTAGGGGTTTAAATTATTGCATTGTTTGAATCTAAACAAATAAAAAAATTGCATGCATATTATATTGATTTTGCATAGTGTTTTCATATTAGTGTACTTTGCATCATTAATATTCAAAAATTGAGTCAGAATTCCATTTTAAAATTTGTCATATAGGTCATCATTTACCCTTCATTTCACTTGCATTAGGTCATAATTTTTTTGAAATTTATCTCATAAGAGTTATAGTTTGAAACTGAGCATGAAAATCACACCAAATAATTTAAAATTTGTAGTTTTCACCTCTTTAAAATCCTAATCTATGACCCATTCGCCTTTACTGGTGAATGATTCTCTGATCAGGCTGAGCTTGTAACTTTTGGCATCTGAAAAAGCATCAAAAGTCACTTACAAATCTCTAGAAACATTTCAAAAATACCTAACTAGGACTCATTCACTTTTATTGGTGAATGAGTCCATGTACAAACATTTTAGGAAGTTTTTTGGGTAGTTGTTAGTCTCTTGTTTGTATTTTTGTTACTATTTTCAGATCTAGGAAATAAATTTTTTGAAATTGTTTGTTTTTGCATTCAATTCATTACTCATTTAGATAGATTTTGCAACATTGTGGAAAAAATTCTCTTGCATAATTTAATTCAATGTAGTGTTAGATGTTTGTATTTTCCTTTCATTTTCAGCATCATTGCAACATTAGATATATTATTTTATATTTTGAAATCATTAGAAAAAAATATATATATATCAAAAGAAACAAATAAAAAATGATAAGCCTTGGAGAAAGCATATCCTTCAAACCCTTTATTTTTTATGACTTTAAAATGTTAATGAAGCCCTTAAGGACTTCATCTCACCTAGATAATCCACTAAAGCTTTAATGCAAGAGGATGCAAGTGTAGAAAATGATGAAAATCACAATTTTTCTTCTCTTAATACCACTCCTATAAGTTGAGGCTTAGGTGGTTCAATAATTAGAGGACTCAAAGCAGTTCTAATGTTCATAACCTCAAAAAAGTTATTCTTATTTTCATGATCTCTTAGTGAATGGGAGTCTAATTTCACTTCATCATCTTTGTCTAATGAAGTCACATCACCTGTTTGAAAGACATGTTTCAATTTTCTCATTTGCTTCCTCCATGATATATTTCCTAGTACGAGAGTTTTTAGGGGAGCTAGAAACTAGATGTTCCTAACATTCAATGTTTGGTTATAAAATAACTTCATCACAATTAGGGGACTCCTGAATGGTTGGATTTTTTTCATATCAATGATGAAATTCTCTTGTTCGATAATTTTTTTCCTAGGGGAAGAGAGGAAAATATGACTCACAACTCTCATCAATTGGATCTTCTAACACAAAAGTATCTTCATCATAAATAGGAGAGATATTAGAAGGACAGATTTCATTTTTATGATTGTCAAGGATTTCATCCTTTCTATCTAAGGTCCCGTTCTCTTGTGAAATAATATCTAGCGTAGTAAGAGAGCTTTTAATATGTTCATCATATTTCATGGTTAGATTTTGTAAAGTAGCTTCATCACAAATAGAGGAGGCATCAAGAGAGGGAAAACTATGTGTTTCATGCTTACTGATGATTGGAAATTTTTGTTCAAATATATCTTTCCAAATGGTAGGGGAATTAGGAAAGGGAGAATCAAGATTCTCATGACTCTCAATAAGTCTATCTCCTAACACCAAACTACCTTCTTTGCATCTAGGAGGGATATTAGGAGAATAACAAGTTTTGACTGTTATGGTTATCTACAACTAAATCCCCTATGTCCTATAATGTATTACCAAGTAGGAGAGGTAGGATTTTCATAGATCTTAATCATTGTATCTCTTAACACAAACATTTCCTCCTCATAGATGTGATTTTCATGATTTTCCATGATTATATCTTGTTTCACTAAAGCATTTTGACAAGTAGGGGAGGTGTGAGGAGAGGAATGTAGACTAAGTAAAGTATAGACAATGATCTCATCATATTGTGTCATAATATACTCCCAAGGGGGAGAAGGAGAAGGTCAAACAAGACTTTCATGATTGTCAATGGTTGTATCTTCTTTCACCAAGATACCTTCATCACTAATAGGAGAGGTATCGGGAGAAGAATAATTATGATTTTCCTGATTGTCTATGCTTGCATCCTTTTGCATTAAATCTTTAGTGGATGATCTAGGTGAGATTAATTCCTCAAGGGCTTCATCGAACATGTCAAATTCATCACAACTAAAGTGTTTGAAGAATATGCTTTCTCCAAGGATTATCATTTTTGTGTTTGTTTCTTTTGATGTTTTTGGATTTTTTTGTTTTCTAATGATTGAAAAATGTAAAATAATCTATCTAATGTTGCAATGATGTTGAAAATGAAAGAAAAATATAGAAAATGTAATTCTAATATGAATTCAAATATGCAAGAGAAATTTTTTCACAATGTTTCCAAATCCATCTAAATGAGAAATGAGTTGAATGCAAAAACAAACAATTTCAAGATGATTAACCAAGATACATAGAAAAATAGGGCTCATTAAGGTGAATAGATCAAGATGATTAACTAGATAATTTTCACCATGAAACATTCAATTATGAGGGCTAAAATATTCAAATAACAATCATAAATGATACCTAACTATTATAGCAACTATGAGGGAAGTTTTTAGAGCATAAAAAGCTATGTACCTAGTCAAAAAGTTATTGTTTTTAAGCTATAGAGAACTCATTCGATTTCAATGGTGAATGGGTCATTTTAGGGTTTTAGAAAAATGATTCTTGGGTCATGTACTTCAATGTTTGAATTCTCAATTCCTAGGTTTCTATCTCTCAAAAGTCGTAAATTAATTCTATAGAGCTTTTTACGTGATCTTGCAAGGTAGATGAAAACTTTAACAATTTTGATTCCAATTTGTTCCTCACTTGATCTTTAACCTAAAACCTACAATCACACATGCAAGAGGGGAAATTTTTTTTTATTTTTAGTGGATAGGGGTTTTCCTTGGTCAAATCCCTTGTAGGTAATTAAACCAATTGATGAAATAAGAAAATGGAAGCATGAAACATGAAATAATGCAATGTAGATACCTTGGATGATGTCTTGTAATGTAAATTTTCAAACTAACATGAAGTGGCCATGAAGAATGTAGTTCTTGATTCTTGAATAAGATGTGAAATAATGCTTGAAATAAATCTTCAATGCTAGAGTTGCAATATTACCTCAACAACATGCATGAATGCATCAAACCCTTGACATGATGAAATGATCTTGAATTATTGCAATAAACCTTTAAAAACTACCTTAAAATGCCTTGTAAATACTCTTGAAATGCTTTTGTAGACTCAAATTTTCTATAAGGATGCTCTCTCAAAGTTGCTAGGTGAAATAAAGTGAATTAACCCCTTATTTATACTAAATTAAAAGATTAACCCTAAAATTCAAAGAGTTCAAGTTGACCTTAGATCTAGGTATTAAAATTATAAGGATCATATGTCAATTAAATTGAAAAAGAGGGGTCCTATCAAGGGAGGACCCATTTTCAAGTTGACCTTGGATCTAGGTATTAAAATTATAAGGATCCTATGTCAATTAAATTGAAAAAGAGGGGTCCTATCAAGGGAGGACCCATTTTCCTTTAGTGGAAAATGGGTCCTAGTACAACTTTCTAGGACTGTGCTTTAGGGGGATGAGATAACATCAAAAACCAACCTCAAAAATGCATAGAAAAGGGGTGTCCCAAAACGGCGAATGGGTCCAAGAACAATCTACAAGGCCACTCTTTAGGGAGGTGAAATTACATCAAAAACTCACCTAAAAAATGCATAGAAAGGGGTTTCCTATGTGGAGAGGACACCTTGTGCCAATAAAAGTGAATGGGTCCTAGCAGCACTTTTCAAGACATTAGATTTTCCAAATTAAATGTCATATAATGTCATTATTGGGTGTAGGGATATATCCTTGAAAGGAGGGCTTGAATATGAATTAAAAGGTCCAATTAAACTCAATTAACCACCATTAATTAATGAAACCCTATAAAAGTGTGAAAGTGTGTTACAACACTTTACAACACTCTTGCAAGGGACAATTTAAGGTACATGTTAGTCAAATAAAGATCCTAGAATTATGTGAATGTGTACAACACATTAAAACACCACTCCAAGACACAATTAATTCAAATTTATGTCAATTATACAAAGTAAGTGATCAAACATTGGATCATTTCAAAGGAATTTTCAAGGCATTTCAAGGAAGATTTCAAGTGTTTATTGCAGTAATTCAAGATCATTTCATCAAGTCAAGGGTTTAATGCATTCATTTGTTTTGAGATAAGAAGTTAATGTTGCATTGAGGATATATTTACAAGCATCATCTTGTAGTGTAGTAAAATGCATACCCTTGCACTATCAAACTTGTTTGGCCCTACCTTGCTTTATTTAAATTAATTGGTCCTATTTTTCATCCATAAGCCTAATAAAATGTATCTTTTTATGGATAATCTCGACAAACATCAAAAGAAAAATGATAATTTAATGATTTTGGCTAAGTGTCCCTAATTTTTCGGTCGAGACTAAGATTCCACCTAGGGCATCCTTGTCCCTTGAAGGTCTTCGAACCCTGATTTCAAGTGTGCCTTAAATGGGCCCCTTTTTTGGAGTTTATGCCAGCAAGCTTCTAAGACTTGGGAATAAGATGCCACCTAGGGTGTCTTAGTCCCCCTTAAGCTTTTTTTGGGATTTAATATCAAATCTTGGTGGGATTTAGCCTCCTTTAATTAATTATTTCATGTGTTAGGTTGTTGTGGTGTAATTTTGGGATATTAAGCATGGATAAGTATAAATACAAGGTTCTTTCACTCATTTTCATCGAAGACTTTTCAGAGAGAATTCATAATAGCATAATTGAGTTCACAAGAGAATTCAAGAGAAATTCTTCAAGAATTTGGAGCCATCATCAAGATTCAAGCATCATGTCAAGGAAATTCTTGCATCATGTTTGTTTTAGAGTTAACATTTGTGATGTAGGGTTTTGATTAAAGAAAGAAATTCAAGTCAAGATCTATCAAGCATTCATTGGATTAAAGATCTACATTTAAGCTAGCCATATCACACAAGTTTGTAGACTTCATAAAAAGGGTTTGGTGAATTGAAACATAGTACTTTGTTCATTCATCATTTCCCTCCATTTATATTTCATTTCAAGGTTTAATTACCAACAAGGGGTTTGACCAAGGAAGATCCCCATTTACTAACAATAAAAAAGTTTTTCCTTTCTTGCATGTCTGTGTTTGTAGATTTAGGTTCTAGACTTAAAGATCATTTGAAGTGTAAATTTTTTAAGTTGTAAGGTTGCATTACAAATTTGTAATCTTCACGAAAACTCACCTAAATGCCAGAATTGGAAGTTTTAGGACTTCAGATCCAAGAAGAAGGAAGTGCAAACCTTGAGCCTAAGGACCACATTTGGAGATTTCATAAATTCTAGATGGGACTAAGTCACCACCAGGTGCTGGCAAGAAGTTGAGTCCAGTTTTTGGCCAAAAAGTGGAAGTGTTTTCCCTGATTTTCAAAATTTGACACTTTGACCTTAAAATTTGAAGCACTTAGAGATGAAATCTTTGAAAAAGCCACTAATCCTAAAATGTAGTACTTGGAGTCTAGTTTCCAAATATGTAATTTATTTCAATACCCAGATTGTACAAATTGAGTTTCAATAGGCATTTGTAAAAACCATTATTTAAAACTCATTTTTTTTACCATACCATGCACAAGTAGGACATCCATATTTTGTCTTAAATTATCATATTTTTCTAAATCCTTTTGGAAAAATATTTGTGACTCATTGAAGCTTGCCTTGGATACTTTTTTGTAATTTTTTATTGAATATTTTTTTTTTGTTAATTTTTTATTAGGGATATTTATCGTTTAGAAAAATCGTCATGTACGACACACATAAGATGACCTAAAGTTATCATTTTTTGCATTTTTCTTTTAAATTGAAAAGAATTGTCTGAAGTTTTCCCTTGTGCAATCTGTTCGTCAAAATGTTATGTTGATCAAAAGTTAATAAAATAGTAAAAAATTATGATATTTAAAGTTTATGGACCAATTTCATCAAACATTAATTGAAAAATAGAAAAAATAATCCAATTGTAAAAAAAACTACATATTTGGAATCTAGATTGTCTCATCTAAAATGGGTTTTAAGTTCATCAAAAAATTCTACAAAAAATGTCGATAGACATATGTCCAAACTCGATATTTTTCTCTGACATTGTTAGAACCTTCAACTTGCAGGTCAAACCAAGTTGAAGGCCTAGGTTTGGACTCCCAATGCTTTTCCCGAACCAAAATCCAAGGCAAAATCTCGACCACAAATCAAAACCAATTTTAAATTTTAAAAATTTATTAAAAAATCATTTTTTATTCTCTTACAAAACCAGATCCCTTTTACAAACGGATCCCGCTTGGATCCTTTGAAAATTGCCAAAAATGAAAAATTTCCATTTTTGAAAGTTTTCAAAAGTGGACAATTTCCAAAACAAAACTTTTCAAAAGGATCCCGCTTTGAAAAGTTATAAAATGGAAATTTCCAAAATGGGATCCGCTTTGGAAATATTCCAAAATGGAAATTTAAAAAAAAGATCCCATTTTAAATGATATCTCGTTTTAAAATCTGGGATCCGCTTTTGAAAAGTTGCCAAAAATGGAAATTTCCAAAATGGGATCCTGCTTTGAAATATTCAAAATGGACATTTAAAAAAAAAAAGATCCCATTTTAAACGATATCTCATTTTTTAAAATACGGGATCCCGTTTTTTAAAATATGAGATCCCATTTTTTTATTTTAGGCTTGGGATACTGAACCTAAACGGATCCCGTTTATTAAAAAATGAGATCCCGTTTATTAAAAACGAGATCCCATTTTTGCAATGTCGATTTCGTTTTTTTGGCTAAGGCAAAAAATTCCACGTTTCGTGGACCCAACTTCTTGCACTTACCCCACCTAGGATGTCTTAGTCCTCCCGAAGGTATTTTGTAGATATTATTTGAGATCCGGTTTCAAGATCCGAAGATCCTGCATCTACTCCAGAAAATAAAAATGGGACTAAGACAATAGTAATGGCATCTTAGTCCTCCATAACACTTTTTGACTACATTTTTGTATTTCTAGAATCCTCATCACATTTTCAGACTTCCCAAGTATACATACCCTTTAAAATTTTTGTTGCATAATTTCATCATTTGCATCCTCCATTTAGCTTGCATTAAAGGTTTTGTGAGTTGAATGCTAAATTTTATTTTCCAAGCTTGTGCTTGGTGGTGAACCCTTCAAAGCCTAAAAGAATCACTCCTAGGTCCTTCCCTATTAAGAATTCACTCACCTTTTAGGTTGATATTCAATCTAATTTTGGACCCTATGATATTCTTTAATGTCCATAAGAAAAGGGTTGTGATCTATGACCTAGGTTATAAAGTATCTCCATTTTCCAATGGTTCATTTTGGTGAAAGCAACCTTTTAGAGAATCCATTTTCTAATTTTCATTCCATTAAAATCCTAGATCTAGGTTGCATTCATTCTTGCATTGCATCTTGCATTAGTGAAAATGCATCTAGAGCTTATCTTAGTGAAAGTTCATGTAGGTTTAATTTTTGATTTCTTGCATCATTTTATATCATTGAAAAACTGAAAAGTTCATTGTCAATCATCCTAATTGTATTAAATAACATTGTTATTGCATCAAAATTGAAAAAAATTGCATTCAACTTTGCATCGAATTGCTTGTCATTAGTTACTTTTTCTTGCATTCATTTGAACACTTTTTTATTTCTAAACATTAGGTCCTTGGGTAGGTAACCTGGGAACACTATTAACAACTCAAAATTTGTTGTTTTTCTGAAAAAAAACCTCTATTGGGACAAACATTCCCTTCTTGGCATCTTAGTCCCTCTATGGGTTTTTGGATTAGAATCATGTCTCTATTGTTTTCATTTTGTTCTAGTTTATGGAACCTCATAATTTCACTAGTAGGACCAAGACACCCTTGTTGGAATCTTAGTCCCTATTGAATTTAAAGTTTGATTTTTTAGGGTTTAAATCTACTTTTTTGTGCTCTTGTTTGATGCCATTGGTTATCTGTTTTAGCTAGTTGAGTTTTTCTTACATGCATTTCATTATATCTAGCTTAAATTGATTCATTTCATGAATTAATCAATTCCAAATTTTCATTTACAACATTTCATCTTGTAGGTTGTTGCATAGTGCAATCAATAAATTACCTTATTTCAAATCCAAAAAATTGCATTTAAACATTTCACTTTAAGTCAGTGCATTGCACTTTCTTTACTTTTCCATGATAACATGTTTTTCTTCAAGAGACGTGGCTTTAATATGGTTAAAAATGGATTGAATAAGTACAATATCCCCTCTTATGAGTTAAATTTAAATTATAACAATGAGGTTATTAAGAAACATGTTAGTCATCCCTCTACTATCTTTCATATTTATGAGAAAATCTTAGAGAAAGTGGATCAAACCATTGGCACAATCCTTAACATTGCATTTCCTAATGTTGAGGATGGTATGGTACAAGAGGATGCAAGCATAGACAATCATACAAATCATACTTGTTCTTCTCCCGATACCTCTCCTATTAGGGACAAAGGTATCTTGGTAAAATAAGATACAAGCATTGAGAATCTTGATTGTCCCTCTCCCCTTCCCCCTTTGGAAGATATTAGAAAACAATAATATGAGATCACAGAAATATTTCTAAACATCACCTTACTTATTCTCCATTCATCCCTTGCTTGTGATAATATTTTAGCGAAAGGGGATGATATCATAGATAGCCATGAAAATCAAAATTTCCCTTCTCCTAATATCCATTCTCAATGCAAAGAGAATAGGTTGGTCTTAGAAGAAGCACCTATTGAGAGTCATGAGAATCTTGTTCCTCCTTTCCCTAATGTTCCTTCCATTTGGAAATATCTATTTGGTAGGAATGAAAATTATAGTTGTCCTTCTCTTGATGCCTCCCTTACTTTTGATGAAGCATTTTTACAAAATTTGACGATGGAATGTGATGAAAATATTACAAGCTCTCCTACTATGGTAGCTGGTATAGCACAAGAGAATGAGATCTTAGAGAAAAAGGAGAAAGTCATGAACAATCATAAGAATCAAATAGAGCCTTCTCCTAATATCCCCACTATTGATGAACAAGAAAATTCAACCATTGATAACTCCATTACATGTAGTGAGGTCATATTGTAAAAACCAACCCTTGAATGTCAAGAACATTAGGTTTGTCATTCTCTTAAAATCCCTCCTACTAGGGAAGATATAATGGAGGAAGACAACAAGAACATTTGCAATAGTAGTTCCTTAGATGAAGATGATGAAGTAACATTAGACTCATCTTCACTAAGAGATCATGAAAATAAGGATAATTCTTCTGAGGTTATGCACATTAGATACCCCTTGGAGGACTCTCCCAAGACTAAACTTATCATTTATCCGCCCTCTCAAAAACCACAAGCTCAAAAAAACTTGTACTTATCCTCGAACCACCTAAGAATGATTTTTCATAGAAATCAAGTTACAATACCACTTCTCATACATATAACACCAAGCAAAATCCACAACTAAGATAAACACCTTCAACATCTCTCCCATTGCATAATCCTATCTTACCAGGTCCACCTCTTTTGTGGAGGGGTCCAAATGTATCGATGTAGATGGTTTGGGATAACAAAGATGAAGAGGTAGTCAAGCCCCTAGGATTCAAGATCCTATGTCAAATTGACATAAGCAAAAAAATGACATGTACAAGGTGTATTATATGTAATGTCAAGATACACAAACATGCAATGTCAATAACTAAGAGAAAGAAAAAGAAACAAGCAAAAATAAAAAGAGGTGGATCAAGCCTCGATCGTATGTCCAACACAAAGTGGATCAGATCTAAGTTGTTTTTTCCAAAATGCATGCTCACTCTAAGGCAACAAAACTTAGGTTTTCCATTGGTTGAGTATACAAAAAGGGTGGCCTAGTGAGAAATCCATGCCTCTATATCATCTTCTCACCATATATTGAAAAATTCATGCCCACATTTAGGGTACTCATCATACTCTAACAAAACCAAAGCTATACCTCCTAATAAATTTGAAAAGGGGCCACACAAAAATGAATTTTAAGGTTCATGCGGCAATAAAATCTTCATATTCATGAAACTCACAAACAAACAAGATGGCACCATAGGCAAGCAAAGTGTGTTATGCAAGGTGGCCATATAACAAATTTTGTAAATGAAAAATATTGTATGCTATGCTCAAAGTATTTTTTCTTAGTTCATGTAAGGTATCTTTTTAGATAGCATCATGGCTAATATCTCCAAGAGAGGACAATTCAAGCAAATATCGTGCTCTCAAAGGATATGAATCCCAATGACACCGCTAAGAAAAGGATACATCACAAGAAGAAAGAAAATCACACAGTGAAGTGTGAGTGTAGATGTATGCCCCCACTTTAAAGTGGTTGCTGACATCATTTTTGTGAGAATTGTTCTTAAATTAGAAGTTGAACCTCTAAAAATGGGGTGAATATTTATAAAATGTTATCACACCCACTTTCAAGCTATTCCATTCAAGGATAAACCTAGAGACCTCAATGCAAAAGAGAAAGAGATCTTGCAATAGGGATATCCTAGGGGCTGAAAGTAGACTAATAAGGGGTCTACCACAAATTTTATACTTAGAAAAGATAATGAAATGAAATATGCAACACTAAACCCTAATTGAATGTAATGCACTATGAAATGACCTATAAAAGTAAATGAAACAACACAAAAAACAAAAAAAGGAAGAGGTGCACATGGAAATATGGAAATGACTAGAAGGAGTTCTAGAACACTATAAATTATACTTTTAATGTTGAGTGGGACTCATTTTCCAAGTTGAGCAAATCAATCCAAAAACTAGGTTTTTGTGAGGGAATAGGAATTTGCCAAATGGGTATTCGAATCTGCAAAAATCTAAAAATTGACTAAAGTTGGGGCTCATTCACCAAAAGTGGTGAATCAGTACAAATATGATTTTCCAAAGCTTCAAAGGATGATCATTCTCTTCTTTATTTTCTATTTCCTTCTTGATTGATTTCTAGATTTGAAACCCTAATTGTCAATGTGTAGGTCTTCTCCAAGGTTCTCCAAGGCTTGACGATGACTTTGACGACTTTGAGCTATTGAAATATTTTCTTCAATATTTCTCATTAGGAAATATACAACCTAAACTTGAAAATCACACACAAAGGAGAGGGGAAAATGTTGTTACATTAGTGGATAGGAGTTTTCCTTGGTCAAACCCCTTGTTGGTAATTAAACTTTGAAATAAAATGAAATAGGAATGGAGAATGATGAATGGACAAGATAAGATCTTGCAACTCACCAAAACATAGCAAGAAGAGGCTAAAAACATGTGTGAAGTGGATCTAATAGATGTAGATCTTGAGTCTTTCTTGAATGAGATCGATCTTGAATGAAATTCTAGATTGAATCATAAAATCGTACATCACAATTGTTACCTCAAAACCAAACATGATGTATAAGTGTTTGACATGAGATTGATGCTTAAAGAATGCTCTAAATTGCTTGATAATATACCCTTGAATTCTCTTGAGTTCTCTTGTGAACTCAAACTTGATATTAGGAATTTTCTCAATAAGTTCTTAGGTGAAAATTAGTGAAAGAACCTCGTATTTATACCCAATTATGAAAGAATTTCTGATATTACAACACTGCAAGCTGACATTAGATCCAAGAGAATAAAATCCTAACAAAAATTTGAATTAATTTTGATTTTGGGCCACACGGGACTTATTCACCCAAGGTGATGAATGAGCCCCACTAGGCTTAATTTTTGGGATGAATTTTAAAAATGCTTAGAAGTGCATGAAACAAGGTTTGGGACCAAAAGATATAGGTGCAAACCATTCACCCAAGGTGGTGAATGAGTCCCAGATCACTAAATTTGGTCCATTCGAACCTGAAACACCTGAATTATGTTTGGTTGGTGATTGGTGTCAGGATTATCCTTGAAAAGATGCAATAAATGAGGCTTGTGAATGCAAAATAAGGCCAATTAAAGCATAATAAAGCCCAATTATGAATGATAAGCCTAAAAAAGTGTGAAATTGTGTTACAACACTTTAAAACACTCCAAATAAGGAAATATTAAGTCATATTTTGATTTAGTTATTTGATAAAACCTTAGAAAAGTGTGAAAGCATGTTACAAGGCTTCACAACACTTTAGCAAGGTGTCATTAAATTTATTAGTTCACAAGGGACCAAGACCTAATGTGAATGTGTCAAGCACATTTCAATAGTAAATCAAGGAAAAATTATGCTTTGTTTACAAGGAGGGCCCAAATAAGTAAGGAAAATTAGAAGGGATACTTTTCTCATGACCACATTTAGTGCCCACTTTATAGAGAGGATGAACTTGCTTCAAACTCACACTGGTAAGATGAGATGACAATGATCAAGAGTGGTGATCAAACCCCTAGGATCAAGATCCCATGTCAAACTTACATAGGCACAATAAAAGACACATGAAAATGATATAAAGAGAAACAACAAAGAACATGCATGCACTGTCAAAGACAAAAAAGAGAAAAGGTAAAATATTAAAGAGTCAAATCAAACTTCGATGGTTTTTCCATCTAGATGTGGATTGGATCTAGAATTTTTATCTAAAAAATGCATACTCACTTTGTGGCAATGGAACTCTTGGTTGTTCACTGGGTGAGAAGTCCAAAAAGATGATAAACATACACTCATGGCTAGTATGTACTCACACACACACACTAGTGGCTATGGGGAAAGTCATGCCTTGGTCGAGCTTCCCACTCAAACCATACCAAATTTATACTTTTTGATAACTTTAATAAGGTCCTACACCCAAAAAATGGTTTTCAAGCTTCATGAGGCAAGCAAAAATTTGTATACTTGGAGCTCATGAACAAACAAGATGGCTTCATAGGCATGCAAGTTGTTTTATGCAAGGTGGCCAAATAACTACAAATGTAAAATGAAAAGAATGTTCAAGTGAGTTCTTTTAACTTAGGGAACATTGTGTCTAATGTATCCAAGAGAAGACCAATCAAAGAATATAGAATTCACAACTTAGGGGATTCATTATGTCACATCAAGCTACTAAGAGTAATGTAATATGCTAAGAGATATCACGTTCTTGAGAGAAATCACACCCAATTTCATCAACACAACAAAAAAAAAATCATATGAAATGAGAAGGTTGCACCATGAACCATGAAAAAGAAAAATGAAAAAGGAAAATGCCAATGTATGCCCCCACTTTAAAGAAATTTCTAAACACCATGTTGTGAGCAATTAATTTAAAGTAGAGAATGATAAATGCAAACAAAGAAGATGTGAGAGCTAACTTGGAAGGCCCTATGCCAAGTCATATGTTTCAAAATAAAGCTACATCATGCAAGATAAAAAGAAAACATCAAACACATAAGGGATCTATGGATTTGGGCTCAATATGTTCTTGCTACAATGTTTTTAGAGAGCTCAAAACTATCATCATTCCCCAAATACTCATAGAACGGGAAGAATGATACAAAGAGAGCAAAATCAAAGAATTTATTTTTAGGTCAACATGAAAGAGACATAAATTTATTGATGCCTTGCATCATCCCCAAAAGGAAAACAAAAGACAAAAGAAAATATAAATAAAAAGAAAAGATTTTGGGTCAACATGGAAGATACATGAATTTCTCAATTCCTTGCATCATCCCCAAAAGGAAAACACAAGACAAAATGAAAAGATAAGAGGCAAAAAAATAAGAGATTTACGACATGGAGAAGAATAAGGGTACAAATAGAGGAATTTCACAAAGAGAGAGAGAACATCAAATAAAATGTCATGGGGTATCATAGTATGCACATGCAATCACTCAAAATAAAATGAAAGATAGATAATGTAAAAGACTAGTAAAGCACAAGCAAGTCAGCCTAAAGTAGGTCATCTGCATCCCAATCATGTTCATTGTATATTGAAGGTGGGAAAATAGTCAAAGGGACAATATGAAGTGCTAAAATAGGACCAACATCAAGTTCAACACTCTTTGTAGGAGATTTTTCATCTAATCTCATGGAAGAGGAAAACAATTTATTCAATTTATTATGTGCCTCTTCATCAATTTTAGCAACTTCCTCATTATCATTGAAATTAATCACAGCAAGAGGTTGAATGATAATGTATAAAGAAGGTTTTGACTCTTATTTTGATTGTTGTATTGGATATTTTTGTTTCAAGATCAGGGTATACGCATCATTCATTTCTTCATTCAAGTTTGGATTTTGATTATTTCTTCATGTAACCTACGAGCAGGGGATTGATGTCTACACCTACGCTCCCTAGCACCTCTATCTTTTTGGTTTGGTTTTCAAGTTTAATCTGTGTAAGAGTGGGTTGATCAACCATAGGTTACTTTTCTTCCTTGTAGGGAGGAACAAAAGGAACCATGGGAGGTTGTTCAACCACTTTCTCTTTGACTTTCTAAACCTATTTTATTCTACGAAGTGTGATGGGGTTGTTTTCATTGTCTCTAGGTCTTTTGTAGGATGTAGGTGAAGGTTTTTTCCTCGGTTGGTTTTGGTCATTTGGGATTTTTTTACATTCAAGGATGGTTTTTTCGAGGATGGTAGGCTTGGTGGTAGGTGGGGACATGTTTCAAAGGGATAGTTTTTCTATTTTCTCTGCCCTGAAGTTTTGATAGGATAAGAAAAATAAGTCTTATTATGGTTTTATAGGTTCCATAGGCTCAAGCCAAAAGAAATCTAAGGAAAATTTTCCTTTGGAGGAAAAAGGGTTAAAGCCATTGTGATGGACAGTGAATATTTCATTGTCAAAGAGAAACTTTAAAAATTTATGTACAATTGAAGGGAAAAATTTCATGGAGCAAAGCCATGGGTATCCTAGCTTCACACAAAATTGGTCCAACTATGAGATGATGGAGAATAAGACATCTAATGTTTTTAGTCCTATTTTTAAAGGAAGAGTGATTTATCCCATCATAGGGCAAGAAAACCCATTTTGTTTCTTGATCCATGCTTTTGATTTATCGTATATATCTTGATAAATATCATGCAAGAGTAAGAATTCCTTGGTGATCACGTTCTCTCCACAAGTGGGATGTATTAGTATCCCATTAGTGGGTGTTTCATAGATATGGTCGACTATGTAAAGAGGACCATCAAGTGCCTGCTTAAGTATGTATTTAGAGGAGAAATAAATCTCAAGAGGATTCTTAGTTCAGCCCTTACGAGGAATGACATATATCACTCCTACAATATCATCCATAGGATCATTATCTGTAGAATCATGTTGAATAAAATCATTGTTATCATCATCTGTATCAACATTCATCACATAATTCTTTGTAGTTTCGCTAGCTTTGACAAATGAAATATTATGTTTTGGCATGGGGTTGGAAAAAGTTTGTAAGTTTTGGATAGGAGGAGAAACAAACTTATTTCATTGATCACTAACACCTCCAATAGACAAACAACCGAAATAAATGAGGTCTTGCATAAGATGTTTAAGAGGCTTTTAATGTTTCATGTCATGTCCATTTTTTCAGTGATAATGGCAATAGGAATTTGATCTAAAGCTCAAGGGTAAAGGCTTATTAGGATCAGGTGTCTTGAGAAGAGGTAAGGTAATAATTTTTCATTCTAAAAGTCAGGACATTATGTTATAAACGGTGTCAAGTAAGCGAGTGAATTGTCTTTTCGAGTCTCCATAGCTAAAGGGTATTGTGGCTTTAATAGAAGCTACTTTGTTATTGAAATTTTGAGTTGTTTGTTGAGGGAGATTAAAATGAATGACACCTTTTTTATATTTTCTAAATGATTGGGAATTTTTTTCGTTTGGAGGCTTAGATTTCTCAATTCGAATAGAAGTGGACTTTGTATCTCAAATATCAACCAAATTTTGATAATCATGAAGGGTAGTACACAAGTGCATAAAGGATGGAAATTTCATCATGGTAATGTTTCCTTGAATATTAATTTTCAAATTTTCAATGAAAATCTTTTGAAGGTGAGGATCAAGAACCATGACATCGTTTTGGGAATAAAATGATTGATAACATGAGATAAAGTTAGTTATCTTTTCTTCTTATTTTTTCTTACATCTCATTAAATCAGCCAAGGTCATGTTAGGATTCATATGAACTTGGAAAATGTTTACAAATGCATCAACAAGTTCATTGAATGAACTAATTGATTTGTTTGGTAATGAGGAGAACCATTCCAAGGTAGTATCTTTCAAGGACCTAGGAAAAATCTTAGCTAAGAGTTTATCATCAAGGACAAAGTCACTACATAGGGCGGTATAAGCTTTAACATGGTTAGAAGGATCTCCCTTCCCTCCGTATTTACCAAATATAGGAATCTCTACACCTTGTGGCATTGGTGTCTGCAATATCTCCAAGGACAATGGACTACTTTTGACATAATATGTAGGTGGTCCATTTTGATTTTAATTGATGGTGGAAATCTACTTTTGAAGGGATGAAATTATTTGGAAGATTTGATTTATGAGAGGATCATCACTTGTGTTATGAGATGGAATTGAAAATGGTGAAGAGGTGTATGTGTTTGAAGGGCAAGTGAATGAGATGTTGATAGGTGGTAAAGTGGTAGGAGATATGATGTGGAATGCCACATAGGAACTAGGGATGCTAGAAGAAATACCTAAAGAAGGAATCACATTACTAGCTTGTTGCATTGTTGTTGTGACTTCAGGATTGGTATAGGTAAGTATTGAGGAAATTTTTGTGAGAGGATGAATTTGATTTCCTCTTTGTCTCATGACATTTCTTGTTGGTAAAGGAAAACTAGTGGTTGGGGGAGGTTTTTTCCAAAGATTTGAACTCTTTTTTACACAAGGTCAAGCCCATCTTCACTTTCAAGCATGCGGTAAATTTTATCTATAGTAGGGATGGTAGCATGTGAAATTTTGTCATTTTGGACTTGGTGTTGTAATTTTGCTAAGTCCTCATGGATTTGAATTTTCTTTTGGGATACTATAATTCCTTGTTTCAACTTGCATACTACTTGAAGGAAAAAAATTGTTAAGGGTATTGTCCATACCTAGTGTACTAGTGTCAATACTAGGAGTGAAAGAGATAGACAACCCAAGATCTACAACTATTGTGCTATCATGGGATCACATGAGTCTTGAACTTCATCTCACTACAATATTAGCATTAGGACACCAAATAATCATACAAGGGCTACTAGATGCAAGTGGAATGCAAATACAATGTAAGGTAAGAATAATCAAATGCTTATAACAAAAATTATGGAACCTAAAACATAAAGGAAATAACAACAAAAAAAAACTTAGAAACTAAACTTTGAATGCTAGAAAATGTATTGTAGAATATGCAAAGGGACTGATTCACCCAAGGTGGCGAATGAGTCCCAATAGGGATTTTATTAAAAAAAAAAAGAAAATTTTAATTGCTTTTTATGTTTTATGATATGTATGTTAAATGAAAATTCATATTTTGTTTGATTTTTAATGAATTGAGATGCAAAAATTCAAGCTATACGAGCTTTCAATAATGCAAAAATAGAAACCCTAGAATGAAAATTAACTAATGCAATGTTATGCAAGCAAGATGAAAATGAACTCCAAATCAGAATTATAATGTCCTAAATTCAAGTTCACAAGAATGGAAACTCTAAAATGGGTTGAATAATTATCAAGTGCTATCACACCCACTTTTAATCTATTCCATTCAAGGATAACCTTAGATATCTCAATGCAAAAGAGAAAGAGAACTTGCAATAGGGGGTATGCGCAGGATCATGATGGGCCAAAAAGTGGCAATGAGAAAAAAATCACGTTTTGGATCGACTCAAAAACGCAAAAATGCCAGGTTGACTTTTCTAGGTTTGGGTGTCAGTACATTTACCTGAACCAAATCCCAAACCTAGTTTCTACAAATCAGATATTCAATTGGATCAGATATCCGATTTGTGGAAACATTATATAAAAAACAACCGACTCTTATAACTTCATTTATCACAGTTTGCACATAGGTGCACAGGGAAAAGAGAAAATCCAATATTCGCTTTTATCAGATATCCGATTTCAAAGGTAAGTATTTGGTTTTTAAAAAAATTTAATCATTTTGTCAAGTAGATTCTCTTAATTTGAAGTAGTTTTTATGAAATTTTTATCAAAAACTAGAGTTTACATTGAATTTTTATTAAAAATTAATGTTTCTAAATGGATTTTGATTAAAAACTAGTGTTGCTGATGTATTTTTATCAAAAATTAGTGTTTGTTATGGATTAATGTGGAAAAGTAGGGTTTTTTAAAAATAATTTCATTTATATTGTGTAATTTCAATTAGATTAATTTGTTTTTAACTTTAATCAGGTATTATTGTTGACAGTTAAAATCTACAAATGCAAAACGCTCCACCACTTCCGCAACCACCAATTGAAGACTTAATTGGTGAAAAATTGGAGCAATTGAGGGGCATTTGTGAAGTTTATAAGATAATTCCTTGATTGAGAGATATGACAAACACATTGAAGGAAATAATAAAAAATATAGAAACCCTCTCCACCCAACATAATTCCTTTTATTTGTGGTGAGAAGACATGAGGGAATATTATGGATATGGATTGTCTTACGATGATGTGAAAGATCTCCAAATAACCAAAGCCCAAAGAGCCTCTTTTATTCATTGACCCCCACACCGGTTTGCTAGTGAATGTTAATAAAACAAAACTTTTTATAAAATGGTGCATAACTTTTGGGATTATTGGTGTATGGTTTTTTATAAACCACCAAACAATAATTATGATATACCATTTTACTTTATTAAAAAATTATATGTTGAGTTTGTGTTAGGGCATCATGTCAATTACTTTGACATTAAACCCTTCTAGGGCAACGGTGGAGGTATGCCCCAGGATAGACCAGGGGTAGTTAGGGTAGTCCTGCACCCAAATGTTCCCCTTCCTCCCCTTCCTTCGCCACCTCCAATATATCATCTAGAGATTATCCAAGATGTAGCCACACAGACTATTCAGGCTATTCACTCTTTGAGTGGTCATTTGGTTTTGCATGCTTCTACAATAGCTCAGCCACATTCTGGTGATGTTGGCGAAGGCTCAAGTGCTGGTGCATCATCCTCCTCAGGTCCACATATTTGTGTGCCATATAATTTCACTATGTGCTGCAAGATATGGTTGAGTCCTCTTGTACAACCCGCTAAGCATCCCTTGGACACTTTTGATTATGACCTTCATGATTTGGACATTATAGATCAATCATAGGGGAGTGGAGCGCACCCTACAGAGCCCTCTCTTGCTAGAGAGGGGATGCTAGAATAGTGACACAGATAAGATTTAAGTTGTAATTTCATAACTTGCATTTTTTAAAAATGAGTATTAATAAGAGATAGTATCAAGTACTAATATTTATTTACATGGTATATTTAATAGTTGATGTCTGAGGAGGAGCTCACACGGGTGAGTGATAGCACCCTTAGGGCCATTTCATTTGGCTTGGACACACACACAGTATATATTTTTGTACTGATGTAGGAGCATCTAGTGGTGTAAGGGAAATCCTACATCACCCAAAAATATATTTACTTTCATTTAGAGTTTTATATATGTTTTTGCATTTTTGGATACCCTTTTCGTCAAAGAAGAATTCCCAACTTTCAGAACTATTTTTTTGCTTTTTCTGCTTGACTGCTATTTTTAGCAGGTATGATTTTGAAGACGTGAGGAGACAGAAATATAAGGGAAGCTTCAAGACAGAATAATAAATACTTTGGTGAAAGAATCAGGTGAAGATCATTCCCGTTTCAAAAGTTATTCAAGTTTCAATTTCTAATTTTTGCCCTACAAAATCTTTGGAGTTAATTTTGAGGGACTTAAAGGCTCCGGATGGGCCCGAAAATTGGCGAAAAATGAAAGTGGTTAGCTTTTAGGCCCCATTTTTTGGCACTTTATTTTTGCAAGACCTTTCTAAAAAGGAATTATCATTGAAGATCCGATGGTTAGATCTTGAGTTAGGGCTTTCGGAAGTTTGTGCATTATTAGAATGTTGTTTTTGGCTCCAAACAGAGGAAATGAGGCTATTTATGGGGTAGTTTCTGATTTTTGTGAGTTGTTTTTGGGAAAAGAAGATCGCATGCTACGAATAGGGGAATTTTTGTAGTTTCTTTCTATAATTTGCATGTATTGTAGAACTCGAGGATTTGAGATCCTCTACATGTAAGATTTTCATTTTTTAAAATAATAAGGATCTCAGTTTTCTGTGTGATTTTTTGTGTCTCGGGTTGCACCCTCATCAAGTGGTATCAGAGCGGGTTTTCTTGAGCATGTGGATAGATCGCCGATCGTGAGGCAGTTCGCACCAGGACTGTGGTTGTGGGTTCAAGATATTCAAAATACCTCCAAGAGTGGCGCATGGTAGGTGAGGTGGTCCCAGAAATGCTAGTGGAAGAGATCCATTAGCGGCCGAGGGTTTCAGAGCCCTCCAGAGACAAATTAATGCATTACAAAGAGAGTTAAGAAGAGGGGTAAACCCGAGAAGGGGAGAAGAAAGTGAGGATGAAGAAGAGGTAGAAGATTCAGATGTAGAAGAGGAAGAAGAAGCTATTGATCAAGATCAAATATGGCTGATAAGGGCCATTTCGAAGATTGGAAAAAGACCTAGAGTAGAAGTTCCCATTTTTTCTAGTAGTTTGAACCCAGAAGAGTTGATTGATTGGATCAATGAGTTGGAAGAGTATTTTGAGTATGAAGAAGTAGAGGACCCAGATCAGGTTAAGTTTGCAAAAACGAAGCTAAAGGGTCACGCCAGTATCTGGTGGAAAGAGGTTCAATTAGAAAGAAATAAGAGAGAAAAGGGAAAGATCACCAGATGGGATCGCATGGTGGAGAAACTGAAGAAGTAGTTCATGCCAATGGACTATGAGTTAGATCTATTGAAGAAATTGCAAGGGTTGAAGCAAGGAAGTAGATCTGTGAAAGAATACACAGAAGATTTTCACAAGATAATCATCAGAACGAGACATGCAGAGGCCAACAAGGAGAAGGTAGCCCGTTATCTTAATGGGTTACGGCCGAGCATTCAAGAGGAGCTAAGCTTGGTTAGAATGGCCACCATTGAGGATGCTTACCAATTTTCTCTGAGAGTTGAAGAGAAGCTGAACAAAAGATTTGGTAGTAAGCAAAAAGGATGAGGAGGTCAAAGCGGAAGGGGTAGCGGAAGATCTTTTGGAAGCCGAAATGAGGATGAGAAGAAAAGTGAAGATGTGGGTACCAATTGAAGCCAGAGGAATGATAACTTCTACTGCCCACGTGATCAGAATGGTGGTGATCAAAGAGGTAGAGGACGAGGAAGATTTGGGCAAGGACCCAGAAGGAGTGGTTTTAGAGGAACTTGTTTTCGATGTGGTGAAGAAGGGCATTGAGCCTATGAATGTCCACAATACCAAGGAAGGACAAACAAAAGGCCAGAAGGTCATGCAAGGGTTGCGCATGTAGATGAGGAGGCTCAATCTGAGCATTCAGATGATGCTTAAAGGGGAGAATCCCTAGTGGTTAGAAGAGCCCTGGTGACTGAAGAGAAGGAGCCAGAACAGAGGAAGAATCTGTTTCGCACAAGGTGCAAGTGTGAAGAAAAATGTTGTGATGTCATTATTGATGGTGGGAGCACTGATAATCTAGTGTCAGAAGAAATGGTTACAAAGTTGAAGCTGAAGAGGGGAAGGCATCCACATCCATATCGGATTGCCTGGTTGCAAAAAGACCACAAAGTTCTAGTCAATGAGCATTGCCTGGTGAAGTTCAAGATTGGAAGCTATCATGATGAGGTACTCTGTGATATCATCCCTATGGATGCATGTCATGTGTTGTTGGGGAGGTCGTGGTAGTTTGATAGGTGAGTTGTACATGATGGCCATGCAAACACTTATTCCCTGATGAAGGATGGAGCTCACCATAAGTTGAAACCCCTGAAGAAGGCCGAAGAAAAGGTATGCAGTAGTGCTAGAATTTGTTATGTTGATGGAAGAAAATTTTTAAAAGGCATGAAACATGAGCATGTGTGTTATGCATTGATTCCTAAAATGGATAAGGAGGGTAGTGAGAAGGTTCCAGTAGAAGTTTCTGGGTTATTGAATGAGTTTCAGGATATTGTTTTTGATAATGTACCTAAGGGTTTACCACCAATGAGGAAGATCAGTCATCAGATTGACTTGATCCTAGGAGCTAGTTTGCCAAATAAGGCAGCTCATAGAATGACTCTTGTAGAAAATGAGGAGTTGAATAGACAAGTTGAGGAGTTGTTGAGAAAGGGTTTGATTCGAGAGAGTCTGAGTCCATGTGTAGTACCTGTAGTACTAGCACCAAAGAAGGATGGGGAGTGGAGGATGTGTACAGACTCTCGAGCCATAAACAAGATAACAATCAAGTATAGATTTCCCCTGCCAAGGATGGATGACCTGATGGACTGTTTGAGTGGAGCTCAGTACTTCACAAATATTGATCTAAAGAGTGGATATCACCAGATCCGGATTCGAGAGGGAGATGAATGGAAGACCACCTTCAAGACCAAAGAGGGCCTATACGAGTGGTTATTCATGCCTTTTGGGCTAACCAATGCACTGAGCACATTCATGCGGCTCATAAACGAGGTACTGAAAGAGTTCCTAGGAAGCTTTGTTATTGTGTATTTAAATGATATTTTGATATTCAGTAAGTCACTGGAGGAGCATATAATGCATATTGGTAGAGTCTTTGAGAAGTTAAGAGAAGAGAAATTGTTGATTAATCTGAAGAAGGAGTTAGTGTACTTGGGGTTTGTTGTCTTGATAGAAGGTCTCAAGATGGACCCAGAGAAGGTGAAGGTTATTCTAGAATGGCCTACCCCAAGAACTGCTACTGAGGTGATATCTTTTCATGGTTTGACAAGTTTTTATAGAAATTTTAGTAGTATTTGTGCACCCCTAACTGAAACAATGAGAGGGGATAGAAAAGAGTTCAAGTGGAGCACTGGAGCAGCAAGGAGTTTTGATCTATTAAAGCAGAAGGTGATAGAACAACCTGTTTTGGCTCTCCCAGAGTTCAATAAGATGTTTCAGGTGGATTGTGATGCTAGTGGTTGTGCCATTGGAGCAGTGTTAAGCCAGGAAGGTAAGCCCATTGCCTATTTAAGGGAAAAGTTAAATGATGCAAAGAGAAAGTACTCTGTATATGATCAGGAATTTTATGCAATAGTTCAAGCATTAAAGAAATGGAGGAATTATTTGTTGCCGAAGGAATTTGTTATGTATACTGATCATCAAGCATTGTAGTACCTGAGTAGTCAGGGAAAATTAAATCAGAGGCATATGAAATGGGTAGAATTTTTGCAGAGTGATACATTTGTTTTAAAACATAGGAGTGGGAAGTCAAATAGGGTTGCAGATGCCTTAAGTAGGAGGCATACATTATTGATAAAAATGCAGATTGAGGTGGTTGGGTTTAGTGAACTCATGACATTGTATCCGAAAGATCCTGATTTTGTAGAGGCTTGGAAAGCTTGCAAGGAACCTGTTACAGTTGACAGGACAAAGTGGCTGGATTTCATAATTCAAGAAGGCATGTTGTTTAAGGGAAGTCAATTGTGTATTCCGAGGAGTTCCATGAGGGAGAACCTGATAAAAAAGAAACATAGTGGAGGAATGGTAGGACATTTTGGTCGAGATAAGACCATTTCCATTATTAGTGAGCATTATTGTTGGCCTCAGTTGTCATAAGATGTGAAGAAGTTTGTGCAGAGTTGTAGGGTATGTCAAATGGCTAAAGGAGTGAGTCAGAATACCGGGTTGTATCAGCCCTTATCTGTACCAGAGAGGCCGTGGGAGGATGTAAGTATGGACCTTGTTCTTGGTTTGCCAAGGACACAGAGAGGGAATGATTCAGTATTTGTGGTATTTGATAGGTTTTCGAAGATGGCACATTTCATCCCATGCCAGAAGACCCATGATACAGTACACATTGCTGACTTGTTCTTTAGAGAGGTGGTGAGGCTACATGGTCTGCCAAAGAGTATAGTCTCAGATCGTGACACCAAATTTGTTGGATACTTTTGGAGGACCTTGTGGAAGAAGTTGAAAACAGAGTTGAAGTTTAGTTCTGATGGGCAGACTGATGTTGTGAACAGAAGTTTGGGTAACCTACTGAGATGCTTGATAGGAGATAAACCAAAGGGATGGGACTTGATCTTACCCCAGGTAGAATTTTCTTACAACAATTCTATCAATAGAAGCACTGGTAGATCACCATTCCAGATTGTGTATGGAAGTAGTCCTAGGACTGCTCCAGAATTGAGAAAGATGGACCAAGAGAAGAAGACAAGTGCTGAAGCTGAAGACTTTGCAGAACACATCAAGAATATGCATGAGAAGGTAAAAGAACAGATTAACAAGATGAATATGCAGTATAAGGCTAAGGAAGATCAAAAGAGGAGGTATAAGGAATTTGAGATTGGTGATGAAGTGATGGTCCACTTGAGGAAAGAAAGGTTTCCAGTAGGAACCTATAACAAATTGAAGATGAAGAAGTTCGGTCCCTGTAAAATTTTGAAGAGGCATGATTCAGGGAATGTATATGAGGTAGAGTTGCCAGATGGATTCAACATTTCCCCTGTGTTCAACATTGCAGATTTGACAGAATATCATGAGAGTGGCACAGAGGAAGTACCAGCAATGGAACAGTGTGGTATTCCAGCACCTACTTCAGAAAAGGAGGAGATCGAAGAAATCTTGGATAGCCATGTGGGAAGGAGTACCAGAAATAGGCAATATGAAGAATATTTGGTGAAGTGGAAAGGAAGGCCTATGGAAGATTCATCCTGGTTGTCTAAGGCAGAGGTTGACCGTTTGGGTTTTTCTCAACCATCTGAGAAGTGATGGGGTCACTTTTCAAATTACCCTGGGTGTCTGATGCAGGAGCATCCAGTGGTGTAAGGGCAATCCTACATCACCCAAAAATATATTTACTTTCATTTAGAGTTTCGTATATGTTTTTGCATTTCTGGATACCCTTTTCGTTGAAGAAGAATTCCCAACTTTCAGAACTATTTTTTCTGCTTTTTCTGCTTGACTGCTATTTTTAGCAGGTATGATTTTGAAGGTGTGAGGAGATAGAAATTCAAGGGAAGCTTCAAGACAGAATAATAAATACTTTGGTGAAAGAATCAGGTGAAGATCATTCCTGGTTCAAAAGTTATTCAAGTTTCAATTTCTACTTTTTGCCCTACAAAATCTTCGAAGCTAATTTTGAGGGACTTAAAGGCTCTAGATGGGCCCAAAAATTGGCAGAAAATAAAAGTGGTTAGCCACTAGGCCCCACTTTCTGGCACTTTATTTTCGCAAGACCTTTCCGAAAAGGTATTATCATTGAAGATCCGATAGTTAGATCTTGAGTTAGGGCTTCCGGAAGTTTGTGCATAATTAGAATGTTGTTTTTAGCTCCAAACAGAGGAAATGGGGCTATTTATGGGGTAGTTTCTGATTTTTGTGAGTTGTTTTTGGGAAAAGAAGATCGCATGTTGTGAATAGGGGAATTTTTGTAGTTTCTTTCTGTAATTTGCATGTATTGCAGAACTCGAGGATTTGAGATCCTCTACATGTAAGATTTTCATTTTTGAAAATAATAAGGATCTCAATTTTTTGTGTGATTTTCTATGTCTCGGGTTGCACCCTCATCATGTACTCACTCGTTTACATTTTATATTATATACTTGCTTGTCATTTGAATTGTCATTAATGAAATTATATAATAACTTATATGCTTATCTTATTTTCCTCTTATAGGAAATACCTAGTGTGAGTGAGGTGCAGCCTCGTCCAGACTATGGAGGTGCAAAATTAGATAAGGGGAAGGTAATTGAACTCAAATTGAATTGAATTTATATTTTTAAGATCTTATATTGATTATACATACATCAACATAGATTGGTAGTTTCATATGTACTTGTCAATTTTATGTACAGAAAATTATGAGCTATACAAATTTGTTTACAAAGGACACATAGCTTAAAAGAGTAGGTATTGGAACACCTCAAGGAGTAGTTGTTGAAACACCTCAAGGAGATAAAGAAAAAGATCAACCTAAAGAGGTATGTGTTTATTTTATTTTGTGTTTGGTAAATATGTTCCTATTACCAATAATCGTATGCTAACTTGGATCAATTTTATGTTTTTGTTCACATATATAGATTGGAATTTCAAATGTTGGTTTGGTATATTCTAGGACTCCTGACCCTTTGAAGAGATGTATATTTCAGGTAATCAAGATTTCCATTTTAGAGTTCAATTAAAATTTAATGTATATTGATTTTGATGTTAATTATTCGATTTTAAATTATATAGTATAACTAATCTCAATTGTAGTTTGAATTTTTCTTGTGCAACTACCTTTAGAGCCAATGAGTGCTTCAAAGAGGCTCCATTTTGATGGTCAACCAGTAGTTTAGGATGAGATAGAAATTTTGGCATGTAAATTTTGAATACAAATTGAGATGGCATATGCCACATTTTGTAAAACTTTGTTTGAGGTGGCTTCAATGCCATTTTTGTATATGGACATACACTTGATTATTGGATAATTTGATATATAGAAGTTGACAATCGAAATTTAATTTGTTCCTCATGTGCATGATTAAACTCTTTGAAAATTTTATCTTGAGCAATGGTTAAATATCAATGTACAATAGCATAAAAAAGAGTGGTTATATTATGTAGTTTATATTTATATCACTGATTACATTGCATTACACATCTTTCAAACTCAAATCATTACGTCACATTGTATAACTAAAAACTATGAGAAGTTGTCAATTGCATTTGTTTGTCATTGAATTCTATGAGACCACATTTCTTTGAATTTTTTTTTCAAATACTCCACTTCCTTGTCTATGCTACCACATTTTTCATACATGATAGCGATCACATTAAGTTGTAATAAATTAAATGATAGCCTCTTGCTATTTAATTTATACTCATTTTATTTAAATGGATGAGGCCAACCTTCCTTGATATTATTTTCAAGAGAGGCTGACCTCCTTGAAGAGTCACCTTATTTTGTATGAATACAAGGTGATGTTTGTTCATTTCCTCAATCAAGTTTATTCAACATAATTTACATTCCAAGCAGAAGTTCTCACTTGAGCAACAATGCTTCATCTTGCAGCAGCAGGCCAATTTCAAGGAGAAGCATATTCAATTGTATCTTTGCATCTACGAGAGGTGATATTATTCATTGTATCAAATTCAACCATGAGCTGGGCCTGAGTTGTAAGCAGATTTATTGATGTGTTTATTGTCTTATGTGTTACATTTTTTGAGTGATTTCAGTTGTATTATCTGATCATTAAAACACTAACATGGTATCAGACCAGGTTTGAAAAAGATCATGTTGGGACCAGTTATTGCAGCAATACCTCTATTCCCTTTTTTTTTGTCTATCTCTATCTTAGTCAAGATGGTGAATGGTCTTAAAATTGAAGATAGACTCGAAGGAGCATCAAACTTCACTTCATGGAGATTCAGAATTATGCTCACTTTGGAGGAAAACAAATTGGTTGAGTGTGGAGGGAAAACTTTCTGAACCTACGAATGAGGAAGAGAAATTTCAATGGAGGAATAAATATATCAAGGCGAAGAAGATGTTAGTTGATTCCATGAAGGACCATATTGTTCCTATCATTTGTAAGTTGAAGACAATGAGAGAAATGCTTAAGACTTTGGAGGATATGTATGAGATGAACAACACAAGTCATGCTCTATCCTTGAAGCAACAACTTCATCATGTTAAGATGGCAGAAGGAGAATTTTTCATCACCTACTTCAGGAAGATTTCTGAATTGAGAGATCAACTATCTACCATTGGTCATATTTTTGATGACAAAGATTTGACCATGTTGGCTCTTAATGGTCTTCCTTCATCTTGGGAGTCTTACATTCAAGGAATTATCTTTTCTCGAAGTCAATCAACTTGGATTTTCTTGAAGTCAGTCAACTTTGATTTAACATTGGTAGCTCAGCAAACCTATTCAGAATAGAGTGATCTGAAGAGGACATCCCTAAATCTCTACAGAGGTGTAAATCTGCAAAGTGGTGCAACTTTCATTCTCGAAATCATACAAGCAAATAAACTGTTCCAAAATGTTTGGATGGGTACATTTGTGCTAGGTATGGTCCTATTTTGCACCCAAATACACCGAATCACTTTGAACTGCATTAAATTAGTGATTTCCCTTAAGATTCCAAAGTGCTAAAAGGCAGCAATATTTGACGGACTATTCCTCAAAAACCATGATGCTTAGAGACTCTTTGTCTGATGATATGGGATCATGTTGAGCCCATCTACAATAACCTCTCTCATTTTTTTCCATCTCAAAGGCGTTTTCTCATGGTGATTAGTTTTCAGTTGAGGGAAAAGTTGCCAGATGCAAGCAGTGTAAAGTTGCAAAGTGGTGCAACTTTCATTCTCGAACTTGTACGACCAAACTGATTGTTCCAAAATATGTCGATGGGTACATTTACACTAGGTATGGTCCTCTTTTGCACCCAAATATGCCGAATCACTCTAAGTTGCATTGGACCGACGATTTCCCTTAAGAGTCCAAAGTGCTAAAAGGCAGCAATCTTTGATGGACTATTCCTTAGAAACCGTGATACTTATAGAATCTTCATCTAATGATATGGGATCATGTTGGGACCATCTACAATAACCTCTCTCGGTTTTTTCTATCTCGAAGGAATTTTTCCATGGTGATGAGTTTTTAGTTGAGGGAAAAGTTGCTAGATGCAAGCAATGTAAAGTTGCAAAGTGGTGCAATTTTCATACTCGAAATCGTACAACCAAACAGATTATTCCAACACATTTGAATTAGTATGTTTACACTAGGTATTGTCCTCTTTTGCACAGAAATACACCGAATCACTCTGAGCTACATTGGACCAGCGATTTCCCTGAAGAGTCCAAAGTGCTAAAAGGTAGCAATCCTTGACAGACTATTCCTCAAAAATTGTGATGCTTACAGACTCTTCATCTGATGATATGGGATCATGTTGGGACCATCTACAATAACCCCTCTCATTTTTTGCTATCTCGAAGGCATTTTCCCGTGGTGATGAGTTTTCAGTTGAGGGAAAAGTTGCCAGATGCAATCAGTGTAAAGTTGCAAAGTGGTGCAAATTTCATACTCAAACTTGTAGGACCAAATAGATTGTTCCAAAACATCTGAATGAGTATTTTTATTCTAGGTATGGTCCCCTTTTGCACCCAAATATGCCGAATCACTCTGATCTACATTGGACTGACGATTTCCCTTAAGAATTCAAAGTGCTAAAAGGCAGCAATCTTTCATGGACTATTCCTCAGAAACCATGATTCTTAAAGACTCTTCATCTAATGATATACTATCATTTTGGCACCATCTACAATAACCTCTCTTGGTTTTTGCTATCACGAAGGCCTTTTCCCATGGTGATGAGTTTTCAGTTGAGGGAAAAGTTGCTAGATGCAAGCAGTGTAAAGTTGCAAAGTGGTGCAACTTTCATACTCAAACTTGTATGACCAAATAGATTGTTCCAACACATTTGAATGGGTATTTTTATGCTAGGTATGGTCCTCTTTTGCATGCAAATACGTAAAATCACTCTGAGCTGCATTGGATCGATGATTTCCCTTAAGAGTCCAAAGTGTTAAAAGGCAGCAATATTTGACGGACTATTCCTCGGATACCATGATGCTTACAAACTATTCGTCTAATGATATGGGATCATGTTGGAACCATCTACAATAACCTATCTCAATTTTTTCCATCTCGAAGGTATTTTGCTGTGGTAATGAGTTTTTAGTTGAGGGAAAAGTTGCCAGATGCAAGCAGTGTAAAGTTGCAAAGTGGTGCAACTTTCATACTCGAACTCATACGACCAAATGGACTGTTCCAAAACATCTGTATGGGTAGGTTTAAGCTAGGTATGGTCCTCTTTTGCACCCAAATATGATGAATCACTCTGTGCTGCATTGGACCGATGATTTCCCTTAAGAGTCCAAAGTGCTAAAAGGCAACAATCTTTGATAAACTATTCCTCATAAACCATGATGCTTACAGAATCTCCGTCTGATGATATGGGATTTTGTTAGGACCATCTACAATAACCTCTCTCAATTTTTTCTATATCGAAGGTATTTTCCCGTGGTGATGAGTTTTTAGTTGAGGGAAAAGTTGTCGAATTCAAATGGTGTAAAGTTGCAAAGTGGTGCAACTTTCATTCTCGAACTCATATGACCAAATGCACTGTTCCAACATGTATATATGGGTATGTTTGTGCTAGGTATGGTCCTCTTTTTCACCCAAATAATCACTTCGAGCTGCATTGGACCAACGATTTCTCTTAAGAGTCCAAAGTGCTAATGTCAATGAAATGTGGGGGCAGAAAGATTTAAGGTTGGATCAAGATTCTACAAGTCCTATCTCTTGCATCAGAAAAATCTTACCCAATCAACTTGAATCAATTACATGGGAAATTAAATTCACATGAACTTTTTACATTTATTTTTTTCAAAAAAGTGGCAAGCCACTGTAATTTGTTATATATAAATAGGATATATTACAAAACCTAGTTCAAATAAGCATACCAACAGGAAAGAACCAGGAAGAAAACCTTCGATTGTAGCTCAATTAAGTACAAAAATATTTTTACATTTTAAACATACCCTTTATACAATGCCATACATTTGACCCGTATTTCAAAAAACATCACTAGATATAGATTATGCCTATACACAGTTATGACCTTTTTACATTGTTTCACATTTCAAAATTTTCCTATTTGAGGCATTCAAGGCACAATCTTCCACAAGAGTAGTATGTTGGTGTTTTGGACTGACAAGCACTTGTACAAACCATCAAGGTAGCAGTAAACTACATACAATAGAAAATATGCTTAGAATAACTAATATATATTATTGTAATTTTTCACATACCTCTCTGAAAGGATTAGAGCTACCTATTGTTGCAGCAGGTCCATGATCAGTTGTGCCAAGAATATCACAAAATTTGTCAAATGATAAATCTATATTGTCACAACAAAAAAATTCTTAGATTAACAAATCTATATTCATCTAAACAACCTGAATGATGATGAATTGGTAATGCAAACTATAAAAGATTATTTGAATAATCGATCTATATTATTGTAATCTGTCACATGCCTCTTTGAAAGGATCAAAGCTCGCTATTGTTGCAGTAGGTCCATGATCAAACGTGCCAGGAATATCACAAAATTTGTCAAATATTAAATCTATATTGTGACAACAAAAAATATGCTTAAGAATTGTACCTTCCATTCTTGAATATGCTATTCAAGTGTTCCTGAAGGGTCATCTCTTTGCTTAAGAGTATCCAATATTTCTTCATGATCAACATTACTAGGTTTCCATAGTTTTTTTGTCTTTGGTTTGGCATGATGCTTCAACAACTTAACATTTTTTGCTATAACAAGGTGTGAATACATGAGAATGGTTTTGTGTTTCTCATAGTCTTCAAATGCAGATATACCATTCTTTATAATCATGTATATTTTCAACCAAGTTCCTGCAACCACAATTGAACCTGTAGGATACACGAACCCATCATCATCTTGATCGATTTTGTTAGATTGTGCTTTACCCGCACACATCAATCCAACCAATATTCTGATCTCTCTTCATTCCCCTACGGTGCAACAACTACAAAAACATGTCCTGGATGTAGTAGATTTGAAAGCCAGTCATAATCAAGTGAACTTTCCATTTTGTAATTTTTCATGGATATAGTTTGAGATAAAGGAGTTAGATACTGTGGAACCCATATATCCACCAACTCATTTGACTTGCATTGATCCCACTTGCACTGAATACAACTCTGACAAAAACAAGCCAACTCTCATGTCCAAATGGTTCCTATGCTTGCATCTAAGCTTCAAAATGAATGCATCTTTGAAGAATCTTTGATTGTATGACAATCCAATCTACCTCCCACTGTACCCTCCTCAATCAACCAAGAAAATATTTGCACTGTTGAATCAAGTGTCCCTCCTTGTGACAATGTTGAACTACACAATCAACAATAGAACGTGCATCACTAAATTTTTCTCCTAAAATCTTCAATTGCTCCTTAACTAGATCTCTCTTTACACATGCACCTACTCCATCATACTCCCCTTTCCCATGCCCAACTTCAAAATAACTCTAAATATTAGGTACACCCCTTTCTACATGCATTCTACACAACCAATAAAACATACAAGCATTCTTGAATTGACCTGTGCGGTTCTCTGACCAAATGAGATGTCGGCCCAGTGCTATATCATGCTCCTGCAAGAACTCAAAAAAATATTGAAACAATGTTGGAAATACTCAAACGAGTGAGATCTATCATCACTCATATAAAAATGATACTCTTTGATTATCTTTCAATCCTCCTCTATATTATTAGGTGCATGTCTAAATGTTATGTGGACAAAAATAACAATCTGAATGGAACTATAATACTGAGATTCTACCTCATTTTGTGGTTGTAATGTGTAGTTTTCAGCAAAATCAACAACTGATATAATAGTGCCAATCGGAAAAGAGTCCTTACATATCTTGAATTGTTGATCCAACCACTAAGACCTATGACTATGCCTTGCATATTTGTAGAAAATATTGTCCTTAAAATCTGAAATAAAATCAGCAACACTGCATTCTTTTGTAACCAACTCACATCTAGAACCTTCACCTCCACTCTGCAAAGTATATTTGACTATCTCATATCTCTTTTTCTCAACAAGATTCTTTCCAAATTCATGTTTGGAACACTCATGAAAACATTGAACAAACTTTGACAAGCCACCACATTGTGAGCACTTTGCATTTAAACAATAATTTCTATAGAAAAAGGAACCATCAGCCCTAGAACATAAAAATAGATCTAGCAAGTCCCTTGTTGATTTCAGAAGATGCATTGCACCACACTCCTACAAAATTTCATTAGTATGCAAAGTAGAATGGATATAGCATAATAGGTCATGGTACATTAAAAAATCCACATCATATTTTGCAACAACAAGTATTACGCATCTTAAGAGGCACACAATAAAATGGCTTCAAACCTTCAAAAGTATTCTGTGAGATTTCCATATTTGGATATGTTTGAATAAATTTGTTGAACATTGTTTGGCTTGATTCCAAGAAATTTTTAGGATGCGGTGTATGGTCTCGACTACCAATTCTTAACTTTAAAACATCCTTTGCGTTGGGTAATACTCTAGAGTTACCATGCCAAAAGTGTTGAATTGCTTGCTTTACATTATTGGTTAGCTTCTTATCAACATGTGGAAGCCTCCCGACAAAATCCCATGTATCATTTTGAAGAGGATCATCTATTCTTTCTCTTCTTGCAAGTGCTTTATCCAAAGTTCTATGATTTAAGTCAAAATCAATACAAGTTTTTCTCATAAAGCGAGCCTTTTTCAATTGATGGATTACTAGGGTGGTTGTAATGACTCTCCGAGTAGCTCTCTTATCTTTTTCCTTGTTATTTTTTCCAATAGACTTGAGAGCATTAAAAATATTTTTCGCAATAATAGAATTTTTTTCGTTCCTCTTGTTCACATGAATCTTCAATTTGGCTAGTAAAGGTCTCATATTTTGCATCTTTAGCAATTGTACAAAAAATTGGCATTGCTCGGTCAATGTCTTATCGCTAAAATATTGGTTGAAAAGTATTCTAGCCCACAACCGAATAGTTTGTGTTGACCTCTTGCCTTCAAAATTGTTTATAATATGATCATCAATTTCAACTAACCATTTAGGGGTCCTTGAAGGTCTTTAATTTGGAATATGTCTTTCTTCCACACAAGGTTCTTCATTTCTTGTGTAATCTAGTGAAACATAATTTACACTTGCTTCAATATTATGTTCAACATCTTCATTTCAAACATTTTCACCCTAAAAATTTCTAATATCAATTTGAATAATTTCATTCCCAATTTCAATATCATGTTCAACATCTTCAATTCCAACATTTTCATTATCAATTTCAATATTTTCATTCCCAATTTCAATACCATGTTCAACATCTTCAAGTCCAACATTTTCAGCTTGAAAATTTTCAATATCATGTTCTACTTTTTCACCTTGAACATATTCAATTTCCTCATCACTTGAAAGACCATAGGGCTCAGGTTCACCAATATTTAACATACCTTGTCTTTTCTTCCTATGACCTTCTCTAACTCTTTGTCTATATTCTAATATTTTTTATTTTGTAAGCTTTCTCTTATGCTTTTTCTTTTGACGACTGTTGCTCCCCATTATACCTCATAAAAGATGCTAAAAAATCATTCCTTATGAAAAATTTGAGTACGAGATGCTCCAAAAAGTTGATCTTTGTCTCTTCCTATCTGAAACCACGCGTTTGTCGCCTATAAAGTGTTGTAAACAAAATGTAGGGTCCGTTGGAATGCACAAAAATGGTCCACATGGGGTTTTTCTATGATCCACAAATCTGATATCTGATTTGTAAAACATGTTTTGCAATGGTAAGATTTTGGCTCTACAAATCACAGTTTCAAAAATCGGATATCCAATTTTTACACACATAGACCTAAGTGTTAATGGGAGAGAGTGGGAAAGAGGGAGGAGAGTGGGAAGGAGGGAGAGAGAGTGGGAGGCAGAGAGAGAGAGGGGGAGAAGAAGAAGGAGAGTGAGAGAGTGAGAGGGAGAGTGAGGGAGAGAGGGAGAGGGAGAGGGAGAGAGGGAGGAGAGGGAGAGGGAGAGTGGGAGGAATGGGAGGAAGTGAGAAGGAGAGAGGGAGAAGTGGAGAGGAGAGGAAGAGGAGAAGTGGGAGAGATTGAGAGATTGGGGGGTTTAGGGTTTATGGAGAGAGGGAGAGTGAGGGAGAGAGGGAGATTAGAGTTTATTGAGAGGAGAGTGGGAGAGAGGGAGGGAGAGGGTGAGAGGGAGAGTGAGTGAGAGTGAGAGAGAGTGAGTGAGAGATAGAGAGAGACAAAGAGAGAGGAAGGAATAAA